>CP106709.1:6485187-7735187 GCA_025503065.1 Gossypium bickii
ATTATGCAATTTAATCCTTTCATCTAAATTAGTCACCCAAACACACAAATTAATATATAATAATTTAACACATGCTTGACCACATAACATAAATATCAAATTAATAATTAAAATACTTTTCTAATTCGGATTCGTGGTCCCGAAACCACCGTTCCGATTAGGGTCGTAATTGTGTTGTTACACTTTACGCCAAAGAATTTAGACCTCCCAAATTCCTAGAGGGTCGAGGGAGAAAAGGCCAAGCCGGTCAGTTGTTATTATTGTTAGCCCTAATTTCCAGAGGGTCGTGGACTACTTTGGTAGCCATCGTTGCCGAACAACTCGGGGTGACGGATTTGTATATTTGGTTATGAGTCTAAACTTTAGTACGGGTCTAAATTGAAAGAAAACAAAAACAAAACTTGAATTTATTTGAATTTCCATATTGTGCAAATTAAATTAATTCCGCGATTTTGAATTTAATTAAAAAAATGATTTATATTATATTAGAACCATTGAGCATAAAAAAATTGCTCAGCATACGGTTTGCCTATTTTTTCGTGCGTAGATAGTTAGATTCGTTAGATCGTTCCAGCAGAATTTAAAGAACCGAAGTTTACCTCAAATAATGTTGGTGAAGAGTACTTTATAGTTGATGTAAATGGCATGTACTTTATATATATATATATATATATATATATATATATATAATATTATGTCGTAAACTGAATTTAAATATTTTTATTATGTTTTATTAGCTAGTATTTTATAACTAATGTTTTGATAAAATAGTAAAGTGTAGAAATCTAGTTTATTGATATGTTTTGAGAAATCGTAGTGTTGAGAATTGATTTGGAAGATAATTTGAATGTGGATATTTTGTGAAAATTTAAATTTTGTAGGGGGTTTTATGTAAAATAGGCAGAAATACTGCCGAAATTTTTATTAAATAATTTTACCACTGCGTTTCTTTTTTAGAAAAAAAAGAAGGAAAAATAAGTTGCTTCAGCAACGAAATTAGACATTTTATATTCGGATCCAACAACTAGGTCGGGCATAAGGTGTCACATCTATAATCATCCCAAGCAAGCACTCATACGTGTTCATGCTTATAATATAAATTTTATAACTTGTATAAAAATATTTTTGAAAAATTGAATATAAGTGTAATTATTTGTGTAATTACTCCAATTCTTGTCGTTGCTCTAAGAATTGGAGTGCTCTATTTACATCTAATTCGTTGGGGCCTATCAATCACATAGGTTACGAAAACATGCCACCCTTGTATAAATTATAAGCAATTTGTGAAGATTATAAAAGGAGAAGAAAGACTACTTAGGGTTTCAAGAAGAGATACTTCATTAATGAGTTATTGACTTTGAACGTACAGGTGCATGCTTATAAAGTGAAGCATGCAGTTTGCAACTGCTGGTAACAGAAACAACAACTAACTAACTAACTGACGTTAGTTACAAAACTCATCTATTATTCTAACACAATTACACCCAAATCTAATTACTAAGTAATTTTTCAATCACTACCTATATCCATTGTGAAGTTACTTATATATGATAGGTTCCAAATTCTCTTGAACTAGGTGAAACCATCTCATTAATCACTCTAAATTTTGTATTGAGTAATTTAGTCCTTCTCAATAAAATTGGAGCAGTTTAATCAATGTTAATTTTGAAAGTGAGCAACTGAAGATAATTAATCATGACAATTAATGTTTTTATCAATTGTATATAATTTTGATTGATATAATAACAAATTAAGTCCTCAATATTACATGTTTTATCAATTTGATCATGATTCTAAAAATAGATGTTTAAAAATGTATAATTTTAAAAAAAAATAATATATACAAATAACTTTAACTTCATATAAATATATATAAATAATCTAAATGTATACATTTTAAGGACTAAATTTGTTATTATACCAATCAAAATTATGTTAAATTGATGAAAAACATTAATGATATGATTAATTGCCCTTTGATACTCACGATTAAAATTCACATAGATTAAGTTATTCCAATTTTATTAAGAGAGACAACTTTGTTAAATATCGAAATTGAAAGAGACAAAATCTATTTTTACCCTTGAACTCATTTGTTTTAACTTTCCTTGGTAAAAAAAGCATTGCTGTTACAAAAATTTTAGTTGTATAGGGCCATCTGATTGGTAGTATTTTTCTACGTAAATATTGGCAATTTGTTGAGAAATTTTCGATTGTTGACTCCTTTACAATTCATTATTATCTTCTAAAGCAAAGTTGTCTCTCAACTTTGTCGAGAACTTGAATAAGTTCATAAAATGATTTTATCGAGAGCCTAAGTATCTGAAGAAATAGTGAGTTTACAAAATGGGAACATCTCATCCTATGCTTGAGAAGGCAAGCAATGCAAAATTGTGCTTGATTGGAATCGAAACTCTTACAAGTTTGGACTCGTACTCATTCCTTACAGCTTATAAAAAATTCATTGGTAAACATGTTACCATTTGAGTTAACTTAATAGCCCTATAAGTTATATGGTATGAGTTCAAATCCAATCATGATAAATGCATTTTATGAGTTGCTTCCACTTTAATTTGTCGTCACTTCAATTAATTAGGTTTTTTGTAAAGTCGGGTGACAGGATAATCACTGAAAACAATACCAATTTTAATTTTTGATTTTTAAGTTTAAATATGCTAAAGGTTTTTATACTTTTTCAAAATTTAGAATTTAATCCTTATACTTTAATTTTGAGACAGTGAATCATTGTACTTTTTTTATTTAAAAATCTTGGCCCCTCCATCTAATTTTGCCGTTAAAGTTAATGGTAGCCCTCAACATTTACAGGATTTTGTCAATTTGGTTCTTATCTTTTAAAAGTATATTAATTTTTTTAAAATTTATTTTTTCTATATTTTAAATAAAACATAAAAAAATATAATTTCAAAAAAAAGAAAAAAATAAAAATCCTTAAAATTCATAAAATAAAAAATAAAAAATAAATGTTAATTTTAAAATTTTAAAAAATAAAATTCATTATTATCTAAGCCAGACTGATTAGATTAGGAACCGACTGAGGTGTCATGGTGGGGAAGGGTGGAGTAGATTTATGTCACTACCTTATGGGCGAAGTTGTGGCTCAGATACGAGAAGTGGTTGATCATTTACAAATATGTGATTGTAAAACCATTTCAGGTATGTTGATTATACACTAATTCTGTATACAAGGTAAGCACCTATGTGATCTTATTACGGTGCTATGAATATGAAATTGATAATATGATATGAAAAGTTTTGGTTAAAGGAGTTATACGTTTATGTGATTCTTGAATTGTGAATATGGCAAATGTGATCAAAAATATATGAGTCAAAATATGCTTTTATCTCCAACTTGAACTTACGTAAACATCTCCACAATTTCTGAAAATGGTATCTTCTTATTAAGTTGTAAAAGTGAACTACTAAGGAACGTGAGATTAATCAATATTAACTTAACGTACAAACGATGGATGAAATATATGGGAGGATCAACTGACTATCAGTCGAGATGTTAGGGACTTGTGAATCACACCACAGTAGGGGTTATCATGGAACATATTTGTAATAGCCCAAATTTCAGTGATGTCAAAAATAATGGTTCGAGACCACTAAATCTGGGAAATAGACTCGTAGATTATATTTATTTAATATTTACGAGTCAAATGTAGCTTTTAAAATGTTTTTAAAATAGTACATTGTGTTTTATAAAGATTTATTTGGTCAAGAAATCGAGAAAAAGAGGTATCGAGATCTCGGTGTTATAAACCGAGTCATAAATATTTTTATGAATATTTAAGGAATGTCAATAAGGTAGTATTAAAATTTCGTTAGAAAATTTTGACGTTTGGGTAGTTAATTAAATAAAAAGGACTAAAATGAAAAGTGTATAAAAGTTGCTAAAAGGATTAAATAGCCTAATTGTCAAATGAGGAAGGACCTAAAGTGAAAATAAGCCCAAAGGAGATATTTTGGGCGGCAATATCTGAGAAAAATCAGGAAATGGATGAAATAAGGGTAAAATTGGAAAATTGCCAAAATTAGTTAAATAAGTATGGGACCAAATTGGAATTATCTAGATTTCTCGTCATTTCTCTTCATTTTCTTCAACTGAAAAACAACCATGGGAGAGAGTTTCAAGCTGGTTTTCATACTCAAGCTTCATGTAAGTTTAATTCTTACTTTCTCCTTGAAATTTCTATGTTTTTGGACTTTTACAATTGGATCCAACTTACTATGTCATTTGTTTTTGATTCTATAGCTAATTTTTAAAGTTGATGTGGATTAGTGCTGGAAGAATATGATGAATAAATATTGAATTGAAGCTTTAATTTTGTTATATGATGATTTTATTAAGTAAAATTGATGGAAATTGATTTTAGGACCTAATTGTGAAAGAGTTGAAATTAAGGCTTAGAGTTAAAATTCTGATTTTCAAAGGTTATGAAGTAGTTTAAAATGATAGAGAAAAGTATTAAATGAGAAAATTAGCTAAATTGAGGGGTTAATTGAGCAAGGATTGAATTGTATGAAATGTGGAATTTGGGACAAAATAGAAATCAACATGTTATACTAAAGCAGTTTTGGACAGCAGCAGTTGTCTAACTTTGAAAAATCACCAAAAATTGTATAAATCGAATTAGAAGCTTAGTAAGATATAGAATTAAAGCTTGTTGAGTATATTTTCATATAAAAGAAACAAAGCAGGTAAAGGAAGTCTACATATTGAGATATTTAAATTTTTGTAAGACTGGTTTAGAACAACTTCGTGATCCCCTGTTCTTACTTTAGAAATTCACTAAAAATTGTACAAAAATAATTATGAGTTATAATTTATATGTTTGTATTCCTTAGTGAGTCTATTTTCATTAGAAATAATCAGAAACACTATATGAAAACCGTACAATGAGATAATTGATTTTTAGTGAAGAGAGGTCAGAGCAGTAAGACTGTGTAACAGGGGAGAACTTAACTAATAAACTGTACTAATTGGCCACACCAAAAATTCTGGAAAAATTATGGTAAGAATATATGTGAGTCTAGTTTCAAATAAAATTAACGGTTTGAAATTTAGAGCTCTGTAGCTCGAGATAAAAATAATTTAGTGAATATAACACAGATGGACAGCTTGAACATTCACATGAGTAAATAGTGAAAATTATAGAAAATGTTACTTACAAGTGTGTTGTTTATACTAAGGATGTGGATGGAGAGGAGGAGGAGGGAAAATAATATATGAATGACTTGTGTATAAATTGATTACATGCTCGATTATAATTGATATAATGTTTTATTTGGAATATTTATTATGAAATTATGATTATCGTTATAATACAAAAATTGAACTTGTGAGTTTATATGGCTAAATTTTAGTGATCATTTGTTAATTTTATGAATTTCATGATGTGTTATTTCATATGTATTGATGATCAAATTGAGCATTTGATTCAGTGACAACATGAATTGACGGAAAATACAATGGTTGAACCATGGCAACAAGTGATAAGTGATAGCTTCGGCTACACTTATCTGATCAAGAACAAGTGAAAAGTGGTAGCTCCTGCTACCTGATCAGTGAAAAGTGGTAGCTCCGGCTACCTGATCAAGTGAAAAGTGGTAGTTTCGGCACCGATCGGTGAAAAGTGGTAGCTCCGCCACCGATCAAGTGAAAAGTGGTAGCCCGCACCGATCGATGAAAAGTAGTAGCTCCGCCACCGATCGGTGAAAAGTGGTAGCTCGGCCACCGATCGTGAAAAGTGGTAGTTTCGGCCACCGATCGGTGAAAAGTGGTAGCTCCGCACACCGATCGCTGAAAAGAGGTGGCTTCGGCTACAAGTGACAAGTGATTTCCGTGTAAGACCATATCCGGAATATGGCATCGGGTGTGGTACGTGTTTAAGATGAAAGACCATAGCTATGTTATGGCATCGGTGATTATCGGTGAAATTTAATGCATATCGTGCGTAACAATTCCGTAAGACGCTCACTAATTTGACGGTTGGTAAGTGTTATATAGAATTATGTGATATAAGAAAATATGAGTTGATGATACATGAATATAGAACTTGGTTGATGAATGAGCTCATTTGTGATTATATATTTGTACACCCTTGAGTGTATTATCCGTATGAAATGGTATTCCGAATGAGTTAATGAGAAGAGTTCTAAAATGACATAATCTAAATTCGAAATGAAATATTATGAAAATGTACTTGGAATGTATTGGTATGTCTTGTGTATGTTATTTGAGTTCATAATATGGAAAGTAAATGTTGTGAAAATATGAGGTGATGATATCTGTACATGGAATTTATTGATGGATACATACATCCTAATGGATTTTAGAGAACATTGAAATTGGGCTCAATAAGTGAGTTGCCAATTTAAATTGTAATTGGCAGGAAGAGTTAATGAATTGCATGATTATGAGTTATTACATGTATTTGTCAAAAATACGAGGAAATGATGGTAAATGATACATGGAAATATGAGACTATAATATATAAAAACATGGAATGTGTTTGACAAATGTGTTCATTCATAATTATAGAATTTTTGCATCTCAAGTGCGCTATATGTATAAAGATGATGTTTCAAATGATTGGATAAGTAAAACTCAAATATGAAGTAGTTTGAAACCAAGACAAATTGTTATAAAAATGTATATGAAAAACAGAGGTGCGATTGTTATATGCTATATGAATACATAGGATGAAAAGGTACAAGTACAAGAGAAATTTAATGAGAATTGAGCCCATATACGTTTCTTGTTATTTATATGAAGTGTACGACTAACAAATCGTATTAAGTATAAGGCTCAGTTGAATATCTTAAATTGGTTTTTGTATGTATTAAATGTGGGTGAAGAATAAGGATCAAATGAGTGAGAAATATGGCTTGAAAAATAGCATAATTTATGAAAATTAACTTTACCACACGGCCAAGTAACACGGGCGTGTACTAAGGCCGTGTGACTCAAGTTTCTCCACAGATGCAAGTCAGAGAGTTATACGCCCTATAAGCACGGCTATGTGAGCCACACGGGCGTGGGACTCTTCTAAATGAGATAAACTTAAGGATAAAAAAATTATACGATTCTAATTTAGTCCCGACCCAATCCAATGCATGATTTGGACTTCAAGGGTTCGTTAAAGGAACTTTTATAATCAATTTTGATATTTGAGTGGTAAATGGTTTAAATAATCTGTAAGTGTTTCGTACTCTTCGGTAATGCCTCATACTCTGTTCCGGCGTCGAACACGAGTAAGGGGTGTTACAATATTGATGGCTTGGATGTTGAGAATATAAATATGAAAATTTTAAAAATTTTATTTTTTTCATAATTTTTAAAAAATATTTTTTTATTTAAAATATGTAAACAAATAATTTTTAAAAAAATTTAAAAAAATTATTTTAAGAACCAAATTAACAAAAAAACTTTAAATGTTGAGGGCTAAAAAAATTATTTTACCTTTAACATCGTTAACTTTAACGACAAAATTAGACGAAAAGATCAAAATTTTTAAACAAAAAAAATACAAAGACTCAATGTCTCAAAATTAAATTACTGAGCTTACAATATATTTAAACCTTGATTTTAAGTAAACCACATTTCACATCCTCTTAATAAAAAATAATTAACGTTTTAGCCGTAAGTAGGTTTGGAAAAATACCTGGAGATTGGTTAACCTCACAAAGGCCAGCCTTTGCAATTTGTTCATGTGCTACTTGTTTATATTTTCTTCTTTTAAAAATAAAAACAAAATAAGGGCCCAAACAGGAAAAACAACCTAGAGCTCCACCTATATGTATCAAAACTTAATTTTTGAGTGGTTAACCAGTCTAATCAAATCTTTTATTTTTAATTAATATTAATAATTTAATTTAATTTAATTTTATAATCAAGTACAAATAATTAAATTTAAAAATAGTATTAAACTGAGCTTTATTTTTAATCGAATGAGTTGAATATATTTATTTTCTTTTTACCTTAAATTTATTACGAGTTTTAATTACTTTTTCGTGTTTAACTTAAGTTTAAATTACTTTTTCGAGTTTTTACCTTGAATTGATAGAAATTATGTTAAACCAAAAGTGCTTCTTTAAGTTGGGTAGTGTGATGAAAAACAAAAGCCACAATTTCCTTAATTTGAAACCTAAAACTTCCGGACTTTTGTCCTTGAATGCATACTTTGATCTCCCAAATAAACGTCACTGGTCTCTTTCGACTCAATAATAATTATTATGTAAATTAGAAGTTACCCCAAATTTCAGGTTATATATGTCGAATTTTACTTTAATTTGTTAAGTAGGTTTTTTTTTTGAAGATTTAGGGAAATAGATCGATTTTGAAGAGCGTGTGTGAAAATCGAGTTTAGTTAGACACGCTTTCTATACAGTTGGCAGAAAAACTCAGTCAACTGGGCAAGCTTTCCGTACAATTGGCAGAAAAGTTGGCCCAGCTGGGTGTATTTTCTTTGGAATTTTCAAAAAACACTTCCAACTGGACGTACTTTCCTGACATGTCAGCAAAAAGCACGTCCAGCTGGACTCGCTTTCACACTCTCTCTTCAAAATCAGCTTATTTCTCTAAATATTGAAAAAAGCAACCTATTTGACCAATTAAAAAATGGCATATATTACCTATTTAACCCAAATTTCAAATTAAAATCATTAATAAATATTTAAATTTAGCAATTTAAGACATTTAAAATAATTTTTTGCATAATTATATTCGAAAAACAAATTCTATTTTAACCTCTTTAAAATCTGTAAAGTTATATGTTAATTCAAGATAAAAGTTACCTTGGGTCATACAGTAATAATCTGCTATCCTAGCATGTTACTGTCTGCTCTCTCTGGCAATTTTTAGGGTTTTTCTCTTATTTAATTGTTTTTGTGTGACGGCGGGGTTTTGTTTAATTTTATTCTTGGCCTTGGCAAATTGATTCAGCCAGTTAGTTGACGATTCAGAATGGAAACAGAATTTGCGGGGTTAACGATAAACGAAGAGGAAGAAGAGATTTTACAGGTATCGAATGAACCTAATACGAAAGTAAGAATGGGGGTGTGTCGATTGGTGGGATGTTTTCTGACAGCAAGCATGATTCACTTTCCGGCTATGAAGAGCACAATGGCAAATTTATGGCATCCGGTTCAAGGGGTTCAGATATGAGATCTGGGGGAGAAAAGGTATTTATTTCAGTTTTTTAATATGATGGACTTGGAAAGAGTAATTAAGGGTTCGTCATGGACTTTTAATAATCATTTATTGGTCCTACATAAGCTGCAGTGGGGGAGGATCCTTTGAAAGTCCCATTAATCTTTTCCCCTTTTTGGGTGCAATTACATAGTGTTCCTGTTGGTTTTTTCTCGGAAAATTTCGCAACCCAAATGGGCAATTTTATATATACTTTCATAGAGTATGATGGTTCAAATTTGGGAAAGGAAAGTAGAAAGTTTATGAGAATAAGAGTCCAAATCAATATTCGAAGGCCTTTAAAAAGGAAGAAACAGATTATGTGTTATGGAAAGTGTTCCTATGTCAGATTCAAATATGAAATATTGACACTGTTTTGTTTTTATTGTGGACGACTGGGCCATAGCGACTCTTTTTGTGAAGCAATGATGGTATTAGGAGTGGAAATTACTGAGATGGGATGGGACTTGTCCTTGAGGGCACAATCCCACCGAGCTTTAACGATGAATAGTGTGTGGTTACGGAAAGAGGGAGACGAGAAGTGGGGTGGACATAAGGAGGAAAAACAAATTTCGGGGAATAATGAGAGGAAATTAGTGCCAAGTATACGCAGGAGAAATAATATAGACCCCATTTTGGGGATTAACTTGGAGGGACGACTAACAAACCCATGGAGCGGAGGGGAAAAAATAAATGAAGTTCAGTTTCATACTTTAATGGAACATGATCTTGAAGATGGAATGTTGATATGAGAATAGGGTAAAAAGCGAAATAGAGGAGAGATGAAGGATTTTTTTGGATAAAGAGGAGGCGACCAACTTGGAGGAAAGAAATAGGAGGTTAGGGGAAGTCAATCATCTATTATCGGCGGCTGCCAAGAGGCAAGCCAACCGGTTGCAATGAAAATATTAAGTTGGAATGTTCGGGGTTTGGGGAGCCCACGGACAATTCGAAGACTTCGGTATGTGCTGAAGTTACATAATCCCCAAATTGTCTGCTTAACGGAGACTAAGATTTGTAGGAGCCGAATGGAACGAGTTCGAAAAAGTTGTGGTTTTCTGCATAGAATAGATGTAGATTCAAATGGGTCTAGAGGTGGGCTATGTTTGGCGAGGCGGGCAAGTAATAATATACAGCTCAGAAGTTTTTCGCAGAGACATATTGATGTGATCATAGAAGAAGTTAAAGAAGGAAATAAATGAAGATTTACTAGATACTATTGGTCCCCTTATTCACAAGATAGAACTGATGCATGGAACCTTTTACGTCATTTAGGTAATTTTAAAGAGTTTCCATGGATGGTTTGTGGAGACTTCAATGAAATCTTGTATGGTTTTGAAAAAAAAGGAGGTTTACCTCGCGAATAAGGAAGAATGGAAGCTTTTTGCAAGGTATTTGAAGATTGCAATCTGGTGGATGTAGGCTTTATGGGGAATTAGTTTACGTGGGAGTGGGGTAATCTACCAGGAACTAGTATCCAAGAGCGATTGGACAGGGGTGTAGCAACCGAGGAATGGCTTTCTTTTTCCTAAGTTTCAATTTCAGCACATTCCTCATACTTTCTCAGATCACTGCCCATTACTTATGAATACGGAAAAAAGAGAGAAGGAGAAAAGATCTAGAAGTTTCAAATTTGAAGCATGGTGGGTTTTGGAGGAATCATTTCTTAATGTAGTTAAAAATATTTGGGAAAATTCGACAGGAGATTTGTTGAGTAAATTAGAAAGTGTGAAAAGGGGCCTAGAGAGGTGGGCTGGTTAGATTCAGCATAATAGAAAAGAAAAGGTAGAGATGCTAACCTTCAAACTGGGTAAGTTGCTGGAAGCTGAAAGAAATGATAACAATCTGGCAGATCTCATTAATACAATAATTCAACTTAATTTTAAGATTGAAAAAGATGAGCGTTACTGGGAACAGAGGGCGCGAGTCAATTGGTTAAAGTTTAAGGATAAAAATACAGCTTTCTTCAACAAACAGGCAACACAGAAAAGACAGAGAAATCGGATTCGAAAAATGCAATATGATGATGGACGAAAAACGGATGAAATAGGTGAAATAGAGGAGATTGCTAGATCGTATTTTCTTAACTTTTTTTCAGCTGGGAGAAGGGGAAATTATGAGCACATTTTATCAGGAGTTTCTCGATGTATTTTTTATGAGGATAATTCAAAGCTCAATGCGAGATATACGAAGGAGGAGATACAAGAAGCACTGGAAGAATTAGGTCCTACAAAAGCGCTAGGAGAGGATGATTTTTTGACAATATTTTATTAGAAGTGTTGGGCAATTATCGGGGAAGATGTCACAACTTATTGTCTTAATCATCTGAATGGAGGTATGGATATCGACTTAATTAACAAAACAAATATTATGTTGATTCTAAAGATTGCAAAACCATCAGATATAACTCAATTTAGGCCAATTAGTTTGTGTAATGTAATTTACAAATTGTTGGCTAAAGTTATGGCAAATCGTCTTCGTTTGGTGATGAATAAATGTATAGATCTGGACCAAAGCGCTTTTGTTCCAAGGAGGCTAATTACGGATAACGTCTTGTTGGCTTATGAACTCCTTCATACATTGAGACACAAGAGGTGGGGAAAAAGGGATTTATGGCAGTAAAATTGGACATGAGTAAAGCTTATGCCAGGGTAGAATGGAATTTTGTGGAAGTAATAATGAAAAAGTTGGGATTCGATTCGAACTGGGTGGCTCTACTTATGAAATGTGTTACTACAGTATCTTACTCGGTGGTCTTAAATGGGAACAATGGGGAAACTTTTTTCCCTTCAAGAGGATTAAGACAAGGTGATCCGTTGAGTCCATTCTTATTCTTATTCTGTGGAGAAGGTCTATCTAGTCTTATGAAGCTAGGGATACAAGAAAAATTAATGAGAGGAGTTAAAGCAAGCAGAAGTGGCCCCCAGATTTCTAACCTAGTTTTTGCAGATGATTGCATTTTATTTGGGTCAGCAACGGAAAGGAGCGCAACTTGTTTGAAACAGATACTACATGAATACAAAATATGTTTAGGTCAATGAGTTAATTTTTCAAAATCTATAATTTTTTTCAGCACTAATTCAGAGGAGGAAGTCAGCAGAACAATAACTAGAGTGCTTGGAGTTCGTAGTTCCAATGATCCTGAACGATATTTAGGATTACCTAATATGGTGGGTAGAAAAAAGAAAGCTACATTTCAGATTCTGAAAAACAGACTACGGCAACAAATTGATAATTGGAACATCAAGTATCTATCCCAAGGAGGTAATGAGGTATTTATTAAAGCCGTTCTACAGTCTATACCAACTTATTCAATGGCGTGTT
This sequence comes from Gossypium bickii, assembly GCA_025503065.1. Classification (NCBI taxonomy): domain Eukaryota; kingdom Viridiplantae; phylum Streptophyta; class Magnoliopsida; order Malvales; family Malvaceae; genus Gossypium; species Gossypium bickii. The sequence continues at coordinate 6,497,726 of CP106709.1, forward strand.
TCTTGTTTCCTAAGTCTCTATGCACAGAATTAGAGGGAATAATTACTAAATTTTGGTGGCAAAAAAATAAAGGGAAAAAAAGGGATTCATTGGTGTGCCTAGAAGGATATTTGCGTGCCGAAAGAATTTGGTGGTATTGGTTTCCAAAATTTAGATAAATTTAATATCACATTATTAGCTAAGCAGGGTTGGCGTCTTATTAATTACCCCAATTCTTTGTTAGCCCGAGTCTTAAAAGCTAAGTATTATCTGAATGCAAATTTTTTAAATGCTCTATTGGGAAACTTACCTTCACTTATCTGGAGAAGTATTTGGTCAGCAAAAGGGATACTGGAGAAGGTTTCTGCTGGAGAGTAGGCAGGGGAGATGACATATCAGTGTGGACTGATATCTGTGTGTCGGGTAATGAAGAAGATAGATTACGGAATCATTGTAGAAATGAAAACATCAGATTAGTGTCTGACTTAATTGATGAAAGCAACAGAACCTTAAAAATTGATTTGATTGTCAATACCTTTGATGCGAATATTGCTAGGAAAATCCTACAAATCTCATTGGCGAAATCGGTCTATGAAGATTTTCAAGTGTGGAGAGGGGAGCCATTAGGGAACTTTTCAGTGAGGAGTGCCTGTAAACTATTACAAGAATCTACACCGATTCCTAGTAATATTATACAAACCGATACCAAAAATTTTTACAAGAAACTATGAAGCTTAAACATGCCCTCGAAAATAAAAATTACAGTATGGAGGATTTCGTGGAATTACATCCCCACGTTTTTTAATCTTAAGATGAAAATAGTGATTACGGCGGAGGTGCCTTAGGTGTCAACAAGATGTGGAGGATAGCAACCATGTTTTTCGATCCTGTCCTACAACAAAAGAAGAATGGAAGCTGTTAAATTTTGCATGGGTACTAGATAATATTTCTTCAGTATGTTGGGATTGGCTTACCTAGGTTTTTAACCGTAGAATAAATGAGCAATGCATAATTTTTTGCTGCGGACTCTGGATGATCTAGTCGAAAAGAAATAAGTTAATATATAAAGGCAAAAAGCTGAATAGTTGGGATATTACAAGACAAATCACCAGCTACATATCAAAGTTAGAAGGAATAGAGGAAATAACACTTAGCTTGGATGCAACAACGAGTTCTCCACATACCGAACAGAGAGCAAATATGGCGATTTATTTTGACGTGACTTATGATCAGTAAACTTTCAGATCTGCGTTAGGTTTGGTTGTACAAGATATGGGGGGAAGAATCTTAGCCTCTGAAGCAATTCTCCATTCCAACGTAGAGTCTTTGTTTGCAACGGAAGCACATGCAGGGTTACAAGCCATAAGGTTAGGAAAGCAAATGGGTTTTACTGTTCTAGACATAATAGGTGATTCGAAAACGGTTATAACAAAATGCCAAAGAACAGATCATGACAGTTCAAATATTGGAGCACTTATCAGAGACATTCAAGCAACAAAGAGTCACTTTCAAGAGATCCAATTTAAATTTCTCCCAAGGACAGAAAACATATGTGCTGATCTAATAGCAAAAGAAGCGCTTAGCAAAAGAGAGGAGTATTACCTGGAGGGAGGGATTCCAGATCCCATCCGAAGAGAAATGGAGCGTCTGCAACGCTTGAACTGTTAGTGAAGAAGGAAATGAGGTGACCTTTGAAATAAAAGAGGAAACAAAACTTTGAACCGAAAGAAAAGAAAAAGTGTCTGTAAAGATTGAAATGAAAGAAAAGAAGAAAAGGGGGTGACCTTTGAAATGAAAGAGGAAACAATTAATTTTTGAAAACGTAGCAGATAAGTAAAAGATATGAAGCAAATCTGCTATAATACAGCTGTATCTGGTGATGGTAAATGACAGATCCTTTGGAGGCCAGCTGTTTTGACGATTGGAGGATTAGGATTAGGTTTATTTATTTGCTTCGTCCTTTCATTTTCCTTTTTCTGGGCCTTTTGTTGTAGGTCTGTTATTTATTTTCTTGTTTTACTTAGAGCACATTTAGCTGAAGTGTTCCCAATTCAGTAGATGGGCCTTCTTTGTTATTGGTTTTATTTGCTATAATAATAATCCAGTCAAATTTCAAAAAAAAAAGAATAAGATAAAAGTTACCTTTTAATCCTTAAAATGGTAAATTTATATTTTAATATTTCACAAAAAAATTATAATTTTATTTTAAAGTTCTAAAAAATTTCTAATTTCATCCTGATTAAAAAAACTTTCGCTATTGGGTAATTCATACAAGTTTAGGAATGCATGCATAGACACTATAATAGCTATTTGGGTACCTTTTTGGAGTCCTTAAATATATGCAATTCTTAAATGAGTTCTAAGTAAACCCGGTTTAATTAAGTAAAGTCTTAAAATAAAAAGATAATTTATTTAAATTAAAAAGATAATATTTTTAATAATAGATAATTAACAAATTAGTAATTAATGGTTAATAGTTAATAATTAATAGTTTTTGTAATAGAGTTAATAATGTAATAATTAATAATAATAGTTAACAAATATAGTAATTAATAGTTAATAAATATATATGTAAGCAATAATTGATTCTTAGTATGCAGAATGACATTAAATATGAATTGTTAATGTCTGTAACTATTTAATAAAAATATTTGATTGAAGTCAATATGGCTGTATGAATCGTGATTGTTTGATTGCGGTCAATATGCTTAATGGTCAGACAGAGGGGAATCTAGCACGAATCTGTCAGAGAGCTGTTAACAAGGGATTGACATGTGAAGGTAAAGTTTATTCCACGCACAACGAATATGGCTGCAGATTCCATGGTAGCATTAGGAAGAAATATTCCTATTGGTTTGACAATTTATGATGTTCCTCACAAGATGATCGAAATGGAGATTCTACAAGACAGTGTTGATGTCAGATATAATTCTTGTGATGGCTAAATGCATTTAGCTTCCTAATCTACCAAAAAAATGTATGGTAATTTGAATTTTAATAAAAAAATTTGTTCATTTGAAAAAATGGGTTAAATTGAAATTAATTAAAACTTTTAGCACATAAAAGTTAATGTTTTTGTTAACCTTATTCCCTTAAAAACTTTTAGCATATATGGTGGCAGCGACACTAGCATTTGACCGCGGTAGCACGTTGACCTCCACCCCCCCCACTTTTTACTTTTTGGCTTTTTTTTTCCACTTTTCTTTCCTTCTACTCCCCTTGAGACCACCAAGGGCTTCTCCTATAAGGGAGGCTTTTTTCGAGTTGGTGTGGACTCGTGTCAAGTCATTGCTGACATGATTGTTCAAGTCTGAGCCAACTTATTATTTGTCTACATTTGATTTAGAGTATTTAACTTCTTATGATATTTGGTTCAAGAAAAGTAACATTGTCAGTGTCGAATCCAACACATCAATTCATATGATATATTTTAGTGGCTAAACACCTAATTATGTAGCTTTGAATCCATAACGTTCGTATTCTTACTAGTGTTACTTTTTAGAATCAGTTGTTTTTATGATATGACTTTTCTTTCAATCAAGTATTCGTATTATATTTTTTTTTATGTTTTTTCTTGAGGCTTAATTCCAATTACTAGTGTCCTTCAGGCCATTTTTCCTTTGATTTAACAATTTACAAAGGAATGAAATTCCTCTTTCAACAAAAAAAAAAAAAAGAAACGTAAAGTTTTAGAATGTTTTCTTCCCATTATCTTACTTATCAAGATCTGAATCTTTTTTTTGCCTACATTTACAGCGGAGGTGTCAAATCATGACATAAGTCTTTTAATTATTGTTGAGTGATTTAGTGTATATCTTTCAAAATGGTTAAATTCTCTACTTATATAATACAGTTTTTATTTCTGGATATGACGTCTTAGGTAGATCTCTATGCATGTCAACACTTACCCTATTTTAGGACTAACACATGTTTCCTATTTTAGGACTAACACATGTTCTTTAGGTGAGGATTCGCTTGCATGATAGTTGAACCCACCCTGTGTCAATTCACTAGAGGATACGAACTCATCATATGCGAACCCCTATATGTGAACTATGTAGGCTATGGGTCGATCCCAATCGGGTAACCGGATAGCAGGTTGGTGATGGCGAACACCATAACAATTATAATTTCACAATTTTATAATAATTTATAACATATATTTTAATTTTATAATAAAATCAAAGTTCATTATACTTTTATTAGATAATATAAGGTATATCCTTGATTTAATTTTACAAAAGTTTATATATTATAAAACATTATTTAAAATTTGTGACGACATGATACAAAATTGAAAAATTGTTGTACTATTAGGTTAGAATAAAAAAACTATTCACCCCGTTTTATTGTCATCCATTTTGCATCAAAATAATCCTAATCCAATATTTTTTTCCCTATCAAGCATAAATCTAAATAAAAAAAATTGCTAAATCAAATTTAATCCCGACCCACCCAGTGTTGGAACATGTCTTAAAGCAAACTTATGAAGCTTTGCTTTTGCCTTGTAATAAATCCAAAGAGGCGACAAGGTTGTATGCTGTACAAAGTACAAGTTGCTCTATTTCTTTTGTACTGCACACCATGTTTGTTTTTTGTTTTTGTTTTTTTTTTTTCATTTTTAATGTGAAGAGACAAACTAGATTATGATATGATTTACAATTTTGCATCGGCCATCCAAAATTCCATAATTCTCTAATGACAAAGTGAAAATTAAAAGGAAAAAGAAAAAGAAAAAGAAAAATGGTACATTAAATTCTTATTAAGGATGAATGTTGATAAGATTTGTTTGAAAATAATGATTTTGATCTGATAACACCAATGTCCCTTCCCTTGTCTATTTATTGGTGAAGACCAAGAGTGCACGTCAAAAAGGGTTGGCGGCTAATCCAAGTCTTTGCTTCAATTAATCATGGGATTAATCCTTTCTCTTTCAGCTTATCTTATGTTTACCCCCAATTATTAAATATAACATGATATTAAGTTTTCTTTTATTTCGAGGTTCTAAATTTGAGTTTTGGGAGCTTTTTTTCCTTCAGATTTCTTCTAATTAATTAGTTAGAGTCGAGTAAGTTATTGTAGAGATTGGTAGAGAGAAAACATTGTAAACAATTGAACGGAGTGGCCTTGGCTCTCAAAAAAATGGTAAAATTGTTTTATAACACCTTCAAAATTTTAAAAATTCCAAGTTCGTGTAATAGTAACTCTACATTTTGCCCTCCCAAAATTTATGATTAATTTTTGATCTCTGTAAAGTAATTTTTTTTAACTTCAATCCTGATTGAATGAAATGTACGAGGAGAAGAAAGAAAGAAAATTGAAGGGTGGGAAGTATGAATAGGTTGAGAGCATTACAAAATTACTTTATAACCCCTTCAAAATTTTAAAAAAATTATAGTTAGTATAATAATAAATTTACATTTTGTCCTCTCAAAATTTATGATTAATCTTTGGCCTCAATATAATTTTTTGACTTCCTCCTTCATTTCATTAAATGAAATGTACGAGGAGAAGGAAGGGAGAAAGATTGGAACAAACCCTATAAACTTGAAGCCTAGAAAGTATGACCTAGAAGAAGATTAAGCAAATGACTAGGTTGAGAGAGTTTTTTATAATCAAAATGAAAAAAGTACCAAAATGGGAAACCACTTAATGTTACAGGAAAATATTAATATAATTTTTTTTGAAAAATTAAAATTACAAAGTAACTAAACTAGATCAACAAAGTAAGATACTCAAACAATCTTAAACCAAGGCTTCTAGTGCGAACTAACTTAGCCAAACTATCTGCACTTGAATTCTCTTCTCTAGGTAAATGTTGAATCTTCCACTACTTAAACATATTCAGAACTTGAAGAATTCTCCTAATTAGGGTAGAATTAGAATTTTGGTAGAATTAAAATTCACCTGCTTAAACATATTTTTTTACCTTCATATTTGATCCATTAAACTAAGTTCTCTAGAACATTTCAATAGTCAAAATAACTCAAGAATGCGACGTATTTTGCAATTATTTACATTTTTTGATTTTGAACAATTTAATAACTCAAGTCAATTCAACTCAAAAACAAGTTTAAACTAAAGAAAAAAAGAAAGTATTGTGACCCGACAGAAGACAACTCTATAAACTATATTTATTTAAGTTTTTTTTCTTTATATTAATATTTGACATTATCTAAATTTTAGTAAATATATCAATGTTTTTTAAATCGGATTGGTGGTCAAATCGACCATATCATCGGTTTATTAGTCCAACCAATTTAATCAGTTCAATTAATTTAATTAAAAAAATATTAAAATTTTAAAATAAAAAATTTTGATTCAATCTTTTGATTCAACCAATCTTTACCGATTTTCAAATTAATCAATTCAAACCCAATTGATAACCCGACAAATTCGTGTTTGATAATGCATCGTATATAAATTATTTTAAACCAAAATTACGGCTGGTTCGTGAAAGTTAGAACTTCGAATCCAAAAAGTAATAAAATGCAATTCCCACTTTCATTTTCTTAACCATAATTGAAATAAAAGGTAAAAGTATTATACATCTCACTATACTGAAATTTAAATGGCATTTTAGTTTTTTTATTAAAAAATTAGTAAATTAATATTTGTAAGGTAGATTAAATAGTAAATTATCATTCTGTTAATAATTCTATCTATTTTTATGGTTAAAAATTAATATTCTGCACGTCAGTATAAGATACATATGACACACTACATGTCATTATTTAATTATTTTATCAATCATATATTTTTTAATTGTAAAGTATTACATTGTACTGCACAAATTAAAAATATAGTATAGTACAGTCTTGTTCCAAGTTCAAAGTTAGGACCTTTTTCAATTCTTTCCACCTATATAAATTCTTCAACTTTCATCTTTTATTTTTTCTGTTTTAAATTCTGGGAAAGTGAAAATTTTCTTTTTGATTTAACTGCAATTTTCTACGATCAAAAGCCAAAAATGATGCATATGACGTTTTACTGGAGCCGACATGTGACTCTGTTGTTCACCTCCTGGCGAACCGATTCATGGCCGAGTTACGCGTTGACTCTCCTAGCATGTGTTTTGGCTTCTGCTTTTTACCAGTACTTGGAGTACGTAAGGTATCGCGTCAGGCGTGGCGGGAAGCCGACGGAGGGGACGGCTGAAGAGTCTTTATTGTTGCGGTCGAAGGGAGCTGGGATGGTGGGGAAGATCGCCGGAGGGGTGCTATTCGGGTTGAGCTCGGCTCTGGGATATTTGCTGATGCTGGCAGTTATGTCGTTTAACGGCGGCGTGTTTTTGGCCGTTATTTTGGGGTTAACGGTTGGGTATTTGGTTTTCAGGGGCGAAGGCGATGATCAAACTGCTGGTCTTAATAGCACTTGTGCCTGTGCTTAAAATAAAAGAAAATGGAAGCTAAGAGCGTGATGGAAGTCCTCGGTGGAAGTCCTGTCTTTGAAAAATCCATTGCTGAAGAATTGGTCCCAAAGAAGGTTCGCTTTCGAGAAGAAGATGGGGGGCCGAACAACGATATGATGGTTGATTCACCGCCGGAACAAAACATCTCGTGGAGAGACAAACTTGTAGGCCATTCATCGAAGGACGGATCCTTGGACTTGGAAAGAAAAGAAGCTTTTGATATCTTAGAGGGAGATATCCAAAAATCAATCGAGAACGGAGTTCCTTCGATAAACTTTTCGGATAGGATTGTTCAATTTCTAATCCAAGGTATGGAAAATACAGTGATTATTAAATTGCTTGGTCGTAATATTGGATTTTCGGTTTTGCAGAACAAATTATACAACCTGTGGAAACCTTCAACTACCCTTCATTTGATGGATATTGAGAATGGTTACTTCCTCGCTAAGTTCCAGAGCAAGCTAGATTGCGAAAAAGTTCTTTCGGAAGGACCGTGGGTCATCTTCGGTCAGTACCTGACGGTTCAACCGTGGTCGATATCCTTTGATCCCACACAGGACTTTCCAAATGTTGTGATGGCATGGATCCGCCTCCCGGTTTACCTAGCTACTGTACAACAATCAAATTATCAGAGATAGGAGGAATGGTGGGGAAAGTGGTTAAAATAGACACGAATACCGACAACAAAGTTAGAGGAAGATTTGCGTAATAGTCAGACACGTTGATCGGGTAAGCCGTTGGTTTCTCAAATTAAAATCAATGGTCGAAAGCAGAAGGTAGAGTATGAGTCTTTATCAATGATTTGCTTCCATTGTGGACGGTATGGACATGTAGAAAATTTATGTCCAACCAGGAAAAATGATTCAATCGGAGGAAAGAATGGTGAAATGATGACGGAAAACCATAGCACCACCATAGACAGACCGGAGAGAAAGGATGATGTGTTCGGACCCTGGATGCTAGTGGAGAGGAAATCAAGGCGGAAATTCAGTGGAAAGTAATCAAAATTATATGAGCAATAATAATAGTGGAAGAGGTCCGACTTTAAAGGCCTTTGGATATTAAGGATACCAACAAAAGAAATAATGAAGGGGATTTGTCTGCTCTTCAAATTAGAAAAGGGAAAGGAATCTATAATGGAAACAAAACTGACAACAGCTGTGGATTACTCTCTAACGGACAACTCGAAGCAAAGGAGAGAAATTTTAATAAAATTAATGCTCAAATAGAAAATGGGAGCATTATGAGTCACAAAGAACCGAATAGCACAAGGAAGGATGGGCAAAACTCACATGCAATTATTAAAATCAATTTTAATAAAGAAAGCCAAATTGCTCCTAACATGAAGACCAACAGCATGGAACACGGAATCAATAGCAAAGGGCCGACACATAAGTCAGCAGACGTGACTGAAGCACCATTTGTGACCCAGCAATTTGCAGCTGGAACTAGCAGCAGCAACAGCAACCTCACTTTGGAAGTTGATGGAATTCGAAAACCGCCTGTAGCAACAAATCATCCTGTTGATCAGGTAATTGGGCTGAATAAGAGTGTATCAATGAAGAACGGGTTCGATACCAACGAAATGGCAGTGGAAACAGGAGGACTGGATCCGAGGAGACATTCGGCGGTGACCTTCCAAGATATCTCAACCATAAAGAATAGTAAACCCGACAAAGTGGAAACCCCCCCGGCCAACATTCTCGAACATATGAAAACAACTACTATTAAAAGGAGAGTGGCTGGAAAAAAAAGGAGCAAATTTTTACAAGGAAAAATACAAAATTCAAGATTAACGGTGGCCCGTGAGTTCCTTAAAAGAATCTATGGAGCAAATTGCGAGAGAGCCTTTCGTAACTTTCAAACATAAGCATTGGCCCAAAGAAAAGCTACTAATTTGGGCGGACAAAATGAGGAAGAAATTGCTGTGTGGCGATGTAAGCTTTTAATTTATCTTCTTGACTCTATTTGATATTTACTGTGCCTCGATTTTACTTCTCCAACATAGTATTTCTATTAATATGGTCTTAAATCTTAAAATTTTTACATGGAATTGTCAAGGATGTGGTAGTAGAAATTTTATTCGAGCCTTTCGGGAATACAATGAGGAATATAAACCGGATATTATTTGTTTAGTGGAACCAAGAGTAAGTGGTAATAATGCTAATAATATTATAGGAAAATTAGGTTTTAATTACTCTCATAGGGTTGAAGCTATCGGATTTTTACGGAGGTATTTGGGTTGGTTGGAAGGATTCTATCCATATTAAAATAAAACGTAGTAACCCACAATTTATTCTTTTATGTGTTGACAATTATATTCCCAATAAACCAGTTTTCATTGCCTTTGTGTATGGTAGCCCATGCAGATCAAAAGGAAGCTTCTGCGGGAAGACTTACGATCGATGGCTCCCCTAACTACATGCCATGGCTAATTATGGGAGACTTCAACGCTATACTATCCCCGGCTGATAAGAAGAGCCCGTCTACCTTGGGTAAGCGATGTGATTTTTTTGGAAATTTTGTTGATTCGTGTGAATTACGTGATTTCTGATTCATTGGACCTCCTTTCACATGGCAAAGAGGAGAAACCCTAGTCGACTGGATCGAGCATTAGTAAATGATGCATGGATGGCCACTTTCCCACAAAGTCTTGTCCACCATCTAACTCGCATCAAATCGGACCACAGACCTCTCCTATTGCTCACTAAAGCGGACATTCCCACTTCCAAAGACAGACCCTTCAGATTTTTAGCAGGATGGACGCTACACAACAATTTCTCCAACTTTGTAAAAGGTAAATGGGAGTTCAAAGGTAATATGACGGAATCTCTTAATATTTTTACTACTCTTGTCAAAGATTGGAAACAGGATATCTATGGCTTCTTGGGAAATCGAAAACGCAGACTTATGAGATCACTCAACAACATCCAAAAGCCTTAGAGACTTCTACCTCTCGATCACCTTATCAAAAAAAGAGAGAGAAACTAGGGATGAATTGGAAAATGTCCTCGATCATGAAGATCTACTTTGGAGACAGAAAGCTAGATGTATTTGGTTACAATTAGGAGACAGAATACCAAATTTTATCACAGCCGTACGATTAAGAGAAGGAAATTCAACCGCATCATGTCTCTTCGGGTTGACAATGGTGATTGGTGTTCTGATCAAAACATCTTACAGAACAAGGCAGTAGAATTTTTTGGAAAACTATATGGTGAGGTTCCGAACGATCTCGAGAGTTAATCCCCAGTAATAACTTTCCACATCTCAAGCCCTCAGAGATTTCATTCCTAGAAACTCCTATCTCGAACGAAGAGATCAAAAAGGCAATGTTCGATATGGCCCCATTAAAAGCCCCTGGAAGTGATGGCTACCATGCACTATTTTTCCAAAGCCAGTGGGATATTCTTGGAAATGACGTTTGCCAGTGGGTTAAAAGCGTGTTCGACGGGAGACCGATTGAGGCCGAGCTAAACAACACGTTAATTGTGCTGATTCCCAAAAAAGAAAGCCCAGAAGATTTTAGTCAATTTCGCCCTATAAGCTTATGTTCTGTTATGTACAAACTAGTGATGAAAGTGATAGCGAACAGGTTCAAGGTAGTCTTTCCCAAACTGATATCCCAGGAACAAGCTGGCTTTATAGCAGGTCGGAACATCTTTGATAACATTATTCTAGCTCAGGAAGTTATTCACTCTATGCGAAGTAATCGAAAAGGCAGGCAGTGGATGGCTATTAAACTGGATTTGGAGAAAGCCTACGATAGAGTCAGTTGGGAATTTATCAATACTTCGTTAACTGCGGCTAGGATACCTTTATTCTTGCGTAACATAATCATGTCAGCTATCTCTTCCTCCACTATGCAAGTCCTATGGAATGGAGTGCCCACTCAGAAGTTTAAACCAAATCGAGGAATACGACAGGGGTGTCCTCTTTCACCCTATCTTTTTGTGCTTTGTATGGAATGGTTGGGGCAATTAATACACTCTGAAATAGGAAGCGGTACCTGGGATCCCATCAGTCTATCTCGTTCCGGTCCTCCAATCTCTCACTTGTTCTTCGCTGATGATTTGGTGATTTTCTGTAAAGCCCAAATCGAACAAGCCCGGTTACTAGAAAGTATCCTTTCACTGTTCTGTGGAATCTCTGGACATAAAATCAGTGCCAGGAAAAGTAATATTTTCTTCTCAAAGAATACTGAAGCGGACACTCGTAATCAAATTAGCCAATTGTTTAGCTTTCAGGAAGTCCAGAATCTCGGCACGTATTTAGGAGCCCCCCTTCTGCATGACAGAGTCACTAAAAATACCTTGAACTTTGTAGTGGACAAGGTTAGAAGGAAACTGAATAGCTGGGATGCCAGGAACTTAGCCTTCGCAGGAAGAATTACTTTAGCCCAATCGGTTCTTCTCTCTATTCCGACTTACTTTATGCAAACGATGAGGATCCCGCAAGGAATTTGTGATGAAATCGAGAGAATAGCTAGACAATTCATCTGGGGAGGTACCGAAAAGAACTATAAAATGGCCTTAGTTGGATGGGATACCATTTGTCAACCAAAGGGTCGTGGAGGTCTTGGCATTAGACAACTGAATGATCAAAACTCGTCCTTCCTCATGAAGATAGGGTTAAGCTTGGTGTCAAAAAGCGATACACTCTGGGTGCGTATCCTCCGAGCCAAATATGGTTGGAAAGGACAACTACCAGAGACCATCAGCAAGAATAAGTGCTCACATTTATGGAGAGCTCTCTCTAAATTATGGCCTAGTGTTCGTGAGAACTTAATTTGGTCTATAGGAGACGGGGCTAACGTTCGGTGTTGGAAAGACCCTTGGATTCCAGGTATGGGCCCTCTAAGCTCAAAAATTCCGTCTTCTTCTAACCTTAATTTGGATTGTTGTGTTAGGGAGATGGTTAACAATGAAGGGAAGTGGAATTTAGACTGTTCAGCATCCGGCTCCTGAAGAGGTAATAAATCGGATCACTAGCATTCCTCCCCCCACCCAGATGCTTAGGAGTAGAGATAGAGTGATATGGGCACGATCAGCAACAGGAATCTTTTCGGTTCGAACTGCTTATTGGTCTTTAAAAGAAAATATGTGGCATACTCCTGAAAAGTACTGGAAGATTCCATGGAACTACCAGGGTCCACAGCGAGTAAGAACTTTTCTTTGGTTGACATTTAGACAAAGACTACTTACCAATTCTGAACGAGTCAGAAGAGGCATTAGCCACAGTAGCTCTTGCCACACCTGTGGACATAGCGTAGAAGACTTGGTGCATGTCCTCAGAGACTGCCCGACTGCGAAAGAAGTGTGGATGCTTGTGCTTCCTAATCAGCTAAAACAAAGGTTCTTCTCTACCTCCCTTCTAGATTGGCTTATCCTTAACCTGTGCCTTCATGAAAGCTTGCAGGGGAGCGGAATCACCTGGTCATGCATGTTTGGGCTAATCGCGTGGCGAATTTGGAAAAATAGGAACCTGCTAATATTCCAGAACATTTCCTGGCCAGCTTCTGAAGTAGTGAAAGTCTCTAGTTGTTGGGCTCGGCAATATGAAGCATCTCGAGTCATCCATAAGAATATCCCTCAAAATAATACCATCGCCACTACATCAAAAGATAATTGGGTATTTCTATCTACGGATGGGGCTGTTAACAGTACTACCGGAGCTGCTGCAGCAGGAGGAGTGGCTCGAGATTCTGAAGGAAATTGGATAACCGGATTCAACCGTTTCCTGTGGAGCTGTTTCCCAATGGAAGTCGAATTGCAGGGCATCATGGATGGCATTCTCATCCTTTTGAACAAAGGATTTAGGCGAATCAACATTGCATCGGACAACCTAGAAGCAATTCAGAACTTAGCTTTCATAAACACAGGAGACTCCGGAATTGCTGTCCTCCGAAGAATCAAGCGCACCATACAATCAATAGGGGAATGGAACTTCAAATATGTTCCAAGGAACCTGAATACGGTAGCAGACTGCCTTGCTAAATTGAGTCTGAACTGGAAGTCAAACCTACAAGTTTTCGAAGAGGCTCCCAAAGAAATCTTAAATTTGCTTCAAGCCGACAAAGCTAATGGCTACTTTTTGTAATTGATTTTCTTTTTCTTTCACCAAAAAAAAAAAAAAATAAAAGAAAATGTTTCACCAAAAAAAAAAAAAAAAAGAAAATGGAAGCTTCTTTATTTTTTATTTTTAATTTGGTGATTGTACGTAGAATTGTTTCAAATTGTGTTCAAAATTTTCTGTTTGGTTCGAGGGAAAATGTTTTCACTGGATTTATGCTGATTGATTCTATAAGTTTTGATCAGGGAATGAAGCAGAGTTGATGCCTATATTTTCTTTCTTTTTTTTTTTTTTTGCTAGTATTATTTTTGGATTTGGACTTAAAACTTTATTTAAAAGACATTAAATTTATTATAAATATGGATACGGATATAGATTCATCTACTTCAATGCTCAATTAAGTATTTATGTTCGACATTACCGACCTATGAAAAACAAATCTAATATGGAAACCTAAATCAAAACAACCTTTTTCCATTAGAAACAACAAATATCATTTAGAGGTCTCTATTTTAGGACTTAGATTATATTTTACCTCCTCAACTCAAAAAATGAGTAAATAGTCAATTTACACTAAATCAAAGAGCAAACTAGTTATTTGGTTAAAAATCTCATCCATTCATGTTCTTAAAAATTGATCCTTGTATGTCAACATGAAGTACATATGGCATGTCACACTGTCTAGTTATTATGTCAAGTACATTGGTTTTTAATAGTATAAATAGATGAATTTTGTAATAGAAATGTTCAATTAGCTCTTTAATCTAATGTAATTTGCCCATTTTTTAAATAAAAGAAATAAAATATAATCCGACTTCTAATATAAGGTACTTATACCGATATCGCTATACAATTGTATTTATTTGAATAATTAAGTTGTAGTCTTGCATATCAATTTTTAGGAACGGGGTTATTGAAATATTAGCGGTTTTTAATTTTACATGTAATTTTTTTAAAAAAAAATAAACATGATAATGTTTTACTCTTGGTTGTAGAATTTTTTCTAACTTTCGAATCAAATAATTTTCTTATTATTATTATCAGGTTAAAACGTGTCTATAGACTTTTTAAAAATTAGGAATTTGGTCTATGTACTTATATTTTTAGGAATTTAGTATTTTTACTTTTGAAATTTCAAAATTCAAGTCCAACGGTTAACATTATTTTTTTCTGTTAAATTTATTGCTATGATATTTTGAAATAAAAAAAAATACCGTTTAGCAGCCATGTAATTAACTTGAATTTAACAAAAAGAAATTAATAATATTAACGGTTGGATGTAAATTGAAATCTAAAAAGTATAAGGACTAAATTCCTGACAGTATAAGTACAGGGGACAAATTCCTAGTTTTCAAAAAGTACAGGGACTAGAGAATATTTTAACCTTATTATTATTTCTTTTGTAAAGAGGCTCATTTGCCAAACTGTCTTCACTTTCTTTAAACAACCCATAACCCATTTCATGTGGGCTTAAATGAGCTACATAATTGGGCTTAACCCTTTGTCAGCGGGTTGTTGGACCCCAAAGTCCTCAACTTTACCCATAACCATCTAAACTTAAAAATCATAATTTTAAGGGTATTTTAGTCTTTAGACACGGTAAAGAAAAAAATTAATTAAAAATATGAATATTATAATCATTATTTGTAGGAAATTTGGAGTGGACGTAGATAAGGGTGTTCAAACAGTTAACCAATCGGTTAACCAAATCGAACTAGTATTAACCGAATTTTTTTAATCCTTTATCTGTTAACCAAACCGAAATTTTTTCAAAAAAAATTAACCAAATCGAAATATTTCATTAATTTGGTCGGTTAACCGAGTTAACCGAAATTTATATATATATTTTTTGTTAAAACAAGTTTAAAACATATAAAAAATCAATTTATAATGTTCATTTGACTGGATTAACCGGATTAACAGACTAGTAATAGCCTAATACATATTAAATATAATATTATTTATTACGTTTGGTAAATTATCCGATTTCGAGCCGAATTAACCGTTAACCGAAATTCCAAAAAACTTTTAACCGACCTCTGACTGAATTAGATTAGTTAACCGACCGATTAACTGAATTAGATCGATTCAACCGAAGTTTGAACACCCTTAGATGTAGATATTATCCTATCGAATATCAATGATCTAAATTTGTCCTAAGTGGATAACATATATTTATAATTATTTTTCTTGGGACAAATTTGGACATGGTAATTATTATTCATAGCTAAATGATTATTCGTACTACATTTGAAGTGAATGCTGATATTAACCTATGGTATATTACCAATATGGATAACATTGTTTTTTTTTTTTTTTTTTTGAAGAGGGGTATTTAGTTTTGGTTAAATTTTGTTCGTAGTCTTTATATTTTATGAATTGGAAATTTAGTTGCCATACTTTAATTTGGTTATTTTTAGTCTTTATATTTTTTAAAATTTAAAATTTTAGTCCTCACCAAACGATAATCGTTAAATTCATTAAGTTAATTTCTACTATTTCCAAAATTTGATACATTAAACATACTATCATATGTGTAGTGTCATGTCAGCTTGTTATTTTCACATATTACTTACTAAAAATCTAGTTAATGGATTAACGATTGCCATTTGCTTCAAAATTGAAATTTAAAGTTTTCAAAAAGTATAAGGACTTATAATGACCAATTGGAGAATATGGACTAAATCTATAGTTGTATGCTTAGTACAAGACTAGTAATTGAATTTAATCAAATGGATTTAACTGCTACTGTTTGGGTCAGGACTAAAATTTTGAAATTCGAAAATATATGGACTAAAATTGAACAAATAAAAAAGTAAAGGGACTAAAAATGATCAAATTAAAGTATGAAAACTAAATCTGCAACTATTACAAAGTATATGGACTAATAGTAGAATTTAACCTTTAGCTTTTAGACACTATATAACAAGGAACTACCCATAGTCCCTTCTTCACTCTTAAATAGAAGGATAATGTGCTTCAACGCACTCAAACCCATGTCCTCTTGCATTGGCAACAATACCGATATTGTAATGACCCAAAATTTATGGGTATCGAAAAAGTACATTTTCGGGTTACTGTTTTCGTAAAACGGATTCGTAAATATTTTTAATAAATATTTACGAAATTAGTTGTGTGGTTAATTAGGTTTTAATTAGGTGAATTAGTTTGAATTAAGGTTAATTAGGAATAAGGATTTAATTGAATAAAGTGTAAAAGCTTAATTATAGAATAGAGAAAAGTTAAGGGACTAAATTAGCAATTAAGCCATAAGTGCCAAGTGTGTGGTAATAGTGAAATACATGTGGTGAAATAAAATACATAAGTTAATAATAATTACTTATTTACTTATTATAATAAGTAAATATTATTTTATTATTAAATTATTATTATATTATATTAATATAATGACATAAAATAAAAGAAATAAAACAAATGTATGGAAAATATAATTCCATATGTATGTATAATATACATATATTTATTTATATTAAATACATACTTAATATTTAAGTAAATGAATAAAATATTATTATTGTATTATAATTAAACAAATAAATAAATGAAACAAAAAGAAAGAACAAACAGAATTGAAACGAAAACAGGGGAGAAAAGAGAGGAAAAAAAAAAGAGAAAGAAAAAGAAAAAGAAAAAGAAAAGAAAAGAAAAGGAAATTAGGGTTCTAAGAATTTAAAGTTAATTTGGTAAGTCAATTTAGCTATTTTTCTTGTAATTTTGATGTTTTTGGAGTCCTAGAACAAAATACTACTTGATTTATGTTAAAATTTTAAAAGTTAGTAAATTTTTAGATATTGTTCATGTTGAATGAATTGATAAATTAGGGGTTAAATTGATAGAATTTCAAGTTAGAATTGGTTAAAGGATTAAATTGTAAAATAAGTTATAAGTTTTGTGTAATAGGGACTAAATTGAGAGAATTTCGAAATTGGGGTTATATGGAGAAAATTAGAGAGTTAAGTTTAGTTATAAGTAGAAATTGAGTGAAAATAAAGAGTGAATGGAGATGAAAATGGAGAAAATTTTAGTTAGAGATTAAATTGGAATTTAGGCAAAATTAAATAGAAAATCAAAGTATTTGATGTGCATTGGTGTTGTTTTGCTAATTTTAAATTGTTTTAATTTTCGTAGCTAACGTCGTGCCGGAAACATCAGCTAAGAAGGGAAAGAGAAAGTTGACAAGGAATAACACGAGGATATATATAGTTTGTATTACTATAATTCAAATCTATTTATTATTAATTGTTATATTTTAATTATAAAAATGCATGGTAAGTAATATGAGGTGAGTATTGATATTGAATTGAATAAAATTGAATTGAATTATGAATATATATGAGTATTTGAAATGTATATTGATTGGAAAGTGGAAAGTGATTTAAATTGAAAGTATGAGAAATTGTGATTGAAGTGAAATTGATATAAATATTGGGTGAAATTGAAATGTGTTTTGAATTCCCTATTAACTAGTCAGGCTGAGTCGGATATAGTTGGCATGCCACAGGATTAGAAGTGTTCAGGGATACTTCGACCTCAAATCGATGAGACACGGGTGTCATACTGTTACTTCAGATAGATTCGATGAGGTACTGGGTACCAACTTACTTCAGCTTGGCCGATGAGACACTGGGTGTCAACTATTGCTTCGAATTATCCGATGAGGCACTTGGTGTCATACTGGTGTGTTTTGGTTGGATCCGTGTATCCGTTAAAATTCGAGTCATGTTAATAGGGGTAAATAAATGAATTGGTAGTAGAAAAGATTTTGACTGATTTTGAATAAGAATTGAAATAAGATATTAAAATGAAATATTAAAAAAAATAATATGATTTTTGATATAGTGAGATGATGTTTAAATCTAAGTAAAGAAGTGCTATTTGGAAATAGCTATTAATAAGAAATGATAGAACAACGTATGAACTGATTATTGAAAGACTAATGTTGTAAGATTTTAGATATGAAATGGAATAAGATATTGAATTGGGATATGGAAATGAAATGTATGAAATAATGGTTTATGAAATGGTTATTGATGAAATGCATGAAATGGATATTGATATGGTAAGGAGATATGTAAATTAAAATGAAGAAAAGCTATTTAAGATAGATATTATTAAAAAAAATTTAAAGTTTAAATGCATGAATGATTCATTGAAAGTAAATGGTGGTAAGATTAACTGTGCATATTTATTGTTTTTACCTTAAGTATTTGAATTATAGTAATACGTACCACTGAGTGTATACTCAGCGTACGGTTTGTTTCCATGTAGGTACAGTAATTTTGAAGAGTTGTATTTGAGATTACGAGCATTCATCTCATCACATCTCCAAGTATCAAGAGGGTATGTTTTAAAATTTTGAATAGAATGGCATGTACTTAAGAAGATCAAGTATGTTCTAAGTAGTAGTAGGGATTTAAATATAAATTATTTAAATTTATTATTTTTTTTATGTTCAAATATATTTAGTGATTAGCCAAAATCACTTTAGCACCAAATGTAATATTCTTATATCAGGTTCCTTGGGTCGAACATGGTATATGGGTGTTACAGATATTAACAAATAATTGTATTTCATTTGGATCTAGAATCAAATAATAATAATAATTATTAATATTATTATTATTTTGAGCAATCTCATTTTAAGTTTTAATCATATCTACTCTTTTGTGACACAATATCTAGAATTACTCATAATCCCTCCCCAACCTATAAATAGGAGGATAATGCGCTTCAGTGCATTCGAACCCACGTCCTCCTATATTGACAATAATATCTATACTAATCGAATTAAAACTCAATTAACATAATAATAATTATTAGATGTTGATATCCTGATTGGACCAAGTAATGCCAAATATAACATAAACCTTAAAAAGTGTGGTTATGTTTAAAGGTGGGGTTCGTTACACAACAAATCAAGAATGGTAGGGCAGTACATTTCACTTATAGTCATAAAAAAGGAACATAACAATGAAAATAAATAAACAAAGGTTGTTATCATACATCTATACGTATGTCACCCATCAATACGATCAGAGAGATTTGTCTTGTTCTTTTTTTTTTTTCTTTTAATTTTTAGTGGGATTCCAAGACTTTTCCCCATATAAAAATCTAAGGACGATACGTTAAAAAAAAAAAAAAAAAAAAAAAAAAAGAAAACATCCTACTTCAAAATCAACCTTATTAATATTCATACAAGACAATGTAGCTTTCTCTAAGCTGGATCGCCTTTATTATACCCCACAGTCCCACACCAAACCACAACATTTCCATGGCCCTCTCTTGGTCGAGCCAGTTGTATAGAACTATATAGGAAGTGCTTAAGTGGTCCAACCTCCATCTAAACCTAATCATTCTTCGAAAAATGTTGTGTTTTTTTCACGTATCATGATCATGTTTTTTAATGATTCGAGTTCATAAATCGAAGTCGGATTCGTGTTTGACGTGTGATGGGTGTCATTATCGTTATCATCATCCATCATCATATAATGAACAATCAAAGACATATATATATATGTAGGAAAAGAAACCATGGATACAACTGTAAAGTTTGTAGGTTTCAAACATGACTTTAGTTACTGCAGATTTGGCAGCGGCTTGGTCCAACTTTGTTTTTTTGATTGTCTCGGATTTTCAAACAATAATAATATGTTAATTAAAAGATTCCGTACCTTTTGGCTTTAGGATTCAAATCATATAAATAATACATAGAAACATCAATCTAAGTAGAATACTCCAAATCAACTTTTTACTTTTTTAGCTCCCATATAAATGTAGTGTTCGGGGAAATTAGTCTTTTGATAAAGCAAACAATTTGCATGCTATAAAGCATCCCATGCACGTGTCTCGTCGAGGATCAATATTATAAATTCAAATATATATATCATGGTTAAATCTAAATTGATACATAAACCCTGGTTTGATGTATTTATACATAAAATCTCGATTTTAATTAAATTGAATAAATATAATTATTTGTATAAATAATCTGATAACATAAAATGATGTTATATCGATAACTATGTTGAAATCGATATGAAATTATGCAAAATAAAAGTTTTGTTAAATGAATTATGTCCACAATCTTCCTTGATTTCTTAAAAGTCAAAGATAGTATAAATAGGATTCCTATTTCCAACACAGGTTTGTTTATATTGTCTTCATTCTCATTTAATTTCAATAACCATTAGAAGATTTTTATTTAATTTTTAAGATTACTTTGGGTCGCGAGGAATTGGCTACAATATGCATATATTTTTATACAAAAGAATCTAGATATAGAAAAGGATTCTAGATATTAAGATAAACGTAAAATAAAAGAGATTATTTGTGATTATATTAAAAAAAAATGTTGCATATGATAGGGTTGCAGTCCAACCCAAACCTTCAAAAGATCGAACATGCAAAATTTAACGAGAAAAAAACTTTTCAAAAGAGGATAAAAAACTACGGGCAAAAAGAGAATTCACTGTAATAAAGTAGAGTACAAAATATGGAGAGAATTAAAGGAAAATCCGAAACCCCACAAGAAACGCCCTTCGAAACAAAAAGCATAATTCTCTCAACCTAAAATTTTTTGTTGTGTATAAACCTAAAGTGACTGGGGCCTATTTATAGGTTGAAATTTGTAGTATATTTGACTAGAATAACTCTAAGTTAATCAGAGTTTAAGTGAGAAACTAAAAATAGGATTTAATTGGGAGAAAAAAAAGCCGAAAAACTTGAATTGCACGTCGCCACGTCGTGACGTGACTTGATATGTCGTCGGAACGAAGCCTTGTTGCTCGTCGAGACAAAATAACCATTGTGTTGTTCGGACGAAGATGTGCTGCTCGTCGAGACGTCGCATGCTGTTTAGTCAAAATAAGAGTCATTCTCCCACAAAGAGAATATTTGTGATTATATCAAAATAAAATGTCGCATGTGATAGTACTCAAATCTAACTTACATTTAATAAAAATTAGGGTAAACTGTAAAAATAGTCACTTTTGTTTGTCTTAAATTATATTTTTGTCACTTATGTTTGAAATGTTACATTTTAGTCACTTATGTTATCGTTTTGTTTCGAAATAGTCACTCTACTGTTAAGCTCTGTTACCTCCCTAACAGCGGTCTTACGTGGCAGCCCAAATGGTTTTAAATGCCAACTTGGATGTCCTACGTGGTAGTCTTAGTTAAATTTATTTAATCAAAAACCTATTTTCATCCTAACAATTGGACATCCAAGTTGACATTTGAAACCCATCTAGACTGCCACGTAGGACTGTTGTTAGGGAGGTAATGGAGTTTAACGGTAGAGTAACCACTTCGTAACAAAATGATAACATAAGTGACTAAAACATAACATTTTAAACATAAATGACTAAAATGTAATCTGAGCTAATCAAAAGTGATTATTTTTATAGTTTACCATAATAATTATTATATGAGTAGATTGAGTTAAGTTATAAGTTACTTAGGGTTACATTCCAACCCAAACCCTCTAAATATCATCTTTTGAACCAACTTAGTTAAGCTACAAGTTCGGTTCAACTAATCTTGTCATTTTTCATTGGTCACTAATAAGGGAAAAAAAGGTTATTACTGCTAGAACCTTTTTCATCTACGAATAGAGAAGTAGCAGCTTTATTCGTTAATTAATTACAGAGCTCTAAAAAAATTGCATGCAAAACAGGTTGAAAGTATAAGTATAGGACAAGATGGAAAATAAAAAAAAAGTGGATAAGGATACGTCGATGCATGACACGAATTCCAAAGAACGTATAGGATGCTCTGCATGGGATATTTAAGATTACGAGAAATCATGTTCTTATAATTGAAGCTTTAAAGCTGCTATGGAACTCCTTCAATTTTTTTTTTTGGCTTTTTTTTATAAAAGTAACCTAAAAAATTTAATTAATTATATAAATAACCTATTTTTTGATTAAACATGTAAATGACCTAAAATCTACAGTGAAAGTTGGTGGAGCCAAAGAGTTTGGCGCCACCAACATGCCACATCAACAACCGGGATAAAAAAAATTAATTTTTTAGTGGAGCCATGTAGAATGACGCCACTTGTATAAATATTAGGGAAATACTATAATTTCTAAAAAATGGGGGAGTTTAATAAAAATTTTCCAATTTATGGTGGAGCAAATAAATTGGTGCCACCAGTTACCAATGTGATTTTTTTTTTTAAGTTTTCTAAAATTTTAAATATATTAAAAAAATGTTAAGTATAATTAATTTTAAAAGTTTAATATATTTAAAATTTTAATATACTTAATATATATTTTTAATAGGTAAAGACAAAAATTTTTAATATTTTAAAATTTTAAAAAATGTTAAAAAAATTAAATATATTAAAAAATGTTAAGTATAATCAATTTTAAAATTTAACTATATTTTTAAAAAATTAAATATATTAAAAATGTTAAGTATAACCATTTTTAAAATTTTAATATATTCAATATATTTTTAAAAAATATATTTTAAAATTTTAAAATATTTAATATATTTTTAATAGGTAAAGAGAAATTTTTTAATATATTTAAAATTTTAAAAAACTTAAAAAATTTTAAATATGTTAAAGAAAATGTTGAGTATAATCAATTTTAAATTTTTAATATCTTAATATATTTAAATATATTAAAATTTTGAAACATATTAAAAAAATTTAAGTATAAGCAAATTTAAATTTTTAAATTTTAATATATTTTTTAATAGGTAAAGAAAAAAAGGGTTTTTTTAATATATTTAAAATTTTAAAAAACTTAAAAAAGATTTACATTGGGAACTGGTTGCGCCAATTTATTTGGCTCCACCAAAAAATGGAAAATTTTTATTAAAGTCCTCCCATATTTTTCAGAAATTATAGTATTTCCCTGATATTTATACAAGTGGCGCCATTATACATGGCTCCACCAAAAAATTAATTTTTTTTATCTCGGTTGCTGACGTGGCATGTTGGTGGTGCCAAACTCTTTGACTCCACCAATTTTCACTGTAAATTTTAAGTCATTTACGTGTTTAATCAAAAAAATGAGTCTTTTATGTAATTAATTAAATTTTTGGGTTAATTTTATAAAAAGCCCAATTTTTTTCAACTTTTCTCCGCTCTTAACAACGAGAGGGAAGGGAAAAAGGTGAAAAAAAGAAAAAAAGGTAAGATTTGGAGTAAAAAACGATGTGGATTTGATTTACTTACATCAACTTTCGAAGCAATCAATCCCCGAGGAAACCCTAAAATGGTGAAGACAAAACATTGGAAAATGCTAAAAAAAGGGAAGATAAATGTTAATCGGTATCTGGCGACACGACTTAGCTAAAGTTATGTTTATAAAAAGCAGCTACCATATTCTTAAAATGAAGATAATTAAATTTAAATTTAATATTTATACTATTATTTAATTTTTTAATCGAGTTGATGCCACGAGTTAATTAATCATCAATTTGATTAGGAAATTATCAATAAAAATATACGTATAATGAGATTCGAACTCATGCTAATTACATCAATAAAACCTTTAGTTTATCACTCAATTAAAACTTTATTTTTAATATTTTTATACATTTCAATTTTATTATATACACTTAATTGAGTTGGTGCCACAAGATTGATGGCAACACCATAATAAACGATTTAATCTATTTTTCATTTTAATAACGTACATATTTCATGTGTTATTATTAATTAGTTTCAAAGCATAAGTTTTATTATTTATTGTACATTTTTTAAATACACATTTGTATTCTAAATTTGTAGTTTCTACAATATAAACATGTGATAGAATTTCTAATGTGTATAATGTATTATTTTTTTCATCATTATAATGGTGAGAGAGAAGAAAATAAATGATAGGATTTGAATCTGTGTCATCTAAATGTCAAACTCTAACAGTTACTTCAAACAAAACTTGACAGTAAAAATAAAAGTAATTTATTAACCATAAAAATGTTTAAATTAAAAAAAGAAGAAGTAATCTTTAAATCGTACCTATAATCAAATCTTTAGAAAACCCTAAAAAAATTTCAAAAAAAGAGAATATGATACTTTAAAAATAATATTGCACATCTTTTTGAGTTTTATATTTTAATAAATTAATATTAACTGATTCAATCTTAACTCGATTGGCATGTACATTATTGCTTATATAAGAGGACGTGGGTACGAGTGCGCTGAAGCGCATTATCCTCTTATTTATGGAGTAGGAAGGGGCTATGGGTAATTTTAAGAATTGTTTCAAAAATAAACTAATATTAAAAAAAACCTATTTTGACAAGTTGAAGTAGATTCATCTTTAACTGAGGGCTAGTTTATAGTATTGCTTCTTAGAAGCACTTTTACACCAAAAATCATTTATGAACAAAAGTTAAAATTTTCTGCTTTTGTTTTTGGTAATTAAAAAAAAAGTACTTTTGCAAAGCATTTTATCTCAATAGCACTTTTAATAATATTTTTATCTGAAAAGTATTTTTTATCCCAAAAATATTTTTAAGAAGTAATAAAACAAAAACCCACTTGGAATATATATATGTCACAAGAATTGAACGGTCCATATGGATTGGGTTATAGGTAGTAATATATAATATAAGATAATGTTAATGTATTTTTATTACATAATTTTTTAAGGTTTTCTTTTTAATACAAATCATTTCTATTGTGTTTATATCATATTTTGTATGGTGAAACATGTCATGTTCAAAGCTACATCAATGACAACTTAGTCTCCACACCAATGAAGTAAGAGCTTGTTAGTCAAATCATTTGATAGTTGAAAAAATCCAATTTTCTATTTTCTTTTTGGCTTTTGAAAAAGCCAATAAATAAATTAAAACCTAATTAATCAGAGTATTTAGTCAAGATTTTATGATTCTTTTGGTTTTTTTCCTTTCAAACATTGATTATCAACCAACTTGAGCTGACCCACCAATTTAATGGGAAACATCAAAGAAGATAAAATTTCATTTGCAGAATTAACAAAAAAAAAAATTACAAATTGGGTACACTAATTAAGGTTTGATGATATGGGTCCTTTTAAAAATTTGTTGTCCAGGTGCAAGGATAGCCATTGGATCAAAACTGGTCTTCCTCTCCACAAATCGTGTCCATTGATTCCCAAAATGTCGTTTCCAATCCTCTTTTGACTGGTAGTGAGGGAGGTATAGCTTGAAATCCAAACCCTCTTTGTTGCACCACTTGATGATCTCGTGGTTTTGTGCCACCAATTTTTCCACCGTTGGACCCTTAGGAACGAACCGGAGCAACGCCACTATGTAGAATATTTCGCCTTCCGGAAGCACCGCCGATGTCCGACTATCCCACCTGTCAACACATTTTAAAACCAACCATCCATAAATCAATTACAAACAACAATAAAGGTCTATGCTTATAAAAAGTACTAAAATTTGACTTAAAATAGCTTAAACTCAATTTAATAATTATCTAAATTCAAAAAATTTTGAAAAATTCGATTAAATTAATCCTGAAGGGGAGAAAATAGTTTCTGGAGCCCAGACAAATTATGGTGTCATTATAGCTTAGTTGGCGAATAAATTGGTTTGTCGTTTTATCAAATGGCCAAAAGACTGACTCTGAAAGTTACCTCTCTTGGAAAATCTCATTTCCCATAAAAAGATTTATCCTAAATGACCAAACTACCCTATTTGTTGTCTGAATTTCAAACAATTCGGACAGTAATTTCTTTTTTTTATCATCACCCGGACCCACCCCGTATCTTTGTCCCACTACGTACCTACATTATTATTTTTTTCCCTCTAC
The DNA here is from genome assembly GCA_025503065.1 of Gossypium bickii. Classification (NCBI taxonomy): domain Eukaryota; kingdom Viridiplantae; phylum Streptophyta; class Magnoliopsida; order Malvales; family Malvaceae; genus Gossypium; species Gossypium bickii. The sequence goes on from CP106709.1 coordinate 6,523,972, forward strand.
GTTTGCTTATACGCTAACATCAAGTACAGTTGAGCTCAGAATAAAATGGTACTCTCGTGGGTCCTTCACACGTGTTACGATCATGTAGTTGGGGTGAAATGGAATACTTACTTGCTTCGCAAGAGGGGGTAGATCAACATGGGGCCACCGACACCATCTTTCAACATCTTTCTAAACACCGTTCGATCAAAATCAACTATACCTGATTTGGATATGAAGATATTCAACCAAGGGTGAGGGCTATCCCAATTGCCATTGGCTTTAGCGTGTTCCTCCACCTGTTTCACACGCAATAAAAACTCCACGTAACTAACATTCAACTGGAACTTCAACCGTTGGATGAATCCTAGCCGTTCAAGAAGTCTGCTTACGGCCTGCACGATGATTGGTTAAAATAAAAAGAAGGAAAAAAATAAAAAATGATCAGTGGCAATAATGTCATTTTAATGAAATTACAGATTCCAGAAGATGATGGGCTTTTTGGCCATTTGCGGACCCCCCGGGGGGGGGGGGGGACCAAAACGTCAGCCGAAATCTCAATGATCAGCCAGCTACAAGCATTATACTGCTGTTTTATTTACTATTTTAACCTCGACAAATTCCCGATTTCACGAAAGTGACAGAGCCCGGAAAATACGAGAGAAGGGACAGTAGCGTCACAGTCTTGTAATAAAACCCCCATAGAATGGGCACTTTCAACAGCTTTTATTTTTTGTGTCAGAAAATCCAATAGAAGATATATCAACTGTATGGTCAGTTTCAAAACTATATAGTAATAATTCAGAAATTATTATTATTCTAAAAATAAATAAATATTATTGGCCAAAAGATTAACGTTTTACTAGTGAACTTCTTTTACTGTTCCGGCGGGGACAGGGACGGACCCACCTTTATAAGGGATCCATTTACAAACGGTCCCACAGTTTCCAAATTCCGGCGAAAGACTTTTTTTTTTTTTCTCATCTAATCCGTCATCGACGGCTACCAAATCAAGGTTCTATTTTGATATGATAAGAACTGATGCAGGAGATTATTAAGCAAAAAAAACATTGTTTACCGTATCTACTGTTGAAGGGCGGTCACTGTTGCGGTAATGGAGAGCGACTTCGAGGCAGTAGAGGACTGAGCTGGCGGTTTGAGGGATGTAAGCCGGGTTGAATTCATGGTCCGGGTCTAATGGTACGGATGGCCAGCCATTGATTGGGTCGTCACTGTTGGAGAATACGAAGCCTTCCACGTAATCAAACGACTCACCTTCTTCCTGAGTCACCAGAAACTCAGCATCCCGAGTGAATTCTTCGAACTCAGTATACACTACCCTTATCCATCTGACCTAAATCGAGTAAAAAAAAAAAAAAACCTTAAAATAAACCCTAAATTACGTAGCGTAATCGAGTGAGTCATGCACTAAAAAAGGTTTTTTTTTTTTTGGTTAAAATATACTAAAATGACCCACCATGTCCGGAGCTGGTTGAAGCTTAACCCTGGCTCGGGTTATAATTCCGAGCTGACCCAGTCCGCCGAGGGCTCCGAAAAAGAGTTCGGAGTTTTGGGTTTTGGAACAGACCGTTATTTCTCCTTTTCCAGTTACAACTTCCAATTCCGTTACATTCGATGTTTGGGGACCAAAACGGAACGCTTGTCCACTAACGCCAGCGTTGGATAACGTCCCGCCCACCGTCAAGCTGAGATAATCGGTCCACGACCTCGGAGCCAAACGGAACATCGAAACGCACCGTTTCAAGACGTCTTCCCATAATGCCCCGCCGGAGACGTCGATATAATGAGAGCCATCGATTGTCAACGGCTTGAAATGGTTTTCCTCCGTCGAACGCATGTCTATCACGAATCCACCGTCAGCCATCGCCTGGCCATTGATGGAGTGGCCGTTACCCCTTGCCGCAACCGTCACGTGAGAAGTCTGTGAAGCGGCCTTAACGACCCGAGCTATATCCTCGGTCCCAGACGGTTTAATCAAAGCTAACGGCTTGACAGAGTAAAGACCACCGAAATCTTTACCAGCTACGCCGGTAATTCCGCCGCTCTCGATAGTGCCCTGGAGGTCGAGGGATTCGGATAGGGTGGAAACGTCGTCGTCGGGTATGGAATCGGCGTCGGTGTCATGTACGATTCGTCCCAAACAAGCTATCATCTTTGAAGACTTTGTTGCAAAATGGGAATATCGCCGGTAACTGTTCTCTGTTTTGCCGTATCAATTTTCAGTTTTCTGTTTCTCTCTCAATCTCTCTTGGTTTTTTACACAAATTAAAAAAAATAATAAAAGAAAAGAAAGATATTAGAGGGAAAAAAAAAAAAAACTACAAGGGAAGCTTAGTTGTTTGATTTAAACTCGTGAATATAAAGGAAACAGTATATGAATTTAAGCCCTGCGATGCATAGTAAATAAATAAATCAACCTCCCTCGAGTTGATGAGACAAAATTTTCAAGTTTAGTATTACATTTTAACTCCACATCAATCGATCTAAATCAACTAATAATAAACTTCGGACTTCCTCGTATACTTATAAACTTGAAACTCTAGAATTATAACATTTAGCCATGTAATATCGAAATAACTATATTGATTAGTTACAATAGAAATATTAATATACACTTTTCAAAAAATAATATTAATGTATTGTTCTAAAATATGATTATAAAAATATATTTTATTTTTTAATGATATATTTTTTTAATTCTTAAAAGAAATTGAAAACATATGATATTTTCGTATTAACATCATTAGTTTGTGTTGACGTGACATTAATAATCAATTTGATGATGACACATAGTAGTCTCTCAGTATGAGATGCGACAAATATAATAAAAATTTAAAATCTTTAAAATATATAAATTAATAAAAAAAAATTCACATCAAGAATGAACTTGAACATCAATTTATCCAGATTCATTTTAGAGGTATTTTTTTAGTAAGTTTATATATTTTTAAATTTTAATTAAATATCAAGTTATCTATATTATTTTTTAAATTTAAAATATATTAATAAAAAACTATTGACATACTGTCTGCCACTTCCCTTTAATTCAATGGGAAAAAGATCAATACTTAATATAAAAGGTAAATGTAATAATAAATGGAAATTAGAAATAAATAAATATAAAAAAGAAAGAAAATATATAATTTCTGTTTTAGGGTATGCGAAATATGAGAAAGCAGAATAAAAAAAAAAAATCATAAATATGATTTGGTCATGATATGCATTCTATTATGCTATGGTTTGGTACTAAATTGGGATGTTATAAACTTTAATGCTGTATATAGTGTAATTAGTTTTAAATATATTTTTTAAATTAATATTCTTATAGGAAATAAAGAATAAGAGTTGTTCGAATATCAATATATTTTTAATTCTTATTAAGTAAAATTTTGAGCACAGATCTTTATTACTCCAAGTAGACTTTTCCAAGCAATAGTTGATTGCTTACTTAATTTTGAAAATTGTTGATACAAGGTAGAACTAAGGAGGAACAAGGAGGAGAGTAGGGGTGAAGCTATGGAGGTTGGTTCATCTAAAGAGGTTGAGAGTCGGAACAAGGACAAGATGACGACGACAATTGCTCAAAGTAATTTCAGAGTGTTGGAAATTGATCCTTTCTTCATCTCTAATCAATATATTTATAGGAGAAGTCCCCTTGCCCATTGGTATGACATAGCAGATTGCAATGAGGGAAAGTTATCCTTATCCAATATGTGAAGGACATGCACCGTGAGGCCTATTCTGTTATTTCTTTAATTAGTACGAGGTTGTTATGTTCGAGTGGGCCCTATATGACCTTCAGGGTGTGTTTACACTTGAGGAGTGTTCACACCTAAAAAATGGGTGGCTAACTCTTTCTGAGATAAGTGGATGGCATTTCCCAAAGGTGTTGAGAAGGGTTGCTCAAGGGTGTGGAAAGTTGGTGCTCCCTTAATCCAAACAACTGGTTCGTTAAGGCATAATCTCAAATGGGGTCAATAAGGAGGTCAACGCTACTTTTGATGCTAACACGTATCGTACTGTCGTGGTGTTGGGGGCTAAAAATTTGCTGTTGTTAAGATGTTTGATTTGGTGGGGGTAATAACAACAATTGGCTAAGGTTGAGAAATTAGACAAGAGAACATCTGCATCAAAAGGTCGTTTTTGAGATCTTGCGCAATAGCAGGAGGAGGTGGAGTGCCTAAGACCATTGGTGGGGTAATAATAGCAAGGTTGGTAAAGGGAGTGGAAAGAGAGATATTAAGAGCAAATATGAATTGGGATAAAACCTCAATAGGGGTAACAACTGGTCGAGGTGTTGTTTGAGTGCCAAGGTTCTTAGTTTAGGTTGAAGGGAGTTCAATGTTGGTGGCATCGTCGTCGTTTGTTGGAGTGGAGGAGTTGGCAAGGTTAATATTGTTGTTTTCATTAAGAAGATTGTGGGTAGCATTATTCTAAATTTGAGACATTTTTGGTCTACGCTCATTGCACCAATTGTTGATATAATGTACAACAATAAAGGAAGATAACGAGGAACAATGAGAAGAGTGGGGTGCAGCTATGGAGGCTAGTTTACCTAAGGAGGCCGAGAGTTGGAATAAGGACAAGAGGGCATGCTAAATGAGACGATAATTGCTCAGAGCAACTTTAGGATGCTAGAAATTGATCCCTTCTTCATCATTGATCATGGTATTTATAGGAGAGATGCCTTTGTCCATTAGTGTGATGTGGAAGATCGCTAAGGGAAAGTTATCCTCATCCAATGCGTGAGAAACGTGCACCATGGGCTCATTCCGTCATGACCTTGAAGGTATGTTAAACCGGACTGAAATATAAAAAATAGAGATTTTGGAGCATGCTAATTATATTTATTTAAATTATATATTAAAAAACCAGAGATTTCAAAATTTTCGTTTAGATTTTTGCTAATGAATACATGTTTTTTTTATTAATGATTTATATATGAAGATTTAATAAGTCAACACTCAACGGAAATATAGTTTATAGTTATAAGTCAATGAATTTTATATGATTGTGACAAAAAGAATTTAAAAATAAATATTTAATTAACATGAATGAAACCTTCGAACTACTAAACAGTACATTTAGGCTGAATGGATAATGGGAAGGAAAGAAAACTCATAAACCCATACAAGAATTTTAGGTTAATTTTTGGTGAATTTGTATTTTACTTTTTTATTTAAAAAAATAGGTAAATTGATCTTAGTACACTACATTATATCAAAGAGTAAATTAATTTTTTTTAAAGTTTATCAATTTTTATTATTAAAAACTGGTCATATATGTTAGAATGCAGTTATTTGGTTATTCCATAGATATATCGGCTTTTAATTGTGAAAATCAAAGAAAATTTTAACAGAAAAAACTAATTTATTTTTTAATCTAATGTATAGCGATCAATTTATTTATTTTTGAGTAAATAAGACAAAATACAATCTAACTCCTAATACAGTGCCTCTATAATATTTTTACCGAGTATTAAAAATTCGACTATTGGCCGGTAAATTTTTTATTCATTTCATAATTTCATTAGTTATATGTATGTTTTATATTATTTTTTAATTAATTAAGGAAAATGTTGAATAATGTTTGTAAACACTTGTTAATATTAATCTTATATATGAAAATAACTTTTTTTAATCTAATACATATAATATACATTAAATCTAATGATAAAATAATAAACTTTTAGATATAAAAAAATAAAAAGCTTTCGATCTTTTTAATATTTTCCCTGGCAATTATAGCTTTAATATTAATAATAAGTATGTGTAAGAGTGAAAAACATGTTAGGGTTTTCTACTAGTAAAATCTTAATTGTAAATCTAATATTTTTTTTATACAATATAAATTAGAGGTGCTCATGGGTTGGGTCAGGTCGGGTTTGAGCGCGTTATTAATATACTTCATACTTGTCCAAGTTTGGCCCAACCCAAAACGTGAGTTCAAAATTTTGCCCAAACTTATCCATATATATATTTGTAAAATACCAACCCAATCTCATTTTAGGCCCGCACACATTATTTTTTAATTTTTTAAAAATATTTATATTATATTATTTTAATATTTAATAGTTTCATATATTTTTTATTTATTGAATTTTTTTATATAATCATTTTAACATTATTTTAATCTTTACATTAGAGTAGTATTATATATCTAGTATAAATTTATTTTTTTAATGGGTTCTAAATTACATAATATAAATTATAAAAAACTTAAAAAACGGGCTAGGTGATTATCCAAATGGGCCTAATATTTTATCCAAATCCTCTCAATTTTGGACGGTCCATCGGATTTGAACTGGTAAAAATATTATATGAAAAAATAATTAAAGTATAATACAAAAAATATCAATATAGATACATGAATTATACTATTAAAAATTGCACTGTGAAAAGAAGTTATATAAGCCACAGCATGTAAAGAATTAAAATAATTAAATAAATAAAAATGATAAATAAACTAAACAAAGAGACATGAGAATCCGAGGTATAGCATCATAACTCCTTAAAAGCACAAATCAAATATGTGGGATAGCTTTTTGCAACAACCCATCTAATTAATTAAGTAGGATAAAGAGACTTAATGGTTGTTTAAAGCTTAAACCTTTACCTTTTTAATTCATTTAGTGAAATAAGTTTACTTTTTATTCTTTTAGGATAAAGTTGTAGCTACCTTATTATATATTCATATATGTAAGCATTGATTAAACATGATCAAATGTAAGTTTATTAGTTGATTGGCAGGTTGAAATCAGGCACGTCGCAAGGACGACAAATGCGATGTTTAAATGAGCTAGAGATTATGTAATCGGGTTATATGTCTCCACACAATCGTTTCCAATGGTGTAGGATATTTTATTACAAAATCAGCGTTACATAATGGTTTTGGTTTTTTGGTTAAGACTTAAACTCAACTTCCTCTTTTGTAACAAAATAAAAATAAAAATATCAAATGTAAATTTATTAGTTTGATTATCTAATAATAACAAAATTATTAAAATTTAGGGTTGATATATTTTTCTAATTTTGCAAGTGTATCATTTATTTTTTTTAATTTTTTTTCTATACTTTACATTCCCTTGTCATCACCCAAACAGATATCATAGTTCATGCCATTCAAGATTGTTGTTTTGATGCTAGGAATACGTTCATTCATGATATGATTTAATTAGTTATTATATAGAGGATATGGAAGGAATCGATTAAATTTTTTTTACTTTTTGTAAATTTTTGTATGTTCATAGATAAAATTTTGTCAGGTGCGGATCCAGGGGCTGGTAGGGCCCCAATCTCTCCTAAAATGAAAAATATTTCATTTAGGCCCTTTATAATTTATAAAATTTTAAATTAATAATATTAAAATTGTATTTGGCCCTCAAAATGATAAAAAGTTAATTTAATTTTCTAAAAAATTATAAATATATAGACTATTAAAACGATAAAATTACATTTTTATTATTATAAAAATATAAAATTTAATTCCGCCAAAAAAAATAGAATAAATTTGTATTAATGTCTTTGGCAATTAGGAAGAATTGAATGTTGACAAATTCTACCTCCGCTTTTGTTTGTCTTTAATGGCTCTTAGTAATTTTGTTTTCCCGATATCCTTTTCATGTGCAAAGAAAGAAAGGGGGCATAATGGTCACAATGACAAGGACCATGCTGTAATTTTGGCATACCTAAATTAATTAAATCAACTTTTAATTGGGTGGCAAAGGTTTGGTCCATAAGCATCATTTAATTTTCATTCACTTTTAAGTATATTCAGTGAAAATTTCAAAGAAATTATAATAAATCAAATGAAAAAATACCAAAATTTTATAAGAGCTAAAATTTTCTGATTAAGTACTGATTCAAATGAAATTAAGAATTTGTAAAAGATGCAGGTTGGAGTAAACTTGGATGCATGATTGTTAACCAAGTATGTTTTTAAGTCTAAATGAGAAATCGTATAGGAGTCTATTGTTGTGGGACTTAATTAAAGTGGCCAACAAAAGTTAGATGAAATTAGAAAATTGCCAAAGTTTTTAATGAGGGATTTGTGGTGATTAAACATGCTTTTTTTGTACACCATAAATCCAACAATGTGCACTACTAAGCTCATGGTAGCCTTTTCAAAAACTCTCTTTGCGTTTATTCTAGGAAAAAGCAAACCCTAGCTTTACCACTTTTGCACTTTTATTTTACTTAGTAAGACCATCATGTATCTACATCCTTACACAGGTAAACAGATAATGAAAAGAACCCCATGTATTATTAAATTGTAGTGTAATCTTTAGCTCTTGATTTGCTTTCACGTCGCACCAATCTTGCTTTAATTCCATCCAAATCACCTTACAAGAAGTTCTTTATTTGATAAATATATACACAAAACAAGTCATATATGATCGGGTTTTACGTTGCCTTTCTGATTGAGACGTGTTTTAAGGCCATTTTTCTTAACCTTTTATTTGCTTACATCTTGCCATGTCTAGGACCAAAATTCGTTGTTTTCGATGTAAATTACAAGATTAAGCAACGATGTTAGAGGTTTATTTTCGGGTTAAATTAAATTATAGAATTTTAAAAGGGTTAAATTTAGTATTGTTTTATCTTTATATATGCTGTAAGTACCAATTTTGGCCCGGGTTCCTTAAACCCAAGGCCCAAGACCAAAAAAAATTTAAAAAATAAGCCCATCTACAATCGGCCCAAGAGGCCCAAACAGTTAACAGTTCTAGAAGTCTAGGGTTTTGGAACCCTAGCCACCAGTATTTGCAAGCCCCACTATCCCCACCAACATTGCCGGCCACCACCGCCTCACGCGCGCGTTGGTCTCCATAACCTGCAAGAACGGACAAAAAGAAAACAAGCAAGATCCATGATCACAAAAAAAAAAAAAAAACTTTGTAATTTCTTTCTTTTGGGGCTATAAAAAGCCATTCATATTGTAAAAGGGGACTTTTTTTAAAAAGGGGAGAAGATCAATATAACACAAAAAAATTTACACAAACACGGATCGAGAGACAAATCTGAAGCAAACGCCCAAAGGAAAACAAGGTTTACTTCTTTTTATTTTCCTTTTGTACGAATCGGCTCTCTCTCTCTCTCTCTTCAAGATTTCTACTCTATTTTTACAACACTTTAAACCATACATATTATATTAGAATAATAAAAAAAAAGAGAAGAAACTTACCTTTTTTATGAATTCGGCCATCAAGACGCTGGTGGGTGTGCATGATAATCGCTCGCAGACGGAGCCCTTGCGGAGGACGAGACTGCAGAGAGAGAAAATGAAAAGGAGATTAGTTTTTTTAGAGAAGTGAAGAAATGAATTTTTGCAAAAAAATTGGCCTTTTATAAGGCAATGAAACGGCGCCGTTTTGCCTTGGGTGGTCGGGGATCAAAACGGCGTCGTTTTGATCCTTGACCGCGACCCGACCCACCCGGCCGGGGATCGCGTGTTTTTGCGGAAGGGTCTAATTGCGCATTTGACCCTTCCGCTTTTCTTCACCGTTGCAATATATTCTTTTTATTTTTCGAATTTGGCCCAAACAATTTTCCGGGGTTTCCATTTGAGTCCCCTTCCATGCGCCCGTTTGATGAAGAGGGGCTATGTAACACCCCTTACCCGTATTCAACGCCGGAATAGGGTACGAGGCATTATCGAATTGCAAATTTATTTTTCAAACATTTTATTTCATTTAGCATTTATATTTGAAACCCATCAAAATCAAACATATTGTCCCATAAACATATTTATTTTTCTCGTCATGTCTTACTTAAATTTATTACTCGTCTCAACATACTTAATTACCTTGTATTAACATATTAAAGATAATCACATATTTACATATCATAATAAATATCATTCACTTATCTTTTCTTCATAAACATAAATTAGTTAATTTATCATATCAATATTTCACGTACCATCAACTCATATTTTCTTATATCACATAATTAAGTTAGAGGAACTTATCAGGTAAATTTGTAGAAATATCAAAATTCAGGGGCACTTTGGAAATTTTCTATTTTCATTGATTTTTCAATCGATCTTAATCTAAATTAATAATTTCATTCAATTTTGCAATTTTAAATAATAAAATAATCCATTTCATACAAATTGGTCATTTCCACATTTTTACAAAATTAATCATAAAGTTTTACTTTTATTCAATTTAGTCTCTCGAGCCTAAAACATTACAAATTAGCCATGCTAGCTGAATATTCATACATATTTTCCTCCTCCTCCTCTCCATTCCACATCCTTAATGTATATAACATGCTATAAGTAACATTATCAATAATTTCATAAATTACTCATAAGTATATTCAAATCTGTCCATTTGAGTTATAGTCACTAAATTATTTATTTCCAGAGCTACAGAACTCCAATTTAAGATCCGTAAATTTTCCCCAAAACTAGACTCATATATTTTTTACTATAAATTTTTCAGAATTTTTGGTATGGCCAATCAATACCAGATTATTCTTAAAGTTTCCCCTATTTCACTGTTTAACTGCTCTGACCTCTCTTCACTACGAATTAAATTACTCTTTGTACAGAATTTAGATGGCCTCCTTGTTTAGCTCATTTGAAACTAGACTCATCCAGGATTTCATACATATAAATTTTAATCCACAATTATTTTTGTGCAATTTCTAATGATTTTTCTAAGGCAGAACAGGGGATCTCGAAATCACCCTGAACCAGTTTCACTAAAATTTAAATATCTCATAATACAGAGCTTATTTGCTTTCTATGTTTCCTTCATATGAAAATAGACTCAATAAGCTTTAATTTCATATCTCATTCAACTTCTAATTCCACTTCTACGATTTTTGGTGAATTTTCAAATTTACTCTACTGCTGCTGTCCCAAAACTGTTTTCTTATAACTTATTTTGCAATTAAATCCTAATTAAGTTTACTTATTTCTTAACTTAATTCATGCTTTGATTCTACTTAAATTCCTTCCATATTCAACTTGATTATATAATTTTCATAATAAAACCCTAATTCATAATTTCTTCCAAATTAATCCCTATAGTAGAAAACTTATAGCTTACCTTACAATTTAATCCTTTTACTAATTCTAACTTAGATTTCATTCAATTTAATCCATAATTCATCTTTTTCTTCAACATAAGCTATATTTAAAACCCAAAAACTCTCAAAATATCAACTTATTTTCAACAAAATCTTGCTTTAAAGCTTCTAAAACATCAAAATTAAGAGAATAGGATTTGATTGACTTACCAATTTGAACTTCAAGCTTCAAACTTTCTATTTTCCTTTTTCTTTCCTTCTCCTCTATTTCTTCTCTGTTTCGTCTTACTCTCTGTTTCTTTTTCTGTTTCAATTCTCTCTTCTCCTACTCCTTTTTTTGTTTTTGTTTGTATATATAATAATATAATAATATAATAATATAATATAATAATATAATAATATAAAATAATATAATAATATACCTTAAAAATCTCAGATTTTTCTATGTTATACTGCCTCACTATACAAAATGGTATAATTACCATTTTGATCCTTCGTAATTTCTTTTAATCTATAATTTAACTTTTACTTTCATTTCAATTTAGTCCTTTTCATTTAATTTCCTACCCAAACGTTAAAATTTTCTAACGAAAGTTTAATAATAACTTAATGACACTCCATAAATATTTTTAGAAATATTTATGGCTCACTTTATGAATTCGAGGTCTCAATACCTCGCTTTTTTATTAATTTTTTCTAATTAATTCTTTCAGTTCACAAAATTCACTAATTTTAAAATATTTCTAAAATCACACTTAACTTATAATTATCGATTAACAAAATTTTCTAACTTTTCGTCAGATTTAGTGATCTCGAATCCTTTGTTCCAACACTATTAAAATTGGGTTCATTACAATTCTTCCCCCCTAAAAAAATTTCGTCCTCGAAATTTCCTTATTATTTTAATCATGAACTTCGTTATTTCTATAATTCTATAGCTCCTTTGTGCACATATTTATCTGGTTTATCATTTATATCCATTCCATATCCTTTTCAGTTTGCAATTCATTTTTAATTTACTAATAATTCTTATTATGTGCTTCATTTCATTTCATTCTTTTTTTTTTTTTTTTTTTTTCAATTCCAATTTCACTTCAATTTATTTCAACTAAATTTAATTTCACTTTCTCATCATTATACAATTCAATACTAATATTCATCCATCACTTAATTCAATTTCCATTTAATTCAACAATAACACTTACCTCATATTTCACTTACTATACGCATACTTTAAATTTAACATTTAATATTAAATAATTTGAATTATAATAATACAATCGTACGTTGAGCATGTCTATATCGATACTCAGTGGTATTATCATAATTCAAATTATAAAAATTATAATAAATAATAAATAATAAATATCAAACATGTAACAATATAAATTATATGTGTTAATTTACACTTTAGTTTCATACATCAACAATAGACTTTCATCAAATAGCATCATATATCATCTAATTATCTAATCAAATTATGAACCTTTGGTTCAAGCTTTCAATTTCATATATAAATTTTAATTCACAATTCCACTTTTAAATCATCATCAATAATTGATCGGTCAAATTCATTCAATTTTCTTATTTCATTTATTCAATCGATTCCATTATCAATAAATCGATATTTTAGCAAATTTATGAACCTTAAGTTCATACTTCAATTCTCACATTTCAATTCGATTCACAATTCAACTCATAATTTTTTTACTCATATTTTCAATAGTTCAATCGATCAATTTTATTTAGTTTTTCTCATTTTAGTTATTCACCCTATTAACAATCCGGACTTTTGTGAGATACACGGATTCCAACCCAAACACACCGATGACGGCACAATGTGCCTTAACGGTAACGATATATCGACACACAAAGTGTCGAATCGTAATAATGATAACGATAATGATGAGTCGCACGTAAGTGCCGATCGATAAGTTTCGGCAAAATCCGTACTCTTCCATGTCCTATGGCATGCCAATTATATCCGACTAGTCCGACAAGTTAATAGGAGATCAATTCTCATTTTAATTTCACTTAATATTCATATCTACCCCTATTAACAAGACTCGGACTTTGGCGGATATGCGGATCCAACCAAACACACCAGATTGGCACCCGATTGCCTCATCGACTCAAGGTCGAAGAATCCACGAACACTTCCAATCCTATGGCATGCCATTTGTATCCAATCTAGCCCGATAAGTTAATAGGGTATTCAAATCATCATTTCATATTTTTTTTTATTTCAAATTCACTTTTCCATTTCCTAATCAAGTATATAATTCGGTGATTCACTTTGTTCTCATTTCACTTTCTTAGCCCAAAGTAGACTTTATAGAACACACCGGATATACGGAGCAGATCTGAGAGGTGCATTATGATGCACAAGTGAGTGACAGAGAGCACCAATGTGCTAATAATCGAGAGCACCAACGTCTTCGATAATCGAGAGCACCGCCGTGCTAATAAATCGTGAGAGCACCAACGTGCTAATATCGGAGAGCACCAATGTGCTAATATCGAAAGCATGGCGTGCTAATATCGGAGAGCACCAATGTGCTAATATCGGAGAGCACCAATGTGCTAATAATATCGAGAGCACCGGCGTGCTAATATCGGAGAGCACCAATGTGCTAATATCGAGAGAGCACCGGCGTGCTAATATCGAGAGCACTAACGTGCTAATGTTCCTTAATATCCGGTAGTTCTAAATTCCGTCTACTTGGGCATTAAAATTTGAATCTCATATATTTAAAGAATTCACATAAATATTTCAAAAGGATAAATAACAATAATTTAAAATTCTTGTAGTACTTACAACAAAAAGGTTGAAATGATATATGTTATTCTTCCTTCACTCCTTAACCTTCTCTTTTCCTTTTCCTTCAATTCGGTCCTCTCCTTTCTTTCTCAAATTGATTTCATATAAACATATAACATTTATATGTAAAAAAAGTAATCAAATAAACTTTCTATATTATTTAACAAAATAAGCATGTATAATATATTTTTATTCAATTCGTATTTTTAATTTATTGTCTAATCAAATTTAAAATCACTAATTACTTTTCAATCAATATACATTTCAATTACTCACATATTTTCTTTATTTAATTTAATTTGATTCAATTCAAATCACTTTTAGTTTCCTATTAATATACCTTCAAATATTCACATAGTTCATAATTTAGTTACGTAATTTAAATAACTTTCTAATTTCCAGTTCATTCTATTTTCACTTCTTATTTCAACAGAGTTTCACGATATTACAGTAATTCATTATATCAATAATTTCATAGTTTAATGCAATACACATAACAATATTCAATAACTTCACAATTCAATTCGATTGCACAAAATAATATTGAGATTCCATAATTGATTCGATATCGGTCTCAATTTTGGTACTCAATCTTAAATTTATCATTTTACTAAATACTTACCTTAAAATACTTGTCACACATAATTAATAAATTACGCATAATAATGATAAAATTTGAAAATTAGTGATACAAATATCATCAAAGTCCTGGAAATATCACATTATTTTAAATTATATATATTAATAATGGCATATATTTCTAGACTCTACATATACTATATTTGGTCCGAGAACCGACTAAACCATAGCTCGATACCATTAAATGTAACACCCTTACCCGTATTCAACGCGGAATAGGTACGAGGCATTATCAGAATTGCAAATTTATTTTTCAAACATTTTATTTCATTTAGCATTTATATTTGAAACCCATCAAAATCAAACATATTGTCCCATAAACATATTTATTTTTCTCGTCATGTCTTACTTAAATTTATTACTCGTCTCAACATACTTAATTACCTTGTATTAACATATTAAAGATAATCACATATTTACATATCATAATAAATATCATTCACTTATCTTTTCTTCATAAACATAAATTAGTTAATTTATCATATCAATATTTCACGTACCATCAACTCATATTTTCTTATATCACATAATTAAGTTAGACGAACTTATCTGCAGGTAAATTTGTAGAAATATCAAAATTCAGAGGGCACTTTGGAAATTTTCTATTTTCATTGATTTTTCAATCGATCTTAATCTAAATTAATAATTTCATTCAATTTTGCAATTTTAAATAATAAAATAATCCATTTCATACAAATTGGTCATTTCCACATTTTTACAAAATTAATCATAAAGTTTTACTTTTATTCAATTTAGTCTCTGAGCCTAAAACATTACAAATTAGCCATGCTAGCTGAATATTCATACATATTTTCCTCCTCCTCCTCTCCATTCCACATCCTTAATGTATATAACATGCTATAAGTAACATTATCAATAATTTCATAAATTACTCATAAGTATATTCAAATCTGTCCATTTGAGTTATAGTCACTAAATTATTTATTTCCAGAGCTACAGAACTCCAATTTAAGATCCGTAAATTTTCCCCAAAACTAGACTCATATATTTTTTACTATAAATTTTTCAGAATTTTTGGTATGGCCAATCAATACCAGATTATTCTTAAAGTTTCCCCTATTTCACTGTTTAACTGCTCTGACCTCTCTTCACTACGAATTAAATTACTCTTTGTACAGAATTTAGATGGCCTCCTTGTTTAGCTCATTTGAAACTAGACTCATCCAGGATTTCATACATATAAATTTTAATCCACAATTATTTTTGTGCAATTTCTAATGATTTTTCTAAGGCAGAACAGGGGATCTCGAAATCACCCTGAACCAGTTTCACTAAAATTTAAATATCTCATAATACAGAGCTTATTTGCTTTCTATGTTTCCTTCATATGAAAATAGACTCAATAAGCTTTAATTTCATATCTCATTCAACTTCTAATTCCACTTCTACGATTTTTGGTGAATTTTCAAATTTACTCTACTGCTGCTGTCCCAAAACTGTTTTCTTATAACTTATTTTGCAATTAAATCCTAATTAAGTTTACTTATTTCTTAACTTAATTCATGCTTTGATTCTACTTAAATTCCTTCCATATTCAACTTGATTATATAATTTTCATAATAAAACCCTAATTCATAATTTCTTCCAAATTAATCCCTATAGTAGAAAACTTATAGCTTACCTTACAATTTAATCCTTTTACTAATTCTAACTTAGATTTCATTCAATTTAATCCATAATTCATCTTTTTCTTCAACATAAGCTATATTTAAAAACCCAAAAACTCTCAAAATATCAACTTATTTTCAACAAAATCTTGCTTTAAAGCTTCTAAAACATCAAAATTAAGAGAATAGGATTTGATTGACTTACCAATTTGAACTTCAAGCTTCAAACTTTCTATTTTTCCTTTTTCTTTCCTTCTCCTCTATTTCTTCTCTGTTTCGTCTTACTCTCTGTTTCTTTTTCTGTTTCAATTCTCTCTTCTCCCTACTCCTTTTTTTTGTTTTTGTTTGTATATATAATAATATAATAATATAATAATATAATATAATAATATAATAATATAAAATAATATAATAATATACCTTAAAAATCTCAGATTTTTCTATGTTATACCGCCTCACTATACAAAATGGTATAATTACCATTTTGATCCTTCGTAATTTCTTTTAATCTATAATTTAACTTTTACTTTCATTTCAATTTAGTCCTTTTCATTTAATTTCCTACCCAAACGTTAAAATTTTCTAACGAAAGTTTAATAATAACTTAATGACACTCCATAAATATTTTTAGAAATATTTATGGCTCTCACTATGAATTCGAGGTCTCAATACCTCGTTTTTATTAATTTTTTCTAATTAATTCTTTCAGTTCACAAAATTCACTAATTTTAAAATATTTCTAAAATCACACTTAACTTATAATTATCGATTAACAAAATTTTCTAACTTTTCGTCAGATTTAGTGATCTCGAATCACTGTTCCAACACTATTAAAATTGGGCTGTTACAGGCTATTGCTGTTTTGGCCCCTCAAAGTTTCACGCGCACTACAAATCAGTCCTTTCCCCTCTCTTTTATTCTAAATTTACCCCAGGCATCTCGTCTTTATTTCAATTTAGTCACTTTCCATTATTATTATTATTATTACTATTACTATTATTATTATATTTTATGTATATATTTTACTATTATTTTATTGTTATTATATCATCATTTTTATTTTTATGTTATCATTATATTCTTATTGTTGTTACTATTATTATTACATCTTTATGTACGTATTTTGATTATTATTTTGTTCCACTAACTCTATTATTATTCTTTGTTCTTATTAGTATCATTATTATTATTATTACCATATTTATCTTATTATATTGTATATATTTTTGCGCCATTATTATTATTTTTATTATTATGATATTATACTATACTATTATCACTACTATCATTATAATTATTATATTACCATGTTGTACATATTTATATTATTATTATTAGTTACCATTATTAGTATTATTAGTTATATATATATTTTTACTCTTGTTATCATTATTTTATTATTATTGTTATATTATCATTATTTACTTTATTACTATTATTATTAATATACCTTTATTACTATTATTATTTTTATTATTTGTTTACTTTATCCTTGTATATTACTATTTCCATCGTTATTATATTATTCATATTGTCACTATTATTGTTATACTTTTTGTGTTACTATTATTTTTATTATTTTTATTTTTATTAGTATACTGTGTATATTATGTGTTGTTTTCATTATTATTACGATATTTATATTATTATATTGGATATATAGCACATTAACTACTATTATTAATATATCATTATTATCACATCTACTATTATTATATTTATTATTTCATTGTACAGATTTTATATTATTTGTTTTATTTTCTCTTAGGTTATCATATTTATTATTATTATCATTATTACTATGTTATTATTAATATTTTACTATTACTATTATATTTTATATTATTATCTTGTACATATTTGATGTCGTCATTATTATTATTATCATGTTATTATTATCATTATTATTATTAATATTACTATATTTACTTAGTATACCATATATACTATTATTATTATCACCATATTTAAATCATTATTATGCTCTATATATATATACTTTTACATATTACTATTACTATTATTATTTTCATATTATCATTATTATTATTTCATTATATGTTTCCCATTATTACTATTATTATTATTACCATGTTATTATGTTATATATATATTTTGTTATTGTTACGGCTTTAATATTATTTCTTCTTGTTTTTATTATTACATCTTTTATCATCATGTGTTGTTAATTTTTCGTCTTCGCCATTTCATGTGGATCGACGGTTTTAAATCACAATCCGACATTTTTTAATATATATAAAAAGAGGTAATATTTGAGTGTTTAGAAGGCCGAAAAATCACACCCTAACGTGTTGGGTGTCGATCTTTTCGTTTGACTAAATGATTAAATATCCTTTTTCTCGTCAAAGATGACCTCGATGTCGAAATATAAGGGTGTTACACCCTAACGTGTTGGGTATGACGCTTTTATTCCTTTGAAGTGAGATCATCTAAAGGCAGTTTTAAATTACAACTCGATCTTTTTAAGGGATAATATTTGTGCATTTAGAAGGTCGAAAAATTACACCCTAACGTGTTGGGTGTCGATCTTTTCGTTCGACTAAATATTCAAATAATAAATTTTTTTTTGAAGATGATTTTGATATCGAAATATAAGGGTGTTATATCCTAACGTGTTGGGTATGATACTTTTATTCCTTCCAAAACGAGGTTATCTTAAGATTCGATCCCGATTTAATTAATCCATTCTTTTAATTCTTTTTTCTTAAATATTTTCAACTTTTCGACATTAGGACATTGATCAATCAATTTGGTACCGATTTTGGGCGTTGCGAGGGTGCTAATCCTTCCTGCGCACGCACCGAACCTCGAACCTATTTTTCTCGAACATTCGTAGACCAAAAGTATCGTTTTAGTAAACCAAAATGTTTTATTAAAACAAAGGTGATCCGATCACACCTAATAAAAGATCGGTGGCGACTCCCGTTTTTTATTCGTTTTTTTGAAGTCCAAGTTCGACACCCGTTTTTGTCAAAAATGGTTGCGACATATGCTTTTATATTAGAATTTTAAATGGATTAAATTGAAAAGATTTCATTTTTGGAGGTTGAAGTGTATTTTTACCATTAAATTAATTTATAATTTTAAAAACTTCAAGAGATTAAAATAATAATTTACCATTTTTTGGAGGGGCTAGAGCCCTCGCCTATCGTCTTAGCAGCATTCCGGTTCATGTATCATCAAACTATAACAAGAAACTATTTTGGATTTATTATGTCGAGTGTTTGTTTTTCTGTAGCCCCTTTAGAGTGACTCATATATATATAAATATATATATATATAAGGCACGACCCACTGATGTGACGTGCTAGGGGTAACCAGGTACCATGCGTGGCAACACGTTACTGCCCTGAGGGTTACACGTGTCCCAAATACCCCCTAGAGGATATGGGTGAGCAGGGTAAGACCATGCAAGTGGCGAGCACACGTACTAAGTGAGTTGTTGGGTAGGTAGCCAAGTTGGTAGTGAGCAAGACCTTGGCTAGCTGAACCTTACCTTGCTAGATGAGTGGCGAGGACATGTGTCGAGCGATCAGGAGACCTTGATTAACTGAATCATACTTCGCCAGATGAGTGACAAGCACAGATGTCGGGCGATTAGAAATTACTTGACATGCTCTATATTATTTGTATAACAAATTAGGGTTTTGTTCTATCCATCAATATATATGAGATTGTGTGAAGCAAAATCTGTTGATTTTTTACCATATTTCATTATAGATTTCGTAAGGTTGTTTATTAAGATATCATCTTTTGGTAGTTAGATAATAGACATATTATAATTAAGGTGGAAAATATTGGAGCTATGGGTGTTTGTGACATCAATTTTCTTGTTTTTATTTGATGTGAACAACTGAATACAAAAAGTCGCAAAGGCAAAGACATAATTTGTTTACCTAAACAAAAGTATATTTTTCTTGTAATAATGTAAATTATATATATAAAATAATATTAAAATCAAATTTGATGTACGAAATCTAAATCTAAATTTATATATAATTATAATATTTATCAAACAAAGTAATGGATAGTAAAAATCCACTATCTGCCAATACTGACAAGAATAATATTTCATTACAATGATTTAGGGTTTGAACATTCAACATTCCACTGTCATTATTCATGTTTTTTCTTTTTATGGTGGCTTATCTTCTTTAGTTTCATTTCATTTCGATTTTTTAACTGATGTACAAACCCACCTATCTTCTCCTACCTTCTTCTAATTATTCATTTACTTTCCACCATTGACATGTTTCAACATCATATCAAAACTCAAGCATATTTTGGATGAATCAGAACCGTCCGATTTGATACCTGTTGTCCTTTAGAATTTACTGTGAGATACTATTTTTTTTTTTACATTAGGAATTGTGATAAATTGGAGACAAAAGGTGGTGGTAACTGACCAAAATTTCCACTCTTTTGGTCAGTGGCCAGTGCTGATGTGAAATGAATTCACTTACTAGCAACATATACATGAATGAACGGCCTATGAACCCTAGCATTCATAAATAATAATAACAATAATGATGTGCTTGTACCAGGTAGATGTTGATATTCAACTCAAAGATAACATTGAATGGGGGATTTTTGCTATGATGTTTAAATTAGATTGAATTAGTTGATTGAGTCGGTTAGAGGAAAGAGATTTTGAATTGGTTTAATTGGGAATCGATATCGATAATTTGAATCGAGTAAAAAATCAATAGAATCGAATTTTTAATTTTTTAATATTATATTTTAATATTTTTTAATTAAATCGATTAAACCGATGAACTAATGATTTCATTAATCCAACCACCGATCTAATTTAGAAAACGTTACATTGAAGTCATTATCTAGTTGTAAGGACAAAACCACCACAACAACAGCAATATTGTTTGTTTCATCAAAGACAAAGTATGAGGTGATGCGAAATCTTTGCTTATTGTTGCCTTGCACTTATGTTTGCTCAGTTCGGATGTCAGATATGTATATAACATTCATAAAGTTACGTTAAATATAAGTTCGAAAATTAAGTTTGGATAGAAAAATAAGGCCCGTTTAAAATACAAGTCAAGTTTCAGGTAAGTTTTTTTGGCCCAACCTGAATTTGCAAAAAGAAATGTTGCTGTTTTGTCACTGTTTTGTTATCATTTTGTTATTATATTACTACTATTTTATTGTTATTGTTTGGATATTATATAATTTTTATATTATTGTTAATTTTGCTACTATTTTAGAAGCATTTGTTTGTTAAGTTGTATCTATCTTAGTATTGTTTAAGTATAAATACTTTTTAATTTATTGGGAAACATTTATTTTAATATTTTTAAATGTATTATATTTTAAATTTTTTTATATAAAAAATAATATAATAAAATTTAGTACGAGTAGACCAGGCCTGAACTTAGATAATGAATTTACAATTTTCTTAGAACCCGATCTGACCTGTAATCAACTCTAATATAGAGGTATAACCTCTAAATATATAAAATAAATTAAATATTTAACAATACCCATATCAAATATATATCCCATATTCACACCCAGATACGAATAACATACTGATAAATGTATTGTAGCAAGAAAAAAGTAGAAGGGGCATGGGCTCGGCCATCTATCCTGGCCTGTTTTAAGCAAAAGTTGTTCTAAAGACAAGGATTACACCATTACGACGCCCAAGGCATCATAATTCATGCAATATTTCTTCCCACTACGAAGAAAATTTATAGCCTAATCATTGATTATGTTCCTCACTTTTTATAGCATAATTTAATACTCCCCTGCATCAGAGATGTCTAGTAAATGGTAAAATAATGCAAATTAAAGCAAACAGTAACACGTGACATTTCATATTTATCTTATGTTAATGTGTAAAGATTAATTTTTAATAATAAAAATTTTAATAGAATGATCAATTTACTCTTTGGTGTAACGGACAAAGATTAAATTTATCCATTTTTTGAGTAGAGGAACCAAAATACAGTTTGACTCTTAATACAGAGACCTTTATGGTACTTTTACTTTTCATTTTCCTATCTTGAATAAGGAGAATCAAAAATTTATTTTTTAAAACCACCAACATTGAATTATAAAGTTTTAAGACGGTTAAAGTATAACTTTATTATTGTATTAATGTATTATTTTAAAAATTAAAAAAATATTATTTTATTAAAGTGTAATTTTATCATTATATTAATTTATATTTTTAATTTTATTAAAAAAAAAACTAAAATGAAGTTTTAGTATTTTTGGGAGTTAAAGCCCCTATCTCTTGTGGCAATAAAAGGGAGTTGTCCAAATTTGAACATAAAATTTGATATTAACAAAGATTTAAACAACATAAGTCATTTGTCTTTTTACTATTAGGGAGTTAATGGCACAATATTTGCTTAAAGTAGGTCTTTAATATGTAAAAATAAAAAGTAAATACTTAATATGTGGTTTTTTAATGTTGATTAGAGAAGATATAATATTTCAGGTGAAGAAAAGGTGATATCCTTGAAGGGCTTCACTTAGCATGGAACAAAAGGATTTCGAAAGTAGGAGATAACACTTTGTTAGTTGAGATTATTCTTGTAGGTGGTGCTGCGGATAGCAAGCTGATGGAACTCCAACTGATACATCACACGCTTATTCGAATTTGGGAGGTTCGTGTCAGACATATTCCTTCGGAACAGAATACAGTGGCAAATCTTTTGGTTAAAATTGAAGATCCAAAGTCATTGCGATTTCATCTATTAAAGGAACCTCACCTTCGGTTAGTGAGTTGCTTATAACGGATTCTAGTCTGTTTACATTGAACTAGGTGATCCTATTTTAGTTAAAAAAGAAAAAGAAAAAAGTCCGTCCCTGGTTTGATTGGTGAATAACAGCCATTGAATGTGTGGATGTGTAGCTTTAATGGTTGTTTTTGCCCATAGAATTCAGTTTTTTTTTTTTTGTTTTGGCAGACATATGGCTGTCATTAGCACATATTCATTTCTTATATACACAATGCATTGAACCAGTCATTGGATGTGTTGGGTGAATCTGGTTGGAATTATAACATCTGTAACATGAAAGATGCATTTTATTACAGTATCAGATTAAAAAAAGAAAGCAAAACTGCTAGATCTTAGATTCATGTTCCACAATTAAAAAAATGCCAAAACAACAAATAGTCACAGTTAGTGTCCTATCTGTTTTACTAATTCTCATCAGCTGCCATGTTCATGATGTCAAGCTTTCTTGGTTCTTAGCTGATAACCGTTTCAAAAGCTCATAAGTAGTAATCATGGTTGTTGCAGACAATGACATTGAAGCCCACCTTGGTCCTAATCCCCTGTAACAAGCCGCCAAACCACTTTCCTTAACCAAATTCCTCACTGTCTGTAACATGGTCAAAGGTTTCCTTACCCCATTCTCTTCTTTATCCAGGACCTGTAACCTTGTTTTAATGGTGTCAAGTGGGGTGGTGATCAAAGCTGAAACACCACTAGCCATGGCTGCACTTAGCCCTTGAACAGCAACCGCCGTGGCCTTTGACTCATATCGCCTAATATTATCAGACCAACCAAGACCACCATAAATGAGCTTGTTTGCAACAGAGTAAGATGCCCACCAAACAGCATTAGATGGTGCATATGTCAACATTGAGATCCCAAATCCCCTATACAACCCTTTAAGACCATCTGCAAATAGGATCTTCCTAAAGGCATCAAGGCCATTTTTATATCTACAAGGACTCGCATTTGGGGCTTGAACCATGAGCCTTTGGCTCACAACATCGATTGGGGTCCAAACAAGTTGTGCAGCCATGGCTGAACTTAAACCAGCAGCAGCACTAGCTATAGCAGTGGCTGTTGTGTCTGAAAATCCTAACCTAACAGTGCTACTGCCAACACTGGTCTTGGTTACCTCAAGGGCTCCCATGTAAAGTGCTCGAGCTGGGATTGTTCCCATTAAAGTGGTACCAAAACCTCTATAGAATCCTCTTAATCCTTCACATCTCATAATAGAGAAAGACATTTTGAAACAAGAGATTTGAGTTGATGAAACTTGTTGTCGGGTTTTTAACACCATTGCAGGGTAAAGACCAGCTGATACACCCGAAAATAAAGCTGCACCGAGGAAGAAGAACTTGGATTTATCAAGCATATGCCAATCTATATCTGCTGGAACATGAACGTCTGACCCTAAATCATCCTCACTTGCACTTAATTTCATTCTATACAACTGAAGCTACCAATTTGTGTGAGTGGAGAAGATGATCACCAAAAGGCAAAGAAAAATTGAAGATTTGAGACGGGTGAAATGGAAAATTGGAAGGTTTTTTTGTTGGTTTCTTTTTAAGCTTTTGAAACAGCTAACTTTGAGAGCAAACTTAATACAAAAAACCCAGATTTTATATTTGATTCTTACCCAAAAAAACAGTCAAGAAAATGGGGAAAGACAGAGCTTTAACAGTAGCAGAGGGGAAAGGGTACAAGATCATAGTTTTCAGCAAACGGTTTCGAGGATGGAGATAATATCAGAGACTTTTTTTGTTTGGGGTCAAATTCTGCTATCAGTCCTTATATTCTGTGTAAATTATGGATTTAGTCTTTATACTTTAATTTCAACAATTTTAGTCTTATACTTTTTGAATCTGTACCTTTTCGAATTTTGAGGTTTTAGCCATGACCTAAACGATAACAGTTAAATCAATTTTTTTAAATTATGCTATTAATCATATATTATATATAAAGTTGTAGATTTCATCTATGTTCTTTAATTGAATCATTCTTAGTTCTATATTTTTTCTAATTTCAAAATTTTAGTCATGATGTAAATTGACATGGTATTATATATATAATAATATATTCGCCACATTAGATTTCGGGAATAGCATAACTTAATCTAATGAGTTTAATAGCTTCTATTTGGTCAAAATTGAAATATTAAAAGCTTCAAAAATACAAAGACTAAAAATGAAGAAAATAAAGCACAACATACATACAATACAAGGACTAATAACAAAATTTAACCATTTTGTTTGTGTGCTACCCTCTCGTTTTGGAACTTAACTGTGGGTGTATTCATGGATGCGACAGCAACACTCAGCGCCCATAGCTTGAGTGAGCTGCTTCATCAGGCTACCATTGTTAGTTGAGTTGTCACTTGTCAGTGCCTATAATTTCATAAAATAGAATAATAATTCTTATTTTTTTTAACAGTCTTTCCGATCATATTTTTTTATATAATTCTTAAAAACACTCGTAACATTTTTTTAATGCGTTTCAACACATTTAAATTCATAATATTTCGCATTAATAATATTTATATTAGTCAAATTAAGACTCAATCGACACTATTTTTATTGTTTTAATTGTAAGTGATACAAGTTGCTGAATGTAACACCTCTTACCCAGGTCTGTCGCCGGAACAGGATACGAGGCATTACCGGACATGATCCAAGCTATTGTACAAAATTCAAAATGTAAAATCCATATAAAGTTAAAACTTTTCCCATACATAGTCGTCAATACCCATAAGCAAAATAACTCGTCAATACCCATAAGCAAAATAACCATTCGTAACTATAAATAACTAAACAATTAAGCCTTCTATACATGCCATAATTTCCAAAATATTGTTTTCAAAATACCAAAAGAAGGCTGATAGTGTGAATAGATCTCCGACGATCACCGTATCCCGAACTAGCTTGATGATACTATAAAACAAGGAAAAGAAAAGAGAGTAAGCATATAGCTTAGTAAGTAAGTATATAAATAATTTATAAATGGATTTAGTATTTTTACAAAACAACACATTCAAACCTACAATCAAATTCATTATTTATTCAAGTTTGGAGCAAGCTGTCTATTCGAGTCACAGTGACTAAATTATTTTTATCTTAAGCTACGAAACTCCAAATTAAGATCCGTAAATTTTCACTGAAACTAGATTCACATATCTTTATACCATAAAATTTCCAGAATTTTTGACTTAGCCAATTAGTACAGTTTATTCATTAAAATTTCTCCTGTTTCACTGTTTGACTATTCTGACCACTTTTCACTACGAATCAATTTTCTCCTTGTACAGAATTCAAATGATGTTGTAACTTGTTTCATTTGAAACTAGACTCATTAAGGAATCTAAATATATAAATTATGTCCCAAAATTATTTTTGTACAATTTTTAATGATTTTTCCAAGTCAGAACAGGGGATCTCGAAATCACTCTGAACCAGTCTCACAAAAATCTAAATATCTCAAAATACAGAACTTCTTTTCTTTCTTTGTTTCTTTCATATGAAAATAGACTCAATAAGATTTAATTTCATATATTATTCAAATTCTAATTCAATTTCTACCATTTTTGGTGATTTTTCAAAGACACATAACTGCTGCTGTTCAAACTGTTTTATTTCTAAATTTCAGTAACTTTCATTGTAACATTTACTCCGTATCAATCTTACCAAAGTTCTATCACATATCGAGCACATTGCTCATAAGTTTACATACATATACCTACACTTATTCATCACATAATCACAGTCATTTACACTTAGTCATTTCCCGTTGAACATATCAGAATATTAACGGATACATCAGAATATTGCACATAGTGCCACACTTGTAGCCAAAGCTACTTCACATCACTTATCACACATAGGCTCGTTCTTGAGCTATTCACATTCGCTGGTCTGCTCACACAAGCTGTCGGTCATACGTAACTACTCGGTGCTGCTCACACAAGTCGTCGTGTATCCGCAACACATGCAGGATTACCCCGTACCATCGGTAGAACTTATAAGAAAGACCGTTTCACATAATCACAATCTCGGTCCGCTTCCCACAAGTCGCTTCGGTCATACGTAACTACTCAGTGCTGCTCACACATGCTGGATAACTCAGCCACTGGTAGAACATACGGACCAGCACCCGGATCACTTATTCCACTTAGATTTCACATAGGTTTCAAGTGAACATGTCACTCGAATCTATTTTTATTCCTAAGGTTCAACCGGAAATTTCTCACTTGTCGATATTTTGTCAATTACATCAAATATTCAGCCACAATTCATGCCGTTTATCAAAATATGAAAATGTAAGTAAAAACAATACATTATTTACATACAAACTTACCTCGGTGTAAAATATGACGAATTTGCAATTGAGTCAACAACCTTTTCTTTTCCCGATCAAGGTCAATTCCTCGTCTTTCTTGATCTATAATAACATATTTAACTCATTTAATACGCACATTATTCAATTTAGTCTAAAAATCACACTATAGAAAAATTACATTTTTGCCCCTAAAGTTTCACATATTTATAATTTTGCCCCAATACTCGAAAATTAAACTTCAGCCCTTATTCTTATGTTTTATAGCATGCTGATCATTTTTCCCTTCTATGGCAACATCAAATTCTTACTCTAACATACACTTATGAACATTAGGATTTTTACCGATTATGTCATTTTACCATTTTCACTTAAAATTGCTTAGCAAAAGTTCTTTAACATCATTTCAAGCTTCATATTCTACCATAAAACATCAAAATACATGCATTTCATCCATGGGTAAATTTTTAAACACAAACCCTAGCTCAAAATAATGGTAGAAATAGGTAAATCTTGTTACGAGGATTTCAAAAACGTAAAAATCATTAAAAGCAGGGCTAGAACGGACTTACAATCGAGCTTGGAAGCTTGAGAAACCCTAGCTATGTCTTCCTTATGAGAATTTCGGCCAAGGGGTTGAAGATGATCAAAAATTAGCTTTTAATTTTGTTTTTAACTCATTTTAATCACTAAATGACCAAAATGCCCTTAACTTAAAAATATTCTATTTAACCTATTTAATGTCCATTTTTTTTCCAGAAAGTTAACCAATGGTCTAGTTACCTTTTAAGGACCTTCAATTTAAAATTTCATAGCAATTAGATACCTCTAGCTTCTAGAACTCAAGTTTTGCACTTTTTACAATTTAGTCCTTTTGACTAAATTGAGTGCTCAAACACCAAAATTTTGAACGAAATTTTTACGAAATCATTTCATAAAATTGTAGATCATAAAAATATAAGAATATTAATTTTTTTAATTTTTTTTTTTTCCTCATCGGATTTGTGGTCCCGAAACCACTATTCCGACTAAGCTCAAAATCGGGTTGTTACAACTCTCCCCCTTTAGGGATTTTCGTCCCAGAAAATCTTACGAGAGAAAAAGAGGTTTGGGTACTGTTTTCTCATGGCTTCCTCTGGTTCCCACGTAGCCTCTTTCTACTCCATGTCTTTGCCACAATACTTTCACTAAAGCTATACTTTTATTTCTTAACTGTTTAACCTCTCGAGCCAAAATCTTAGTCGGTTCCTCATCATAGGTCATATCCGGTTGAATCTCAATCTCTGTCGGAGAAATCACATGTGAAGGATCGAACGATAAGCGTCCGCAACATTGACACATGAAACACATTATGAATTCTTTCTAACTCTGCTTTGGTAAAGCTAAGCCGATATGCCTGGTCCAATCCTTTCGATAATCTCATACGGCCCAATGAAACGAGGACTCAACTTGCCCTTTCGGCCAAATCTCAAAATCTTTTTCCATGGAGATACTTTGAAACACTTTATCACCCACTTGAAACTCAATTTCTTTTCTTTTCAAATCGCGTATGACTTTGTCGATCTCAAGCGACTTTCAAACAATCACGAATTACTTTCACTTTCTCTTGGTTTCTCTAACTAAATCAACTCCGTGAATCTGTTTCTCACTAAGCTCGGTCCAATACAAAGGAGTTCGACACTTGCGACCATATAATGCTCAAATGCGGTGCCATCTCGTATACTCGATCGATAACTATTATTGTAAGCAAATTCAACCAAAGGTAGATATTTCTCCCAACTACCTTCGAATTCTAAAACACAACATCGGAGCATGTCTTCAAGAACTCGAATTACTCTTTCGGATTGACCGTCGGTTTATGGGTGAAACGCGGTACTAAAATTCAATTTCATACCCAAGGCTTCTTGCAACTTTTTCCAAAACCTCGAAGTGAACCTCGGATCTCTATCCGAAATAATAGACATATAGGCACTCCGTGCGGTTTCACAATTTCAAACAATATACAATTCAGCCAACTTATCAAATGAGTAGTCGGTGCGTCTTCTGGTATAAAGTGAGCCGA
The DNA here is from genome assembly GCA_025503065.1 of Gossypium bickii. Lineage (NCBI taxonomy): Eukaryota > Viridiplantae > Streptophyta > Magnoliopsida > Malvales > Malvaceae > Gossypium > Gossypium bickii. Next base: position 6,553,257 of record CP106709.1, read on the forward strand.
TTTCGTCAATCTATCCACCACAACCCAAACGGCATCTTTCTTTTTCGGAGTCAGAGGCAAACCAGTCACAAAATCCATCGTAATTCTATCCCATTTCCATTCGGGAACCATCATCACTGGTGAAGTAAACCCAGAAGGCACTTGATGCTCGGCTTTCACTTGTTGGCAAATCAAACACTTTGATACAAACTCGAAATTTCTCTTTTCATACCCGCCACCAATAAAATTTCTTCAAATCATTATACAATTTTGTACTACCGGATGAATGACAAACAACCCCTTTGTGTGCCTCATGTAAAATTTTTCGAATCAACTCATCATCTTTTGGTACACACACCCTATCACGAAACATCAAACAATCATCTGGTCCGATTCGAAAATCTGAATCACTACCCAATTCACATTGAACTCTTTTAACTTGCAATTCCCTGTCTTTCTTTTGAGCTTCGCAAATTTGCTGATGAAATAACGGTCTAGCCCTCAACTCGGCCAAAATCGAACCGTCGTCAAACAAAGTCAAACTCGTATTCATAGCTCTCAAAGCATACAAAGATTTTCTACTCAAGGCATCTGCAACTACATTCGCTTTTCCCGGATGATAATCAATCACTAACTCATAATCTTTCAATAATTCGAGCCACCTCCGTTTGTCGCAAATTCAAGTCCTTTTGATTCATCAGATATTTTAAACTTTTATGATCGGTAAAGATTCGACATTTCTCACCATACAAATAATGACGCCAAGTCTTCAAAGCAAATACGATGGCGGCCAATTCCAAATCATGCGTCGGATAGTTCTTTTCGTGCGGTTTTAGCTGTCTCGAGGCATAAGCTACTACTTTGCCCTCTTGCATCAACACACAACCAAGACCATTCAATGATGCATCACTATAAATCACAAACTCTTTTCCCGACTCAGGTTGTACCAAAACCGGTGCTTCTGTCAATCGCGCTTTCAACTTCTCGAAACTTTGCTGACATTTATCGGTCCATTCAAACTTAACATTCTTTTGCAACAACTTAGTCATAGGAGAGGCAATCATTGAGAATCCCTCAACAAAGCGTCTATAATACCCGGCTAAACCCAAAAGCTTCTAACTTCGGATACATTCTTTGGCGGTTTCCAATCAACTATTTAGAAATTTTACTCGGATCAACCCAAATACCATCACCCGAAACTATATGTCCCAAAAATCCGACTTCACAAAGCCAAAACTCACTTTTACTAAATTTAGCAAACAATTTCTTTTCTCTCAAAATCTGTAACACCATTCTCAAGTGTTTAGCATGTTCGGACTCATCTCGAGAATAAATCAGGATATCATCTATGAACACAACCACAAACTTATCCAAATATGGTCAAAAAATGCGATTCATCATGTCCATAAAGATGGCAGGAGCATTAGTCAAACCGAAAGGCATCACAAGAAACTCATAATGTCCGTACCTCGCTCTAAAAGCGGTTTTGGCACATCCGACTCTTTAACTCTCAGCTGATGTAACCCGACCTCAAGTCGATCTTTGAAAACACCTGTCGCCCCTTTCAGCTGGTCAAATAAATCATCAATTCTCGGCAACGGATACTTGTTCTTTATAGTCACTTTGTTGAGTTGTCGATAGTCAATACAAAGTCTCATAGATCCATCTTTTTCTTCACAAACAATACGGAGCACCCCAAGGAGAAAAACTCGGTCTCACAAATCCCTTATCTGTCAACTCTTGCAACTGAGCTTTTAATTCTTTCAATTCAGTCTGAGCCATTCTATAAGGAGCAATCGAGATCGGTGCAGTCCCAGGCAATAGATCAATAGCAAATTCAATCTCTCTAATTGGAGGTAACCTGTGCAATTCTTCCGGGAACACGCCCGGAAATTCACAAACCACTGGTATTGACTCAAGCTTCGACTCGGACATCTCATTATTCAACACATAAGCAATATAAGCTTCACACCCTTTTCTCATGTATTTACGAAAAGCGGACATATGCGAAATCACCATAGGCAATTTATTTGATTCATCTGTTTCAACCCAAAGAATCTCACCATTTTCACATTTCAATTCAAGGGTTTTCGTCTACAATTTACCTTAGCATCATACAATGTCAACCAATCCATACCGAATAACGTCAAACTCATCAAATGGCAACAACATCAGATTAGCGGCGAAAGCAAAGTGACCATGAATCATCAAAGGACAATTCTTGCAAACCTTATCAACTAACACATATTTGCCTAAAGGGTTTGACACTTTAATCACAAATTCGATAAGTTCAACGAGCAAACTTTTACTAGATACTAAATTCACACAAACATAGGAATGAGTAGATCGGGATCAATCAATGCAATAACATTAGTATCATAAAGAGAGAATGTACCAATGATCACATCGGAGATGACGCATTCTCACGGCACGTATGACATAAGCTCTAGCAGGTGCTCTCACTTCGACCTTACGGTGATTCTTTCGCTATACTTTTCTTCGCTAGCTCGATTTCGGCATTTTCGTTGGTCTACCTCTCACTGGCGATGATTACCGGTCTAACACTCGATATTTTCCTTCTTCAATCTTCTCGGGGCAATCTTTAATATAGTGCTCTCGAGAACCACACTTAAAACAAGCACGGCTAACCATATAACACTCGCCGGGTGTCGTCTACCACAATGTCGACATTCTGTGTCTATTGGATCTAACATTACCCACACTTGCCATTGAAGTAGCTTGAGTTTTAGAACCCGAATATGATCTCCCACGGTTTTGGTGCGAATACCCGGTAAAACAATCAATCGATGATTCATATCTTTGGATTTCTTGGATTGAGATTGGAATGACTTACTTATTGGCCTCTTTCTTGCATCTCGGCTTCAATCATGACTTTTCTCTTTTCTTTGTTCAACTCTTGACTTTACAAGCTCGATCAACCAATACCACAAACTCTTTCATTTCTAAGATCCCAACTAGCGATCGAATATCCTCGTTCAACCCATCTTCAAATCTCTTACACATAATGGCCTCGGTAGACACACATTCTGGGCATATTTAATTGAGTCTAACAAACTCTCTTTCATATACATCACGAGACATTCGGCCCGCTTTAACTCGAGAAACTCTTTGCGTTTTTGATCAATGAACCGTTGGCTTATGTACTTCTTTCTAAATTCCTCTTGGAAGAAATCCCATGTAACCCTTTCTTTGGAACCACAGATATACAGTGTCTTCCACCGGTGATATGCCGAGTCCCTTAATAAAGATATTGCACACTTTAAACATTCTTCGGAAGTACAAGAAAGTTCATCAAATACCCGAATAGAATTCTCAAGCCAAAACTCTGCTTTCTCGGGATCATCATCTATGTTAGCCCTGAATTCTTCAGCCCCTTGCTTTCGGATCTTATCAACCGGAGGCTTAGTCAGTCTTATCATTTCTGTACCTTGAGGAACTACGGGAACCGGTTGAGGAATAGGAGGAGGTGGAGGAGGTTGAACATTTGGATTCGCTCGAACAAATTCTGTATACCAATTATTCATCATATGGAGGAAGGCTTCCCGAGCCCCATCTCCTTGACTATGTGTTTGTGTCTACTACCCCTTGCACGGTCCCTTGCGTGGGAGCGGCGCATTACTTTCTACGCCATCATCACATTTCTGACTCCAGGATCCATTTACTATATAAAAACACAATTTAAATTGTCGAGTCGTCACACTATCACAAAGATTTTTATGGCATGTATAGCTAGACTTTCACATACGCTATGTTAGTCCGAGAACCGACTAAACCATAGCTCGATACCACTAAAATGTAACACCTCTTACCCAGTCTCATCGCGGAGACAGATACGAGGCATTACTGGGACATGATCCAAGCTATTGTACAAAATTCAAAATGTAAAATCCATATAAAGTTAAAACTTTTCCCATACATAGTCGTCAATACCCATAAGCAAAATAACTCGTCAATACCCATAAGCAAAATAACCATTCATAACTATAAATAACTAAACAATTAAGCCTTCTATACATGCCATAATTTCCAAAATATTGTTTTCAAAATACCAAAAGAAGGCTGATAGTGTGAATAGATCTCCGACGATCACCGTATCCCGAACTAGCTTGATGACACTATAAAACAAGGAAAAGAAAAGAGAGTAAGCATATAGCTTAGTAAGTAAGTATATAAATAATTTATAAATGGATTTAGTATTTTTACAAAACAACACATTCAAACCTACAATCAAATTCATTATTTATTCAAGTTTGGAGCAAGCTGTCTATTCGAGTCACAGTGACTAAATTATTTTTATCTTAAGCTACGAAACTCCAAATTAAGATCCGTAAATTTTCACTGAAACTAGATTCACATATCTTTATACCATAAAATTTCCAGAATTTTTGACTTAGCCAATTAGTACATTTTATTCATTAAAATTTCTCCTGTTTCACTGTTTGACTATTCTGACCACTTTTCACTACGAATCAATTTTCTCCTTGTACAGAATTCAAATGATGTTGTAACTTGTTTCATTTGAAACTAGACTTATTAAGGAATCTAAATATATAAATTATGTCCCAAAATTATTTTTGTACAATTTTTAATGATTTTTCCAAGTCAGAACAGGGGATCTCGAAATCACTCTGAACCAGTCTCACAAAAATCTAAATATCTCAAAATACAGAACTTCTTTTCTTTCTTTGTTTCTTTCATATGAAAATAGACTCAATAAGATTTAATTTCATATATTATTCAAATTCTAATTCAATTTCTACCATTTTTGGTGATTTTTCAAAGACACATAACTGCTGCTGTTCAAAACTGTTTTATTTCTAAATTTCAAGAACTTTCATTGTAACATTTACTCCGTATCAATCTTACCAAAGTTCTATCACATATCGAGCACATTGCTCATAAGTTTACACACATATACCTACACTTATTCATCACATAATCACAGTCATTTACACTTAGTCATTTCCCGTTGAACATATCGTAATATTAACGGATACATCGAATATTGCACATAGTGCCACACTTGTAGCCAAAGCTACTTCACATCACTTATCACACATAGGCTCGTTCTTGAGCTATTCACATTCGTGGTCCGCTCACACAAGCCGCTTCGGTCATACGTAACTACTCGTGCTGCTCACACACAAGCCGTCGTGTATCCGCAACACATGCGGGATTACCCCACCATCGGTAGAACTTATAAGACCAAGCACCCGTTTCACATAATCACAATCTCGGGTCCGCTCCCACAAGTCGTACATCGGTCATACGTAACTACTCGGTCTTTGCTCACACAAGCGTCGAGTATCCGTAACACATGCTGGATAACTCAGCCATTTGGTAGAACATACGGACCAAAGACCGGATCACTTATTCCACTTAGATTTCACATAGGTTTCAAGTGAACATGTCACTCGAATCCATTTTTATTCCTAAGGTTCAAGCGGAAATTTCTCACTTGTCGATATTTTGTCAATTACATCAAATATTCAGCCACAATTCATGCCGTTTATCAAAATATGAAAATGTAAGTAAAAACAATACATTATTTACATACAAACTTACCTCTATTGCAAAATATGACGAATTTGCAATTCAAATCAACAACCTTTTCTTTTCCCGATCAAGGTCAATTCCTCGTCTTTCTTGATCTATAATAACATATTTAACTCATTTAATACGCACATTATTCAATTTAGTCTAAAAATCACACTATAGAAAAATTACATTTTTGCCCCTAAAGTTTCACATATTTATAATTTTGCCCCAATACTCGAAAATTAAACTTCAGCCCTTATTCTTATGTTTTATAGCATGCTGATCATTTTTCCCTTCTATGGCAACATCAAATTCTTACTCTAACATACACTTATGAACATTAGGAATTTTTACCGATTATGTCATTTTACCGTTTTCACTTAAAATTGCTTAGCAAAAGTTCTTTAACATCATTTCAAGCTTCATATTCTACCATAAAACATCAAAATACATGCATTTCATCCATGGGTAAATTTTTAAACACAAACCCTAGCTCAAAATAATGGTAGAAATAGGTAAATCTTGTTACGAGGATTTCAAAACGTAAAAATCATTAAAAAGCAGGGCTAGAACGGACTTACAATCGAGCTTGGAAGCTTGAGAAACCCTAGCTATGTCTTCCTTATGAGAATTTCGGCCAAGGGGTTGAAGATGATCAAAAATTAGCTTTTAATTTTGTTTTTAACTCATTTTAATCACTAAATGACCAAAATGCCCTTAACTTAAAAATATTCTATTTAACCTATTTAATGTCCATTTTTTTCCATAAAGTTAACCAATGGTCTAGTTACCTTTTAAGGACCTTCAATTTAAAATTTCATAGCAATTAGATACCTCTAGCTTCTAGAACTCAAGTTTTGCACTTTTTACAATTTAGTCCTTTTGACTAAATTGAGTGCTCAAACACCAAAATTTTCGAACGAAATTTTTACGAAATCATTTCATAAAATTGTAGATCATAAAAATATAAGAATATTAATTTTTTTAATTTTTTTTTTCCTCATCGGATTTGTGGTCCCGAAACCACTATTCCGACTAAGCTCAAAATCGGGTTGTTACACTGAAAGTGGCATATATACATTTGGATTATCTTTTCAAGTTATTTCTATATATATATATGTTAGCTCCATTTTCAAGTCCAGTCATTACTGCTTCGATTAAATGAATATTGCTCAAGCATCTCAATCAGCCTCCAATTTAATGATTTTAAGTAATAATAAAATAAGTGTTCGATGGTATTTTGTGATGAGTCCAAGGATAGTTGAGAGATGTTAGATCAAAATTGATTCGGGTATGTTGAAGAGATTATGAGTAGTTCTAAATATTGTGTAAAAAAAGTAAATATGATTAGAATTTATAATAAAATTATTTAAAAAAAAAAAGATATGAGCTTTGCAAAAATAATAATAAAAAAAATCATCTTTGAGTTGCGTCATATCGATTTAATAGAACTCTTATCACTCTTGATTCGTCTTCATGTAATATTATATATGAATTTTAATTTTTTTATAATTTTATATATGAAATGTTGATTTTATTCTATTTTCACAAACGACTAACATCGTTATTGATATATTATCATTTTACATCTATATATTACATACCCAAATAATTATACTTACCCAATATAAAAATAAATTGATGTCTTTATTTATTTAAATGTGTACGATTGAATCAAAATCAAAATTTCATGTATACAATTGTCTCAAATCAAAATTCATATATCAAATATAATGTTGATATTTTCCCTATTCTTCATACAAAATTTCTGACTTTAGTCCCTTAGAATATTTATATTTTGTGTCCATCAAACACAAAATTTCAGACTTAATCCCTACTAAATTGACACGTAAATTTCATTTATATGAAGTAGCAGACAGTGATCCCATTAGGGTCTTTGGGCTTACGTTGATGTTGGGCCTTAACCTTTGATAATGTAGACATAACAGTAGGCATATCAAGACCCCAAACAAAATTGAGATATAAAGAAAAAAAATGAAAAATAAATCCTGAACATGGACATGAAATATATAAATAATAATAATAACAAAAATATAAATTTATTTTTTTAAAAAAGTTCTCTCTCTTTTATGTTTTTAAAGGTTGGAGTTCAACACATTTTTAAAGATAACCCGAAGTTGAAACTATGCATCAGATTCCTCTTACTTGCAAGAAAACTTTACACTATCCTATTACAATCTAATTCTTGTATAGTAGATTTCTAAAGAAGAATATAATAATGAAAATACTTTCCTTAAGGGAATTTTTTTAATCAAAAATATATATTTAATACTTAAAAACCTAAATAAATGCATCATAAATAAGACGTCATTAATACATGACATTATCCAAATATATTAATTAATGTTTTCTGTTCTAAATATTCTTTTTCTTTTTCAAGAACCAATTAAGCAACAGTCTTTATGTTTTGATTCCAAATACTGTAAATATTAATATAATATATTGATAAAGTGTAAAGACTGCCTTTCTCCCTAAGCAAGCAATCTAATACCAAAGTTCTTATCATTATTTATCTAATTAAAATTGGTTGATAAGATTCTTATTCTAAAACCCATTCTTAGGCAATATTTTTTTATATTAAACTATAAATTTAGTGGCATTAAGCAATTTATATCAATTTAAAAAGAATAATCATACTAATATCAAAGTATTTATTCATACAATATTTTGATTTTTGAAGAATAATCCATTTAAGGATGTATATATAATTAAATAAATATCTATATGTTTCCTGCTGCTGTAAAAACTACTAATATATAGATATCTATGGCAACCCCTATGGGTCATCCTTACTCCTTATACCTTGTACTTTTCCATATCTCTCTCAAAGTTTTGCTTCCTTTTTCTCAGACAGATTAATTTACACCATGAACCTGTTGAAGAAGTGCTGTTCCTGTTTCAGAAAAAAAACTGATGGTGTCCCAACCTCAACTTCTCATCAATTGTCAGATCCAACAACTGGCTTCAAAGGCCAACCTCGTCTCCCCACATTCGCTGTCCCCAAACACTACGATATTCAACTGAAACCCGACCTCGCGGCCTGCAAGTTCGAAGGCATTGTCTCCATCGTTGTCGACATCGTTGCGGAAACTCGTTTCATTGTCCTCAATGCTGCTGCTCAACTCCACATTAACTCTGATTCAGTCTACTTCTCCGATCCTAACTCTAATAAGGTCAAGCTCTCTACATGCAAGTAAAACTTTAGTCAACTTAATAGGATATATATATATATATATTAGTCATAAAGAAACTATAATTGTCTTTGGCTGATTACATGTTAAACAGGTATTTGAGAAGCCAAAAGTAGGGAAGGTCGAAGCAGATGAGATTTTGGTGTTGGAATTTTCTGAGACACTTCCCAACGGTATTGGAGTTTTAACTATTGGCTTTGAGGGTGTCTTAAATGACAAAATGAAGGGATTCTATATAAGGTATATATATATATATATTCATCATTTCACATTAATGTTTTTAGAATCTATATAAACGAAATTTTCATATTTTGAACTACAGTACTTATGATCACAATGGTGAGAAGAAGAATATGGCAGTGACACAATTCGAGCCAGCTTATGCAAGGCAATGTTTTCCCTGTTGGGATGAACCATCTTTCAAGGTCTTCTTCTTTTAATTTTCCTTTCAAAGTTTCATGTTGACATTGTTTATTAATTTGTTTCATGTTTTTTTAACAGGCAAAGTTCAATATCACATTATTGGATGTTCCATCTGAACTAGTGACCCTTTCAAACATGCCAGTGGATGCGGAGGAACTGAATGGGAACCTGAAAACAGTTTATTATCAAGAATCACCGGTGATGTCTACATATTTGGTTGCTGTTGTTATTGGTTTGTTTGATTACGTTGAGGATCATACACCAGATGGGATCAAAGTTCGAGTGTACTCTCAAGTTGGGAAGGCAAATCAAGGGAAATTTGCTCTCCATGTAGCTTTGCAGGCACTTGGTTTTTATAAAGAGTATGTAAATATTCTATAAAGTGGGAGATTTTGCTTACAATCTGTTTGACATTGTGGTGATGAGTTTTTTTACAGTTATTTTCAAATGCCATACTCTCTTCCCAAACTGGATATGGTTGCAATCCCTGATTTTGCTTTTGGGGCAATGGAGAACTATGGCTTAGTTACATATCGTGAAAAGGATTTGCTCTTCGATGATCACCATTCGGCTGCTGCCAACAAGCAGCGGGTTAGTACATATGCTGTTCCACCTCTCTATATGTATGTATAGGTGCAGAAAATGTTTGACTAGTGTACTTGGTTGCTGTTAAGGTAGCAACAGTGGTGGCCCATGAATTGGCACACCAGTGGTTTGGAAATCTTGTAACAATGGAATGGTGGACGGACCTGTGGCTGAATGAGGGCTTTGCAACTTGGGTATGGGTTCTAGGTCTCACCTTTGTTATTGACACTTAGCACTAGTGTTCTTATATTGCTAAGGATCGTGTATTTTCAGATGAGTTACATGGCAAAAGATAAGTTGTTCCCAGAATGGAAAATATGGACACAATTCTTTGATCATGAATCTAGTGAAGGTCTTAGGTTGGATGGACTTGTAGAATCCCACCCTATCGAGGTGAATATATTTACATATCTTTTTACATACAATTAACAATATATATTTGATCTTAAGCATATATGTTGTTTTACTTTGAAGGTGGAGGTAAACCATGCCTCTGAAATTGATGAAATATTCGATACAATAAGCTACAAAAAAGGTGCATCAATTATCCAGATGCTTAAAGGCTATGTTGGAGGTCCACATTTTCAGGTTGCTAATTACAGGAACCTAATTCTGATATTATTTATAAGTTTTATCTCAAACTCAGAGTTGATTCATTTAATCTCTTGATATCAGAACTCACTTGCTACATATATAAAGAGACATGCATGGTCAAATGCAAGGACAAATGATCTGTGGGCTGTTCTTAAGGAGGAATGTAACGAGCCAACAGTGGACAAGATAATGAATTCATGGACAAAACAAAAAGGGTATCCAGTTTTGTCTGTGAAAATGAAAAACCAGACATTGGAAATTAAACAGGTTAATCATGTTTTGTCTATTTTCATGAACTTCTTGGCTTATAAAACACTATGAACTGTTTCATTGTATTGATGATTTGATTTTGGCAGTCACGATTCTTATATGCCGGAGCCGTTTCTCGTGATCGTTGTCAGTGGATTATCCCAATCACTTACTGTTGCGGAGACTATGATAGCCTGATAAGCTTGTTGATGGAGAAAAAATCCGAAACTTATGATATTAAGGATTTGCTTTCCAACGTTACTGATCCAGCACGTTCTTGGATAAAGCTCAATGTTGAACAGACTGGGTTCTTCAGGGTGAAATATGATGATGGCCTGGCAGCTAAACTTCGATATGCAATAGAACACAAATGCTTATCAGTAGCAGACAGACTTGGTACTTGTTTGAACACATGGACGTAAATTGCAGTTTCATACATCTTTTTGATAGTGCCACATTGTGGATGTAACGAATACTGTCGTAATGTTATGTATTATGTTCAACAGGCATTCTGGATGATTCGTTTGCGCTTTGTATGGCACGTGAAATGTCCTTGACTTCCTTGCTTACCTTCATGGCTGCCTACAGGGAGGAACTTGAGCATACTGTGCTATCTAACTTGATTAAGGTAATATGAAGTAACGATGCAGGTTTTATGACACCTCTCTCGTGTTACCGTACGCAAACAAGGGAGGTACTTGTGCTCGAGGGCCTTGAATGAAGGGTGATGGCTAAATCCCGGTGTGTATGGCTATGAGGGGAGGCGTCCTAAAACCCGAACGTTACCTCTCATCTTTCTTAATCTTACTTCAATTATGCTTCTAGCTAGCCCTGATTTTGGATCCTGTGTTTCACAGATAATTGATAAAATTGAAAGGATTGTTGCAGATGCAAGACCCGAACTAATGAATTACATCAAACAATTTTTCATTGACCTTCTCCTACATGCTGCTGCGTAAGTTATTCAGATATTGAAGTTTCTAATGACCAAAACCAAACCTGTTTCGTTGTAATTTTCTTATAGGAACTTTGGTTGGGACCCAAAACAAGGCGAGAGTCATCTGGATGCAATGTCGAGAGGAGATATTTTCACTGCACTCGCCGTGCTCGGTCACAAGGAGACGATAAACGCAGCGAACTCGCGATTTAATGCCTTCTTGAACGACCGAAACACACCTGTCCTCCATCCTGACATAAGAAAGGTTACTTGATCTCAAGTTTAAAAAAATAAAGAATTTCATCGCAGCTAAACAATGATTTTAATCCACCATTTATGCTTGGTTCCAGGCTGCATATGTAGCTGTAATGCAGAAAGTTACCTCATCAAACAAAGCAGGCCTTGAATCTCTTTTGAAAGTTTATAAAGAAACTGATCTAAGCCAAGAAAAAATCCGGATTTTAGGTAAAAAAAATCCTTTAGACACTTGCAGACTATTCAAATCCATAATATTTTCCCCCCTCTGTTTGTAGGTTCATTGGCATGTTGTCCTGATGAGAGTGTAGTTTATGAAGCTTTAAACTTTGCATTGTCCTCCGAGGTATTAGAATTCCTAGTTCAAAACTTAGCAATTTGTCTTTTATAAAAAACCAAATATCCAATCTTCAATGCTGTTTAGGTTCGCAAACAAGATGCTGTATTTGGACTTGCTGTTAGTAAAGAAGGACGTGAAGTTGCTTGGAAATGGCTCAAGGTAATAAAACCAACACCACTCCATAACACTCTTGCTCTTGATCTTGTTCTTCTTGTTTAGCTGATGTTAATTTCTTTTTTAATTGCCAAAAACAGAATAACTGGGATAAAATCCGGACAACCTATGGATCTGGGTTACTATTAACTCGATTTGTCGGTCCAATCGTGTCGTCGGTTTGTGTCCCTGTCGAATCTATTACAATCTTTACATTTCTCTGAGGCTCGTTGTGTTTTTAACTTTGTTACGTCTTTCAATGCTTTGACAGTTTGCTTCATATGAGAAAATGAAGGAAGTAGGGACGTTCTTTGGTAATAGGACACAGGCTTCAATGGTTAGAACCTTGAAACAAAGCATGGAACAGATCTATATCAATTCCAAGTGGGTTCGAACCATTCGAAAAGATAAAGATCTTGCCGAGGCTGTCAAGAAGTTGGCAAACAAATAAGCCCAATGCATTACTTCATATATATATATATATTTCCTTCTCCCAAGGAATGCTTGTTTGGAGTGTATTTTAGAGTGTTGATTTGTCTACTGAGTTATCATGTAAATGAATAATGAAATATATATTTGAGATTTGCATTTCTTCAACTTAATTGTGGGAGGGTTTGGATAAAAATATAAACTTGAAAAATGGTTTGGGTAAAAAAATAAAGTCTAACTTCAAGTAAGGCATATTTAACGGTGGGCTTGGCCTAAATTCACAAATGGACAAAAAAAATTTGTTAGTTTTTGTTGTTTTAATATTATTTTCTTATAGTTTTCTCCCTATTTTACTACCATTTTACTATTATATTACTACTATTTTATTGTTATTGTTTGAATATTATATAACACTTATTTTATTGTTAATTTGTTAAATTGCATCTATGCTAGTGTTATTTTTTTAAATTTATTTTCAATTTATTGAGAAATATTTATTTTAATATTTTTAGTATTTTTCATATATTATATATATTTAAAAATTATATAAAAAATTAATACGGGTGAGCCGAACCGAACCCGGGTTTTAACATTTTTATCCGGGTCAAAGTTGGACAAATTTTTTTACCCATTTTTCGGGCCGGCCTGGCCATGAGCACCTCTAATTCTTGATATTGATATAGTTAGGTAAGTATATTAATGCATCTAGATTTTCTAAATTTATTCATTCTAAATATATTGATTAAATACACATTGATGACATCACATCCTTTTACCATTTTGACAGGGCATAAAAGTTTTCGTTTTGAAGCATGGTGGACTATGGAAGAATCTTTTGAAGGTATGATTAGAGAGTTCTGGGATTCTTCTTCTGTTTCGTTGATGGAGAAATTAACGTTTTTGCAGATTCATTTGAAGAAATGGGTAGGTTCAATCAAAAGTAGAAAGGATGGGCTTAAGAGGAGTCTTACAAGAGAGCTTGAATCTTTGCTGGGGAAGGATAGAGACGATGACACTCTGGCTAAGATTATAGACACAAAAATTCACATGAATCTGGAGATTGACAAAGACGAAGTGTATTGGGAGCAGAGAGCTCGAGCAAATTGGCTTAAACTGGGAGACAAAAATACTGCCTATTTCCACAAGTGTGCATCAGCCCGAAGGCAGATCAACTCAATCACAAAGTTAGTGTCAGAAGATGGTAGAGAGTTAACTGATGGTTCAGAAATACTTGAAGCTGCTACAGGATATTTCGAAGATCTTTTTGCATCTAAGGGTATTGGAGATCCTCGAAAGGTGTTGGAGGGCATAAAAAGTATTATCTCGCACGAAGTCAATGAGAACTTATTATCCCCTTTCGGGGAAGATGAAGTACGGACAACATTAAAAGATATGGGACCGACAAAGGCTCTAGGAACGGATGGTTTCCCAGCTCTATTCTTTCAACAATACTGGCATATTGTGGGTAAGGAAGTTTTGGAGTTCTGTTTGGGTATCTTAAATGGCAACAAAGGGGCTGATCTTGTTAATGTCACAGAGATAGTACTTATTCCAAAAATTCCTAATCTTTCATCCCTTGTCAATTTTAGGCCAATAAGTTTATGCTCAGTTTTATATAAAATTGTGGCAAAGACAATCGCTAACAGAATGCAGAATGTTATCAGCATGTGCATTGATGAAGTACAAAGTGCATTTGTCCCAGGTCGCTTGATAACTGACAATGTACTTCTTGCTTATGAAATTCTTCATACATTTCGGCAGAAAAGAACAGGGAAGAAGGGTTATATGGCAGTAAAACTAGACATGAGTAAAGCATATGATAGGGTCGAATGGGATTTTGTGAAGGAAATGATGATCAAGATGGGGTTTGCACATGAATGGGTGGGCTTAATAATGAAATGCATTACTTCAGTCTCTTATGCTGTTAACATCAACGGCTATAGGGGCAGAATTTTCCAACCAACAAGAGGGCTCAGGTAGGGTGATCCATTAAGTCATTTTCTTTTTCTTATTTCCAGTGAAGGTCTTTTTTCTTTAATGAGGGTAGCAAATCAGGCAGGTTTGGTCAAGGGTGCAAGGGTCAGTAGAAGAGGGCCAGAGATATCCCATTTATTGTTCGCTGATGATTGCATGATGTTCGGAGAAGCAACTGAACAAGGAGCGAGAAATATGAAAGATATTTTGGAAGAATGTGAAAACTGTTCGGGCCAGTGTGTTAATTTTAACAAATCGACTATTTTTTATAGTTCAAACACTTCAGCAGATGCAAAGGAGTTAGTGTCATCATTGCTAGGAGTCAGAAGTTCTTTAAATCCAGAGAAATATTTGGGCCTTCCTAAAGTGGTGGGTAGACGAAAAAAAGAGGCATTTCAATCTTTACTTGATAAGATTTCTATGCGAATTGATAGCTAGAGCACCAGATTATTGTCGCAAGGGGGGAAAGAAATTTTTATAAAATCCGTTTTACAAGCTATTCCTACTTATGCTATGTCTTGTTTTCTCCTTCCTAAAACATTGTGAGAGTCGATTGAGAATAAGTTCGCTAGATTCTGGTGGTAGAAATGAGCTGGTAGGAGAGGTATCCATTGGTGTAAATAGGATTACTTGTGCAGATCTAAAGAAGAGGGAGGTTTGGGGTTTCAAAATATGGCCCAATTTAATGTCGCCCTATTAGCAAAACAAGGATAGAGAATGTTAACTTCTCCAGATTCATTGGTAGCGCGTGTTTTCAAAGCAAAATATTTCCAGATTGTTCTTTTCGTGATTCAAGTTTGGGAAGTTCTAGTTCTTATGTCTGGCGTAGCATGCTAAAGCTTCTCTAGAGATGGGGTTGATATGGAAAGTTGGTACGAGTGAAAACATTTTAGTTTTTGAAGATGCATGGATTCCAAATTATACAAATGTTAGATTAACGTCTGATTTTGGTAATTTTCAATTTGTTAAAGTGGCAGAATTAATCAAAAGCAATGAGCGTGAATGGAATAAAGAGCTGATTAGCAATACCTTCCCAGAAGCCGAGGCAGAACTGATCCTCCGTATCCCTTTGGCGATGGAACCTCACGAGGATCTCATGGTGTGGAAGGGTGAACTATCGGGCGAGTTTTCAGTGCGTAGTTCTTATAAACTATTACAGAATTCCGATCTTACAGCTTATGCTTTACAACATATCTACAAAGATTTTTACAACAAACTTTGGAAAATTGATATTCTTTTGAAAATTAAAATTTTTATCTGGAAAATTTCTTGGAACTACCTTGCCACCCGGGTAAATATGTCTCTTAGGAAGCTTTCATCAAATAGTTTGTGTCCTCGTTGCGGATCAGGAGAGGAGTCGATGAATCATCTGTTCCTAGATTGCCCCGCTTCAGTCACAATTTGGAAAGACCTTTCAGATGTCATCTCAGTAACGTTCCCATTTATAGAGTTTGTTGAGTGGCTTACTAGGGTTATGATTCTTCTTCCCCTTAGTGTTTGCAGACTTTTCTGTGTCACCCTCTGGGCCATCTGGGGGGACAAGAACTCTCGTGTTCATGATAGAAAAAACAAAACGAGCAAAGAGATCGTCAGTTTTATACATGGCTACATTAGGGAGATTGATGCAGTCAGAAATGCTAAATAGAGTGTTTTTACAGAGGCTGTTAAATGGAAAAGTCCTCCTGGTCAGACGATTAAGGTTAACTTTGATGGTGCTTTCGACGAGAGATCTCAACTTTCAGCATCGGGGATAGTGGTTCGAGACAGTAGTAGATCTGTTCTTCTCACAAGCACAGAACTTCACAAAGACGTAGACTCAGCTTTTACCGTCGAAGCCATCGCCTGCCGTCGAGCATCCCAGATAGCCTTTAACATAAATAGAGAGGATGTTATCATTGAAGGTGATTCTTTGTCTATAATAAAGAAATGCAATAAGAGGGATTTCGATAAATCTCAGGTGGGTTCATACATCCACGATATACATATGTTGAAAACCAGAATTAAAACAGTCAGTTTTGAGTTTGTTCCTAGATCTGCTAATAACCTAGCCCATATTCTAGCATCTGAGTCATTGAGAAGGACGGAAAGGGTTCACTTGGTGAATGGCATTCCAAGTTATGCTGAGTTTCAGTCGACGCTTGATTATGTGAAGGAGCCAGATTGAAGGAAAACAGAAAGGTTAGGGAAGAGGGACGGTTTCTTCAAAGATTTCAAACAACAGAGCTGTTAAGCATTTACTCTCCCTGTAATGGCCTGAATTTTCAGTGGTGTTGGAACGGTGATTCGAGGTCACTAAATCTGACAAATGAGTAGAAAATATTATTAATTTAGTGAGTATAAGTTAAATGTGAAGTTAGGAAAATTTTTGAAATAGTAAATAGTGTACAAGAAAAAAAATTAAAATAATTAGAATCGAAAACGAGGTATCTAGACCTCGGAGATTTTTAATCTAGCCATAAATATTTTATAAATATTTATGGAGTGTTAATAAGTTAGTATTAAAGTTTCATCAAGAAATTTTAATTTTCGATAGTTAATTAAACAAAAAGGACTGAATTGTAACAAATGTAAAATTATGGGAAATAATTAAATAGCTTAAATGATAAAAGAAAGAGGGTTTAAAAGGCAAATAGATCCAAGGTAAATTTGGGCTGGACGGCAAGGGCATGAAATCAGTAAGAAAATAAGGAGAATTAAGGGCAAAATTGGAATATTGCAAATTTTACTTAATAAAGCTAGGACTAAAGTGGAATTATCTAGATTTCTCTTTATTTTTCTGCATTCTCATCAGCAAAAACTCCATAGAAGGGTTTCTTTAAGCTGGTTTTTCATATTTTTACTGCAAGTAAGTTCAATTCTTGATTATTTCTTGAAATTTTTGTGTTTTTGTGACTTTAACAACTAGGTCCACTTGTTGAATTCATTAGTTTTAGATTTTATGAATGAAGTTGGAAGTTTCTATGAATGTGTTGGAAGTATATGATGATTTAACATGGAATTAGAGCTTTAAATTGTTTATATGCCGATTTTATTGAAAGAATTGAATAGAAAGTAAATGGTTGGGACCTAATTTTAAAAGAATTTGAAGTTAGGGTTTTATGTGGAAATTCTGAATTACAATAGTTGTGAAATAACTTATAATGTCTAGGTAAAATATTAATTTAGAGAAAATTAGCTCAATTGAGGGGTTAATTGAGCAAGGACTGAATTGTATGAATTGTGGAACTTGGGACAAAATAGAAATCAACATGTCATACTAAAGCAGTTTTGGACAGCAGCAGTTGTCTAACTTTGAAAAATCACCAAAAATAGTATAAATTAAATTAGAAGTTGAGTGAGATATAGAATTAAAGCTTGTTGAGTTATCTTCATATAAAAGAAACTAAGCAAGTAAAGAAAGTCTACATATTGAGATATTTAAATTTTTGTAAGACTAAATTAGAATAACTTCGTGATCCCCTGTTCTTACTTTAGAAATTAACTAAAAATTGTAAAAAAATAATTATGGGCTTAAATTTATATGTTTAAAATTCTGAATGAGTATATTTTCAAGAGAAACAAACAGTAACATAATCCAAATTCCGTACAAGGAGATAATTAATTTTTAGTGAAGAAGAGTCGGAAGCTATCATGCAATGAGAATAGGGTAATTTTAAATAATAAACTGTACTTATTGGCTAAATAAAAATTCTGAAAATTTTATGGTAAGAAGGTATGTGAGTCTAGTTTCAGGGAAAATTTTGGATCTTAATTTGAAGTTCTGTAGCTCAAGATAAAAATAATTTAGCGACTGTGACACGGATGGACAGCTTGAATATCCATATAAGTAAATAGTGAAATTATAGATAATGTTACTTATATGCGGGTTATAAACATTAAGAATGTGAAATAAAGTAAAGGTGAAGTCAATACTGATAAGTGAATGATTTTACAATGATAGATCGAGAACCCGAAGCAAGTCGAGGAAAAGAAAAAGTAGCTGATTAGTCCTTGAATTTTCATAAATTCTGCAAATCGACCCAGGTAAGTTCATATGGCTGAAATTTAATGATTAAATGATAATTTTATGAATTATATCATGTATGATGAGATATAATTGTTGATAAATTGAGAATAAAATAACAACGAGAAAAATGATTAAATGATCAAATTGAGCGGAACGTCGGATTTGAGTACTTCTGATCAGTGACAAGTGATAAGTAATAGCTTCAGCTACACTTATCTGATCAGTGACAAGTGACAGGTGATAAGTGGTAGCTTTAGCTACACTTATCTGATCAGTGACAAGTGACAAGTGATAAGTGGTAGCTTTAGCTACACTTATCTGATCAGTGATAAGTGACAAGTGATAAATGTGATCCGTGTAAGACCGTGGCAGGGCTATGGCTTCGGAAAATGATAAGTGATCATATGTAAGACCATAGTTATACTATGGCAAAGTGGAAGTGAAGTACTCAACTTTCCGTAACCGTTCCCTAATTTGATTAAGGATGGTAAGTGACAAAAAGGGCCCAAAAGAGTTAAAGTAAATGGATAAATGGTAGTGAGTTTATACAAGAGGACTCATCAAATTGTGGTTGACAGGTGAACTTAGTAATTGTGTATAATGCATAAGTATATGAATGTTTGGTAAGATTTATATTTTATGCCTATGAACTTACTAAGTTTCTATAAACTTACTTAAGTGTATTTAATGTCTCATGTAGATTGACATAAAAATATACGAAGGATCGGATCAACACTGAGGATCACACTATCAAGATTATCTCCGGTAGCTTTTGTAAATTTTCTTTTTGATTTATATGGCATGTACATGGTTTGATGATTATATAAATACTAAAACTTATTTAACGAATATGTATTAAAGTAAAGAGTGATGAGTATGCTAAATAGTATAATTATAATAGAAGTATGAATTGGTATCAAATTGAATGAATTGGATTGGATTGGTCGATTTTAAATTGCAGGAAAGATTGGATATTTATAAAGGGACTATATTAAGTTAATAATAATAATAATTCGTTAAACTTTGGTAATGCCTCATACCCTATTCCGGCGACGAATACGGGTAGGGGTGTTACACTCCCTCGGTTCACGATTATCGCCATTAAAGACGAAATGATTGATGCGACGTTTCAGACTGGCGAAGACAACTGATTGGGCGATAGGGCGGTGCTCCTGCTTTTAGGTTTCCTTTTTTGACTTCTGGATATTTCTTCTACACGGGCCATTTTAATTGGGCCGAATTTCTATTTTTTATTGTTTTGTTTAGACTCAAATTTATTTTTTATGGAAACCCAATCTGTTTATTCTAAAAAAAAAATTATGAATCAATCAAGCCATGATGATGATGGTTGTGGTTGTGGTGGTGATGATGATGATGATGATGATGATGATGATGATGATGATGATGATGATAAGAAATTGAGTCTGTTCACCCTTCATGTTTTTGACCCAAACATTTCTAACAAAGGTGAATAAAGCTCCTTTCCCAGTTCCAACTTAACAAACCTTCTCACCCATCGCCAACAGCCGATGCACCATCAACCGCAAAAACAACAAACCTTCCAAATCAGCTTTTAGATTGGAAATAGAAGTAAGTTAGAATTATATAAAAGAGATAATTATTTGTGATTTAAAATTCATAGGATTTTATTTTTAAAAAGAAACTATCACATGAAGCTTCCTTTTTCTTTTGGAATCAAAGAGTGGGCACTACACCCTAATAAAACTAGCTATCCGGGTTGGGGTGCAGGTGACATGGGCAAAAGGGTGTTCTAAGCTTGTGATAGTCAGGCTGCAATTGGAATGTTGCAGAATCACCAAGATCATGACTCGCCATTTTCCCTAGTCAGAGATATTAAGCAGTTTTGTTCCAGGAATATGCAGGTGAATTTCGCCACATCCCTCGGGTAGCAAACCAAATTGCTAATAAGATGGCTAAGCTTGCTGAGCAGGGACAGTTGCACGTCTATGATATGGCTTCTTCGTAGGTTTTAGATCTGTTAAGTTCTCTATTTTTAAATTTAAAAATAAATGCGAGTATTTATTTATAAATTATTCTTTTTTTTTCATTTATTCATGAAATATAATATTATTATTTATTAATAATGCATAAAATTATATATTATCAATGGATCAAATGTCGATTGAGCCTTAACTCGATTGGTATGAGCATTATTGTCAATGTAGGAGGATGTGGGTTCGAGTGCACTAAAACGTATTATCCTCCTATTTATAGATGGGGTAAAGACTATATATTGTATAAATATATCAATTGAAGTGATTGCCTCTCTCTTATCTAATGTCAAGCTAAATAGATGCGACAAACTTTGTCAAGCTAAATAGTAGTTATATTTAGTTGTAAAATGAGGTAAATTTTTGTCTAAATACCAATGAATTTATTAAGCATACAAAATGCTTACCTAATTTGTTTTCCTTTTTTCTATAGATTGTTAACTTGCGGAACGTGCATGTGGATTATTGTAAAACTCACACTATCCCATGATTGATTTGATATTCTTTTTATCATTTTTGGGCTCGGTTATGTGGCATGTACATAGGTGTTGTTTTGTTAACCTAAAATGATGAGCTGTTTTGAACTTTGCATATTGTCTAATCTTGTGAAGTTAATGTCCATTTGGATATGTGAGTTGGTAATGTGTTGTTGATCGTGTGTCAGAGTCTTAAAAATTTATATAATGAATGATCGAGCTTAGAAACTAACTGTGACAACAACTTGAGGCAAGTGCACCTATCGAACAGTAGTATAGCTTAGTGGCAAGACCGGATTGTCGAACCTAAAGGAACCAAAAGTACTAATACTAACTTTCTTTTTATCACTTAGCCTAAGAATTAAAGGAATTTGTTATCTAATCTAAAATTAACTAACTACTAAGCTAAGGATGCTAAGATACAGAGAATGAATTTGGGAAAATATTTGTGGGAAAAACCAATTGATAAAGACAATACCCGAGGAAGAATCCACCTAGACTTCACTTGTTATCTAACTCTGAATCAGACAGTTTATTCACTTGACCTGATCCGTAGGATTCCCTAATTAATATTAATACCTCTCTCGAGGCTACTAACGTCTAACCCTAGGTTGATTAATTGAAATCTCTTTCTAATTCAAACCCTTAGAATTGCATTAACTCGATCTATGGACTCCCATATTAGGTTTGACCCTAATCCGGCAGATTTTCGTCATCCTATCTCTAGGGTTGCGATCAACTCCGCTTAACTATGCTAGATCTACTCTTAGACAGGGTCTATTCCTCCTCTACCTAAGCACATCAATACTTGAATCAGTATTCTGAAATATTAAAGCAAGAATTAAGAACACATAGTTAAGACCAAATCAAGTATTTATCATATAGTTCAGAAAACAATAACAAGATCTGTCTTAGGTTTTATCCCCCTTACGTATTTGAGGGTTTAGTTCATAATAATAAAAGAATACATCTTAGAAGAAAATATAAAACAAAACATAAGAAAACCCTAAAACCCCCTGAAGGAATTGAAGGAGAGATCCTCCGTCTTGAGTTCGAATCCTGCTTCTTGAGATGAATCAACTGGCTTTTCTTCAAGTAAATCCCACAATTCTGGCCTCTCTGGTTCGGCTCCTTGGCCTAGCTGGACGCCCCCTTTTAGGTCACACTTAGGGTGTTTATATAGGCTTTCGGAATGGCTTTCTTCACTCCTAAGTATCCTAATCCGAGTGAAACTCTTCTTTGCTACGGCAGGGACACGCCCATGGCACACGCCCGTGTGAATCGTGGTCAGGTCTGTTAATGAGGCACGGCCGTGTGTTCTTGGGCCCAGGCCGTGTCAATTTCGTGATATGACATATTTACTCTATTTTAGGCCCGTTTCTCGTTCTTTTCATCCTCCGGTGCTCTCCTAAGTATAAAACATGAAAAAAAAGGATTAAGAGCACCAAATTCCACAATTCAGGGAATAATCATCCAAAAGTATGCTAAATGTGGGATTAAAATATGTTTATATAACGGTTTATCAGTTGTGCTATGTGAATGATATTTATAATTGTATAGTCGGGCATGATATAACATGGAAATGGATGATATTTAATGGTTTAAAGGAAAGATAGTATAAGATAAGTTTAAATATGTGGAATTGGTATGTTTTGGTGCCAAATTGTGGCATATTGGATTAATTGATTGAATTGGTTAAAATGTGATGTTTTGGTATGATTTTGGAGTGATTTTGTACATGTAAATGTTGTGCAAAATACAATAATTGGTTAGGTTGAAAGTTTATCATGAAACAGGTAACAAATGGCTTAAGTTGTGCCAAAAACAGAATCTACATCGCAATGTTAAGCAATGGTCGTTGCGACGAGACCTTGATTTTAGCCATGACGTGACAAGAACCCCGTCATCATAACGAAGCGAGTCAGTTTGTTATGTCGCGATAAGGAACCTCCTCACATCACCATGTCGTTTTAAAATTTTGAAAATGTTGCAATTTGATTTGATTCTTATTTGATTCCAAGTTAATTTTAGAACACGTGTAAGCTCATATAAGACCCGAGAAAGGTTGTATTTGATGATTATGAATTGAAATGGTTATGCTTGCATGATTTATGTTTTAATGTGAATGTTAATTGTAGCACTCTGTAGCTTAGACCTGGCGATCGAGTCGGGTAAAGAGTGTTACATTTAATGGTATCATAGCTACGGTTTAGTCGATTCTAAGACTGAAATATAGCATTAGCGCATGTTGAGTGGAGAAATACATACCACAATAACCTGTGATAGTGTGATGCCTTCTAATCCAGATTGACTCTGTTTTTCTTATAGAAAACCATGTCGGCTAAAACAAATGAGTCGTTTCTAATAAAGTTGAAAGTAGTATTCTTGCTTCCGAGCAGGGAGCTGTTGTTAGTTTGCCTATTCTGTAAGGGCTAAGGAATGAGGCAAGAGATGTCTTCTTCCAACTGATTAATCAATGGGTTACCCCAATACTTGGGAGCTACTCCGTCAACTTCGTAGTAGCAAATGCACCCTCCTCTCCCGATTGTGTCTTCTGTGGTACTCCCTCATTCTCAAGGTCTTAATCTGGTATCTAAAAGTCGTCCACCAATTGATAAACTCAGTGAATGTAATATAGATGAATTTAAAGGAAAAAAGGAAGATATACGTAATGAGAAAAAGCAAGATGGATCCAATATCTGAAATTCTAGAAAATGTAGTATAACCAGGTCATTTCTGATACTTTTACCTAAAAAGTCGAGAGATTTTGTGATTAATGCGGGAAATATTCGCATTGTGGATAGAATTGTAATACCCTAAACCCGGCCTAAACGTTACGACCGAATCTGACGTGTCACATCGAAGTGATTTTCGAAACCTGGACTTGTTGATAACAAAATCCGTATTTAAGTTAAAACTCATTTAGTTTTTATTGCTTGAGAAAATTCGGTAGGTTAAGTTATTACAATCTGAAAATAGCTTATCAAAACGATTGCCATATTTGTTACCGTTGATTTCTTAAACTGAATGAAACCACGGAAGTTCTCTAATTAAAAACCTTGAAGTTTAAAATACATGTTTTTCTTGAAAACAGTTGTTATTTTGAAAACTCATTTGTATCTGTTTGGCAGTTAAAATAAGAAATCAAAACCCAATTAAAAATTAAATCCACCAATGGTCTTATTACATAATCAATAGCCTAATATTAAATTGAGATAAATAAGTCCAAAGCAGAACATTAGCGATCGTGTGGCCATCTCCGAGTCCCTCGCGACTCCAAATCATCTAAGGTTGGGGATTACTTGTACAGTTAAAAGAAAGGGCGAGTTTACGGAAACTCAGTGTGTAATCCTCTATATCGATCGATCG
Organism: Gossypium bickii; assembly: GCA_025503065.1. Classification (NCBI taxonomy): domain Eukaryota; kingdom Viridiplantae; phylum Streptophyta; class Magnoliopsida; order Malvales; family Malvaceae; genus Gossypium; species Gossypium bickii. The sequence continues at coordinate 6,577,809 of CP106709.1, forward strand.
GTAACAATATATGAAGAAATATGATCAGGGGTGAGCCCTATTGATGAATGATTCGGTGTGGGCCTTAGCCCCTTACAGTAACAATATGGGCCTAAGCCCAATATAGTATCAGTACGGTGCAAATATGCAACCTACCCTAATCCAGCCAACACACCACCCGTACCAACCAACACACCATGTGGGGATAAAATTGACCTACCCAACTAGCACACCAATATCACAGCATAGCTGCTAGTAATAATAACGCAGCAGAGCAGTGTACAAGATAAAGATATGTGGCAACGCCACCCGATGTGATGAATGTGGCAGAGCCACCAATGACGAGACTTCCTCCATATCAGAATCCCAACCCCATGCAGTATGTCATGTCATAAATAGTTCGTGTATGCAAAACGTAATACTCAGTACAGTCTTACAAATAACATACATTCATCAGTCAACCTACCTCTAAAGGTAAGATGGTCATTTCCATCTATTAGAGGTAACATAGTAATTTTATCCTTTAAGGGTATTTTGGTCATTTTACTTATTTTGGGGTCTTGTCTTAGATAACGACCTCTCTGAATGTCTACAGTAACCTCGAGCGACATAAATAACCTAAATAGTCATAACGGTGTAAATGGGCCCAAAGTCCATTATTCGGCCCAAGTAGGCCCATACGCTCGTGTGGCCTGTTTAGCCCAAATTCAGTCACGGCTATGCGAACTACATAGCTCAGTCCAGTATTTTCCACTTATCGTGGATTTTATCCGTATGGGGCCCACGAGCCTATTAGGTACACATGACTCATTTTAGCCAAACGAGGCCCATATTGACCCAAGAACACAAGAACACTCGTGGTGGCCTCTACAGTCTATTACCCACGATTTGTGGGCTCGGTTTACCACATGAGCGATCGCACACTCGTGAGGCCTCAAATGCCAAAATTTGCGCCTCAAATGCCAAAATTTTAGCTTTTCGGCTTTTACTGATTCACAGAAGAGAGGTGTATGACTACATACCCGTTTACGCAACGAACAGATTACCCCACGCGCGATCAACTTACAATCATCCCAAAATAATCAATCTTTCATCCATTCATGATCATTAACACTAAAGCCCCAAACCGATATCACCACCTACCTTGACCAAAAGTTATGCGACTATTACTCTTAGATCGTTGGTTGAAAACGGTCGCACCCTTCTTCTCGATTTACTGCGCATATAACGGATTTCATTAGCCATAATCGTTTAATACAATGCTTGAATTGATATCCATAGTCCAAATAATTAGAGTTAGAGCAGATTGAGTATTCAGCCAATACTACAAAACAAACCTACTTACCCCACAGTATTCGGCCAAAGAAGTATTCGAATAAGAAAGCAGAGATGTGCAGAAAAGGAAGGCAGTCGATTCTCCACCAATTGTCAGATACTATCATCCAAATGGTTTCGAAATAACAAAACAAGATTTATGATATTCAGCCAATATTGAAAAAGTAGAGAAACAAAAGAGAGGGGAAAAGAGAAGATGTAGTATTTGGCTTACCAAAGTGTTATGAACAGAAGAAGAAATCGTCGCCCACTACCAAAACCGATTAGCACAGCAGGGAAAGAAAAAGAGAGAGTCGGCCACTCAGTCAAAGAGGAAAAGAGAAATGTTGAGAAGAAAAACAAGAAAGGTTCGGCTATTTCTTTAAGAAAAGAGGAAGAGAGGCGAAAGTAGAAATGATCTAGAGATAGTATATTCGGCCAAAGTGATTTACGATGCCAAGACACAAAAAATCAATTAGGCCAAGGAGAAAAAAAAAAAAAGAAAAAATGCCAAAAGAAAGAAAATCAAACAAGGACTATGCCAAAAGAAGTCTCTACCGAATTTCTGAGTAGCTAGACACCAAATTCGGCACTACTCTCCTTACAAGCAAACTTCTTGATTTCCTCCTAAAATCTCTCCTCAATCCTCTCCACGATTTGCACCACAATCCACTCCTCAAATCTATCCAATCTCTCATCTATCAGAATTTTACTGCGACTTAACCACTAGCTAAACAATCAGCAAAATAAATACCCTCTCATGATATGCCAACACTCGAACCTCAAACCCCTTGCCATACTTGTAACAACACAACCACTGCACCAATAGGCTTTTGTTGACTTCAAACAAGCATAATAATTAATAAGACCTATGTGCTAGTGTCCTAATTTTTTTAAGAGCAAATTTAAAAATTCTACAAAAGCCAAGACTTGAACCCAGGCTTCTCAACCACTCTCGTCCATACCCAAATCACTTAGCCATTAAAGCAAACAAGTAATTTGTGTCAGAACATACAAAATTAAAGACCCTATATTTTTAGGGCTTACAAGAACGATTTGCAAACATTGTGGTAGAAATTACATAGCTAGGTGTAGGTTTAAAATTGGGGCTTGTTTTAAATGTAGTTCCAAAGAACATTTAAAAAGAGATTGCTCAAAAAGAAAAATGTCCAAACAAAATTATCCAAGGTCTCAAGCTGCAACAGCGAGCCTTTTGGCCCTTCTTAAACCTGATATTTTCTATTAGAACCTTAATGCTAAGGGCATCTTTTCAATGTCAACAACCTTGAGCTTGCTGAGAGAATGATGATAGACGATACCAATCAGATATGGTGCGAACGAGTTATGGAATGTTGTTTGGAAGTTAAAAATTCCCCCAAAAATCAAATTCTTTCTATAGTGATGTCTTCATGATGTGGTCCCAACTAGAGTGTTTCTCCTTAGAAGAGGAATCCAAGTTGATGTATCATGCCCTTTCTGTAACCAACAACAAGAATCAACTACTCATATTCTTAGGTATTGTTCGACCACCCAGTTGTGGTGATCTAGCATTTCGAACCATACTAGCCATTATTATCAGCTGGAATTTAAGGAATGGATTGATCTGAAGTCAAAGGTTTGACACCAGCTTCAAAAGATTCCATGGAAAGTTCTCCCTTTTGTCCTTTGGCAAATTTGGCTTGCCTGAATCGCAAAAATCTTCAAAAACCAAAATGTGCATTGTCATGTGATTCAACATGCGTGGCATAAAGCTATTGAATATTTTTCCATGTCTAATCCACCTGAAACCGTTCCTTTACCCTCTTCTATTGGAATTAAATGGCATCCACCTTAGGTGGGGTGGTATAAACTCAATACGGATGGCTCCACCATCAAGAACCCCAGTAAAGTTGGAGTTGGCATGATTATTAGAGACAATAACAGGGAATGGGTTATTGGGGCTTATAGACATATCCCATATGATGCTACTAGTGTTCAAGTTGAAGTTTGGACTCTTTTTTCAATGACCTAAAACTTGCTAAGGATGCTACGAGTGTTATTAACCTTATTTGTAATCAGAACATCTCTAACCATTTGTTTTTTGTACTGATCAGTTAATACAGGACATTACTTGATCAGTTTCCTCATTATCAGCTCAAGCACAAGTTCAGAGAGGATAATCGATGTGCAGATGCACTTGCTAGGCTTGGAAGTAACTTCTCAGATCCTTCTTAATCTGACTTATCTTCTGTTTCTTCTTATTTTGTTGTATGTCAACAGCCGCCAGACTTTTTAATCCCGATTATACAAGCCAAAGCCGCGGGAAAAGTGATGTACTGTAACCCTTTTTCCAGGGATTTAAATAGCGGTTCGATACCGGTATAGCGGCCGCTATATAGCAATAACGGCTCCGTCCAAAACTGTTACTACCAAAAATAGCGGTGTGAAGCAGAGTCGCACTAATAGCGGTGGATCGTGACTGTAATTTAATGGGTAATGGCCAATTGCGGCAATAACGGGTCGCTATTCCCGTTATTTTTTGTTACACTAAAATTAAAAAAAAAATCCAACTCCTCTAAAAAAAATCAATAGAAATTCAATGAGAAAAAAAGGGAATATATTTCTTACCTTCAAAATCAGATAGTTTTCAATCAAAAAAAAGTAAAAGAAGTCCAAATACAACAGAAAAAAGCAATCAAAAGTAAAAAAATATGAAATTCTCATATTTTAGTTTAGAGTCTAAACTCCAAACCAAACCAAACAAAATCACAACACAACAGAGCTACCATTGAACCCAAGAAGCAAACCCTGATCACTTGCACATTTGGAGATTCATAATTTTCAAGTAAGTACCTGAAATTTTTTGTCTTGATTCTTGCTTCTTTTTGCTGTAAAATGCAAATATTGTTATAAGTTCGGGAGAGGGCTTGGGCGTTTCGCTTCTTCCTTTGGTTGTCGGATGCTAGGTTTTGGACTCGTTACAGTTTCAGAAGGCACTGGTGTCTCTCTTGTACAACCAGTGGTTTCTCATTAGAATTTCTGATCCGACCATCCCGAATTCCTGACTTAATTGCTGCTGGTTCAGTGATGGCAGAATTCTTTTCTCATAATCGTACTCTGAACTTTGAACAAACCTCGACAGTCGAAAGCTCCTCAAGAGCCTTTGGTCCTTTATATCTTTCTTTGCAGCTAGCTATTTGGCTTTGTTTAAAAGAGAACGACTCTGGTAAAAGTAAGCATTCTGATTTCTGAAAAATAAAAAAAATAAAAGTAATTAAAATGACTCCTCAACTGAAAATGATTAATAATTTTCATTATGGAAAACCCAGAAATACATATCACACAAGAACTCATAATGTCATCACACAATCAGGACGAAAACTACTTTGGAGAAAACAAAGAAAAAATGATAGAACTTGTAGAGAAAGGGAAAGGTTTTGGATGTTAGAGTAACTGGTAAAGTTAGTTAGCAGTTAGTCGTTAGCAGTTAGCAAAGTCAGTACTTAGTTAGTTAGTTAAAGTAGTTAGACTACGTTGCTATATAGCCTGCATGCATGTACATTCAAAAGAATCAAGTTTTGTATTCTACTGTAATCTTCTTGATTCAATACAGTAGTTTTATTCTTTTAGTCATTGTTTAACATGGTATCAAATGGCCATTGCTCCTTGGAGGTTAGTCTTCTAAGTTCTTCATGTATCGTCCCTCCAGTCCATCCGTTATTCAGTCTGCCGCACCTGCGTTGGCTTCCAGTATTGCTAATGGTGTTGTTGATAGTAGATTCTTCTCTACCAAGAAAATTAATGTTCTTCTTGATGACACTAATTATCTGTTGTGGCGTCAACAAATTATTTTAGTGATCAAAACGTTTAAGCTTCAAAGTTTATTGGATTATTGAACTATCCATCCTCCTCAATTCCTTCCAGATACTGATGGTGTGCCTCAACAAAATCTTGAGTTTACTCAGTTTAAGCAGCAAGATAGTGCTCTTGCGTCTTGGTTCTTATCGTCAGTAAGTTGGCAGTTCTTCCTCATCTTATTGGTATGGACACTAGTGCTCAGATTTAGAATTCCATTGTAAATCTGTATGGTAGCAAAACCACATCTAGACTGATGTTTTACAGGCGGGCTTTACACTCTCTGCGCAAAGGTGATTTGTCTATGAAAGATTTTTTTAATGAAGATTAAGGGGTACTGTGCTAGTCTTGCTAATTGTGGAGAGATTGTTAGCGACCATGAGCATGTCACTGCAATTCTCAATGGTCTGCCTTTACATTATGAGTCTGTTATTACGATCAGCACCGCCAGTCAAACACCCTACACAGTTCAGGGTGTCACTAACATGCTCTTGAATGCTAAGACACGGCAACTTTCTCCAGTTCTTGAGGCTTCTGCTTCTGCTAATGTGGTATCGCATCAGCCAGCAAGGCAGGCTGACCACAGCAAATCTACACCTGTTTATCATCCCTTTACTAGCACTCGAGGGCGAGGACATGGTCGAACATTTGGCTTACGATTTCAGTGTCAACTATGTAGGAAACAAGGCCACCTTATTGATCGCTGCTATTATAGGTTCGATGCCTCGTACAAAAGTACAAGATACAGGCCACCTTAGCCTTCACAAGCCAATGTTTGTATGTTTGGTACTGGCTCTCCCATGATGCCTTGGATGCCACCTATACCAACTACCGTTCACAATGCTCAACCAAACTGGTTTCTTCTATCCGCAATGCCAACATCCCCTGGTCTAATTTATTTGCCACCAGTAGTTTCCCACCAACCAGTACATCTACTCCAGTAGCTCCACATCCCCAGGCTTACATTGCCACACCTGAAACAGTTGGAGATAATCTGTCGTATCCTGACTCTGAGGTAACAAATCATCTCACACACTCACCTACTTTCCTAGCATAAAGTACACCATACAAAGGTCTAGGTAAGGTGTATGTTAGTAATGGCAATGCTCTTCCTGTTCTATCCTCTAGTCAGTCTTCTTTGCTTACTCGTTTGCGCCCCTTATACATGAGATCTTTACTGTTTGTGCCTGGCATAACCAAGAACCTCTTGTTTGTCTCAAAGTTTACTAAAGATAACCAGGTGATTTTTGAGTTTCTTCCTACACAGTGTCAAGTTTGTGACATGCACACAAGGGAGGTGCTTCTTAAAGGGTCAGTGCAGCACGGATTATACAAACTTCACTTACCTGATTCTGCCAAGTCAGGCTCGTCTGCTTTAGCTCAATATTTTACTACTAGCTCAGTTGTTCCTTTTGATGTATGGCATTATAGGCTAGGCCACCCTTGTAAAGTTATACTTACAAAGGCACTACTCAAGTGTAACATACCTCTTGGTATGAATAAAGGTTCCTTTCAGTGTATTGCTTGTCATTTGGGCAAAGAACATAAGCAACCATTCAAAAAACAGTAATTGAATATACTGCACCACTTCAATTAGTGGTTGCTAATTTCTCGGGACCAACTCCAGTTACTTCTAATAACTTTCAATACTATGTTGCCTTTACAGACGCTTATATACGATACACTTGGGTTTACTTTCTGAAAAAGAAATCTGAAGTTCTTACTATGTTTCCATAGTTTCAAAGACAAGCTGAAAGGGTTATTGGTTGCAAGCTTAAAACTCTTCAAACAGATAGGGGAAGAGAATTTCAAGCTTTAAAAATGTATCTGTTTCAACAAGAGATTGTGCATTGCCTCACGTGTCCTTCTACCTCAGCTCAAAATGGTCTGGTTGAGCGAAAACATAGACCTGATAGTCGAAGCAGGTCTCTCCATGCTGGCACATGCCTCTATGCCATTGACTTACTAGAGTGATGCCTTTGCTAGTGCGGTTTACTTACTCAACAGGTTGCCCTCTCATCCTCTCAACAACATCTCGCCGTATGAAAAATTGTTCAAAGTTTTACCAAGCTATGCCTTCTTACGTGTCTTTGGTTGCTTGTACTTTCCTAACCTTCGACCCTACAACACTCACAAGTTATAGTATAGGTCAACACCGTACACCTTTTTAGGTTATTCCTCGTTGCATAAGGGATACCGATGCCAAGATTCCTTTGGTAGAGTCTATGTCACATGACATGTCACTTTTCATGAAACAGTGTTCCCATTTAAAGCTGTCAACTCTAAGCCTTCTTGTTCTCCATCTCCATCAACGTCAAGCTCCAAGCTACTTGTCTTGTCGTCAGCTTGTACTCAAGCCAATCCTTCTATTCAACCACCTCAATAGTTGACCTCTATGCCCGTTGCTTCTCTTAATAATAACCCTCAGTCTCATTCCTATAACCCAACTCTCTCTATATATAACAGATCTCTCTCTCTTACACCTAACCCTATATCAACTCAACCACCTTCTGTGCCTGTCCCACGCAACACCCGTGCTATGGTAACTCGTTGCAAAGTAGGCATCTTTAAGCCAAAAGCATACATGAGCATAGCACCCTTTTACTCTGAAGGTATTCCCAAAGACATTCACTCTGCAATGTGCAATGACTCCTAGAAGGCTGCTGTACATAGTGAACTGTAGGCTCTCATTCGAAATAACACATGATACCTGTGTCCTCTACCTGAAAACAGACAAGCAGTTGGTTGTAAGTGGTTTTTTAAAGTAAAAACAAAGGTTGATGGCACTGTTGAGAGGTACAAAGCATGTCTAGTGGCCAAGGGGTTTTTCAGCATGCAGGACTGAATTATCGAGACACTTTCAGTCCTGTGGTTTGAGCTGCTACCATTCACACTATTTTTGCTATTTCAATCATGAAAGGCTGGCCATTAAGGCAGGTTGATGTCAACAATGCCTTCCTCAATGGGGAGTTGATCGAAGAGATTTACATAGAGCAGCTACCTAGGTTTGAAGAATCTGGTCCTAATGGACAGAAGCTTGTGTGTCGATTAAACAAAGCTCTATATAGACTGCGCCAAGCTCCTCGTGCATGGTTTCAAACACTGAAACAGTACCTGATTGGTCAGCTTGGTTTTCATACATCTAAAGCTGACCCTTCATTGTTCATTCGAGCTACATCTGAAAGTCTTCTACTACTTATGGCCTATGTTGATAATATAGTCATCACAGGCAGTTCCAATCAGAAGATTGACAAGGTTGTGCAACTGCTACACACGAAATTTGCTCTCAAAGACATGGGGCCACTCAGTTTTTTCTTAGGTGTCGCAGTCCAACATACAACTCAAGGGCTGTTTCTAAGTCAGCAAAAATACATTGGTGAGATTTTGTCCAAAACAGGGATATCCGTAGTAGCACTGACGCCAACACCTATGGTGAGCTTTCCAAAGCTGGTAGCAGCTGATGAGAGTCCAACACTAGTTGATGATTGTTTATATAGTAGTACAATTGGCATGCTTCAATACGTGAGTATCACCCGCTTTTACTTGTCCTACTGTGTTAACAAGCTCAGTGAATATATGAACACTCCAAGTGAGGCTCATTGGAAAACAGTTAAACGAGTTCTACGATACCTCCGTGACATTATAGCTCATGGGCTATTTTACTCCAAAGGCCAGTTCCAGCTAACCTGCTACTCAGATGCTGACTGGGCCTCCTCAGTTGAAGACAGACGGTCTACCACAGGCTATGTCGTCTACCTAGGACCGAATCCAGTTGCATGGTGTTCCAAAAAACAAGCAGTCGTGTCTAAATCCTTGTTCGAAGCAGAGTATCGCAGTCTAGCCAACTGTGTGTCTGAGCTGCTGTGGGTCAAACAATTATTAGATGAGGTTGGTGTGACCTTCTGCCAGTCTCCTATGGTTTGGTGTGATAATACGTCCACGATTTCAATGGCTGCCAATCTTATGCATCATGTTAAGGTAAAACACGTAGAGATCGATCATCACTTTGTTCGAGAAAGAGTTCTTGATGGCACACTGCAAGTCAACTTTGTTCCTTCTGAAAAATAGGTTGCTAATGTCCTCACAAAGCCCATCACGCCTAAGCAGTTTGGCTTCTTTCGACAGGCTCTTCGTGTATTGCCCAGAGATGCTACCTCTCTTATTGAAACGAAAAACCAGGAGAATGTTAGAGTAACTGAAAAAGTTAGTTAGCTGTTAGTCGTTAGCAGTTAGCAAAGTCAGTAGTTAGTTAGTTAAAGCAGTTAGACTACGTTGCTATATAGCCTGCATGCATGTACATTCAAAAGAATCAAGTTTTGTATTCTACTGTAATATTCTTGATTCAATACAGTGGTTTTATTCTTTTAATCATTGTTTAACATTGGAAGGATAGATCATGGATGCTTTGAATGGGTTTTAGGGTTAATTTTAGGGGTTCGGGGTTCCCAATATTTTTTTTTCAAATTTATTGTTGACGGTGGACTGGAGACTTGAGAGGAAAGCTGATGGCCTACCTAATGCTTGATTTTTTTCTACCAGCTGTCCAGCCATTTATTTTTTTATATTATAAGATTTTTTTTTAAATTTTTTTTGGGCTTGTGGATCTCTATTTGATTTTTGCTAGATTTGATGTCTATTCTGTATATCCAACCCAACAATTAACTTCTAAAAGCACCTTAAACCATCTTACACTACAAGTCTACAACTAAAAATATCAATTTAAAATTAAGTTGTATATTTTTATTAGAGTTAAAATGTGATTTTGTATTAGTTTGTATCTTGATAGTTCTCAAAAGGATTAAATTGAAATTTTGACATTTTCTAAGAAGAAATTATAATTTACCATATATTAACTTAAGATTTTATAAGATTTTACCAATTGAAGTTAATTGGAAATAAAATAAAGTAATTGATTATGAAATTGATAGAGACAATAGAGGTCAACCAAATGAATTATTTTTCTTCATATTAAATTATAAAACATTCAAAATGTAGTTACGACACACGAATAAGATTTATATAAAAATATATATATTTATTAAAATTTTATATGAAAATCAAATCAAATAAAATTGAAGTTTTTAAAAATTATAATGTTTTTGAAATCAAGTAGCATCTAAAACAATCCCTAAAAGAATTGGAGATTAATAAGTTAGAATTGTTTGGAGAGATTTTACTGAAAATAAAAATTTTTTTGACGAAAATCATATTATTATATTTTTTTTAATATTTGAAAGCTTCAATCTTATCAGATTTATAATTTTACTTTATATGTTATTTTAATTAATATCGTAATTATAATTTATAATGATTATTATTTTTTATTATTATTTTAAAATTTCATAACTTTCGTTACTTTGTTTAAGGTTACAGACAAAATTAATGAAAAATTATAACCTCTATTGCTTGGGATTTGCTTAAGGTTACACACAAAATTAATGAAAAAATTATAGCCTCCATCACTTATGACTTGTATTATAAAAGGTAAAAAAAATAAAGACAAATTAATTCATCGTGTTTTTCTTCATCAAATCCGATAGATGACTTCAATTCAATATTAGATAAATCTCTATTGATTTTAGTTTGCATAATATAAAAAACTTGAATTTTTAAATTTAATCCAATTTGAATTTAAATTTTATTAAGATGGAACAAAAGAAACTATTTATACAAAAAACTTTGGAATCAAGTAATAATGAGTTATGGTAAGTAATAATGAGTTATGGTGTATTGTTGTTTTAAAATAAATAAATAAATTATGGATTATATAAAATAAATTTAATTTTTCTATGTTAACGATGTTTACTTTTTTTGTATTATATTGTTGATAATATAAGTAATGAGTTGCTTATATTTCTAAATATAATTTTTTTTTCTTATATATAAATAAAAATAAAGCATGCCACCACGTGAAGAGTTCCTGACTAAAGGATTGGAGGGTGTATCAAGTAATGATATAGGTTGGCACTTTGGAACTCCAGTGCCAAATACGAAAGGAAATGTCGTATGTAAACTTTGTGGTAAAGTTGTGAAAGGAGGAATAACACGATTTAAAGAGCACATTGCTCATAAAACCAGCAATGTTGCACTATGCCCTAATGTTACTGGTATGTGATACTTTATAATTATTTTTAAATGGTACTGTAAATTTATCAATAAAGATTATATATAATTGATAATAATATAAAATGTGAATTATTTTTATTTTATTAACAGGTGTCATTAGAGAAAGTATGATGAATATACTGAAAGAAAGCAACACAAAGAAAATAGACAAAAAGAGGAGAACAGATGAATTCTTATCTGAATTAAGAGGAGAGGAGGATGAACACGAGGAATTCATTGATGAGGTTCTGCTATAAGGTAAGCAACTGGAGAAAGTATCCAATCACAACACGAGTGGCATAGAAAGGAAGAATTTAGACGAAGTACTGGTGGTTGGAATAACATTTATGAAGAAGGGCGATCTTCTCATGGATCAACTAGAGAATATCATAGAGAAAGAACAAGTAAATCCATCCTAAGTGAGTCCGAGTTTACCTTAAGGGGAGCTATAATTGAATTGGCTAGAAGGAAAAGTTCAAAGCAACCAAAGTTCGGTGACTCTTTTTTAAAGACTTTTCGAAGGAAGATAGGTGAAACGGTATCTAAATTTTTAATATATGAAAGACTTCCTTTTCAATTAGCAAGCTCTCCGTGGTTGTATAACTTAATTCAAGTGTCAACAGAAGTTGGATAAGGTGTAAAGCTCCCAACACCTTATGAGGTTTCAGATGTATATTTGGAGTCAGAGTATCAACGAGTTCGTGATTGAGTAAATGGACTAAAGACTCATTGGAAAGAATTGGGTGCAACTCTAATGTGTGATGGTTGGACCAACAGTTTGAATCAAATGCACATCATTAATTTTCTTGTTTATTGCAGTAAAGGAACTATTTTTTGGAAATTGGTAGATGTCTCAAGTGTTCGTAGTAAAGATGCTGAATTCTATTACAGTTTGTTAGATTCAATTGTAGAAGAAATTGGAGAAAATTACATTGTCCAAATAGTGACTGATAATGAGGCAGCAATGAAAGCAGCTGGAAAAAAATTAATGTTGAAAAGAAAACATCTATATTGGACCTTATGTGCAACTCACTGTTTAGATTTATGCCTTGAAGATATTGGGAAAAAGCCCAGTGTAGCAAAAGTGTTAGATGAGGCAAAAAAAGTGACTTGCTTTATATACAATCACATTTGGATTGTTGATTTGATGAAGAAGTATACACAAGGGAAGCGAATACTTCGACCCGCTCTTACTCGATTTGCAACTCATTTCATTCAACTTGAAGAGATAACAAGACAAAAGCAAGGTTTAAGAGAAATGTTTAATTCAAAGGTCAGTATTTTATAATTAGTTAATATAATTACTTAAATATAGCAATCTTTGATGATTTTATTAGTTCTAAATAATTTAAATTATATTATTTTAAAAATTTTCTTATGAATATATAGAAACTTAAAGAATCAAAATGGAGACAGCAAAAGTCAGGGCCTGCTTATGAAGCCAAAAAAAATTGTTTTAGGAAAAGATTTTTGGAAAAAGCCAATGACCTTATAAATTTTTACGAGCCCCTAGTAAAAGTATTGAGACTTGTGGATAGCAATGAAAAACCAACGATAGGCTTTATCTATGAGGCTGTTGATAGAGCTAAACGAGCAATTCAACAAGATTGTCGATATTTCACCGAGTACAAAAAGATTATTGACAATAAATGGAATTTTATGCATTCCGATTTGCAATCAGCTGGTAAAATAAAATGTTTCATATAATTAAAAACTATTTTTATATTTTATTATTTTAAGCTTTAGATTATTATTTGATGATATTCTTATAAATTATACTTAGGTTATTTTCTCAATCCTCAATTTCAATTTGAGATGGAGCATTCTGAGAATGTACTAAAAGAAACATTAGAAGGTACACGATCAATAATTGAAAGATTAGAACCTTCTCTTGATACTTAAGTCAGAATGGTTAATCAGGTTAGATTCAAGTACTATTATTTGTAACTTAGTTACATAATTTGAAATAGAATTATTTTTTTTTACTCTATCTTTTATTTATGCAATTGTCACTATTTGGAGATAAACATGATACATTCGGTACTCCACAAGCACAAAGAGCTTGGAAGCAAATGAATCAGGGTAAATAGTTAATTAAATCTTTTACTTTAATTTATATTATTTAATTCTATTGTACATTTTAAAGTTATTTTAAAATTTAAATAATATTATGCAGCTGAGTGGTGGATAATATACGGCACATGTGTTCCCGAATTACAAAAATTAGCAATTAAAGTGCTTAGTCAAACAACTTCTGCATCATATTACGAACGAAATTGGAGCACATTTAGTTATATTCACACCAAGGCAAGAAATATGATAAAGTATAAAAACTTGAGAAACTAGTGTTTACATATTATAATATGAGGCTTCAGATAAGGCATCAAAAAAGAATGAGCATTGATGATATAAACGCTAGTTTTAATCCTATCAGCCTTGATAATATCTTTGAAGATGTTGATCCACTATTAGAATGGCTTCATGAGAAAAAGAATCTATTGTTAGATGGTGAAAATATCGGTGTGTTGCCTGTGGATACTTCTGATGATGAAATGGATGTTGATCAATGTCAACAACAAAATTTGTCTCATTCAAGTTCTAGTTCAACGCCAAGTCAGAGTGGCGATGGACTCGAAGGTGGTGGTTTAAGTCCAATTGATGAGGATGATGGACATAGTGGTGATAGAGGTGAAATTAGGTCTTCTAGTCAGTATGGAGGAGAATATGGGGTTGGTACCACTAGTGGACATTTCCGTGATAGATCAGAGTTTGATGGAAATATATTTCCTGAACCTAGGAGAGATAGAAGTGAACCTAGAGCTCCATCAAAAGGAAAAGGCAAGAAACATACTTCTATATGCTCTTCATCTGGAAGGAGATCGAGTTCTAGTAACATTGGGTATAGTGATTCATCTACTAGCACTCAAGGTTTTTATCCACCAGAACAACCTTCATATTTTCAACCTTCACATGGTTATCCACAACCATATGGTTATTATCCACCATTTCCTAATTATGGTGCGCCATACCAGCCTCAAATGCATCCTCCACCACCAATGTATCACCCACCTCCACCTCTTATGTATTTTCCTCCTCAAATATATCCTCTATATCAATTATATGAAAATCAAGGTGAAAATGTTACTTTTTTTGGATATAATTTTGGACAAAGACCAAGAGAATCAAGTCAAAAACGCTCTCAAAGTAAAGGTGAAGGATCTGATCCTCCTCGTCATTCCACTAATTGGTGAAAACTAAATAGTACCACTACCATTTTTTGTAAGGTATGTTTTTTTAAAAGAAAACTTTTGTTAATGTTCTTAATTTTGATGATATTAAAATATTTAAAATATATTTTTAGATAAATGAATGAAGTATATTTTATGAAAAGATAATTAAGAATCGAAGCATGTTAAACTATATATGAAAGTAGAATGAGAGTGAGAATAAGTGGTAGGAAATAGGAATAATATATAAGAATCTATACATTTATCTATTCCTTTTTTCTTTTTGCAGCATAGAATGTTTATATCTTCACCATCTTCAAAGCTGTTAAGAAATATTGAAGACATCTCTCAGTATGAATTTTCAATTATTTTATCTATAAAAACTTTCAAACTTATAAATATGATAAATGTTTAATATTTCCTATTTTTTTACTTTGTTATTAGTTAATATAACATTCATAGAAAATTCGTAAATAAATATAAGAATAATTAATAATTATAAAAGTTGTGTTCTTATATCATATTAATAAAAGTTCATAAATGTGAAAAAACACTCTAAAAATTATTAAAAGTGACTTTTTATAATTATAATTATAATTATTATGATTTACAATAAGTTGTGCGTGTTTTAAAAAAATTCACGACCGCAATACCTGCAGTGACCGCAATAACATCTGTTATGTCCGCAACCACGATAAACACAACGCGATCAAAAATGCAGCCGCGACCGCAATTTAAATCCCTACCTTTTACTTGCTAATTTAACCTGTTCTATTTCTAATTTAAAAATAAATAAATAAATATCAAATCCATAAAAAATTAATATTACAATTTTGCCAAGTCGCACGTGCGAACATGCCACGGAATTAGCAAACGACATCCTTTGCAAGCCAATGCCCCCCAACCCCGACAAAACCACTGGCTGACCCACAAATTCCTGTTTTTGGGTACCAATCCTTAAAAAAAAAAAAAACATAAAAAAACCCCACCAGAAACACAGAGAGAGAGAGAGAGAGAGAGAAGAGAAAATTTTCATTCTCAACAAGGTTTTTTTCCGGTATATTTATTTGTTTGATTGATTGATTTCAGAGCGATAGCGAAGAAGAAGAAGAAATGTGGGAATCGATTTGTTTAACATTGTTAGCAACAGCGGGTAATAACATAGGCAAAGTTCTACAAAAGAAGGGCACTGTTATCCTCCCTCCTCTCTCCTTCAAGCTCAAGGCAAATTTCTCCTTTGCTCTTTTTTTTTTATGGTTATGAAACTGCAGGTTTAGGTTCGATAATTGTGCAATTTTTGGGATTTTGATCATAAAAAAAAAAATTTGGTACTGACTTTTGGTTACTGTTCAGCCTCAGGACTTGCAGCTTGAAATTAGCTTTAAAACAGGGTTCCTTTTTTATACCTTTCCAATAATTGGGTTGGGTTTAGGTGTTTTTGACGAAGTGTACATGTTTTTTTTTTTGTGTGTGTAGGTGATAAGAACATATGCTGTTAATAAATTTTGGGTGATAGGATTTCTGATGGATATTTCCGGTGCCTTGTTGATGTTGAGAGCATTATCTTTGGCTCCGGTGAGCTAATGTTTAATGAATATTTGTTTTATGTAATGAACCGAAATGATGTTCCTTTATAAATTTATTGATAAAGGAGATTCCTGCCTTAGCTACATGATGGCCGATGTTTGGCTGCTGGTTGATTGAGCATTATTATATGATGATTTATAGCGTAAATTTTCTGAACTCTTTATTGGTTATAATGAAGAAATTGTTATTCAGGTATCTGTCATTCAACCAGTCTCTGGCTGTGGGCTTGCCATTCTTTCGATCTTTTCGCACTTCTATCTGCAAGAAGTGATGAACATTGTTGACTGGATGGGGATTACATTAGCTGGTATTGGCACCATAGGTAATGCAAGTTTTTGTCATGGTTCTTGTATTACAAAGTGAGTACATTTAGAATTTCGACGTGATAGTTCTCAGTTTAGTTTAAAGCCATGAGGTAATTGTTTACAACCTTCCTCATTGGCATCTTTGTGTTGCATGTCAACGATTTAAGGGTTTTAATTAAAATGCAACCTCTCCTGATGGGTTGTGCTTATAGTTTCTGCAACAAGCAGCAGCATCCAGTTTGGCCTTATGATAGCCCCATAGATTACCATCAACCCTTTATATAAGGTAATGGTTTTCTTTTGTTTTGATTCAGGCGTTGGTGCTGGTGGAGAGGAGCAAGAGTC
Source organism: Gossypium bickii (assembly GCA_025503065.1). NCBI lineage: Eukaryota > Viridiplantae > Streptophyta > Magnoliopsida > Malvales > Malvaceae > Gossypium > Gossypium bickii. Next base: position 6,594,505 of record CP106709.1, read on the forward strand.
TTCGGCAGTATCGATTTTACAGCTACCGTGGTTGGCATTCGTTGTCGTGATCGTGTTTGTAGGTACCTTTTTCCTCTACTCTTAACTAATAGCATTCTCTTTATATTAATATTATATTATGTTGTTAGACTCTATGAGATTCTCTGTGTATTTCAGGACTAATAAATTCTTGTCTGCAAGCTTGAAGCTTATAATAATAAATTCCTAAGTTCAGTGGAGCATATATCATTACTTTTAGAGATAGAAAGCTTTGATGGATTATGCCTAAAAAGGGTGTTACTTTTACATGGAACTTCAAGAAGTTATCTGAAGGACATCTCTGAGCAATAAATTCTACTTTACTAATCTAATAAAACAAGTGAACTAAACCAAGTCATAATACTCGGCCTGTAAAGAACGAAATAGGACTTTGTAGTTTAGACCATGGCCTCAGTTGTGATTAATTTGTTGCTGGTGTCTCCCTCCTTCAAGGTGCAATACTAGAGTGGCATGATGATGGCTATTATTGATGGCTGTTATTTTTTAACATTCAATACTGATTCTATTTCTTATCAAAAACCAGATCTGGCTTTCTTTTACTGAATCTAAAATTTAGTAATTTAAAGTTCACCGTAACTTGATATCTATGCTTCTTGATGTCTCGAATTCATAAAATCTTTCTGTTTCTTGAACGTCATTATAGTCATGAATATGCTATATATGATAATGCTTTGATACCTGATATATGGTTATACAGGTACTCCTAAATGGCTGGCGTCGCATCTACAAGCGTCAACGGAGAGAACAAGAGCTGGTATAAACTCTCTCTCTCGATTTTAAAGATTTATGTTGTGTTTACTCTACAATAGTATTCGCTTATATAATATTTTGTTTCTGTTCCCACCTCACTGGAGTGCTTTGTAACTTTTTTCCTCCTGCAGATAGAGTATGAAGTTGTTGAAGAAATCATATATGGCCTGGAATCAGGAATTTTATTTGGGTACCCTTTTTCACCTATGCAACTATTATTGTACATCTTATTCTTGCTCTTCGTGGGTCATAATTTATCTTGTAATGGATATTTTATCCATTTATTGCAAAATTTATGTAGCTTTCATATGTCTCTGCATCGAGATTTGTGACTCCAAATGCTCAACTTAAATGGTTTCACCTATTTGCAGAATGGCATCAGTGATATCGAAGATGGGATTTGTCTTTGTGGAGCAGGGCTTCTCCAAAATGTTGATTCCCCTATGTATCTCAATCAGCATTTGTTGTAGCGGCACTGGATTTTTCTATCAGGTACATCAGCCGCCTAAATGGTTCATGATGACATCTCAGCACATCGATTTCATTGCCTTAAGCTATTTGTAACAAGGTCATATTCATGTGTGTGATTCATGGAATTTGTGTTCAACATGGTCCAGTAATGTTCTGGTCTTATGTTTAACATGGTCCTATTATGTTTCACTGTCGGGACATTTATGTCTTAAAAGGGTCTTTAAATAATCTTTACATGTTTGTATTATCCTCTCGACTAATTGTAACATAATCTTGTTTACACCTTTGGAGCAGACACATGGCCTAAAGCATGGTCGGGCAATTGTGATCTCCACCTGTGCTGCCGTGGCATCAATCGTGACTGGTGTACTTGCCGGTATGCTTGCATTGGGTGAACAGTTGCCTTCAACACCAGTTGCTCGCCTTTCACTTCTTCTTGGATGGTATATGATGCTAACCTAATTTTTACACTTGGATTGTACAACAATATCGTGTCCTTATTCGGGAATTCCGCAATGCTTGGTTTGTGAATATTCTAGCATGTGGCTTCCTAATCTGTTGCATACCATAGGCATCTTGATGCATTGAAAAGCTTCTGTGATTGATATGATAGATTTTAACATTTCTACTGCAATTTTATTTTGAAAGACTAGAAAAAAATTTTGAATCCGATTCTGCTACATTTTTTTTTTTTTTTTTTTTTTTTTTTTTGCTTTTGATCGATATCTATAAATAGTATTTGGTGCAACCATTTGTGATGTCATATTCTTGTAGCTCGAATTCAACATTTTTGCCATGAATCTTACCATTGCAGGTTATTTATCATGATGGGTGTAATTTTGCTTGTGAGTTCAACAAGATTGATGCGACACATTCCGTGGCCATTACGAAACTTAATACCGAGTGGAGTGGACCGGAACTTCAATCTCAGGCGATCAGGTTCTCTTCGAGTCAAGGATCCTAGTCCGAGTGCTGTTATCCCAGCCGCCACATTGCACCATCTGATTTCAACACCAGCGAAAGAGAAAGCATAGGTGAAGAAAAACAAAAGCTGAATACATATTGAAAATCAGGATCAATTTTATCGAATATCATCTCTTAAAAGTTCCAGGTCCGGGTTTGTTCTGCTACACCAACACAAAGGTTTATAATTGTAGCTAAACTTGTTTGTCTTTCACTCCTATTACACTAGCACAATTAGTGCTAATTTGAATAGGATTTGATTGTTAAAAATAGACAATGGTCACTTTGGTTTTTAGGTTCCAAATCTCAGTACTGTGTAATAAGTTTTTCATTTTTTTTTTTGAATTATTTAAACCAGTTTAACATGGTTAAAACATTATGTTGACTAATAATGTACATTGAACTTTGGATTTAATGCCAGTTAATTTAAATCCACACAAATGCATGATTGACATAAATCAATATTTTATTACAATTTTTCACATCTTATGTGAACTTTTTCATGTGCTGTAACAAAGGGAACGTGTCCAGATATCAATAAAAAAATGAAGAAGAATATTACAAATACAAGCAGAAATGGTTTTGAGAGGCGGGATCGACATCAATCCGTTGGTTTGTTTTGAATTTCAAAATATTGAACCCACGTTGGACCTTGTTAACCCAGACCTGCGTGGCACGGTTCTTCATTGTTATCCCAGATTTTTGTTTCAAGTTCTCACTCAATCTGCTCTGTTTTTTTTTTTCTACGAAAAGAGCAAAATTTTCCCACAAAAAAAAAAAAAAATTCCTCCTTTTCTTACCAAGTTGCCTCCTTTGGGGCTAGTTTAGAGTAGAATTATTCCATTTCTCTTTTCTTAAGCTTCGGGAAAATATATATACATTGAACTGTTAATGGGTTCTTCAGGGAAGTGGGTGAAATCTCTTATGGGTGTCAAGAAGAATGAAAAAGAAGACCAAGTAAGCTCCAGGTTTTATTCTGCTTTGTTGCACAGCTACTATTATTTACATCTCTGCACTAAAGCTCTTTGTTATGAAGGAAAAAATGGGTGTCAAGAGTAAGAAATGGAAGCCATGGGGCTCTAAAGGGAAGTTCAGATCAGATTCTTCACCAAGGACTGCTGCAATGGCAGCACTAGCCCGAGCTCCTGCTAAAGATTTCAGGGTTTTAAGGCAAGAAGGGGCTGCCATCCGCATCCAAACTGCTTTTCGTGGTTTCTTGGTAAATTGCAAACACCCATTTTAGTCTCATATTTTTTCATTTCTTTCATTGTTCGGTGTCCGTGAAAGTGAAAGTAAAAGATTCTTAAATTTCAACAGTTGGTAAATCAGAGCAAAACTAACATATAGTAAATAAAATCTAAACTGATACAGTGATGTCAAATCTGTATTGATGTATCCACCTCTTGACTTCCAAAATTTCGGTTCACTCTTTTTTGTCCATATAGGCAAGAAGAGCTTTGAGAGCTTTAAAAGGAATCGTGAGGCTTCAAGCATTAGTTCGCGGCCGACAGGTGAGGAAACAGGCCACCGCAACGCTTCGCTGCATGCAAGCTCTCGTTCGTGTCCAAGCTCGTGTTAGGGCTCGTCGTGTGCGGATGTCAACAGGACGGGCAGTTCAGAAGATACTCGATGAATGCCACAGCAAGGATGATATCTTGAAACAAGCAGAGGTAGTACCACTCAATTTGCTAATAATCATTATTAGTTAGCGTGAAAAATTTACTCCAATCACTACATTATACGTTCTCAGGATGGCTGGTGTGATAGCAAAGGAACACTAGAAGATGTTAAAACAACGCTGCAAATGAAGCAAGAAGGAGCCTTCAAGAGGGAAAGAGCTCTAGCTCATTCTCTTGCTCAGAAGGTATCAAAACGTTCTAAATTCCGTGTGCTTGTTTACATCATAAACTGAAAGATACCCTAAGTAATTCAAAGTTATTTAATTTTACAGCAATGGAGATCAAAGCCTGGTTCAACTAGCCAAACAAACAGCTCAGGTTTATATACCAAATATCAAGAATTCGACAAAAACAGTTGGGGTTGGAGTTGGCTGGAACGTTGGATGGGGGTCCGGCCATGGGAGACAAGGTTGATGGAACCATCACAGGCTGAATCTGATCCTTCAGATACAACCCCACCATCAAAACATTGCTTAGAGGGAAAGAATGCGAGATATTCTTCCCCATGCTTTGTGGAAGTCGGAAAGAACAATATCAGCACAAGGACTTCTGCAAAGCCTCCATGTATTGGGCAAGTTACTCATTCCTCTTCGAGTCCAAGTTCCAAGTTTCGGTTCAATTCAAGTTCAGCTTCATCTTCAACATGCACGTCTTCTACACCTTTTTCTGGAAACACTACCTTGAGCAGTACAGATAGAACAGAACAAAGTGGCACTAGTAGACCAGGTTATATGAACTTGACAGAATCTACCAAGGCAAAACAAAGATCTCGCAACAATCAAATGCTGGAAACAGATATGTCTAACACGGATATGTTGTACTTCTGTTCATTTAGTTCAGTGACATGGATTGATCTTCCTTTCTTTACATGAGTGAGACCTATGCCACTTGATCAAACAACTTTCAAAATAATCAATCCTTAATCCATTACTAATACCAGTCAATCACAATGTATACATACATGGACCATATATACATGAAGTAAACACAAATAAGAAATTAACATGGAAACCAAACGAGCGTTAGAGCAAAAACACCAAAAATGTGGAACTTGAAGCCTGTGGAAGATGCATGGCTTCAAAGGGTTCCTTCATAAACATCTGTTCACTTACTTCGCCTGCGAAAAATTACAAGAAAAAAACAATAAATATAATGTAATGCCTTAAAGGAGTCTATGAAAAGGAAACTGAAGACAAATTTTGATGATTAAATAAAGGATACAGTGAATAACAGGAACATATCTGTTGGCCCCTTGGCAACTGTCACCATTCCCTGCTGCATATGAAATAATATACAAGTTTCAAAAACAAAACATATAAACAACATGTACAACAAGCTGAGATTGATGGAACATACCAGTTTTAGAAAACAAGGAATGGTGTCAAAGAGACCAACTCAAAAGGGTTAGAACAACAACATCATCCATTACATTCCATTTAATGTGTTTAGTTTTTTGGTCATGGATTTGACCTGAGATAACCCATCTGATCCACAAGTTCTTGCAAATCATCACCCCAATCAATAGGATTTGCTGCTAAATCCTCAACTTCAACATCAACTTCAGCTTGGTCACCAACCACAATTTCCTCTTTTGGTTCACCAGCTAATAAGTCTTCATGTACTAACTCTTCCCATAATGTTTCATTAACACCCAAATTATTAGTCACACTTGATAATGGCATTGGACTTGGTATATGATCCTTGATTTCAGTACTTGATTCATCATCCATTGCAGAATTGAAAAAAGTCTCAATTTCAGTCCCAATAGTTGCCAATCCTTCTTGTTCCTCAACTTGATCATTATCAACCACCACAGGGACTGCTTCTTGTTGTAAATTCTCCACACTGGGACTCGCCGTGAGCCTCCGTTTTCGTCCGATTTCGACGCCTTGTGCCTGTCTGTTCTGAGCAAGTTGCTGTATGAAAGTCGGGTTTCGAAGTGCCTTAGCAAGGAACGACATTATCTGTTGCTGTTTCTTCTCTGTGCTCTGTAACCTATCCTCCATTGCAACAATCTGGTCCCTTGAATGCTGCTGTTGTTGTCTTAATCTCACGATTTCAGCTAGTAAAACACTTCGATCCCTCTTCAATCTCTCCAGTTCTTCATCTAATCCAAATTGTCCTAACTCAACACAAGCTCCTCCTCCTCCAGCTTGATGCTGTGAGCTTTGCAATATGTTCCTTCTCCTCTTAATCGTTTTAAGCAGCTGCTTTTGCCCTCCTAAAAACCCTTCATTGGCAAATTCCCATCGATCTGGATCAACTTTTCTAAAACCCTGCATTAAAACCCAGCATTGAAATCATTTAACACATCATGAAAACGGAATCAAAATTGAACAATTTGTGAAGCGAAGTACTTACATATGTATTGAGCTGACGAATGAAACTGGAAAAATTGTTGTGCTTGAAGTACCTAGGAAGCAACGTGGTTGAAAATTTATGAGAATCCCAAACAATGAAACTATTACGAGCTTCACTCCACGAAACCACCAAATCCGTCGAAGGGTCTTCCACCATATCAAAAGTTTTAGTCAAGAACGGGGGCGGACCAACCTCGTTAAGCCCTTCCTTCGGCTGAGGAGTAACATTTGATGACGATGAAGATGAAGACAACCCAGCAGTAGTCCCAACAGCTGTTGCAAACGTCATTTGAGTTTCCTCTTCTTTTACTACAACTCCTTCCATTTGAGACTTCGTTTTCACTTCACTTCATTTCGATGTTCTGTCTGAAAGTTATCAAATTTTGAAGGAAAAACTATGAAACTCTGAGAGAGAGTGTTCGTTACGTGTCAGATTGGAAGAGAAACCGAGGGAGTGACGTATATATATATAAGGCGGTGGAGAAGAAGGTTCTAGAGAGAGAGATTATGTGTTAAGGCATTGTAAGAAGTTTCTGCCATTTGTCGAAAAGGAAACAAAAGTTCTGGAAAGTTCTCCATGTTTCCAGACAAGTGGTCGTTTCAGATGCCGAAAGTAGCTTGTCTTCCTTCCTCAGCCGTCGATTGTCTGAATTGTTGGGCCCACATGATATTTTCCTTGCATAAGATTTTGCCACGCAAGTTGCTAGATATTTTCTGGGATTTTGTTAGATAAGGAAATGAATAAAAATGGGCTTTTCGTTGTTGTTGTTGTATGTCAGGTTTTGAGCTTCCATGGATGATTGCGCCCAAGCTCCAAGATTTTTTTTATATTATTGGATCGAACTCAATTTTGTTCCTCATGGAAGCCAATTTGGGCCAACGACTCAGTCCCTCATCTTGGACCTCAACTGCAATTTATAAAGCTATATATTTTCTTAATAAAGGGATGGTCAGGGGGTTGTATAGGGATCCAACTCGAAATTGAAGGGCAAATTTTATTTAACAGCTCGAGATAAAATTATTATAAAATTTTGAAAGGAGAAAAATAGAAAATTTGTGTTAAATGAAATTATTATTTTTCAAAGAAGTCAAAAATGAATTTAATGAATTCTATTCGAAGGATTAAATTTATTGTTTGAATTTTTCGAAGGAGCTTAAAAGAAAATTTCCCCTTTAGCCAAGGAGGCCAAGAGCCCTACCTAATGAAATTTTTTGGTAAAAAGCCTTCTTCAATCCCTCTAGATTCAATATTGAGCAAATCGGTCCCCCTAGAAATATATGTCAATCTCGAAAGTAAGCAACTAAGGAAGATTAGTTGTAGCGTTAATATGTTTTGTCAATTATACATATTTTATAAAAGCAAATTTAGCCCTCAAAATTCACACATTCTATCAATTTGGTATTGATTTAACATATTTAGCCCATAACATTTATATATTCCATCAATTCGATCTTTATTTAATAAATTTAGCCGGCATTGCTTACACATTCTATCAATATTTACATAATAAAGACTAAATTTGTTATTCTACAAATCAAAATTATGTACAATTGGCAGGAAACATTAACAATGTAATTAATTGTCCTTAGTTGCTCACTTTCAAAATTGACAGAGATTAAATTGCTCCATTTTATTACAGAGACCAATTTGCTCAATATAAAAAATTGAGCGGGCCTAAAGAGGATTTTTACCAATTTTATCATTTAATTAAAAGCTAAAAAAGATTAAATTGATTGTTTGAAATTTTGAAAGGAGCTTAAGACAAAATTTCCCTAGCTTGTTCCCTACTATTAAAGATTTAAACACAAATCTTATATAACTATGTATAAAAAAAAAACAAATATTTTATGGTATAAAAATACAGTTACTCAAAATCAAATTGAATCGAATCAAATTTATTTTTATTTTATTTATAATTAATTTTAATTTTTTGTGATATAAAAACAAATGTTTTATATTTAAAATAATAAAAAAAATTTAAAATTTTTTAAAAATTATTAGGTTTTAAAAATATTATGAAAAAGACTTAAAAATTTTGTCAAATAATATTCAAAAGATATAGAAAAAACTCATTTTTTAAAATAAACTTAAAAAGATTCAAAACAAAAATAAAAATAATATAAAAAAATAAAAATCTAATCAATAAATAAAAGAAATTACATCACTCACTCACTGAAAATTTTCCTTTTTTCAGCTTTTCTTCTAACATGAACGATGAAGATCATTTTCTTTAGAAAAAGACAAGACAACACTCCAGGTATCTCGGAATTACTCTTCTTTAATCAACTTAAATTTGTACCATCCACACCGTCTGTCCTATTTCATTTTTTATTTCTAGATTTACATGCAAAAAATTAAATTAAAATTAAATTATATTTTTAGATGGGGTTCAATTTCAGTGTGATACATTTAATTTTTTTGTCTCACATTTATAAAAAAATTCAATCAAAACAATGAAGACTCTTTGACAAATGTGTACTTAACAATTCAATATCAATAATTATTGCTCCCAAGACCTATCAATTATATTTGTTTGGTTAGAACCTAAGGATAATATAACATAATTCAATTGACCCCATGATATCACCATCAACCCCACCACAACTGATTACACCCAATCCGCCATATCTACGACTTTCCACGTGTACGATTCAGGTTAGACAGTTTTTTTATAGGACGAACCCTTTATCTTTCATATGAAACATCCGCGCGTTCTTTTCCAGTAAAAGAAAGGGTAAGAGGGGGAAACTTACTACATTACATAAGAGCCGACAGGGATTCAGAGCCGACACGTGACTATCACATCTGCTGGCGTCACCCATGTGTCGGCTTCGATTAGTCAACGAAACTCATTTGATGTTTCGGGGAAAAAAATATAAGTAAATAGGATAAATTCTGTTCTATATAACTAAATTATTAATAAGTTTTTTATTTAAGTCGATAAGTTGTTAATTTTTCTTTTAAAATTCTAATTAGTGAGCTCTAAATAACTATTCAATAATTGATATGGCGGATCAATATTTATTGGTAAGTAGAAGAATATATCTTTGATCCAAGTCATTTTGACGGTTAGTGTCGAAGCTCGAAGCAAAAACTTATTTGAATGTTGGTTCGTAAATTATTGATGTTTAAAGTTGTTTCATAAAAAAATTGAACGGTACAATAAAAGAGAAATAAGAATTTTCGATTGGTAAAATTGACGTGGAGATATTGACTTTGTGCCCTTCCCACTTGCAATAAGAAATTCTTGTAATCGGTTTAATGTTTTTCTCCTCTTCTTCTTCTTCTTTTTTTTTTCCTTTTTCCTATATAATTGACTTAATTTTTTTATGATCTTGTTAGATGATTGGTAGTGTATTATGCTGGTAATGTAAAGGTATTATTTTCTTTGGATGTCGCAAATCGTGCTTTCATAAAGTTTTATTCTCTAATAAGATGTGTGAAACACCATAAAAGCGTTGTTGCATTGAAGAGCGATGTGTCGACTCAACTTTGAAGCCCAAGTAGTACCATACTTTTTCATTTTACCTTTATATCCTTAAGGTCATAGGTTCAAGTCTCACGATGTACAAAGTTCTTTAGTGGTTATGGCTTTGCTTGTTTAAGCATTAAAAAAGTGTCCCTAATTTCTCTATAGGGTGAGGAGACAAAACCTTAAGAGTATAATACTATTCAGTGGCTTCTCTTCAAACACGAAGAAACTCAAAAGAGAACATTTCTTGACTTGTGTTATGTTTCATATATCAATAATTATATATTTATTTTCTCTCTCAAAAACATGATTTCATTAGGAAGAAAGTACAAACATTGCCTTAAGTAATTTGCGACCAAACTATAAATAGAACAAGAAGCATAAACACCAAAACATGTTAACAGGAGCACACTACAATTGAATACAACAAAAAGCTACTATTGAAAGCCAAAATAAAATCATGACGGAAATTAGCATACAGGGAACTAAGAATTTCTATTAAAGTCACCCTTTGCAATCGCATCAGCAAGCCACTCACCTCCAGATAGATTTTGAGGAAAGAAATATCTTTCACCTTAGCACATAATTTATCCAACAATTTAAACATCCCCCAATATTTCCAAGATAGATAATTTTGATTATTGCACCAAACAACAACCCCTCGTGATTATTTACCTTTAAGATTGTCAATTAAAGGATTATCGACGATTATTATATGAAAAAATATGATCATAACATAAGACATCAATGGTGCTTTCATGTACACACAAATTCCGCATCATAAATAAAATCTGAAAAAGTTTGGAATAAGTCAAAGAATTTTATTTATGAATTTATAAGTTACAATCTTTGGACAAATCCTTACATTCCTTCTTCGGTAGAGTTTCGATCCAAGATTAATTTAGACTTGAACTTGGGTAGATATTTTCCACTTCAAGGCTCGTCAAGAATTGATCTTGAAAATGAGTTTTATTTCCTTTAAGTTGATGTGACCAAATTGGGAAAAGTTTTTATCCAAGGGTCTTCGAGACTTGATCTGAGATGAGTGATTCCATTCCAAGGGTCTTCTAAACATGATATTGAAGAATGGATCTTATCTACTTTTTTGTTGACTAGTGACAATATCGAAGAGAAGCTTTCTTCAAAACTAATGTAGCGCTCTTCAGAATTTCTACAAGTTCTTTAGAAAAAATTTAGATTTTGTAGAAAGATTCTAATCTTCAAAAATCTTCTATTCAGGCTTCAATTTTTGAACTTCTGAAGTCGTGAATTTCTAAAGTTGTGTTGAATGGTTTGGAGGTAACCCTCTTGTAGAATATAAACTCTTCGGTTGAGTGAGATGCAATGATTAAGTTCTTTTATTTATTAATCATCTCATATTAATTTAAATTAATTAGAGAGAAAATAATTCTTAAAGAATATAGTTTCTTTATAAAAGATTTTATAACTACCTGGTTTTTACTAGAGTTAGAAAATGCAATTTCAAGACCCCGCTTTTCTAAACTGAGCCCGTAAATATTAAATAGGGATATTTACGTAATTATTATATTGATGAGTTGAGATTTGGATAAGCAATTTAGTAAAAAATGTGGTTAATTAAGGCTTAGGGACTAAATTGTAAAAGTTTAATTCCCATAGATTTTTAATTAGAAAAAGGCCACCATATTAGAAGAAGAAAGAAAGCTTAAAACCTAGTTGGAACATTCAACCCTTGATTTTAAGAAAGTCTCTAAACATTTTTCTTTAATTTTTATAGATTTGAAGTCATGGGAGCTTGATTTAGCTAGCCCATGTATCAATTTGTGAAATTGTTAAAGGTTTTGAAAGTTTCCATTGTTGAGAATGGAATGAATTAGGTGTGAAGCTGTTAGAAATTAAGCTTAGGTTAAAAAAAAGACTAAATTTTAAAGCTTAATTGTTAGCTACGTCCATTAGGGATCAAATTGAATAAAATGAAAAAATATTATGAAATTTCGATAGGAATAAGAATTATAGGGTCCCTAATGAATATATATGAAATCAAATTTTAATTCGAAGCTTTAAATTGAAAGTTATGTTTGTCTCAGTTTTAGGGACTAAATTGAATAAATTGTAAAATCTGCATAAATTGATATTTGGTTATGAATTTTCTGGTAATTGATTGTGTGATATGTTTTGTAACTATTCATAGCTAACATCAACACGAAACCTTTGAGAGGGAATGGAAAAACGAGAGTTGTCGACGAGTGACGCGAGACCATAGTTTGTACATTTATGATTTTGGATCATTTTGAATTGTTGCATTAACATATTAACTGCATTTGGGAATATGTATTGATAGATATTTGGTGTATGTGTAACATGTTATATTGCTATTGATAACTTATGTTATATTATTTGGAATCATAAATGTACCACTGAGCCCTATCGCTCAGCATACGGTTTGTTTTCTCCATGTGCAAGTGTAGGTGATTCTCGTGAATACTAGAAGTAGTTCCAGTATCCAAGAAACGATTATCCGACTCGGAAAAGCTTGTAAAGTTCTCTTTTGATTAGTATAAGGCATGTACCTAGGGTTTAAATCAATTTTGTATTATAAATGGTCAGATTTGGAATTTGGTTGATTAATGTTATCTTGAAGTATCATTTTGACATATTTTGGCTTGAATTCGATTGGTATATTATTGAATTGGTTGTGTTTGGGATGTTTAAGTGTTATTTCATGTCTTTCAAACTTGTTCCAAACTGGTCATTTTGGAAACCTTGATTTTCGTTGCGAAGACATACTTTCAATGTTGCCATGAGATCAACCAGAGAGTTACGTCGCAATGACGCATGCTCAAGGTCGCAACAAGCCTAGCTAGTGAGTTGTGTCAGGACGAGGAACCCTATAAGTTGCGACGTCAACCCAATACTTTGATATCTTTACAATTTGATCTCAATTCGATCTCGAGTTAGCATTAGAGCTTTCGTAAGCTCGTATAAGACCCGCAAATTATTGTGTACCGTATCATGTGTTTATAATACTCATAAATGAATGTTTAAGGGTATAAATTTATTGTAATTGATCGTAGTTGCTTCGAAAACGAATGTGATATTTTGTAACTCAAACTCGACCATCAGGTCGAGTATTAGGGTGTTACAAATTTTCTCTGTAAAAGAGTTTAATTTCTTAACTTATCTCTTAATTAATTTAATTTAATTAGAGATAAAAATAATGACACATGATGAATTTTGATTGGTCCAAAGTTTTTTTTTTACAAATGTCTCTTCAAGAGTTGGTTGTGTACATGACATTTGTTGAGTGTAGAAAGTGGGCAAGTCTTGAAATTTGATTTTCTTCCGATGTCAAAATTCATCTTTGAAACTATCTTGACAAGATTTACAAGTTCCAAGTGTCATTAAGAAATTTTTTTTCCATTTTGGCTTAACTTGGAAATGAAACCAAACCACCCATGCACTTTTGCATTTTGGGGCGAACAAATCATGCTCGTGCTTAGAAGCATCATATTTTGGATTAACAATTTAAACTTATACTTAGAAGCATCATACTTTGGATGAAAAGTTTACGCTTGTGCCTAAGAGTGTTGTTTTTTCTATTGGCTTCTTTGACATGAGATTGTAGTCAAACCATGATCATTCTAACATACTAGGAACAAATGAGTGCCCCAATCCCTTGAAAATTCATCATCTTATTTATGATTGAAACTAGTGTAATAAGATTGAAATAGCTGAATTTCATGGTTCCATCTATTATATTGGATTGAGAAATCATAGTGGCAAATGTCAAGTTTTACGATGTCATTTCTTTTTCAAACTTGATTTTCCCTTTTTTTTTTTCATTAAATTGCATAATCTTCTCTTTTATCATAAAGCACTTCTTGAGAGTGATTAACTAAGCGGTGATATTTGCAATAGTTAGGATCATATGCCCAATTAGATTATTTTGATTGTTTTATTTTTGGTAACCTAACCAACTTAACTTTTAAAATCTCCTCAAACATGATTGGAATATCGACGCCAAGGAAAAAAATACTTCTTTTCTTACCTCTACTTAATTGTGACTCTTGTTTTGCCTTTGGCATGAACAGAAAAGGATTTCATGTTTACAATTATGGACCGATTGACCTCTTCATTTTCAACAAAATCCCCCATTTATAGGTTTCTTCCTGATAAGTTTCTTGATTCTTAACAACTTTCATTCTCGTCTCCATGTCATGAGCTCAAGTAGCTAATTCCTCAAAGGACTTTGGTTTGATGCCTTAGAAAATGTAACGCAAGTATCAATTTATGCATTATAGGTACATATAGATGGTAGAAGACTCCAACAATTTTTTATTTTTTATTTTTTTGCATTGCAAAACTTAGAATCCTGCACCAATAAATGTAATCAATTACCAGCTAACATATCCACTATTATAAGCTTGTAAGCTCAATTATACTAACAATGTGATAAATGTTGTAGAATTGATTGAGAAATTCAAGTAAGTTCTTCCTAGCTATCAATCATCTCAAGCTTAATAGTAGTGTACCAATAAAAGGCATTTTTTTCTAATGATCAAATGAACTCCTTCACCATGAAATCTCCATCAATACTGGCGCTATTACAAGTAATTTCCACAAAGTACACAACATGTTGACATAAATTTCTTTTGCCATCAAACTATTGATGTAACACCCCTAACCTATATCTGTTGCCGGAATAGGGTTACGAAGCGTTACCAGAAAATTTCGAAACATTTACAGACATCTCATGTTAATCACTATTCAATCACCGAGATTATACATAACATCCCTTAAATGGACCCTCGAGGCCCAATATGAACAGTAGAAACAAATCGAGATTTATTCGGAACCTCTAAGAATTTTTCACAAAATTATAAAAATTTTCTAAGTTGCAGGACTCAGACGCCCGTGTGGTAGAGCCATGTGACTACACACGCCCGTGTCCCTAACCCATGTAACTCTTTGACTTCCAACGCATGAAGAAATTGAAGTCACACAGCCAAGTCACACGCCCGTGTTCAAGGCCGTGTCAACCACACGGCTGAGACACACGCTTGTGTCTTTGCCTGTGTGCTCAATTCTGAGCATTCTGTTTCTCATTTTTAAGGTGCAGGGGATACACGGCCGGACCACATGCCCATAGGGCTGGCCATGTGTCACACATGGCATAGACACACGCCCCCATGTGGACAAAATTAAGCCATTTCCTAGCCTCATTTGTCACCCAAATTTACCATTTACTTTCACTAAAACATACCAAGTACAATTCAACTATTCCAAGCATTCAATTTAAGCAAATTCCATCATTCATCACTGTAATACCTCTCACCCGTATCCAACACCATAATAGGGTTTGAGGCATTATCGGAATTAAAATTCACAATCATACAAAACCGGGTTACCAAATTTCGCCCAAAATTTAAAACTTTTCAGACACATGCATTTGACATTGTCATCTATTTAATCACTTATACTATGGACAAATAGGAAACTACGAGCCAAAATCATTATAAGCCACATCTCATGGCTGTAATTAACAAATCAATATAAGCTAATACATTTGGCTAATCACAACAACATCTGTCATAGAAAAACTAAATCCTTATACATGCCAATACTCCTAGAATAATGGCTCGATAGTGTGATGCTGCCTCCGACGATCTCCAACCCTGAGCTGACCTAACAAAACTAAAAGAATGGAAAGGAGGGAGTAAGCTTTACGCTTAGTAAGCTCGCATGAAAATAATAAGCAATACGATAACATGCTATTTTCATATTCTTTCCATTCATTCAAATTCTAGTTAAGCTGTTTCCTTGAGTCATAGTCATTAAATAATTTATATCTGGAGCTACAGAACTCCAAATTGAGATCCGTTAATTTTCTCTGAAACTTAACTCATTTATCTTCTTACCATAAAATTTTTAGAATTTTTGGCTTAGCCAATTGGTACAGTTTATTCATT
The DNA here is from genome assembly GCA_025503065.1 of Gossypium bickii. NCBI lineage: Eukaryota > Viridiplantae > Streptophyta > Magnoliopsida > Malvales > Malvaceae > Gossypium > Gossypium bickii. The sequence continues at coordinate 6,610,188 of CP106709.1, forward strand.
AAAGTTTCCCCTGTTTCACCATTCAACTACTCTGTCCTCTCTTCTCTATAAATCAATTTTCTCTTTGTACAGAATTTATATGGCCTCCTTGTTTTGTTCAATTGAAACTAGACTCATTCAGGATTTCAGACATATAAATTATATCTCATAATTATTTATGTACAAATTTTAATAATTTTTCAAATGCAGAGCAGGGGATCACGTAATCATTCTAAACCAGTCTCACCGAAATTCAAATATCTCAAAATATACAAATCATTTGTGTTCTATTTTTATTTTATATGAAAATAGACTCAATAATATTTAAATCAATATCTTATCCAACTTACAATTCAATTTCTACTATTTTTGGTGATTTTGCAAATTTACGTCACTGCTACTGCCCAAAGCAGTTCTATTGTAAATGTTTGCTCTTTTTCGCTTTAGTTGTGTTCTTCACTTGCTTATACCAATCTTTCCAATTTCCGATTACATATTGAACATATTGTTCATACATACATTTGCCACATTTCTCAATTGGTCACATTCACACTTGCACTTATTCATAACATGATCATTTTCAATTACACTTGTTCAATTTTCCGTTGAACTCATCGTAATGATAACAGATACATGGTGGCCTACACATGGTACCACCCTTGTAGCCGAAGCTATCTGGTACATATAGTAGCCTGCACTTAGTACTATACATGTGACCAAAACCATTTCATAACTCTCTTGTACACATAATTGAGCTCAACATTAACAATCACTCAATCTCTTTCATTTGATTCACTCCTTTTTGTATTACTTATTATCAAATTAGGAAACGTCTTACGAATTTGAGTACGTCGTTGCTCAGTGCCACGTTTCACAACTCAGTATGGTTTTCCTCATTGAAATACCATACCTACATTTCATAACTTGGTATGGAAACACCATACCTACATTTCTTAACTCAGTATGGTTAATACCATACCTACATTTCACAACTCAGTATGGATGATACCATACCTACATTTCATATCTCAGTATGGATGATACCATACCTACATTTCATAACTCAGTATGGATGATACCATACCTACATTTCACACTTTGCCATGGATTAACCATGGTCTTATCCGTCAATTCATCACATGTCACGATACGAACGTACTCAATTCTGCGTTTTTCCTAATTTGAATTACCGCATTTATTCTTCCATTTTATCATAATTTTCACAATCCCACAGCAAATTCATATTTAACAACGCATTATATCATTCAATCATTCACTAATAAACATGTAAACTCAACCATATGAACTTACTTGCTGAAATCTCGTCAGGTACAGCTGTGTAGCAACTCATACAACCCATGTAATATTAATTTAAAATTCAATTCATTTAACATTAATTTTGCCATTCAATTTCACATAACACAACCAACATCACATTTTCCATATCATACATCAACTTCTCCTAAACATATTAAATCATACAATTTATGCCATATCAATAGAAAATTACAATTCAAGCACGATGTTGCATTATTATTAACACACGAACTTACCTCGAATGCCGAAACGACCATTTTACCAACTTTCTCGATTTTCGATTTTCCTCCAGTTCTAGGTCCAAATCTCATTTTTCGAGATCTAAAACATCACATTTCACTTATTCTATTAATATACTGCTCAAAACAGTCCCTAACTCAAACTTTAGCAAAATTACAATTTTGCCCCTAAGCTTTTGCATAATTACGATTTTGCCCCTAGGCTCGAAAATTAAACTTTATTCCTTTTTCTTATGTTTTATGACATGCTGGACATTTTTCCCTTCTATAGCAACTTCAAATTCTTACTATAACACATACTTATGAACAATAACAACTTTTACCGATTAACTCGTTTTACTCGTTTTTACCAAAAATCATTTAGCAAACATCGCTCTCCTAACCTCAAACATCCATATTCTACCATTAGATATCAAAATACATGCTTATCTAGCATGGGTATATTTTTTTAAACTTTGATTACACTTCAAATTAATGGTAGAAATAGACAAATTAAGCTTTGAGGATCTCAAAAATATGAAAATCATTAAAAACGAGACAAAAACCGTACCTATATAAGCCATAGAAGCTTGGCCGAATGGAGCTCACCCATGGCTGCCACTTTTCTTCTCACATTCGGCTGGAGAAGAAGGAAAGAATGATATTTTTTTTTTACTATTTTTGTCTTATTACCATTTAACTTAACTTTCAAATTTGCCCTTTTTCTTTTCAACTAACTTAAAAAATACCAAACAAATATCTTCATCAACTTATAAGTGGACTAATTTCTTCATAAGGACCTTCACTTTAAAAACCCATCACAATCACACCCTTTATCATCTGGAACATACACTTCGCACCTATAACAATTTAATCCTACTAACCAAATTAAACACTTTTTCGATAAAATTTCTCAACGAAGTTTCCACACAACAATTTAATCACATTATAGACCTTAAATTGATAATCCAAGCTATTTCATACTTAAAGATTCTTGGACCTCATATTTTGCAACTTATTGCAATTTAATCCCAATAATAAAATTGGGCACTTTATCGATAAAAATTACTTAACAAAATTTGCACACCATCACCCAACATGTCGTAGACTCTAAAACATTCATAAATTAAATATTTTTACTTCGAGTTTGTGGTCTTGAAACCACTATTCCGACTAAGCCCTATTTTGGGCTATTACAATCACGGCACACCATTACATACATATATGTTTATAAACTTATCTTAGATTAACTTAGGCTTTAATATCATTTGATCACATATACTTAACATAACACATATGAATATATCATAATAGCCTACTTAGTCATACCAAAATGAACCATTACTAGCCATTCCAATGGCTAGATTACAAAACATCATTTTCAAGCCACATATGGCCAAGTTATCCTATACATGCCATTATACCAAAATGATTTTACTAAGTATACCCAAAATGACTAGTTGATAGTGTGACGATGCTCCAATGATCTCCAACCTTCGCGAGCTTCTAAGCACTATAAAACAGGGGAAATAAAACAGAGTAAGCATTACATGCTTAGTAAGTTCGTATAACGAAAACTAAACTTACCAATCCCGTTTATTAAGTCTAAGCATACAATATCATGTTTTCCATCCATTAGCAATATTGCCTAAACACATGCACTCAATCAAACATGTTAGTCACCAAAATTTTCATATCAATCAAGTAAACATAAATGAGCTCATCAAGCAATATTCTTTCAAGTCATTATCATTTCATCTTATAATCCTCATGCCGTGTCAAGAGTTGTGCCCGTTGAATCATTGAAATTTCGATAGATGCTCAAGTAGTACACTTGAGGTGTACAATTTGATAATCCGTCAATTCTTATTCAGGGGTACCCATTAGGGCACATAACCAGGGAACACACTCTCGAGCCACATATCGTATAACAGGATTACCAGTCTAGGCTAAATCCTTTATATAACGTATACCCAGAGGAGCTCGATTAGGATTACCAGTCCAGGTTAAACCCTAATCGTAACATATACTCGAGAGGTATTATATTAGGATTACCCGTCCGAGCTAAACCCTTTCTATAACAAGGTCAATAGGATTAATCGTCCGAGCTAAATCCCGTCCGCAATAAATACAGGACCTCATCCATTATGGGAAAGCACATATATTCATCGGAATTCAATATTCAATGGGGACATAACCCTTTTTCACCATCTTCAAGCATGTATTAATTTTCTCATTATAGCATTCAAGTAATGCACATCAATATAAGTCACATTCCAGACAAGCACAACATTCAATTAAACATATTTACATGCCCGATTAAGTTACACGAACTTACCTCGACACTTGTTCTCGTATTAAATCTACTAATCCAAAACATTTTCCTTTCTTCGATCTAACCTTGAATTTGAGTTGTCTGGATCTATATAAATAGCTTTAATCATCAATTTCATACATTTTCTACTCATTGGGACTCAAATTATGTCCTAGGCAAAATTACCATTTTGTCCCTAACTTTTCCATAAATTCTAATTTCGTCCCTAGGCTCGGAAAATGAAACTTGTGCAATTTACTCCCTATTCCAAGCCTAACCGAAATTCCAACATAAAATTTACAGCGCATATTTTTTATAAATTTCAGAATTTTTCATCAATTTTCATCACTTTGCATTTTAGCCCGTAAATCATGTTTTCATCAAAAATCACTTTGTAAAAGTTGTTTATCTATCAACAACCTTTCATTTTCTATCATAAATTTCTAATTTTCAGCATATTCATCCATGACCCAAATTTCATACCTTGATAACTTTTCAAATTAATCCCCCAAATAGATAGGTTAGACTATCCCGATTTCAAAAATATATAAATTACTAAAAACGGGACAATGAAACTTACCCAATTAAGCCTTGAAAGTTTCTTCTCTCTCTCTCCTAGGGTTTCCATGTATTTTTAAGGTTGAAGATGACAAAAATAAGATGATATTTCTTTTTATCATCTTTTAATTAATTAAACTATTTCAATTTACAATTTAGTCCTTGCCCTTTTTCTATATTTCCATGGATGAGTCACCAAGAAAATCTACATACCTTTATTAATGGTCTAATTACCATATAAGGACCTCTAGATTTTAAATCCATAGCTGTTGAATCTTTATAGCTACTAGAATTCAACTTTCGCATTTTATGTGATTTAGTCCTTCTCGAAATTAAGCACTTAATCGATAAAATTTTTGTATCAAAATTTTCACACGACATGTCTATCATAATACGGACCATATAATAAAATAAAAATAAACCTTTTTTTTGGATCGAATTTGTGGTCCCGAAACCACTGTTCTGATTTCACTGAAAAATGGGCTGTTACAATTGAAACTTTAGAGGCTTATAATTTTTGGGCATCCTTAAATAATAATATTTTGAATGTATGGCTTTGATTATAAATATGAAGGTGGAGAAATATTTTCAACTTGACCTTTGATTGCCTCATTGATAAGCTCCTTAAGTTAATTTGGAAAGACATTTTGAAGTTTTTCTTCACAGTCTTAATTTCTCCAACTTCCTGAAGAGTTTGATGTTGAGTTTAGTTGGCAAGGATTTGGTTGCTTCCACTTAGATGTTCAAATTGAGCCACCATGAAAGCATTTTTGTCATTCATTCCCTTTATATTAATTACAATGGATTCTATGGCTTTTGCAAGTGAAGTCATTTATGTTTCAAAGGAAGTAGTGCTAGTTGTCTAATCGTACCCGTGCATGCACTAGAGCTATGAATCAACTCAAATACAAATAATAATCTAGTGGTGTACTGCAAGTGTGACTACTCGAGTTGTAATATTTGTAGTGTTATAATGGAACACCCGAGTATTCCAAGGATCAAACCCAAGAGAGTTCAGAGACAAAGTAATTCCTAAGCAACAAGTAGAAAAATAAGAAGTCTAGCTAACTACTCGATAATTACTATATTACGAAAATTCATAATCAAGGGTAAATTACACTACTCAACTACCTAACACTAAGAATGACAAATTTGTAAAACTGTCAAAATTAAGCAATTAACAATCCAATACACAGAAGCAGTTGTTTGACTTCCATGTTGCTGATTAGTCTTTAGATTAGGAATCTAAATGGTTTAAACTTCAAATTGGCTAAATTTTACCTCTCGATCACCATTTTACCAAATTAGACGATTTAGTCCAATTTAACTCTCAACCTCACCAAACTAACCCGTGACAGCTAAATTGGTGATCAATAGGATATCCTCACAGTCTCACCTATCTAATTATTTATCTAGAGGCGTCATTTTTAAGTTTTGGAGTTTATTTGATTTAGTCTCTGTACCAAAAACTAACCAAGCAACATTTCCATCAACCAACCACTACAGATTTATTTACCTAACACCATTTTCATACAAACAGCAACCCAACACATATTCAAATCATACATTCAAATAAGTACAAGAATAAGGTTAAAGAAAGCTTAAGGATTTCTTAATGGTTACATGAAAAAGATGATGGTAGCAACAATTGAGGTTAAAAATACTAACAAAGTTTGGATTTTTAATTATGAAAAATAAATGGAGTTGAATTATATTAAAAGGCTTGGATGAATTTGAAAATACAAAGATATTTTTTAGTATCAAAGTTCAATTGATACAAAGCTACAGTAAAAACTAACTAAACCGCCAATTAATCCAACTAAAATCAGAAAAAGCTAATAACTAAAACCTAAGAGATGAAGAAGAATAACTATGAAGCTTAAAAGATGAAAGTTAAAGACAAAGTTGGCTCATTTAGTATTCAACCAAAAGTGACTTTTAGCATCTGATTACAATCCAAAAAAGTTAACAATAATGCCCCTAGAAGCTGTGTTTTGATTGGGTAAGGTGTTGGACAAATGACTACCCCTGCAGCTATTGCTCTCCATCATGCAGTGGTGTCGCAACACCTAGGCTTCAGTGTCGGGACACCCTAGACAATAATGAACTTGTGGTTGTAGGGGGATCTTGGTGTTGCAGCACCCAATGGTCGGTGTCGGGACATCACTAGAGTTGGCCTCAGTCTCTTCACTTCAACACCTTCAAAGATATCACGATTTCGGAGGCTCGATGTTACAACATCCTACCCTCGGTATCGCGACTCCCACGACAATAAGCTTTATGTTGCTTTTTCGTTGAAGTTTTACATCCTCAAAGTGAAAGATCTTGGTGTTGCGAGTTCCATGCCCTCAGTGCCACGTCACCTACTCTAAATGATGTTTTCCTCGAGGTTGGACCATTGTCGTCTCCCTTCACCAACTTAATCACATCGTTAGGTTCCCTATGGCATCGTTTGGCCAATTTGGGTCTCAAAATGGTCAAAACTAAGTAAAAATGTTTAATAATGATTAAAGCTAAAAATGACAAAAAGATATAAAAAAAAATACTTAAATTGCTTGAGAATAAGTTCCTCGAGTGTACTGTAGAGCCTAATTTGACATATCAAATTACAACAAATCATTATCATCAAAGCAACAATATCCAACTTTGATGATAAGCTTTGCTGATGTGAGAGGTCATTTTACTTATCACAATAAATAATGTCAATTCAACATTGATAGATATATGTTTTTTTATCAAAATATTATGAATTTAGATATTTTAATTATGATTCACAACATGTTTAAGACAAATGTAGATATTTTTTTTGCTAATATTTTACTATTGGAATGTAGTTTGCTTTTACAAATAAAAATTTTGAATTTAGATGTTTATTATTTGAGTCTACTTTTATCTTTCACTAATAACAAATGGGGATTATAATATTCGAATATATTCTCAACTTTACCTTTTAAAATTTGTATTAAATCTACTCAATTTACATATTTAGCACATTTAGATATGTGATGGTTAATTATTTAAATCTAATTTTGGTTAAAATAGTAATGTTTAAATTTAATGTAGATGATAAACATAACCAAAATTTAATTATTTGCATTTTTAGATTCAAATATTAAAGAAACTACAAATATTTTACTTGTCGTCATTTTGTTATCATCACATCACGTAACTAAATATATAAAAAAAAAATAAGCTAAATGCTCAAATTAACCTTTTATGAAGTTGCTTATATAAAGATTAAACTTTTTAAAATGGTAAAAAATGGGCCAAACCTTTTCAAATGTGTCTAAATAAGGGCTTTTCACACACTTCACCTCCATTTTCAATACAAAATTAGGTGAACGATGATATGTTTAAAATAGAACACATGGAAATTGAGTCGAATATTACTTGAAAAGGAAAGAAAAAAATAAGAATTTGATCGAAAACCTGATGTATGGAATTTAAAGCCTTTATTGGAGCAACTTCGAAAAGGTTAAACCCTTATTTAACCATTTTGAAAGGTTTAGCTCTTATTTGAGCACTTTCGAAAAGGTATGGTCATTTTTTAATCGTTTTGAATAGGTTGGCCTTTATATAAGCAATGTTTAAAGGTTCCTACCCAAATTGAGTATTTGGAAAAATATATATACTAAATTATATTTGAATTTGAATTGTTTTACTAGGGAATGGAGTGGAAGTGATGGGAGATTGAACGCAAAACTTAATGTTAACCCAAACTTGATTTCAACATCGAGAATGCCCGACTTATCAATTTTTTTGGTAAACTATTGAGGCTACATGTAGCCCATGTCAAATTAATTGTATTTTGGGTTGAAGCAATGTGTAACAGCTCATTTTTCGGTGAAATTGGAACAGTGGTTTCAGGACCACAAAACCGAGCCAAAAATAAATTTTATTTTATTTTATTTTATTATATGGTCCGCATTATGATAGATATGACGTGAAATTTTTGGTATGAAATTTTTATTGATTTAGTATTTAATTACGAGAATAACTAAATCACATAAAATGCGAAAGTTGAATTTTAGTAGCTATAAGGATTAAATAGCTATGGAATTCAAAACTTGAGGTCCTTATATGGTAATTAGACCATTAAGAAAAGTATGCAGATTTTTCTTGGTGACTCATCCATGGAAATATAGAAAAAGGGTAAGGACTAAATTAGAAAGTGAAAATTTTAATTAATTAAAAGATGAAAAGAAAATATATCATCTTATTTTCATCATCTTCAACCTAAAAACACATGGAAACCCTAGGAGAGAGGGAAGAGACTTTCATGGCCAAATTGAGTAAACTTCCTTGTCCCGTTTTTAGTCATTTTGATATTTTTAGAATCGGGATAACTTAATCTCTCTATTTGGGGGATTAATTTGAAAAGTTATCAAAGTATGAAAATGGGTCATGGATGTATATGCTTGAAGTTAGAAATTTATGGTAGAAAATGAAAAATTATTGATAGATAAACAACTTTTACAAAGTGATTTTTGATGAAAACATGATTTAGGGACTAAAATATAAACTTGTGAAATTGAATGAAAAATTCTGAAATTTTATGAATACATGTGTTGTAAATTTTTTAATGGGGCTTTGATTTGGCTTGGAATAAGGAGTAATTTGCACAAGTTTCATTTTCCGAGCCTAGGGACAAAAATGAAATTTATGGAAAAGTTAGGGGCAAAATGGTAATTTTTCCTAGGATAAAAATTGAGTCCACTTGAATATGAAATGTGATAAATTGACGTTAAATTTACTCGTATAGATCCGGATAGACCAAATTCGGAGTTAGAACGAGGAAAGAGGAAAATGTCGGATTAGTATATTTATGTACACGAACATTTGTCGAGGTAAGTTCGTGTAACTAAATTGTATATATTTTTTTGCTTGAATTAAATGTTGTGCTTGTAAATTGTATAAATGCCTTAATTTTGTAAAATGATCACATATTCGTCAAAGCCCGATAAATGAAATGTGCCCGATCAACATTAGTGCTCGATAAATGATAAATGATAAAAATGTAAATTTTATACTTGAGTTGAATGTGAACACTTGAATTGTATGAATGTAAAAATGTATGAGATTGATCACATGCCTGATAATGCTTGAAAGATGTTAAATCCCTTTTGAATAAATAGAAGTCAATGGATAAATGTGTTTTTCCTGATAAAACTGCATGTGTCGCAGAATGGATTTAGCCCGAATGGGTAATCTGAAATGAGCCTCTCGAGCATATGTTTCAATTAGAATTTAGCCTGGACTGGTAATCCTAATTGACTGGATTTAGCCTGGATTAGTAATCCAGATTGGACTCTATAGGGAGTTCTTTGTCATATAAAGGATTTAGCCTGAACTGGTAATTCGACAAAGCCTTTGGAGTATATGTTACAGCTAGAATTTAGTCTGGACTGGTAATTTTGTTGTATGATACGTGGCTCAAGAGTGTACCTACAAGGTACTACTGAGTATGAATTGATGGATTCTGATTTGTACATGATCGTGTGTTAGAGTCTTAAAAATTTATAAAAAGAATGATCGAGCCTAGAAACTAACTGTAACAACAACTTGAGACAAGTGCACCTATCGAACAGTAGTATAGCTTAGCGGCAAGACCAGATTGTCGAACCCAAAGGAACCTGAAGTACTAATACTAACCTTCTTTTTATTATTTAACCTAAAAATTAAAGGAGTTTTTATCTAATCTAAAATTAACTAACAACTAAGCTAAAGATGCAAAGACAAAGAGAATGAATTGGGGAAAATAACTTTAGGAAAAACCAATTGATTAAGACAATACCCGAGGAAGAATCCACCTAGACTTCACTTGTTATCTAACTCTGAACCAGACGATTTATTCACTTGACTTGATCCGTAGGATTCCCTAAGTTATATCAATACCTCCGTTGAGGCTACTAAAACCCTAGGTTGATTAATTGAAATCTCTTTCTAATTAAAACCCCTAGAATTGCATTAACTCGATCTATGGACTCCCATATTAGGTTTCACCCTAATCCGGTAAAATCTCGTCACCCTATGTCTAGGCGTACGATCAACTCCGCTTAATTATGCTAAATCTACTATTAGGCAGGGACTTTTGCTCATCCACTGAAGCACATCACACTTGAATTAAAATCCCGAAAATATCAAAACAAGAATTAAGAAGACATAATTAAGAACAAATCAAGTATTTATCATATAGTTCAGCAAACGATAACAAGATTCATCTTAGGTTTCATCCCTCTCAGGTATCTGAGGGTGTAGTTCATAATCATAAAATAATACATCTCAGAAGAAAAGATAAAACAAAACATAAAAAAAAAGCCCTAAAACTCCCTGAAGGAATTGAAGAGAGATCCTCCATCTTGAGTATGACTCCGGCTTCTTGAGATGAATCAACTGGCTTTGTTCAAGTAAATTCCACAATTCTGGCCTCTCTAGCTCGGCTCCTTGGCTTAGCTGGACGCCCCCTGAAGGTTGGCCTCTAGGGTGTTTATATAGGCTCTTGGAATACGTTTCTTTGCCTCTAAGTACCCTAATCCGACTGAAACTCTTCTTTCTCACGTCAGGGACACGCCCATGGCACACGCCCGTGTGAATCGTGGCTAGGCCGTGTTTAGTCTATTAATGAGGCATGATCATGTGGTTTTGGGCCCAGGCCGTGTCGATTTCTTATTATGGCCCATTTACTCCATTTTGGGCCCGTTTCTCGTTCTTTTTATCCTCCTGTCTCTTCTGAGTATAAAACATGAAATTAAAGGATTAAAAGCACCAAATTACATAATTTAAGGCTTAAATCATCCAAAAGCATGCTAAATGTAGGCTTAAAATATGTTCATATTACGGTTTATCAAATACCCCCACACTTAAGCTTTTGCTTGTCCTCAAACAAAATTCTCAACTTACAATTAAAATGAACTTCTTTGATTCATAATATTCATCAATAATGTTTCATCATAATTCAAAGATAATTCATACATTGATAATTTAACTCAAAGAGTTCTAAAGATTCAAACAATTTAAGTCATACATTTGTAGCACAAAACATAGGTGTTTCCCCTTATCTAAATAACTACTTCTGATTCAAAACCGACAAGAATTGATATCCTCACTAAGGATTCACTCAAATCACTCAAAGTGTTTAAGGTTCAGAATTAAGCACTTAAAAGTCAAACATGAAGAGTTAATCCCATAAGCTTGCCTAAAAACCAAATCTCTACCACTATAATATGAGATGATACATAAATCAAAAGGTCTTTAAAAAGGGTTGTAACGGGGCTTAGGTTAAGGGTGTGGATAAAGGCTGAATTAAAGGGTTAGAATCGAGACTGACCTCATAAATTACCTAACGAACTACTGATAAATAATTCCATCAATTGAAAACTTGTAATACTAATACTAATAATACGAGCTTCTTCTTCAACAATTGGAATTTAAATGTATAAGCTCATTTAATCACATAACTAATAATGAATATACTTCGCTTTTTTTTAAGAACAAATCAAATGCATAATAAAGGATGAATTTAACTACTGAAATAAAGATCATAGTTAGGCAACTGATCAAATCAAATCTCGAAAAAAAGGTAGTCAAAAGGAATGGTGATAACAAATACAAAGGGTTTTGAGTTAATATTAGTGGGTAAGTCAATGAAAAAGGGTTAATAGGATCAAAGGGGTTCACTAAGGGTTAATTATGAAGGTAGGCTTTTAGTAGAGTAAGTGGGTTAAAACCTAGGTGCCTTTATCATCTCTGTATATCAAATCAAAGGTGTGGTCTCGACATGTATAATCGAAGCAAGTTCTAGAATAACAAATCAATGTTGACACACTCATAATAAAAAGTGAACACGAAAGAATGTATGCTCTAAAAGGCTCAAAATCTCACAATAATTATGGGTTTTTTATATCAATCTTGTAAATTTCAAACTTCAAGGTAATAACTAGATTCAGGTAGACAACCTAACAAAATTTTAATTTTTGAAAATAGACTTATCATGCTTGATTCTCTAGTCTTCTAAGGTTTAAATCATCACTGCACAATTATCAATGACTTAATCCAAAACATATCAACAAACATCATAAATCAAAGGAAATTTCATTCTCATAATAATGTGAGAAAATTACTTAAAGACAACATATCATTCAGGGATTTGAGAATAATGCAGAAAGTTAGGCACTTTCTCAAAATAAATATTCACCCCTCACACTTAAGATGTACATTACCCTCAATGTGCAAAGATATATATGAAATTTAAAAAAAAAAAAGAGAGAGGTAAAACTTCCTGAATTTGGATGGTTTCCTTGAGTTGGGAGTCCCGAGGTGTGGTGGCTGCTACCGAGCTCTGCGCTAGATGAAAAAATTGGGAAGCTCGTGAAGAAATAGCCAGGAAATATTAAGACACATTTAAAATAAATTAATTATGAATTTAAAAACAAGAAAGATAAATAGAAATAGTGTAAAAATTGAAATAAAACTAAAAGAAAAGATGAATAGACTGAAAAGTCCTTATTGTTGGATGGTTCGCGAGGTGGGTGTGATTTCTAAGGCTGCGGTGGGGTGGCTATGGTCGTGGTCGAGGTGTGATTCCCTAGCAGCCTTTAGAACCTAAAACCAAGAAACTAAAATAAGATAAACTAAATTTAGTAGAAGAGAAGTAAATATAAGGAAAATAAAGAAAACGAGAAAATAAAAATAAAAGTTAAATGGCCTCAAAGACCCTTGGCTTGTCGAGTGGATAAAGCAGCCGGCATTAACTTATGTAGATCGGTCTCCCACAGGGAGATTGTGCTTAAATCCTTCCGCTTCTTCGACATAGGTATTGTGGAGATCAAGGGTTAGAAGAATAATATAGAAGGGGAAAGATCTGAAAAAGAGAAGGGAAAGAAAATGGTATGGAAGAAAAGAGATGGGGAGTAGGTGAGAAGAGGGAGGGGTGGGGTGGTTTAAATAGAGTTTTGGGGTCTGGTACATCCCCACGCCCGTGTACCGTGGGCATGTCGAGTCACACGGCCGTGTTGTGCTGTGTTTGTTTTTCCCACGCATGTGTGCAGGTCACCACGCCCGTGTATGATCTAACAATGTCGGCCACGGTCGTATCGCACGGACGTGGTGGGGTAGTTGGAGTCCGTGACTCGAAGATATGATTCGTTCTGACTCGTACCATCTCTGTCCTGTCAGTACGACGATTCGTGGTGTCCACACGGCCACGACCACGGCCGTGTGCAAGGCAGTGTGGCATGAAAATCTGCACTTTTGGTTAGTTTATAATTAGATGCTGAAGTAGAAATAAAAATAAAAATAAAGGAATGTGAAGGTTAATAGAGTTAGTGCTAGGGTTGCCTCCCGAGAAGCACTCGTTTATAATCCTAAGCTAGACTTACCTCTCATTCGCATATTCATGGTGGTTTAAAGAGTTGAACATCCTCTCTCATGCTATCTGTCTTACTAACAATATATAGTTCAAGTCAAGTAGCATTTATTTTGAAATTGTCGAATATAGGATTAGTTACCTCGACTGTTCCGTATGGGAAAACATGGATTACCTTAAAAGGGATTTCTTTGTTTGTATTAGGATCAGGAAGAGATATTCGAGGGTCTGCTTTATCTAACAATACCTGATCTCCGACTTTGAATTTTTCTGTCCCATAAAGTGGCTTTGATTCTGCTTCGTGTATCCCTGGTTTTTTTTGAAATGCGTCTTCCATTTGTCTAGTTCATCGATCTGAGACCTTCGTCCCTCTTGAGTTATTTCTTTGTTGGCACGGGGCCTAGGATCGGGTTCAGTTGTGTTCTTTTGTGGTGCTCCCTAAAAAGAAGGTTTAACCGAATGGTTATGAATAGAATTTACGTTCTCACCTTGATTATTCGATGTCCTAGCCGAATCGAGAGCTTGAAGAGTGACTGTCTCGTCACCTACACAGAGTATGAGTTCACCTACGTCGACATCAATTTTAGTCCTGGCAGTTGCTAAAAATGGTCTTCCTAAAATTAAGGGGATTGTGTTGTCCTCATCTATGTCTAAAACGACAAACTCTACTGGGAATACAAATTTATCAATTTTTACGAGTACATCTTCGATTATACCCCTAGGAATTCTAACAATTTTGTCAGCTAATTGAATGCTCATCCTGGTTTGTTTGGGTTTCCTTAGACCTAGTTGTTTAAACATTTTATAAGGTATGACATTTATGTTTGCCCTTAAATTAGCTAACGCATTATTAATAGATAAACTACCAATTAAGCATGGAATTGTAAAACTCCCTAGATCTTTTAATTTCTGTGGTAGTCCATTTTGCAAGACTGCCGAGCACATTGCGTTTAGTTTCACATGTGATGCCTTGTCTATCCTTCGTTTGTTCATCAATAGCTTCTTTAAAAATTTCCTAGAATATGGCATCTGCGAAAGAGTTTCAAGTAACGGTAAGTTAAATTGTAATTTCTTTAAAAGTTTAAGAAACTTACGGAACTATTCTTCTGTGTGGTCTCTATTTATTGCTTCGAGATATGGTATGCGAGGTTGGTATTTGATCATTGTTTTATGCGATGTCAAAGTCTTAAAATTTACATAAAGAATGATTGAATCTGGAAACTAACTATGACAAAGATTTGAGGCAAGCGCACCTATCGAATAATAGTATAGTTAAGGCAAGACCGGAATGTCGAACCCAAAGGAACCAAAAGTACTAATACTAACTCTCTCTTTATTATTTAGCCTAAGAATTAAATGGGTTTTTATCTAGTCTAAAGATAACTAACAACTAAACTAATGACTCTAAGACAAAGAAGAATGAAATTGGGAAAATAATTTGGAAGAAGAACCAATTGATTAAGACGACACCCAAAGAAGAATCCACCTAGACTTCACTTGTTATCTAACTCTGAACCAGACAATTTATTTATTTGACTTGATCCGTAAGATTCTCTAAATTATATTAATCCCTCTCTCGAGGCGACTAACGTCTAGCCCTAGGTTGATTAATTAAAATATCTTTCTAATTAAAACTACTAGAATCGCTTTAACTCGATCTATGGACTCCCATATTAGGTTTCACCCTAATCCGGTAAAATTTCGTCACCCTATCTCTAGGCGCGCGATCAACTCCGCTTAATTATGCTAGATCTACTCTTAGGCAGGGACTTTTGCTTCTCCACCTAAGCACATCATACTTGAATTAATATCCCGGAAATATCAACACAAGAATTAAGAACACATAATTAAGTACACGTCAAATATTTATCAGATAGTTCAGCAAACAATAACAAGATTCATCTTAGGTTTCATCCCCCTCAGATATTTGAGGGTTTAGTTCATAACAATAAAAGAAAACATCTCAAAAGAAAAGATAAAACAAAACATAAGAAATCCCTAAAACCCCCCAAAGGAATTGAAAGAGAGATCCTCCGTCTTGAGTATAATTCTGGCTTCTTGAGATGAATCAACTGGCTATCTTTGAGTAAATCCCCACAAGTCTGCCCTCTTTGGCCTAGCTGGACGCCCCCTGACTAAAGCCTTGGGTTCCGGCTTCTGCCGAACTTCCTTTTCAAGTTGCCCCATTGGGTGTTTATATAGACTTTGAGATGCCTTACTTGGCCCCTAAGTATCCTAATTCAAGTACAATTCCTACTAGGGTGTTTGAATAGGCTTTGAAATGTGTTTCTTTGCCTCCAAGTATCAAATCCGAGTAAAACTCCTCTTGGCCGTGGCAGGGACACGCCCGTGGCACACGTCCGTGCAAGTCGTGGCCAGGCCATGTTCGAGACTGTTGAATGGGGCACGACCGTGTGGTCTTGGGCCCAGGCCGTGTGGATTTCATAATATGACCCATTTACTCCGTTTTGGGCCCGTTTTCCGTTCTTTTCGTCATTGGGTGCTCTCCTGAGTATAAAACATGAAAACAAAGGATTAGGAGCACCAAATTACACAATTCAAGGCTTAAATCATCCAAAAGCATGCTAAATGTGGGCTTAAAATATGTTACTTTTACAGTTTATCAGTATTCTTTGATTACCGGTTTTGGCTTTTTATTATTTACCTCAACCATACCTTCTTCTACCAAATTCTCTTGCATGAAATTGGGCTCGTCTAACCCTTCACTATCTTAAGTTGTTATGGCTTGAATTTGCTCCCTTGGGTTAGTCTCGGTGTTGCTTGGTAGGCTTCCTTGTGGTCTTTCAGAGATCAGCTTAACAAGTTGCCCTAACTGGTTTTTGATCCCTTGAATCAATGCTTGTTGATTTTTAAGTGTTGTCTCGGTATTTTAGAAACGTGTTTCTGAGACGACTATGAATTTTGTCAGCATCTCCTCAATGTTCGGCTTCTTTTCCTGTGGGTAGGGCTGTTGTTGGAAGTTTTTGGGTGGTTGTTGTCTCTGATTTCCTTGACCACCCCATGAAAAATTGGGGTCGTTCCTCCAACCTAGATTATAAGTATTACTGTAAGGGTTATTTTGAGATCAGAAATTGTTACCCATATAGTTCATTTGTTCGCTCTCCATTCCCTATCCGTAGGGTGGGTACTCAGGATTCGCCATGCCTCCACTTGTCTCACATTGCATAACTGAATGTACCTGTGAGGAACACAAACCATCAATCTTTTTATTTTGCATCTCTATCTGATTTGATAGCATGGTTACTGTGTCGAGGTTAAAAACTATGGCTGCTTTTGCTTGCCTTATCCTTGTAACTTGCCACTGATAGTTATTCAATGACATCTCATCTATAAACTCGTAGGCTGCTTCAGGAGTTTTGTTGTTCAGGGTTCCACCGGCGGCTGAATTGATTAATTGCCTTGTTGAAGGGTTCACACCATTATAGAAAGTTTGGACCTGTAGTCATAAAAGTAATCCGTGGTGTGGGCACCTCCTCAACAAATCTTTGTATCTCTCCCATGCATCATAAAGTGTCTCTAAATCCATCTGCACAAAAGAAGAGATATCATTCCTTAACTTGGCCATTTTGGCCGGCGAAAAAATATTTTAATAAAAATTTTTCGGTCATTTGATCCCATGTAATGATTGACCCTCGTGGAAGAGAATGCAACCACTATTTGGCTTTATTTCTTAAAGAAAAGGGAAATAACCGAAGATGGATGGCATCATCAGAAACGCCATTTATTTTGAAGGTATCACAGAATTCTAGAAAATTCGCTAAGTGTGTGTTAGGATCCTCATCCTGCAAACCATCAAACTAAACAAACTGTTGTATCATCTGTATAGTGTTAGGTTTCAGTTCAAAATTATTTGCAGTAATAGTAGGCCTAACAATACTTGACTTAGTTCCTATTAAATTAGGTTTAGCATAATCATACATATAGTTCGAGGAGCATGATGTTCGGCTGCCTCTAGAGGTAGCGGATTATTCTCAGCCATCTCTTCGGTGGTATTGATTTCGACTTCTTGCTCTTCTTCTATGTATTTTAAGCTTTGCCTTATTTCTCTACGATTTCTGCGAACAGTACCTTCAATATCACTATCGTAAATCAGGGGTCATGTCGGGTTCCTTCTAGTCATAAACTAGAGGTACCTAAAAGGAGTTAAAGAACAAAAATTAGCAAAAATTAAAAACTAAAGTAAGAAATTGCAGAAAATAAAAATTGGCTAAAGTAATAAAAATTGAGCTTTCTTAATATTCTGGATCCCCGGCAACGGCGCCAAAAACTTGATCGTGTGTCAGAGTCTTAAAAATTTATAAAAAGAATAATCGAGCCTAGAAACTAACTGTGACAATGACTTGAGGCAAGTGCAACTATCGAACAGTAGTATAGCTTAGCAGCAATACCGAATTGTCGAACCCAAAGGAACCTGAAGTACTAATACTAACCTTCTTTTTATTATTTAGCTTAAGAATTAAAGGAATTTTTATCTAATCTAAAATTAACTAACAACTAAGCTAAAGATGCAAAGACAAAGGGAATGAATTGGGGAAAATAACTTTGGGAAAAACCAATTGATTAAGACAATACCCGAGGAAGAATCCACCTATACTTCACTTGTTATCTAACTCTGAACCAGACAATTTATTCACTTGACTTGATTCGTAGGATTCCCTAAGTTATATTAATACCTCTGTTGAGGCTCCTAATGTCTAACCCTAGGTTGATTAATTGAAATCTCTTTCTAATTAAAACCCCTAGAATTGCATTAACTCGATCTATGGACTCCCATATTAGGTTTCACCCTAATCCGGTAAAATTTCGTCACCCTATGTCTAGGCGTGCGATCAACTCCGCTTAATTATACTAGATCTACTCTTAGGCAGGGACTTTTGCTCCTCCATCTAAGCACATCACACTTGAATTAATATCCCAAAAATATCAAAACAAGAATTAAGAACACATAATTAAGAACAAATCAAGTATTTATCATATAGTTCAGCAAACGATAACAAGATTCATCTTAGGTTTCATCCCCCTCAGGTATCTGAGGGTTTAGTTCATAATCATAAAAGAATACATCTCAGAAGAAAAGATAAAACAAAACATAAGAAAAACCCTAAAACTCCCAAAAGGAATTGAAGAGAGATCCTCCCTCTTGAGTATGACTCCGGCTTCTTGAGATGAATTAATTGGCTTTGTTCGAGTAAATTCCACAATTCTGGCCTCTCTGGCTCGGCTCCTTGGCCTAGCTGGACGTCCCCTGAAGGTTAGCCTCAAGGGTGTTTATATAGGCTCTTGGAATACGTTTCTTTGCCTTTAAGTACCTTAATCCGACTGAAACTCTTCTTTCTCATGTCAGGGACATGCCCATGGCACACTCCCGTGTGAATTGTGACTAGGCCGTGTTGAGTCTATTAATGAGGCACGACCGTGTGATCTTGGGCCCAGGCTATGTCGATTTCTTGTTATGGCCCATTTACTCTATTTTGGGCCCGTTTCTCGTTCTTTTTATCCTCCTGTGCTCTTCTGAGTATAAAACATGAAATTAAAGGATTAAAAGCACCAAATTACATAATTCAAGGCTTAAATCATCCAAAAGCATGCTAAATGTGGGCTTAAAATATGTTTATATTACGGTTTATCAGTACACCTTGAGTGTACTACCCGGTGTATCCATTGATACTCTAAATAAATTCAACGGGTAAAACCCTTGACATGAGAAGATTATGAATAAGAAATGAGTTATTACATGTATCTACCTAAAATACATGAAAATGATGATATGTGATAATTGATACATAGAAATATGAAACGATGACATTTATACTCGAAAATTTGGTTGATGAATATAAGTTCATATTTGATCATAGACCCGTACACCTTGAATGTACTGTTACTTGTGCGACCTTAATACTAGAATAAAAGAGTAAAGTCCTGCCATGAAATGATCTGAACTCGAAAAGGATTACTATGAAGCTATACTTATAATATAAAGAGATTATTTATGCATGCTGAATAAATAAATGTTGTGGAATGCAAATGTGCATGGGAACTTGACTGTTGTTAAGCCCAAACATGTTTTGAGATTATTATGGAATACATGACTAACAAGGGCAATGAGGATATGTGAAATGCTTGAAGTCAAATTGAATGAATGTGCCTTACATAGTTACCTCAAAATAGAATGAATGGTAAGTTAAGTACCATGTTATACGAACTTACTAAGCATTTTATGATTACCCCATTTTATTTTCCCCTGTTTTAGAGTAAATCGAAAGCTCGGCGGAGATCACTCAGACTATCTATCGGCCCATATCGGTACAATATGGTAAAGCAATTATGGTTGTAATTGCATGTATAAGTTATATTGGTCACATTGGCATGTAAATGTAAATGATGCTTGTAATCTAGCCATTGGAATAGCTAGTAATGGTTATTTTGATATACTTGTAATGCCATGCTATGGTAGCTATATATACATGTTAAGTAGTTGATTAAATCATGTTTAACACATGAATTGAATCAAGGTAAGATAGTAAACATGGATGCATGCAATGATATGCCATGTTAAATGATGAAATTTGCTTATTTTAATGCTTGGAATGGTTGGATTGTACTTGGTATGTTTTGGTGCTGGAAAATGGTAAATTTGGGTGACAAATGAGGCTATGAAATGGCTTTATTTTGTCCACACGGTCTACCCAATGGGCGTGTGGCCTGGCCGTGTGTCCCCTACACCTTAAATTCAAGAAAACAAAATGCTAAGTATTGAGCACACGGGCAGAGAACAGACGTGTGTCTCAGCCGTGTGGGTGACACGACCTTGAACATGGGCGTATGTCTTGGCCGTGTGAAACCTGCACCTAATTTGAATTGAATTAATTAACCACACGGCCTAGCACACAAGCGTGTGGCATGGCCGTGTGGCTTAAGTCAAAGAGCTACCTAGTTTTGAACATGGCCTGCAACACGGGTGTGTCCTAGGGTCACACGGGTGTGCCCTAGGGTCACACGGGCGTGTGAGCCCTACACATTGGAAAATTTTAGAACTTCGCGAAAAATTCCCTGATGAGTTCCCGATTTAGTCCCGACTTGATTCCAATGCTCGTATTGGGCCTCGAGGGTTCATTTAAGGGACATTATGAATGACCTTGGTGAATGAATAGTAACTTACTTGAATTAATCGATAAATGTTCTGAATGTTTGGACAATGCTCTGAAACCCTGTTCTGGCGACGGATACGGGTTAAGGGTGTTACATAATGAACCTATTTGAAGTGATTCATTTTGTCCTAGAAAACCTCATGTACGAACCAAGGGTGAAGCTAGAAAATTTTTTTAAGGGGGCAAAATTAAATTGTAATCTTTATGATAGTAAAAATGTAATTTCACCATTTTAATAGCTGATAATTTATAATTTTTAAAGGATTAAATTAGATTTTTATCACTTTTAAGGGGCCAAAGTGTAATTTTACTTTTATTAATTTAGAATTTTAAAATTTAAAATGGCTTAAATAGAAATTTATCTATTTTAGGGGGTGGGACCCCCTGCCAACCCTTTAGCTATGCCCCCAGTACATACAAGGATTAATTTTACTTCCCTACCTAGCTACTCTAGGCTAGGTGCTAGATCCTAGCGATGAAGTTAATAGACATTTTTCCATACTTTGTATATGGAGTACTTGACTTAATGTCCTCAATTGTATTGGGCTTTGGCAATATGTATCATGCACTTCCGGGTTGGAGCTCAACTCACATTGAAATTATTATCTTTAGGGATAATGACAAGATTTACGCTTGTGCTTTAATAAAATTGTCAATGTGGTACTTGTACTTTTAATTTGTTCAGTTTGGAAATTGTATTTTTTTTTGTCTATCAATTTAGTACTCAAACGTAACAATGTTAATTCCTAACAAAAGTTAACATGTGGACCAATTATGAATTGTCATTTGGCACTGTGTTAAAAAAATTCAACTAGTCAATGCAAAAGACTTAAAAACAGTTATAACAATAATTATTTTAAAGTGAAAAAAATTACTTTTTTAATCAATATTTTTGTTTAAAAAATTAATTCGACTCTTTTTAAAAAATTTGAAACTTTAATAAGAAATGCCAAATTGATTAAATATAAAAAGGGTTAAATTTGACGGGTTTTTATTTTATTTTCTTTTGTAGGAACTTTTTTTATTTTTCTTTTTCATTAAGCGTGTGCGTTTACCCTAAATCCTCGGTACCCCCGAAATCTCAATGATCCCTAAATCCTATGTAACACTGTACTTGATGATGTAAGCAACTCGTATTTATCCCACTTCTTTGCTTTCCCCCGCTTCGTTGACATTACCCTTTTCACTCCAAAAGCTCACTTGTCTTTTGTTTTTGGCAGATGCAAAGCCTACGAAGTTGCTCAACTGACATCCTTTCTTCATCTTCCATACCCATGATGACCACCACCACCGCCCTGACCGGCGCCGCCCTTTCCTTCGACGAAGAGGAGTCGACGGAGGCTCGAATCAAGCGGTTGATATCAGAGCACCCGGTCATCATCTTCAGCCGATCCTCTTGTTGCATGTGTCATGTCATGAAAAAGCTCTTGGTCACCATCGGAGTTCACCCTACCGTCATCCAACTCGATGACCATGAAATCGCTTCCCTCCCTCCTCCTCCTCCTCCGCCAGCGACGGGTCACGGTTGTATCTTGTCACGGAATCCAGTACCCGCTGTGTTCATTGGTGGATCCTGCGTCGGCGGCCTCGAATCACTCGTGGCCCTTCACCTTAGTGGCCACCTCATCCCAAAGCTCGTCGAAGTTGGCGCTCTCTGGGGATGATACATAGGGTTATTAATATTAATTAATATATATTAGCATTAAAAATACATAATCAAGTTGCCGTTTTTAATCTGGGTTTTCTCTTGTCATCAAAATTATTATTGTAAGTTCCAAAACAGAAACCATTTCTGCTTCTTTTTTCCTTGTATTTTTGTTATGATTTGTTTCAGCTTTCATGCAGATCTTATGATGTTTCTATGGATATTTCATGATCCCAGGAACCAAATTTATTCATATTTTATACTAAAATAATTTGGTTTGCATGTTGAGATGTTTTTTATATAAAATAAATAAACAATAGCAAGTGGGAATGTTTCTTGTTGGAACCTTTAAATGACAAAGGAGTAAATTAATAAGGGATCTCTTACTACTTTTTTATTTCTTCCAAATTTCGCAATCATAAGAAAACATTTCTTTTTCTGAAATATTTCTCAGTTAATTAAACAAAGAGTTTAGGTAAATAGCTGAAATTAAATAACATCCACTTCAACTTAAGTCGACCCAAATATTATCAATAATCTCTTTTGCTTTTGGTAACTATAACCGAATTAATCGAAATTTTTAATTTTTTAATTGTTAACCGAATCATATCTTTTTCAACAAAATTAATCGAATTAAATTTTATATATATTTTTTGTTAAAATAAATATAAAACATATCAAAAAAATAAATTGATAAAGTTCATTTGACCGAATTAACCAAATTAGTAATAGCCTAATACATATAATATATAATATTATTTATTAATTTTGGTTAATTCTGTTAATTATCCAATTTCGAACCGAATTAATCGTTAACCAGAATTTCAAAAAAAACTTTAATTGGCCTCCAACTGAACTAGATCGGTTAACCAACAAATTAACTGAATTGAATTGATTCGGTTGATTAATTCGATTTTAACCGAAGTTTAAAGAATATTTGTTGGTATTTGTTTCATCCAACCATTTTGGATTATTTCTTCCATTATTTTGAAGATTTTAAAGAAAAAAAAATTTTGTGTTTAAATTGTAATTAAGCCTTTAAAGAAGTCTTTTGTAAAAAGCTTTTAATCACTTTATAGTGGGTTATTTCGTGAAAAAGATGCAGATGTAAAAAAAATCTTCTGGACTACGTAAAAAATTCTTATATCTATTTTATTTTTACTTTTTCTGTTGTAATTAGGTTAGTTCTTGATATGTTTGAGCCCTAAGCGAAATAATAAATTGAGTCCCTTTTAAAAAAAATTATAAAATATAATACAAATAAAAGCTGAAAAAATTTTGGGCCTTTAGGAAATGAAGCATTTATGATAAAAAATTAAAAACTCTAGAAATTTAATTAATTTATTTTAGTATGAATTTTTTTTCCACATTAAAAACTAAAAAAAATATTTTTTTAGACCTTGAACAGCTCTACTCTCAAACAACCCTAAAACCGAGCCTGCAATTAAACGTACATATTTAGCGAACTCTCAATTCAATTTAAGAGCTATTATTTGGTACTCAAAAACCCCATAAAAGCAAGTTGAAAATATGATATATCTCTCTCTTGAGATATATTTATAATTTTAAAAGTAAATAAAAAATAAACACATTTTATATCTTAATCTTACTTATAAAACCTTTTCTTTCCCATAAAAATAAGTGTTAAATATTTAATGGTAAATTTCTCATCCAAAATCAAGTTGTGCTTAATTAGTTTAATATATTTGAGCAGTCATGCTAGGGTGTTGGCTTTACAGAATATCCCATCCAGAATGTTTACACCCTAACATAAAAGGAGAATCCCTTTGAGATTCTTTATATAATAAGCAATTTTGTCTGATCAAAAGAAAAAGATTATTGCTTTTTGGTGTCTATAATTATATGTTCTATAAGTACAAGTGATGAAAAATGGGCAATCAAGTATCCCATTGAAAGTTCCTTAATGGGTAAGGTTCAGGTCTAAAAATTGGAAAAAATATATAAGCATCTTTTTTAAGTAACTTTATCAGTACATCACGTTTTTTCCCTGTTTTTCTTCAGTGGTGATTATTATACATATTCGAATCTCAAATTAATCAAATATTATTTCTCGAAGGTGATTTTATAAATTGATTGATTATATTTCGGTTCATCTAAATCAACCCCTTGATTAAACAAATTCTCGGGATCCAAGTATAAATCATATTGGAATAATTAACATATTTTTTGGTGAAAAAAAACTAATTACATTAAAAAACCTAATATTCCTATATAAACCTACCTACTCAACTTAAACTTCTCCTAATGATTGTCTTGACTCTTCATTAAAAATGTTGACGGCCCCTGGGTAGCAATGTACTATCTTGCCCAACATACTGATATCTTAATGGTTTCTGATATATATACTCCATGTTAAGCAGGGGTGAAGCCAAAACAACATTTTAGGGGGGCTGGATGAAATTTTAATTTTTTATAGTTTATGTTTTTATAATTTGTAAAGGATTAAATTAAATTTTTATAATTTTAGGAGGGGCCAAAGTGCAATTTTACATTTATTAATTTAAAATTTTAAAAAAAAATTAAAGGCCTAAATAATAATTTTATATTTTAGGGGGGGCCGAGGCCATGCCAACCCCCCTGACTTCGCCCCTGATGTTAAGTCCTAAAAAACAAAAAAATTCCTATTCTTTTATAGACGCCATGCTATCAAACCAAAAAGAATAGCTCAATGAGCCTTAGCTCTTTACAGCCACCCATTATTTTTTAGATTTGTCCCTACCCAATCTAAAATATTACTTGACAAAAACTGGGATCTTCATCTTATGGGTATGAGGCTTAACCATACTTCTTTAGTTGTTGGATAGTTAATTTTAATAACTTTTAAATATGTGCCGGACATGAATGTAGAGATTTAAATACTTCAAAAAAAATTCTAAATAACATAGATATATAGTTTTACAAATTTTTATTATTCTAATCATGAATTTTAATTAACTCTAATTGAACAAAATTAAAAAATTAAACATACTTGTGTTAATTATCTAATAATATCCTACCGTCCTACTCGAATTTAAATAACACAATTATATAATTGTTCTACTTAATATATTAAATTTATAAACATTAATACCACTTATTTAAATTATATAAAAGATATTATGATTGACCGTATATTAAATTCTGTCAGAATTTGCTTACCATCATCATAATAATAGCTAAAGGAAATGTCTAGAATTTGAATTTTACATTATTATAATCAACCATCAATCTTTAAAAATTTACAAGTTTTATACTTATAAACAATGTCTAGAACTATTTATAAACCCTCTTCAATTATTAAATAAGAGGATAATACGCTTCAGCGCACTCCACTTACGTCCTCCTACACTAGCAATAGTGTCGATGCCAATCAAATTAAATGGAGATTTAACTTTGAGCAAGTCTTGCCGATTGAGTCTTAACTTGATTGGTATGAGTATTGTTGTCAATGTAGGAAGACGTGAGTTCGACTGCGTTAAAATAAATTATTCTTTTTTTATAGGTTCGGGGTTATGAATAGTTCTTAGCATTATGTCAAAATAGCAAATATAATCAGAATTTATAATGAAATTGTTCAAAAAAAAATTGAGCAAGTCTAGAAACACAATAGAGGTCTAACTTTGCTTATTTCTTCTTTTCAATTGTTTTATTTATTTGTTTTATGTATCAACATATTTATTGTAGATGTGGAAGAATGCCTATTATTTTGACCAAAATTTACTTTGGTTTTTCTTCTTTTAGTTAAACCTAGTTATATATGCTATGAATTTCAGTCTATAGGTTTAACACAACAAAACATTATTTAGATTAAGAGAATTTTGTTTTTTGTTTCGAAGGTTTTTTCTTGTGGGCTTTCGATTTTTCTTTTAATTCTTCCCATCTTTTGTACTTTTTATTGTGATAATAAAATCTCCTTTTGCCCGTAATTTTTTATCCTCTATTAAGAAATTTTTCCACATAAAATTTATATATTCGATTATCATTTTATTCACTTTATTAGTTGCTTAACTGAATTTATCCCTTACAGTAAGAAACTATCCATTTATATTAATACTTTAACTATTATCTATAGAGTTTGTAGTTTATTTTAATATTTGAGATATTCTTTTAACTTTTTTTTTTAATTTTACATTCTCAAAAAGAAAATTATTTGAATCATTATATTATTATATTATTCTAAATTTAATATGTTTTAAAAAAATTATCTTCATAAAGGTTTTTCCCAAATATTTTTAATTATTTTTTTAAAATATTATCAATTTATTTATAAATAAAATGTTTTAAAAACATCAAGCAAGGGCCGAGCCAAGGAGATTGGTAGGTGCCTGGTCCCCCCTAAAATGAAAATTTTCACGTTTAATACTTTTGTAATTTTAAAATTTTTAAAATAGTATATAGTAAAATTACATTTTGCCCCCCAAGAATCAGAAAAAAATGATTTAATCCTTTAAAAATTATAAAGATATAAACTATTAAAATGGTGAAATTTCACTTTTGTTATTATAAAAGTATACAATTTTATTTCAGCCTCCAAAACAAATTTTCTGACTCCACCCCTACAGAGTAAATGTATTCAAACGATTATGACATATTACCATTACAATATTTTTAAGTTATAGTAATAAAAATTTTAAAACAAAATATTATTATAATATTAAAAAAATATAAATATATGTATAATTTAACATGCAAGTACTTCAATATTTTTAAGTAAGTAATCTTTTACCTATCAATGTTTTTTAAATTAACAAAAAAAATTATAACTTCTTTAACCTTAATTTTTGGTATTATATAAATAATATTTAATTATTTTATATAAGTTAGGATTTGACTTTTAAATTTCACATAAATTTTTTAAGAAAATTAAACTGAATTGAATTTTCCGAAGCATAAGAAAGTATATAATAATAATAATAAATCGAGCCTTAATGAATTGGATTCAAAATACAAGTAGAAAAACCCAATTAAAAATCCAAATGTGGGCTAAGTTTAGGCCCAATTAAGGGTCATACTCTTTACTTCTTCCTCGAGAAATCCTCGGATAGAGTTTCGGTTTCCCCCCCTGCAGTTATCTGGGCTTTATTCATACTCCATGCATTCAATCTTGAAACTCTTACACTGAGACTTCCATTGTTGAATGCAAAAAGATGGGCTTCATCATTAATAGCAAGCTTTGGATAAACTCTTGTGGTGATAACACTTCTTCCTTTTCCACCAAAACTCTCAATTATGGAATGGTCTATCTGCAAAAAGGTGAACCAAGAAATGTAAACATGGTAGAAACCAAAATCAAAATATACCAAAAAGGCCAGCAGGGTGAACACAAATCAACGCACCAAGGTTCTTAGTGAAACCATTTCTCGGTGAGGATCGATGTCTATGAAGGCTCCGTATGTGGTTTTATCTAACTCGTTCCGTAAAGAAGACCTGTTGAACAACATGTTTTTTGACATTGAATCAAATGAATGTGGATGACTTATTGCTTAAATTGTGGATAGTTTTGGACAAAAGTGGTGACTAACCTCTTTTGGTCACTGCACATAAGTACTTTATAGGCTTTATGGTCTCGGAAAACCCGGAAGAAAATCGCAGTTTGTTCGGCCAAGTCCTTTGTTGCCAAAGCTAATAAACCGAATGGTCCGAATTTTCCGGTCACAGATGCATCTTGTTTGTCACAGATTAGTTGGGGATCAACCAAACTGGTGTCTATGAACTCGGCCTCTTCTAGTTTGAGCAATTCAAACATTATTTCGATATCGGCCTTCCAGCATAGTAAGAAAATTGTTCATGAAAATGCAATTACTTCAAATACAAATGGGAAATTGATATGCAACCACAGAGTACTCACTTGTGACGCAGTGATGCCCGAAACTTCAAAAACCGACCCGCTTTCGAGCTGCCTGCCATAAACATAGACTTCATTGTCACGTAGACTATTGAGTTCTTCCACTGGCCACTGCACTAGTTGCTTGCCGTTTCGGTCAAGCCAAATCTGCCTCGGAATTGACTGCAAAGGATTATCCATAAACCATTGAGATTGAGGATCAGTGTGATTCTTATACATCATGCAACCTCAATAAATATGTAATGTCAATCACCTGAAGTCCAGACCATCCTTTCTTTAGATCATCTTCCATACTATCGGATTCGTTTACCCAAGCCCATAGTATCCTTCGGTTCTTCTTACCGTCAAAGAACGACTTTGAGGCATAGAATTTACCGTAATCAAATCTCAAGTCCGAACTGGTTCCGGTAAGGTCAGCATCAGGAAGGAACTTTTCCTGCTCGTTAACATAAGTCCCTACAATATAGACATCATGGGAATTGAAACTTGCCTTCATGACATGCCTAACACTTGGGTTTTCAACAGAGGTGTCAACCCCATTGGTGCCGTTAATCGACACGGGAAAGAAGTCCGGACACTCCCACATCTCGGTTTTCGACGACAAATAAAGGGGATCTGGATGCATAGTCCAATCAATAAAATCTTTACTTTTGTAGAGTATAGCCATGCCCTGGTTATTGCTATAGCTTCCAATGACTACTTTCCAGGTTCCATCTGGGCCCTGCCAAGCAGTTGTTGGATCTCTAAAGTTATCTCCATTAACACCATCCGGTGGAGTCATTAGAGGGTTTCCGGAGTATTTGACCCATTCAACTAGCAATGGATCGGATTCGTTTTTCGGGGTTGCAAGGTTTTGAACCTGGTTATAGTTAGCATCTATGCCGGTGTATAAAATGACCGGTTTATCCCCTGGAAGGATCGTTGCCGAACCGGAAATGCAAGCTATGGCATCAAATGGCTCGGATGGAACAAGTGCATGATCAAGACCGAACCAGTTAATAAGATCGTATGATGCAGAATGTGCCCAAACCATACCATCACCAAACCATGCACTATTTGGATTGTATTGGTAGAATAAGTGATAGACTCCCTTGTAGTGCATTGGCCCTGCATGCATAGATGAACAATAAAGTGTCCGATACCTAATCCGACACATGCTCGAGCATGAAATAGAGCATGATGTTCCCAATATATGAAAAATTTTCCAAAAAAAATTATACTATTATTCAACACTCATCCTTGAATCCATGATACACATAGACATGAATACGAGGATATGATTTTTCTAAATCCGAGCAATATACATCTAAAGTACAAAAGGAGAAGCGAAAAAAGATAAGCTGAAACCAAAAGGAAATTGGTTTCTTACCGTTAGGATCTGTATAGTGAATGTCACCCATTTTCATCATCCCATCATTGAAGCAGATCAGTTGAACCAATTAACACCAAACAAACACATCAATGCAGAGAATTGGGATTTGTTTGATTTTTTTTTTTTTTTTAAACATGAAGTTGCAAGAACAAGATTAGTTTCTTACCATTCATCCAGTTTCGAGGAGACTGGAAGTGATAAGCTGTTCTATAAGGCTGTTCTGCTTGCAATAAAACCTGGAAAGATTGAAAACTTGTCTTGTCTGTCAGATAATCACAGTAGTCTTCCACTTTATTCCCATTGATTAGCAGAAAACAAGAAAACCCAACAAACAGAAACAGAGAGATATCCATTTTTTTGGCTCAAAAGAAGGCCGAGATGAACCAATGAGATTTGTAAAACGTTTATATATATATTATATATATATGAAGACCAGGCAAGGACAATAACCCATGAATTGTAAGAATTTACACCATGGTTAAAAGAAATAATTCTTAATTTGCTATAATTAAAAAAAGAAAGAAAGAAACAAGTGTTGAGGTGTAAGACTTATCTGATGTATTCCCTTTACAACATGAACTTCATTATTGCTTGCATGTGCCTAATTTCTTGTTTAACTAAAATTAAAATATAATCTTAAACTAAGACTTGTAAAACATTTATGTATAAGAAAAGACCACGCAAGGACAATAACCCTAATTTCTTGTTTAACTAAAATTCAAATATAATCTTAAACTAAGACTTGTAAAACGTTTATGTATAAGAAAAGACCATGCAAGGACAACAACCCATAAGAATTTACGCCATGATTAAAAGAAATAAGTCTTAATTTGCAATAATTAAAAATAATTAAAATATAATCTTAAACTAAGACTTGTAAAACGAAAGAATTGTTGAGGAGGAAGAGTTATGTGATGACCTCCCTTTTGCAACATGAACTTCATCATTGCTGCCGTCAGCTTGAATTGCGTATGGCTAATTTTTTTGTTTAATTAAAATTTAAAAAAATAACTTTAAAGACCGCTATTTTTTAATATAATATCTAGAATTATTTATAATGTATTTCTAACTCTTAAATAAGAGGATAATGTACTTTAACGCACTTAAATCCACGTCCTCCTGCACTGACAACAATGCCGATGTCAATTACATTAAGACTTAATCTGCAAAAAGACAACTACTCTACCATTGCACTCAACACTTGTTGTATTTTTATTACTCTATTAATGTTTAACATATCTGCATTTCAGCTTTATTCGTGATTTTGAATATCATGTATTATTCTTCATATTCAAGGTTGATGATTATTCCTCCTAACAATATTGTCTTTAAAATTTGAAGTTATATTATCTTCTAGAGAGTATAATATATCTTATCACTACATTCAACAGTTGTTAATTTTGTATGATGATAAACTAAATTCTGAAATTCAATTTTAATTAGAATTGTGAAGTGACGAAGGACACAAATTAAGTAGGTTTGATGGATTTGGGCAATGATAAACCGTAATATATACATATTTTAATCTCACATTTAGCATACTTTTGGATGATTTAAGCCTTGAATTGTGGAATTTGGTGCTCCTAGTCCTTTAATTTCATGTTTTATACTTAGGAAAGCACCGGAGGATGAAAAGAATGAGAAATGGGCCTAAAACGGAGTAAATGGGCCATATCACGAAATCGACACGGCCTGGGCCCAAGACCACACGGCCATGCCTTATTAACAGACCCGAACACGTTCTGGCCATGATTCACACGGGCGTGTGCCATGGGAGTGTCCCTGACATGACCTATTTGAGTTTCACTCGGATTAGGGTACTTAGAGGCAAAGAAAGTCATTCCAAAAGCCTATATAAACACCCTAGAGGCCAACCTTCAAGGGGGTGTCCAGTTAGGCCAAAGAGCCGAGCCAGAGAAGCCAGAATTGTGGAATTTACTCAAAGAAAGTCAGTTGATTCATCTCAAGAAGCCGGAGTTATACTCAAGACAAATGATCTTCTCTTTAATTCCTTTAGGGGGTTTTAGGGTTTTTTCTTATGTTTTGTTTTATATTTTCTTCTGAGATGTATTCTTTTATCGTTATGAACTAAACCCTCAGATACCTGAGGGGGATGAAACCTATGACAGATCTTGTTGTTGTTTTCTGAATTATATGATAATTACTTGATTTGTTCTTAATTATGTGTTCTTAATTCTTGCTTTGATATTTCAGGATATTGATTCAAGTACTGATGTGCTTAGGCAAAGGAGGAATAGACCCTATCTAAGAGTAGATCTAGCATAATTAAGCGGAGTTGATCGCAGCCCTAGAGATAGGATGATGAAAATCTGTCGGATTAGGGTCAAACCTAATATGGGAGTCCATAGATCGAGTTAATGCAATTCTAGGGGTTTTAATTAGAAAGAGATTTCAATTAATCAACCTAGGGTTAGACTTTAGTAGCCTCGAGAGAGGTATTAATATAACTTAGGGAATCTTAAAGATCAAGTCAAGTGAATAAATCGTCTGGTTCAAAGTTAAATAACAAGTGAAGTCTTGGTGGATTCTTCCTCGGGTATTTTCTTAATCAATTGGTTTTTCCCACAAGTATTTTCCCAATTCATTCTCTTTGTCTTAGCATCTTTATCTTAATAGTTTGTTAATTTTAGATTAATTAATAATTCCCTTAATTCTTAGGCTAAATAATAAAAAGAAAGTTAGTATTAGTACTTTTGGTTGCTTTGGGTTCGACAATCCGGTCTTGCCACTAAACTATACTACTGTTCGATAGGTGCGCTTGCCTCAATCGTTATCATAGTTAGTTTCTAGGCTCGATTATTTTTTATATAAATTTTTAAGACTCTGACACACGATCAGGCAAAATAAGGCCTATAGGCCATTTTTTAATTCTAATTAGGCCTGTAGGCCAATTTTAACTTTAATCAAGGAAATAGGTTGATTTTATGGAAAGCGCGTCCAATTGGTTTCCCTGTTATACTCGAACTAGTGATCGTATCACGACTGCCAACTGACACCTTCACGTAGACATCGACCCTTGATCGTATCAAGCATTATTACCCCGAAACTGGATTTTCTAATGATCGGTTTCTAAGGTGATGATCTTATCCCGCCATGACATATGAATTGTAAGTGTGCTGAGGCGCATTATCATATCCCAATTCCTTAAAACTACTTAAGAACTTCTATCGTTTAAGTCAAAAACCCTGAACACTCTTAGAAAAATCTAAATCCTAAAAAACCCTAAACTCAATCCCTAATCAAATCAAAACCCTAACCTTAAATAAATAAAGAAACCCTAATTCTAGAGAGAAAAAAGGAAAGCGTAACCACTTGGGTGCGTTTTACTGCCATCTGTGCATAAAGTGCACCCAATTGGATGCGCTTTCCATGAAACCGACTTATTTTCCTAATTAAAGTTAAAATCGACTTAAAGACCTAATTAAATTAAGAAAATGATCTATAGACCTTATTTTGACATGACTTCAAGTTGAGTCAATTTGAGTATTAATATATTTAAATCAATTCCATCATTATCATTTATATTTTTGAATTGAATTTTTTCAATTCTAATGTTTTTTAGTTTAAATAAAATAGGTTGGAATTATTGATTTTTTATTATTAAATTGAGTTAGAAATTGAAATTAATAAAAGCTCTCCGGTCTTAGTACTCATTAATATGCCTTTGCTTTCATGGCGATGAGACTGTATATAAAAAGACAAAGCGTCCAAGTGGGTTCAACCATGTGGATGACTTGGTCCACATCTGAACCACAGCTTGGAGTCGCAAAACCAGCTTGTCCCCTCAGCCCAGCCACGCCAATCTTCCAATTGAACCACAGCTTGGTCCAATTGAATTTTCCGAAGCATAAAAAAGTATAATAATAAATGGAGCCTTAATGAATTGGATTTAAAATCTAAGTAGAAAAACCAAAATGTTTGTTTTTTTCAGAAGATCGATGCTAGGATTCGTATATCGCAAAACGTCCTGCTCGCTAAGCTCCAACATTGCCTACTCATCTTCTCTATATAAATTGTCACTGATCCAATGACGAAAAGGGGAGGTGTTTTGCTATGGCGCGTTTGATTATGTTATATAAAGACAAAACCTTGATTCGTGTGAGTTACTGTCAATTGAGAGCACAATCATTTTGTCTTTGGTCTTTCAAGGTTTTGATTATTTTATATGCCTCCACCTTCAACCCAAATGCGTTCAATGTGAGTAATATTAGGCCAGTCCAAACCAGTATCCATTTGGCATCTTTTCGATAATTGGGGACAATTAATAATTTTCAAGAACGTCAAAGAGGTGAGACGACGCATCCCCTCTGGCATTGATGTAAACTTAATGCATTCTATAATCATCAGTTCTCTGAAGAGAAGTTAGGTTTTGCAGAAACTCCTCTTGTAGAGAATGTAGATCGGTTTTGCAGAAACTCCTCCTGTAGAGAATGTAGATCTTTGACCTTATCAATTTCCAGATATTTCAGTTTGGAGAGAGGATATTTCAGAGAAGTTAGCAATCAAAGTTGGGACAATATCGGAACTTGTTTAGTAAAGCTCATCTCTCTGGTATTTTTGTTTGTTTCAATCGAACTTTTTATATTCTATCATTATCTTCATGGTTTTATTCTTCTTTATTTTTTCAATAAGATACCTGGTTTTCTGTGTTCTCAACTTAAAACTTTGTTGCCTAAGCTGAAATCTTGTTGGAGTGCAGGTAATAGGTTTTTGAGTGGCCAAAATAGGTTTAGGTCAAGCTATGCAGTCAATTTAGGCCGCAAACTCCGAGATGCTGATGAAGCTAGTGAAGCTGCTAGTTTAAGAGAAATTTACCATGGAAATGATCCTAAAGCAGTGATAAGACTATTTGAAAGTCAGCCATCATTACATTCTAATCCTTCTGCACTTTCTGAATATGTTAAAGCATTAGTCAAAGTTGACAGGCTTGATGAAAGCGAGTTACTTAAAGACATTGCAGAGAGGTGAGTGGTCTTGCTATCTTGCATCTATAATTTCTCTTAAAATGATAATTTTGCAGTATTTTTTTCCCCATTTTTCTGGAGTTATCTTTGAATGTTGTTCCTAATTTGATAGTGCTAATACATTCTCTGTTAAACTATTATTAACCATTTCTTTCTGAACAACTTCTGCTCTTTGCCTTTTCTGTTATCTTTGTTGGCTAATAGATTGTGCAAAATTACGGGTATCTCCAGTTCAGCAGTGGAGGAAGAGAGTAAAAGTGGCCTTTCAGCTTTTCAAAATGTGGGAAAATCGACAAAACATGGTTTCTTAGGAACTGCTACTGCTCCTATCCACATGGTGACTACAGGAGGAGGGAATTTTAAAGATCAATTGTGGCGTACTTTTCGTAGTATTGCACTTGGCTTCTTGTTGATTTCTAGTGTTGGAGCACTTATTGAGGATAGAGGGATTAGTAAAGGTAGAATGTTTTAAGTGACAAGTTTTCTTCTAAATTATTTGTCCATGATTAAACTGATAGTCCTTTTCCTGAATTCTGACTGACTGGTATCCTTGTTTTAGGACTTGGTCTACACGAAGAGGTGCAAGTTGTAGAATCTAACACAAAATTTAATGATGTCAAAGGAGTTGATGAGGCAGAGGCAGAGGCAGAGTTAGAAGAAATTGTCCACTACCTTCAAGATCCTAAGGTGAATGCACTTTTTGATTTGGTAGATGTCTCCCTCTCCCTCCCTCACTCGCCGTCTCTAATTACCTTTACCCTTCTTGCAGCGTTTCACTCGTCTTGGTGGCAAGCTTCCAAAAGGTGTCTTACTGGTTAGTCCACCTGGCAATGGGAAAACTATGTTAGCAAGAGCTATTGCTGGAGAGGCTAGTGTACCTTTCTTCTCCTGCAGTGGCAGTGAGTTTGAAGAGATGTTTGTTGGAGTTGGAGCTCGAAGAGTGAGAGATCTTTTTGCTGCTGCAAAGAAGCGATCCCCATTTATTATATTTATTGATGAGATAGATGCCATAGGTGGAAGCCGTAATCCAAAGGACCAGCAGTACATGAGGATGACTTTGAATCAGTTGCTTGTCGAATTGGATGGATTTAAACAGAATGGAGGAATCATTCTAATTGCAGCTACCAATTTTCCAGAATCATTGGATAAGGCACTGATTAGACTTGGACGATTTGACCGCCGCATCATTATTCCTTATCCAGATTCTGGAATCCCACATGTTAAAGGTACTGTGTTGACTGCGTACAAGTCCATATGTTTTTGGAGTCGGAGCTTGAGTTGACATTTGCCAGTGGCTGATTGAGCAAATTATAGGCTGTAGTTGGTGCTGACAGTGTTTAGCAGGCCCCATTGAAGCATGTATCATAAAATTTGGCTTGATATTAGCTTTTCAAGCATGCTTCTCATTGATGTCTTTGCTAATTTACATTTTGGTTAAATGACATCAACATTTTGTTGTCTGACTCTCCCATATTAGGTTTGCATTGCTTCTAATTATTTGAATCATTGTATTATTATATTATTCTAAATTTAATATGTTTGAAAAAATTTATCTTCATAAAGGTTTTTCCCCAAACATTTTTAATATTATCAATCTAATTATAAATAAAATGTTTTAAAAACATCAAGCAGAACAATTATGATATATTACCATTACAATATTTTTAAGTTATAGTAATAAAATTTTTAAAACAAAATATATTACAAAATTATAAAACAAATATATAATTTCACATGCAAATACTTCAATATTTCTAAGTAAGTAATCTTTTACCTATCAATATTTTTTCAATTAACAAAGAAATTATAACTTCTTTTACCTTAAATTTATGGTATTATATAATAATATTTAATTATTTTATATAAATTAGGATTTGACTTTTAAATTTCACATAATTTTAAAAAAAATTAAACTGAATTGAATTTTCCGAAGCATAAGAAAGTATATAATAATAATAATAATAAGTCGAGCCTTAATGAATTGGATTCAAAATCCAAGTAGAAAAACCCAATTAAAAATCCTAATTTTAATACCCAATAAACACCCTAAAGGGCCTGTTTTATTGTAAAAATGATCCGGACAAAACCGGGTGTCTACGGACCTGAACAATGGGTCATGTTCTTTACTTCTTCCTAGAGAAATCCTCGGATAGAGTTTCGGTTTTCCCCCCTGCAGTTATCTGGGCTTTATTCATACTCCATGCATTCAACCTTGAAACTCTTACACTGAGACTTCCATTGTTGAATGCAAAAAGATGGGCTTCATCATTAATAGCAAGCTTTGGATAAACTCTTGTGGTGATAACACTTCTTCCTTTTCCACCAAAACTCTCAATTATGGAATGGTCTATCTGCAAAAAGGTGAACCAAGAAATGTAAAAATGGTAGAAACCAAAATCAAAATATACCGAAAAGGCCAGCAGGGTGAACACAAATCAACGCACCAAGGTTCTTAGTGAAACCATTTCCCGCTGAGGATCTATGTCTATGAAGGCTCCGTATGTAGTTTTATCTAACTCGTTCCGTAAAGAAGACCTGTTGAACAACATGTTTTGACATTGAATCAAATGAATGTGGATGACTTACTGCTTAAATCGTGGATAGTTTTGGACAGAAGTGGTGACTAACCTCTTTTGGTCACTGCACATAAGTACTTTATAGTCTTTATGGTCTCGGAAAACCCGGAAGAAAATCGCGGTTTGTTCAGTCAAGTCCTTTGTTGCCAAAGCTAATAAACCGAATGGTCCGAATTTTCCGGTCACAGATGCATCTTGTTTGTCACAGATTAGTTGGGGATCAACCAAACTGGTGTCTATGAACTCGGCCTCTTCTAGTTTGGGCAATTCAAACATTATTTCGATATCGGCCTTCCAACATAGTAAGAAAATTGTTCATGACAATGCAATTACTTCAAATACAAATGGGAAATTGATATGCAACCACAGAGCACTCACCTGTGAAGCAGTGATGCCCGAAACTTCAAAAACCGACCCGCTTTCGAGCTGCTTGCCATAAACATAGACTTCATTGTCACGTAGACTATTGAGTTCTTCAACTGGCCACTGCACTAGTTGCTTGCCATTTAGGTCAAGCCAAATCTGCCTTGGAATCGACTGCAAAGGATTATCCATAAACCATTGAGATTGAGGATCAGTGTGATTCTAATACATCATGCAGCGTCAATAAATATGTAATGTCAATCACCTGAAGTCCAGACCATCCTTTCTTTAGATCATCTTCCATACTATCGGATTCATTTACCCAAGCGCATAGTATCCTTCGGTTCTTCTTACCATCAAAGAACGACTTTGAGGCGTAGAATTTACCGTAATCAAATCTCAAGTCCGAACTGGTTCCGGTAAAGTCAGCATCAGGAAGGAACCTTTCCTGCTCAGTAACGTAAGTCCCCACTATATAGTAATCATGGGAATTGAAACTTGCCTTCATGACATGCCTAACACTCGGGTTTTCAACAGAGGTGTCGACCCCATTGGTGCTGTTAATCGACACGGGAAAGAAGTCTGGACACTCCCACATTTCGGTTTTCAACGACGAATAAAGAGGATCTCGATGCATAGTCCAATGAACAAAATCTTGACTTTGGTAGAGTATAGCCATGCCCTGGTTATTGCTATAGCTTCCAATGACTACTTTCCAGGTTCCATCAGGGCCCTGCCAAGCAGTTGTTGGATCTCTAAAGTTATCTCCTTTTACACCATCCGGTGGAGTCATTAGAGGGTTTCCGGAGTATTTGACCCATTCTACTAGCAATGGATCGGATTCGTTTTTTGGGGTTGCCAGGTTTTGAACCTGGTTATAGTTAGCATCTATGCCGGTGTATAAAATGACCGGTTTATCCCCCGGAAGGATCGTTGCCGAACCGGACCAGCAACTTATGGCATCAAATGGCTCGGATGGAACAAGTGCATGATCAAGACCGAACCAGTTAATAAGATCATATGATGCAGAATGTGCCCAAACCATACCATCACCAAACCATGCACTATTTGGATTGTATTGGTAGAATAAGTGATAGACTCCCTTGTAGTACATTGGCCCTGCATGCATGGATGGAACAATTAAGTGTTTTCAGATTTAACATGCTACATCCGGACTTTTCATTTTTCTTAAAATACCCGCGTTAGATACCTAGTCCGAAACATGCTCGAGCGTGGAACAGAGCATGGTCTTCCCAATATATGAAAAATTTAAAAAAAAAAAAATAAATTATACTCTTATTCAACACTCATCCTCGAATCCGTGTTACACATATAATTTAAGATATGATATTTCTAAATCCGAGCAATATACATCTAAAGTACAAAAGGAGAAGGGAAAAAAGATAAGTTGAAACCAAAAGGAAATTGCTTTCTTACCGTTTGGATCTGTGTAGTGAATATCACCCATTTTCATCATCCCACCATTGAAGCAGATCAGTTGAATCAATTGACACCAAACAAACATAAAAACAAACACATCAATGTCAGAGAATTGGGATGTTTTTTATTATTATTAAAAAAACATGAAGTTGCAAGAACAAGATTAGTTTCTTACCATTCAACCAGTTTTGAGGAGATTGGAAGTGATAAGCTGTTCTATAAGGCTGTTCTGCTTGCAATAAAACCTGGAAAGATTGAAAACTTGTATTGTCTGTCAGATAATCACAGTCTTCCACTTTATTTCCATTGATTAGCAGAAAATAAGAAAACCCAATAAACAGGAACAGAGATATATCCATTTTGTTCTCTCAAAAGAAGGCAGAGATGAACCAATGGGTTTTGTCTAAAGATCAAAAGCTAAATGAACCAATGGGTTTTGTCTAAAGATCA
This sequence comes from Gossypium bickii, assembly GCA_025503065.1. Lineage (NCBI taxonomy): Eukaryota > Viridiplantae > Streptophyta > Magnoliopsida > Malvales > Malvaceae > Gossypium > Gossypium bickii. The sequence continues at coordinate 6,649,783 of CP106709.1, forward strand.
AAAGCTAAGATCTGTAGAACATATATATATATAAAAAGACAACACAAGGACAATAACCCATGAATTGTAAGAATTTACACCACGGTTAAAAGAAATATTTCTTAATTTGCAATAATTAAAAAAAGAAAGAAAGAAACAAGTGTTGAGGTGTAAGAGTTATCTGATGGATTCCCTTTACAACATGAACTTCATTATTGCTGCGGTCAGCTTGAATTGCGCGTGCCTAATTTCTTGTTTAATTAAAATTAAAAAATAATCTTAAACTAAGACTTGTAAAACATGTATGAATAAAAAAAGACCATGCAAGGACAATAACCCATGAATTGTTGAGAATTTGCGCCATGATTAAAAGAAAGGAGTATACATACATTTTTTTTTAATTTCGCACATAAACTTTATTTATCTTAATTGGGTACTAGAAGGTCCAATTTAGTACATGAACTTAGTATTTTTTCTCTAATTCGGTACCTAAGTTTTGTTTTAGGTTCAATTTGGTACTTGAATTTATTAAATGTTATACAAATTACCCAAAACATTAGAGGTGTTAAAAAAATTTTGTTATGCTACAAAAATATTATCAGTACTAGAGGAAATTCATGTTAAAAAATAGATATTGAGCTATACTTAATGAATTAATATTAAATAAGAAAAAAATTAAACCCCAAATTAAAAGAAATTCATTATTTTTAATTAATAAAATAATTAATTAATTAAAAATAAAAGTAATTTAACATATAAAATATAAAAAAATATCATATCATCTGTTACATGTCGGCCATACATTGATTATTTTTGCTATTTCATAAAAAAATAACATTGTTAGTATATTGGACCAATTTGTAAAGCGTTTGACAAGTACCAAATTGAATAAAAAAAAAGTTAGGTACCAAAATAGGAAAAATAGTCAAGTTCAGGCACCAAATTGGATCCCTAAAAGTTCAAATACCAACTTAAGAAAAGCTATCAAGTTTAGGTACTAAATTAGAAAAAATGTCAAATTTAAGTACCGAATTGAACAAAAAAATTTAAGTCCGAAAAAGCTTAAAATAAATATTTCTTAATTTGCAATAATAAAAAATAAAAAATAATCTTAAACTAAGACTTGTAAAGCATGTATATATATAAAGACTATGCAAGAACAATAACCCATAAGAGGTTACACCAAGATTAAAAGAAAAAATTCTTAAATTGTAATAATTAAAAATAAAAAAAAAAATCTTAAACTAATGATGAGTTTAGATAAGCGGTGTATTTACCTATGATCAGTATAAAAATAGCAGTGATAGTAAAATTAAATACTGTAACAATACTTTAATATAAAACAAAAAGTAAACTAAACATATCATACCACTTATTCAAACTTATTCTAAAACTTGTAAAAGGAAAGAATTGTTGAGTAAGAGTTATAAGGCCTCCCTTTTACAACATGAACTTCATTATTGCTGCAATCAGCTTGAATTACGTGTGGCCCATTTCTTGTTTAATGAAAATTAAAATATAATTATAACGGTTGTCCCTTCTAATTATTTTTCAACTTTACTCATAATTTTGAATATCATGCGTTATTCTTCATATTCAAGGTTAACGGTTGTCCCTTCTAATAACATTATATTCAATATATGAAATTACGATATCTTTTTGGGAGTACAATATGTCTTACCACTATATTCAACATTTTTCGATTTTATATGATGATAAACTAAAATTTGTAATTCAATTTCAATTAGATTTATGATGCGGAGGACATAAATTAGTTGGGTTTGACGGATTTGAGTATTAATATTTTTGAATCATTTCGGGTTATTATTGAATTGATTTTTTTTAAAGTCAAATTATCTCGAGTTTATCTAAATCCTAATGTTTTTTAGTTTAAATAAAATAGGTTGGAATTATTGATTTTTTATTTTTTATTATTAAAGGGGGTTGAAATTGAAATTAATAAAAGCTCTCCGGTCTTAATTTTCATCATTATTCCTTTGCTTGCATGGCGATGAGACCGTGGGTTCAACCATGTGGATTACTTGGTCCACATGTGAATCAACAACAGCTTAGAGTCGCAAAACCAGCATGTCCCCTCAGCCCAGCCAAGCCAATCTTTTTCTTTTAAAAAGAAAAGAATTCATATATGGTGAGTCATCCGTACAATAGGTAGGCCTTGGGTACATTTACCCTACTAACATGCTGAAGTAGACTAGAGAAAAACAAATAAAAATACTATTCAACAGTATAAATCAATGGTCCCAAACAAGGCCGCAGCCTCTGTGAATAAACTTGTTCATACTAGGGTTATTCATTAAAGTTCGAAATTATCTAAATTTTTAAAGGGTTTAGATAAAAATATTAAACTTGAAAATTGGATTTAGGCAAAAAAATATTAAGCTCGTTTAAAATATAAGTTGAGCTTGAACTTAAATATTTAAGTCTTGAGTTCGGTCCTATCCGTTTTAAGTTTATAATATTTTATATTATATTATTTTTATATACTATATAATTTAAAATACATTAAAAAATAAATTTATACTAAATATATAATATTACTTTAATGTAAATATTAAAATAATATTAAGATGACTATATAAAAATTTTAAATAAATAAAAAATTATTAAATATTAATATAATATAATATAAATATTTAAAAATAATAATATAAGTGAGCTTAAAATAGATTTAATTTAATCTTTTATAAATATAGACGAATTTAAACAAAATTTTAAATCTAAATTTTAAATTAAACTCAACTTAAACAAATATAAAATATATTAATATAATATTTAAGATCAATCCGAACCTGTTCATGAGCACCGCTGCCTGAAACACTTCATTGATTATCAAGTTTTTAACAGGTGTTGAAGCACGCTCCGATGAGCATTGAGACTTGGGCAAAGCTGTTGGGCCAAAACTCCGTTATCACCGTTGGGTTGAGCACTGTAAATTCAGTTAAACACAACAAACAAGGAAAATAAAAGAAGCTATCAACAGGTTTGGTGCCATCATTCAACCCATTTCTGGCTGCCTCCGTGCCCCCACCAAATGCTGATGAACCATGTCGCCATCGGAGCTACTGGAGCCGCTATTCCCTCCTCAGAGCAGGTTCTTTAGCTGCCATTAGTGACTCAACCGAATCCTTCATCTCCACTTTCATCTTTCTTAATTGGGATTCCGTCAACTCGAGCCAGCGCTTGGATTGGAGCAGCTTCTTTCTAACAACTCTGTTGCTTCTCCCTTTTGTTTGCAAATAAAGTGGAGAGCAGTTTGGAGGAGAAAGAAAGATGGAATCAATTGATGTCTTAAAGTCTAAATTTGGGTTAAAACATCATAAACTTGGTTTATAACATAAATTGGATGCTTCAAAAGAAAAGAAAAAAACATAAATTGGGTTGAGTCAATTATTGGGTTTAGAATTTAGGGTGGGTTTGGATAGTTAGTGGGATACGGTGCGTTTAGCTTACTTTTTATCTCAGTTACAATATTGTTACCGTATTTAATCTCATCTTACCATTGTTTTTATACTAACCGTAAGTAAACGTACTATCTATCCAAATCCACCCTTAGATGGATTTATTAGTTATTGGGTTTAAATAAATAGATAAGCCCATGTTTTTTAATTATTAGATTAAAAATGGATAAAATTTGCATTATTTTTAGGATAAATTATTAAAATAGTTACTTTTGTTTGTCTCAGGTTATATTTTAGTTATTTACGTTTAAAATGTTATGTTTTAATCATTTACGCTGTGTTGTAACATTTTAGTTACTGAGCCATTAATTGTTATTAACGGTGTAACGGTAAGCTCATGTGGCACGTTAATTCATCATTTTAAACAAAAATTTTAAATTAAATTATATATTTGGTCTCTATATTTTCTATCTCTTTTAACGTAATTTCTTTTTATATATTTTCTATTTGTTAAAACTAAAACAAAAGGAGTAATGGAAAATAAAAAAAATTGTTAAAAAAATAAATTTGAAATTTGAAACCCAATCAGACTAAAATATCTTAAGGAAATAGCAAACAAAAAGAAGAAAGGGTAAATCTGACAATTCACAAAGAAGATCTTCTCCTCGTGACAGAAACTTATTACAATACCCATCATCAAAATAAAAGCTTAAAAACATTTTTACGAAAATTATAAAATTAATCTAACGATCCATCTCGCTTTCTAGATTTTCCATCTTTGCAACATTCTTTCTCATAAAATTTCACCCTTCCCTTTATTTTCTCGCTAACCAAACAAACCCATCCCGCACTGGGGATAGATAGAAAGGATAAGAAGATCAGACTTTTTTTTCTCTTTTTTTGGTCTCTGCAAAAAGGCGATGGCTTGGAGAAGCCTAATCTCTCAGGTTATTTCCCCTCTCTTTCGAGCTTCTTTTTGCCTAGCTCTTTGTGCATATATATATTTGTGCAGTGATTGTTATTTATATATTGAATCTCTATGATATGAAGCTTTAATATTTGGGGATTGAGGGAACCCTAATTTAAATAAATTAAAGATATTGCCTTTGACTCTTCAATAGTTGAATCCGAGCTATGTATTAGTGGAGTGGAAAAATTGAAAAAAAAAATGGAATCTTTTATTTTAATTTCCATTGGTCGTAACAAAAGATACTCATTTGCTTGAGCTGATTGAGACTTTTATTGGCGCAAACACTTCGTTTTTCTTTTTGAAGGTTTTGCAATTTTCATTTCGTTAATATGCATATTTGTAAATGTCGTCTCCCATTAGATATTGTTAGAAGTAGTGTATTTTTGCAATAATTGGATCGGTGAGAAACTTAGTTAATGCTTTTTGTGGGTTATTTTTGCTTATTATAGAGTAATTTGTATGTATATTCCTTTAGATAAACAATAAGCCTCGTTTCCATCTTAAAACAGGTATCAAGACAGCAATCACAGTTGGGACAATATCGGAACTTGTTTAGTAAAGCTCATCTCTCTGGTATTTGTGTTTGTTTCAATCGAACTTTTTATATTCTATCATTATCTTCATGGTTTTATTCTTCTTTATTTTTTCAATAAGATAATTGGTTTTCTGTGTTCTCAACTTAAAACTTTGTTGCCTAAACTGAACTCTTGTTGGAGTGCAGGTAATAGGTTTTTGAGTGGCCAAAATAGGTTTAGGTCAAGCTATGCAGTTAATTTAGGTCGCAGACTCCGAGATGCTGATGAAGCTAGTGAAGCTGCTAGTTTAAGAGAAATTTACCATAGAAATGATCCTGAAGCAGTGATAAGACTATTTGAAAGTCAGCCATCATTACATTCTAATCCTTCTGCACTTTCTGAGTATGTTAAAGCATTAGTCAAAGTTGACAGGCTTGATGAAAGTGAGTTACTTAAGACATTGCAGAGAGGTGAGTGGTCTTGCTATCTTGGATCTATAATTTCTCTTAAAATGATAATTTTGCATTATTTTTTTCCCCATTTTTTTGGAGTGATCTTTGAATGTTGTTTCTAATTTGATAGTGCTAATAAATTCCCTGCTAAACTAGTATTAACCCATTTCTTTCTGAACAATTTCTGCTCTTTGCCTTTTCTGTTATCTTTGTTGGCTAAAAGATTATGCAAAATTACAGGTATCTCCGGTTCAGCAGTGGAGGAAGAGAGTAAAAGTGGCCTTTCAGCTTTTCAAAATGTGGGAAAATCGACAAAAAATGGTGTCTTAGGAACTTCTAGTGCTCCTATCCACATGGTGACTGCAGAAGGAGGGAATTTTAAAGATCAATTGTGGCGTACTTTTCGTAGTATTGCACTTGGCTTCTTGTTGATTTCTGGTGTTGGAGCACTTATTGAGGATAGAGGGATTAGTAAAGGTAGAATGTTTTAAGTGACAAGTTTTCTTCTAAATTATTTGTCCATGTTTGAACTGATAGTCCTTTTCCTGGATTCTGACTGACTGGTATCCTTGTTTTAGGACTTGGTCTACACGAAGAGGTGCAAGTTGTAGAATCTAACACAAAATTTAATGATGTCAAAGGAGTTGATGAGGCAAAGGCAGAGTTAGAAGAAATTGTCCACTACCTTCGAGATCCTAAGGTGAATGCACCTTTTGATTTGGTAGATGTCTCCCTCTCCCTCCCTCACTCTCTGTCTCTAATTACCTTTACCCTTCTTGCAGCGTTTCACTCGTCTTGGTGGCAAGCTTCCAAAAGGTGTCTTACTTGTTGGTCCACCTGGCAATGGGAAAACTATGTTAGCAAGAGCTATTGCTGGAGAGGCTGGGGTACCTTTCTTCTCCTGCAGTGGCAGTGAATTTGAAGAGATGTTTGTTGGAGTTGGAGCTCGAAGAGTGAGAGATCTTTTTGCTGCTGCAAAGAAGCGATCCCCATGTATTATATTTATTGATGAGATAGATGCCATAGGTGGAAGCCGTAATCCAAAGGACCAGCAGTACATGAGGATGACTTTGAATCAGTTGCTTGTCGAATTGGATGGATTTAAACAGAATGAAGGAATCATTCTAATTGCAGCCACCAATTTTCCAGAATCATTGGATAAGGCACTGATTAGACCTGGACGATTTGACCGCCGCATCATTATTCCTTATCCAGATGTTGAAGGCCGGAGGCAGATTCTGGAATCCCACATGTCAAAGGTACTGTGTTGACCGTGTACAAGTCCATGTGTTTTTGGAGTCCGAGCTTGAGTTGACATTTGTCAGTGGCTGATTGATCAAATTCTAGGCTGTACTTTGTGCAGACTGTGTTTAGCAGGCCCCATTGAAGCATGTATCATAAAATTTGGCTTGATATTGGCTTTTCAAGCATGCTTTTAATTAAAGTCTTTGCTGATTTACATTTTGGTTCAATGACATCAACATTTTGTTGTCTGACTCTCCCATATTAGGTTTGTGTTGCGTCAGACTAACCATTGGCATTGGTAATATCTTTCTGGTAGAGTCATTGAGCCATGCAAGTCTAACCATTCATTCTGTTCCATTACAGGTATTGAAGGCAGATGATGTTGATTTAATGATCATTGCTAGAGGTACTCCTGGATTCTCTGGTGCGGATCTTGCAAATCTGGTCAATGTTGCTGCAGTGAATGCTGCAATGCATGGCGCTAAAGAAGTGACAATGGTAGATTTGGAGTATGCAAAGGACAAGATCATATTGGGAAGTGAACGCAAGTCAGCTGTCATTTCTGAAGAGTCACGAAAATTGACTGCTTTCCACGAGGCTGGCCATGCTCTTGTTGCCATCCATACGGAGGGGGCACTTCCTGTTCACAAAGCAACAATAGTCCCTCGAGGGATGGCTCTTGGCATGGTGTCCCAGTTGCCTGAGGTGGATCAAACAAGCTTCTCCCGAAAACAGATGCTTGCTAGGCTCGATGTTGCCTTGGGTGGTTGGGTTGCAGAAGAGCTCATCTTTGGAGAAAACGAAGTTACTTCCGGTCCACGCTCTGATCTTGAGAATGCAACTGAACTGGCCCGATCCATGGTTACAAAGTATGGCATGAGTAAAGAAGTGGGACTTGTTACCCATTCTTATAATGATGATGGTCGGAGCCTAAGCACTGAGACTAGACATCTTATAGAGAAAGAAGTGAAGTTCTTACTGGAGAATGCTTATAACAATGCAAAAACCATCCTCACTACCCACAGCAAAGAACATCATGCACTTGCTAATGCATTGCTCGAGCATGAGACACTCACAGGAGCTCAGATTAATGCTCTGCTGGCGCAGGTTAACTCTCAGCAGCAGCAACAAGAACAGCATCAAGAGGTGATTGTAGCACAGAATGGACCTCAGTCCAACCCAGTACCACCAAGTCCTAGTCCAGCTGCATCAGCTGCAGCCGCAGCAGCCGCTGCAGCCGCAGCGGCAACTGCTGCAGCTAAAGCCAAAGGTGTTGCTCCTGTTGGATCTTAGCAGGCAAGGCACTGGTAGAGGCACAATCAGGTAGTTATTTCTTGAATTGAATGTACACATACATATTCTCAAGCCTTTTTGAGTTTGTAGGTTTGCATGATTACTGCCACTGGGTTTTATCTGTTTATAACCTTGTGTCTGATGTGACTGAAAGATGTAGAAGGTGAATTATATGGCAGCTGTGTCGTAACGGTAAGTAGCATTAACTTGAGTAATAGAAAAATGCATGGCATCACCCTTCCCCTCGCCTACGTTCTTTTTTTGGGGTTTCCCCTTTTGATTAAACAATTTTCTTCATACACTGATAATGTTCCATTTAAGGGTTTACCCTCCTGGGGATTTGTTTGTAAAGCGTTGATAATAAAGTACCTTTTGATCGCTTTTCCGCTGGTATTTTGACTTATTTGGATTCCGAATTGAGGCTTGTATCATTTGTGAAAAAAGAGGCTCTCTTTTATTTTCTTTCTCATGCCTTGGGTCATTTCACAACTACAAAGCCATCAGTTCAGAACCCCGTTTTTGGTTGCTCGTTTCTTGCATTAATGTCCGAGTCTAGGTCCATTTCTTAAGATGAATTTTCTTGTATGATGTATCCCCTGTTAGCTGTGAATCGCAGCATGGTTATAGTGCTCTTTTACTTTAGAGATTATTTCAGGTCACAAGAACGTCATAATAAGATCTAATGATAACCCAAGTCACTTTCTTGATAGATATAATTGTACATCCGATCCTTATTTTGCCACCTCAATTTGGCAATTTCCACTAGTTTCTGATAAACTTGCTAAGTGAAATATATATATACGGCCCACAGATTCATTCATGCATACATAGGATTGATTCACAACACTCTACGTAGCACGTCTTTCCATCATTTAAAAAAAATTATTGTATTTATGAATGAAAACTAATAACATGAAGGATCCATCCGCAAAAATTATTCCAAGTATTGTCCACTCGCTCAAAACGTCATTAGAATTAAATAATACGTTGAGATAAATTAGATTTGAAACACTTTTCCATCGAGCGGTATCTTAAAAGTAGAAACGAAATAAAATCATTTTTGGTGCGTTTTGGGTGAAAACATAGCAGCTAGAGAGAGATTTTTCCTCATCCTTGGTTACTTGACTTTACGTTAGCAGAGCGGTGGTGGATGAGCTCAGACCTGAGAATCTGCTGAGGAGAGAGAAGGCATTGGCATCGGAAACATGTTCCCACGATTTGATTGTTTTGGAATCTGAAGGAAGAGATAAAAGTGGGAGGGTGGAAGTTTGTATTCACTAATCGCTTTCAATGCTGCTGCATGGGCACGATTTGATTCTATTATGAGCGACTCTAATGGTATTGTCAGTGTCCCTCCCAATAAATATATGGATGATTTTGAACACGGAGCAATTATCCAGAAACTAGGCTTTAAACAAGAAGGTTAAAATTACTGGCCGTCTAGAAAATTTGTTTCTCGGATTAAAATTTAATAAAATATTTTAAAATAATTAAATTTAATTTTCAAAATATTTTTTATTACTTAAGTTCAATTCCGATAGACATGAGGCATAAAAAAACTTTTTTCAAGTCTGATTTATAATTAAGTATACTCCGAATCCTCCTCTTTTGTATTAATGAAAAAATAATGGTATGAAATTATAATTTCGCGTTATTTCTATCCATTTTTAATAACAGAATGATAGGAAAAAGCTGACAATCAAGAGGAAAAATTTGATTTGTCATTTTCCTATTGAAAAGTGATAGGAATAAGTAAAATTACAGTTGTACTATAATCCGTTCTCTTGCATTAATAACTAAATCTTGTTGATGTTTTACCACTTGTTGGAAGCATTTCATGTCATTACAATCTCGTCAAGTTGTAATCTCGCTCATTACATTGCTAGTATGACTTTGTCAAGTAGCAACACTTCATTGAAGCTTGGCTTCAGGGAAGTACATTGGCATGAAACTTTGGCCTTCTTCAATTTATCTTGTAAATTATAGGTGCTGGGTTCTCTCTTACACATAGGATACATGATATCTTGCTTAGTCTATTTCTATCCCATCCAATTTATTTAAAAAACTACTATGTTATCTACTTGATCGACCACGACGAGATTTGCCTTATACATTGGTTAAGATTCTAAATTAAAAAAAGATCACCTTCACCAAATACAACTCACCATACATTTACCATTGTGTGTTCTATTGTCTAAGCCTCCAACCCTCTCTTGTACTCAACAAAGTTAAATTTAAAATTGAAAACAAAAAATATATATTTGTTATATTTGTATTTCTTTAACCATCATCTATGGTTAACTTTTCAAAATTATAAATATTTAACTATAAGCATGTTTAATTTTAATATATTTATTTATACTAATTATAAAACTTTTAATTAACTTAACATGATGAATTAAATAGAGAAATTTAGATAATAATATAACTAAATATAGATGTCACAAAATGTAAATAAATTTTAACTTAAAAAACAAAACTGACATTGTCTTTAAAAAAACAGAACTCACATCCTTAAGAAACTGTCCACTTTCACAATTTCCCACTCTTTTTTTTTTTCATAATATTTTTATAGATTTTTCTCTAACTAAATTCAATTTTTTAACATTTCATAATTATCCTAAGAAAACTACTTTTTATACTAAAAAGACTATTAATTTATTTTTAAAGCTTTTTTTTATCAACTTTTTTTTACTAAACGGTTGCTTTATAATAAATGTTGATAATGTCAATAGAGCGATTACAAAACAATAAGAAAAGGAAAAATAAAACACAAATTTTACGTGAAAATCATTTCGGAAAAAAATCACGGGCGAAGGAGGAGAAATCCACTATTGAAAACTAAATAATACTAGAGGAGTTTCTACTACACAGGCTTGTTCTTGACATTTTTGGGCCCTAAGCAAAACAATAAAATGGGATTTTATGTTCCTTACAAGTTGGAGAAAAAAAATTTTAGATCTCATAAAAGTTGGTAAAAAAAATTTTTAGACCTTTCAAAAACTGGAAAACAATATTTTGGACTCCTTTCAGCCTTGGCCCTGGGCGACCACACCTCCAGCAATCCCCAGGGTTGAGCCTGCGACTACATCTATTTAAATGCTGAAAAACCCTATTCTAATTAATCAATGTCAAATAGAATAAGTATAGCTCTAAATCTAATCATAATAAATCTGGATAAGACTCACAGACTTAAAAGCAGAATAAAATTTAGAGAGAATTTACACATGATTTATATCATGAACATCAACCTTATCATTAAATCAAAATTTTAACAAAATTAAATTTAAATATTTAACAAATTTGAATATCTAAAGAATAATGATAAATAATTTTATATGGTGCTACTTAGATTTAATTGAATCGAGACATGAAGAAACTCACTCAAAAATTTTCGAATAACATATCGAGGGCAAATCTATGGTTCATGTTGTCTTTGAGTTGAAAATATATCCCATTATTTTGTCACTATATTTATTTCTTTAACAAATTACGAAATTCGAATCACACACAAATTGTCTCACAATGCAAATTCTATAAAAACTCATTTATTTCTTTAACAAATAATCAACCATGCAATGCTAAATAATAATCAAGTTTCATTTAAAGTAGATTTTGGATAGTATTAAAAAAATTTAACTTTTCATGGATTTTTTCTCTACCTATGGATTCAATTGATTATATTTATAATTAATTATTTTTATTAAAATCTAAATTTAATAAATATTTAGAGGTGTTCATGGGTCAGGTCGGGTCGAGCCTAAACATGATATTAACATACTTTCTATTTGTCCAAACCCAACTCGAAATATGGGTTTAAAATTTTGTCCAAATCCTTCCATATTTATAAAAAACTAATTCAAGTCCATTTTAAATCCGCTCGTATTATTTTTTAAAAATATTTATTTTATTTTAATATTTAATAAATTTATACAATTTTTATTCATTGAAATTTTTTATATAATTATCTTAATATTATTTTAATATTTACATTTAGAGTATAATTATATATTTAATATAAATTTATCCTTTAATGTGTTCTAAATTACATAATATATAAAAATAATATAAGTTGAGTCAGGCTGGGCTTAAAGCTTAGGCCTTGAATGTTTGAGCCCAAGCCCAGTTAATATTTTAAATAGATTTATTTTTTTGTCTAAACTCTTTTTTCAGCTATTATATTTTTATCTAAATTTTCTTAAATTTCGAGCAAATTTTTAGACTTGAAAGAATAACCCGACTAACACTCCATTGATAATTTTATTCTTTGCTTCCACCTTTTAGAAAGGAACATATTTTCTCATAGAAAGAATCTGAAATCGATAGAATTTTACCACACCTCTTAAGCCATTCCCTCCTTTTATTCCAATTATAACTACTTTTGTTTTTTATTGCTTCTGCGCCACCGCTTTTGTATTACCAAAACGAATTTATTTAAAAGCTTGAAACCAACGCGATGACGTTTCCTTTGCTTACACTCTCCCACTCGCAACCGTTTTGGAAGTTTAGAACTCACCGAGTCATTGCAAACACTACCGAATCAACTCGGAATCTCTGCAAATCGACCCTATATTTGTTCCTCGCACTCGCCACTCCTTTCATTGCGTATCGCTGCTTTAACTCCTCTACAATGTCTCGGTCTTCGTCTTCGTCTTCGTCATCCTCTCAACCCGCTACCAAAATCGATGCCGAATCTCTCCGCCGTCAACGAATTAACTCCAGCAAGCTCTATCAGCCTGATGCTTCCTCCAAGGTAACTTTTATCTTGTTAATTATATAAAATTTTCATATATGATAAATAAATTGTTTGTTTCTAGCTTGAAATTTTGAAATTTTCATTTTACAGGTTCCAGTTATCTACTCTTCTTATTACGATATCAGCTTCCTCGGAATTGAGAAACTGTAAGATATTTTGAATTTGATTTTTTTTTTTAAAATTTGATTAACCGGTTTTAGAAAATTAGTTAGTTATTCGCGGTTGATGTAGGCATCCGTTCGATTCTTCGAAATGGGGTCGGATATGCCGGTTCTTGATGTCGGAAGGTTACCTGGAAAAAAACTCTATTGTTGATCCATTGGAAGCTTCAACGGAGGATCTACTTGTGGTAATTGAATGTTTTTTCCACTCACTTTGTTTATACACTGAGTCTTATACTTATTGTGGAAAAAGGAAGATCATAGGTGATGGAAAATATAACTCTTAGTTAATGAGGTATCTATCTGTAGAAGGCGCAGTAACCTAATGCTTGTATTTTCCTCCCCGGTATTCTCGGGATAGGTGCATACAGAAGCATACCTGAATAGCCTGAAGAACAGCGTGAATGTTGCCAGGATAACTGAGGTACCTTGTAGAATTTCCTTATGCAATAATTTGGTTGTTTTTAGTATGAAGTTAATTTTTGCTTCCTTGGATTTTACTTATTTCGTTGCCAGTTGCAACTATCTAGTGTGATCTTGTGGCTCTGCTTAAAAATGGGATTCTCCAGAAAAAAATAGCAAGATTGCTTGGTTTTATTTATTACTGTTTTGGGTTCATGGGAATTTTGTGTGTTGCATGCCTAATATTTTACTGGCTATGTTTGTTATAGTTTGATGTTTTTGGCTGAGAACTAAGTAGTATGAAATGATGTTATTGTACTTCTCAGATTGATTCAAAGCACTGTGTTGTGTAGGTTCCTCCTGTAGCAATGTTACCCAATTGGCTTGTTCAGATGAAAGTTCTTTATCCCTTCCGAAGGCAGGTAAAGCCATAGAATCATAGTCTGTGTTGGAGCTAATTACATCATTTTCTTTTTCATTGGAGATTGAGTTTTTTGTGAAACTTGGATTATACTGATCATATTACTACAGGTGGGTGGAACTGTTCTGGCAGCTAAGTTAGCGAAGGACCAAGGATGGGCTATCAATGTTGGGGGAGGGTTTCATCATTGCAGTGGTGGAAGGGGAGGTGGATTTTGTGCATACGCAGATATTTCCCTTTGCATTCATTTTGCTTTTGTTCGGTTAAATATATCAAGGTAATAGAATGTCAAGATTAAAAATAATAAATGCAGTCCTTGCAATCTTATATGGCATCCTATTCTCAACTAATCAATTGACAGTATCTTTTATTAATGGGCTACTCTCCTTATACTTTACAATATTTTTTAGGGTGATGATAATTGATTTAGATGCACATCAAGGAAATGGTCATGAAACGGATTTTGGTAATGACGGTAAGGATGCTTTAACTTTCCTCATGGTGCTTTAGCTTGGTTTTCTTTTTCTTTTTTAATTTTCTATGTTTGTGTTTTAACTGGCAGAGCGTGTGTACATCCTGGATATGTACAATCCTGGAATCTACCCATTTGTAAGTGCTTGCTTTCTATATTTGTATTGCATCTTCTCTAGTTGAACCTGAACAGCCTCTTCTCCTACACGATAGCATGTTCTGTCCTTTTAACTGTTATTTTTTTGCTCTATGCAATGAGTTCTGACTTTTTTCTCTTGAAATATCAATTTAAGAGGACAACTCACCTCACCTTCTGGTTTTATTATTATTTTTCATTTGATCTTTTCAGGATATGACTGCTAGAAATTATATTAACCAGAAGGTTGAAGTGGTGGTGAGCATCTAGCATCTTGTTAATGAAGTTAGCTTATTGCTGGCTAGGTCTTTAGCTGATTTAATATTCCGATATATGAACAGACTGGGACTACAACTGATGAATACTTGAAGCAATTGGATAAAGCACTTGCGGTAAGATTTCTTTCAGCTATCTTCAACATGCTTTGTTCTGTTTTTCGCTGGATCTTTTCTCAATTCTGATGTCCATATCTGCTGTATTTTATCTGACAACACTAATGCATCTTTGCCTGACACCTTTACTCACAAATAAGTCCGTTTTATGTGTCTGTCTTGGTTTTGACTTTGTCATTTACTATTTTTAATCGTATTATTTCAAATGCATTTAGTGCTTATACTGTGTCTCTGCCTCTATTCTTTTATTTATTGTTGTCATAATGTCTGATGCTTTTTAACTCTGGTGCACTCTGACATGATTTCATCAGCAATTTTTGCCAACTCGGGCTTCATCTTTTGCTTTGCATTTTTATCTCTATTATGTTCTTCTCTTTTCTTTTCATTTACTTGTTATCTTTAACTAATTTTGTACTATGAATACCGTAGTAAAAAGTTGTTCTTATGTCATTATCGCATTGTAGTTATTAGTTACAAATGCCAGGTAGCGGGGAGTAATTTTGCCCCTGAGTTGATTGTGTACAATGCTGGAACTGATATTCTCGATGGAGATCCACTTGGTGGATTAAAGGTAAATTCAATCATGGGATCCATTTGCTTAATTGTGTGCTTTCTATTCTTTTTCTCCCAGTACTTTTCCTCTTCTATGAGAAGTAAATCAGATCTTCATAGATTCACGCTTTCTGTGAATCAATTGTCTCTGATTCATCAACTTAACTTTTG
The DNA here is from genome assembly GCA_025503065.1 of Gossypium bickii. Taxonomy (NCBI): domain Eukaryota; kingdom Viridiplantae; phylum Streptophyta; class Magnoliopsida; order Malvales; family Malvaceae; genus Gossypium; species Gossypium bickii. Next base: position 6,665,118 of record CP106709.1, read on the forward strand.
GTGAAGAATTGTCCTTTCAATGATGGCCCTGGAGAGTGGAGAGCAGCCTAAACATAATACAGAAAGAAGGAAGCTGATGCTGGTTGCAGGAACACATTCCTGTTTTATCTCGTATTATGTGCTAACATGGTCATGTTGATTCATATAAGATTTTGTGGTCATCTCCCTACAAGCTCTGCAGAGCTTCACTTGCCTGCTTATAGATTAACTGAACAGCGCTGCATTAGGATGATGCATCTTCTGACCACTAGAAGCAGATTAGAACAGTCGTTCTTTTCAACTAAACTGTGAAAGAAAAGCCTTCATTTATAGTACATTCATTTCAAATAAGTAGTTTTGAACCAAAAAGGGTAGTAGATAAGTAGCAATGACGATTAGATTATCATGCAAAATTACAGAGATTTTCTGTATCTTAAATGTTGGTTTAACTCTAGAAATATCCTACAAGATTTTGGGATATAATTCTAGATGGGCTGCTTGGCATAATCCGGAGTATCAGTGCTTGCAGTGAAGGGATGGAGTGTCGCATGTGAAAAATAAAAAGTAAAAGGAAGTTTGAGATGACTACAACCAAGAAGGGTGCTTAAGGCAGTTCATTTCTGTGCCCCTTTAATTTCTGGGGCATTCAGTAAAATATACCATGTTTTATTTTTAAAATATTTCTTTTTGTTGGATGGTGCATCTCTGCATAATTAATATTTGCTAGTTTTCACTTGCGGCTACTGTCACTTATAATTTTCAGGTCAGTCCAGATGGGGTGATCCAAAGAGATGAGAAGGTCTTCAGGTTTGCTCGTGAGAGAAACATCCCTATTGTAATGGTCACATCAGGTTCGTATCTTCAAACCTTTATATTTATGCTTGAAGCAGACAACAAATAGATGATGCCTTGCTTTATGCAAAAGACGACAACTGCCCTTCTTACATTAATTAAGAAAAATATTTTCAATTCAGTCACTGATCGATGTTGGTTCCTTTGATAACAGCCAAGATATAGTTCTCCTGCTCATCCTTCGTGTTAATGGAGGAAAAAAGAAATAGAAAGAATTGTTTATTTACTTTCCACTATATATGAACAAGACTGCTGGAGCTAAGTTTGAAATTACCAACATTGGATGAATCCTCAATGTAACCTGAGATGACGAATATCATACAAACATGTCTGACTCTGTTCAAGCTTCACCCATCATAACATACTTATCCATTTTCTTGTTTTAGGTGGCTATATGAAAACCAGTGCCAGAGTCATAGCAGATTCCATAATAAACCTCTCAAAGAAAGGCTTGATAGAGACAAATGTCCACGGCGGAAGAAATATAATGATATAAGGCTACTTTGCTATCAAAAAACAACTCCATTACAAAGGTCACTTCCACTGAAGAATCCCAAGGCATGAATACTATCCAAGTTACTTTCGTGTTTGTATCTGAAAGTGATCCTTACTATATAAGCAGGCAAATAGGAGAAATTAGGAGATAGAAGTGTAAGTTTTGCATAGGAATAATACTCATAGGAGCATACGACGCCGGTGCTCTCTCGCCTACCCGTGAGTGTGTCTCGAGTTGTTATTCGAGTAGTTTGCTAGGCAGTATCTTAGGGATTAGCTTGGCTTGGTCTTCCTTGTACACGAGGTATGGCCTCTTGCCGTGTGTCTACCTTCTCTCTTAGGTTATCGAATAACTGATATATAGGGAAACTTGTTTAATGCACAAATGTTTGTGTAAATGCAAATATGCAAGCTTATTTCAGTTTCAACAATGTGATCATTTCGATGCTGCTATGTGTTCCCTGCGTCTATCTTCTCTTAAAGTTTTTATGGCTCTATAAATGAAATATTTTGTTTGGAATTGAACTGAAATTGAAAAAAATAATTTTCAAGACATTTTTTATACAATAAATGTCACATTTGTTACAATATGGGTTTATTTGATTCTTTTTAATAGTATAGGAACTAAATTGATCTATTTAATAATAGAGGGACTAATTTAATCTAAACCCTAAAATACAAGTACCTTCTAGATACTTTCACTTCTAATTAGCGTATTATATAATCACATCATTACTATCCCCCAAAGAAACATCACAATTCTTTTAGCATGTTATATTTCACTATTTCCATCATTACAACAGATTTGGTCTTGCCCCTTGAATACACCAGCTCGTCAAAATTTTGATATGTTTATATGTCATCTGAAAAGAATTTTATTTGAGGCATTTGCATATTTATGTATACATGTCATTGTTGCTAATTTCGTTTCATTATTGTCTATGCTGGTTGATACATGCCATTCTAGTTAAATTGGAATCATAAAGTTTACATTTCCGACCCAAATTTCTTCAGTGTGTTTCGATCATTTCAGTATATCGTGGTCCATTTTAACAAATTTAGATAAGATTTTGATATTTTAATTTATTTTTTAATATTTAGTTAATGTTTCATTGTTGTTTATTTGTAATTTTCAAATTGCATGAATAAATAAATATTTTACATTATTATTTAACTTTTTTATTGCCTATTTTCAATGGATTTTGCATGTAAGGTAAAATGTAGAAGTTAATATTGGCTCATTGTTAAATAATATTAAGTTGGGTTGATTAATTAAGGTTTAACTAATGCTAAATTGCATTATGGATTGTAATGCAATAATGCAATAAGACAATCTATATTAGTAGTCAATCTAAACCGTTCGTAGTCTATTAGGTCAGATTGAGTAATTGACTCATGTTAGGACAATTTGTTGTTGAATAATTTAATTTGAGAGATAATTTGTTTTGGTTATCAAAATTAGATTGACTTTCGAAAATAGAAATATAAATGTGATTATTTGAACTAATAATATGTCAAATAGGACCTGGGTTAAATTCATTCTATGTCTGTTAATGGATTAATTACATGTGTGATTCATGAAATTTGATATATTAAGAACCTTTTATTTCAAGGTAATGGGTTGAATTTTAATATATTGAAAATTGAAAATCTATATTTCTCATTTATATGTTTATATAAAATCATATACGCTTTTCACCTTGATAAGCAATATTAAAACAATTTAATAAAAAAATTTATGATTTAAAGGATTACTAAAAGATAGTAAACAAAAAGATGAAAAACTCTCTGAAAGTGATCAACGGCGATGATGACTCGCGATCATTTGAAGATCGCAACACCAAGAAAGTAAGGTTCAAAGACGGATCCGATGGGGTCTTTGTGGATATGGCTGTGGATTCTATCCCATCCTCGAGCATGACAATGTCTTGGAAAGACAAACTCTTTCGGGCTAGTTCTTCTGGGGCTGGTCAAGGATTTGCGGGTTTTGATGGAGGGCGTGACGGAGATTTTACTATGGTAGATGATGATATTATAAAGTCCACCGTCAATGGAATCCCGATAATTGACTTTTCTGACCATGTCAAAGAAATTTTATACAAGGAAATGGAGATGACAGTAGTTTTGAAATTACTAGGCTGAAATATTAGCTATGGTGTACTGTTTAATCGTATTAGTAATCTTTGAAAGCCTATACAACCTTTTCAATTAATGGATATTGAGAATTGGTATTTTTTGGCTAAATTTCAGAACAATGAGGATTATGAGAAAGTTTTAACTCAGGGACCATGGATAATATTTGGGCAATATTTGACCATTTAGCCGTGGGCAAAAGACTTTTCCCTTCGTCAATCATACCCGAGTATGATTATGGCTTAGATCAGGCTACCTAGACTACCAGGATTTATGAGCAAGAGGAAGATCCTCAAGGCGATTGGAAGCACGATTGGTAATGTTGCAAAGTTTGATTTTAAGATAGATAATAATACCCCCTACCTGTATTCGTCGCCGGAATAGGGTACGAGGCATTACTGGAGTTTACCGAATTAATTTTCCATTATTACGAGTTAAATACTATTCATTTATCGAAACATGTCATGACATCCCTTAGATGGGCCTCCGAAGCCCAAAACATACATCAGGACCAAATCGGGATTAAATCAAAACCATAAGAAATTTTTCACAAAATACCAAAAAAAAAAAATATGAACTCAATATAACCCCTTTTATAAATATCTAACCTTCCCTGCAATTTTAAATCGAGACCAATTCAAACCAACCAACCCATTTCAACATATTTTCAAGATAGATTCAAGCATATCTATAAGATAACCTCATCACATACCAAAACCAAGATTTGTTAGCCATATCAATGGCTAACCTTACATTCATTTCACTTTAACATTTACTTTGTTAGCTTATACATGCCATTGATTCCCAAAATAAAGTTTCTTTATATACTGAAATCTTGAGGTTGATAGTGTGATGTGTCTCCGACTGAATCCGACCTCCAAGCTCTTAACTCTACAAATTAGGGGAAAAAGAAATAGGGTAAGCACTTTGTGCTTAGTAAGCTCATGTAATAAAAATTATACTTACTTAATATTTTCAATACAATGCAATAAACATTTATACATCCATTCAATGCATTATTACTCTAACATGCACAAACTTAACATTCAAGTTAATCCAATAATTTCCATATATCAATAATATATACCATGATTGATGAGCTCATCAATACCATGATTTCCATTCCCTTATTATTTTTCCATATTTATCCCGTTGAATTTCTCGAAATTTCGATAGATTTTCAAGGGTACACTTAAGTGTACAAATCCGGGTCCGTCAATTCATATTCAGGTGCGCACATTTCCATTTCATAGAGCACACTCCCGCGAACCTCATCCTTATAGCGAGATTACCAGTCCAGGCTAAATCCCCCATAATATAAACTCATAGAGTATTATCAGGATTACCAGTCCAGGCTAAATTCAGACCCTAATTCGAATTACTTGTCTGAGCTAAATCTATTTTCCACATATTCTTCCGGAGGGCTATATCAGGATAGGATCACCCGTCCGGGCTAGATCCTTTTTACCGTCAATTCATTTTCGAAGATCCATTGAATTTTCCTTTCATTCAACCGGGATTTATTTTCCATTTTCATCAAGAATATCAATACTTCATCAATTATCATATAATAAACATCCAAATCATATTCAAATCAATAAAAATATATTTCAAACATTTAAGAATATAATTCAAGTTACACGAACTTTAATCGATACTTGTTCGTATACAAAAATCTACTAATCCCGAACTTTTTTTCCTCGATCTAGCTTCGTATTTGAATTTTCTGAATCTAAATAAATAAACTTAATCGTCAATTTAATACATTTCATGTTCATATGTAACATTCTCTATAATTCCATTATTATTTATAGTTCATTCAGAGCTGTCTCATTGAGTCATAGTCACTAAATTATTTATATCTTGAGTTACGGAACTCCAAATTAAGATCCGCTTAATTTTTACGAAACTAGACTCACATACCTTCTTACCATAAAAATTTCTGAATTTATGGTTTAGCAAATAAGTATAGTTAATTCTTTAAAGTCATCTCTATTCTGCTGTTTGACAGTTTCGACCCTTCTTAATTAAAAATTTATTTTCTCCTAGTACAGAATTCAGATAATATTCTCATTTGTTTCTCTTGAAAATAGACTTATTTATAATTTTAAACATATAAATTTAAGCCTCTAATTATTTTTCTCAAATTTTTTATATTTTTCTAAAGTCAGAATAGGGGAACCCAAATTCATTCTGACCTTATCTCACAAAATATATTATATCTCATGATTTACAATTTCATTTATTACACCGATTCTTCTATGAGAAACTATACTTAATAAGCTTTAATTCCATATTTTTTTTCATCATCTAATTCGATTTCCACATTTTATGGTGATTTTTCAAAGTTAGCCTATGCTGCTGTTCAAAACTGTTTTAATGCAAGATGTTGATTACCATTTTTCCCCTAAGCTTTCAATAAATGATAATTTCGTCCCTGCAATTAACACTTTATTATATCACTTTAAAATACTTTATAACCTTTGGAAATTAAAATTTTATCACTAGACTTTAATTCCAATATTTTTTAACAATTAGGTCCTACAAATTAATTTCTATTAAAATTATTTAATAAAATCATCTCATAAACAAAATAAAGCTTCAATTTCATGCTATTTCATCATAAACTTACAACACTCAACCATGATACTTTCAATTTCATCAATGAAATCAAAAACTAATGAATTTAGTAATAGGACCTAGTTGTGAAAGTCTTAAAAACACAAAAATTACAAAAAAAAAGGCAAGAATTAACTCATTTGGTGCAAAAATTATGAAATACCAGCTTGAATAAACCCTTAGGACGTTTTTAGCTGATGATAATGAAAAAAATATAAAGAGAATTCTAGATATTCCAATTTGATTCCATTTTTATTTTAGTAAATTTTGTTATTTTTCCATTTTGCACTTATTTCACCAATTCTCCTGATTTTTCTCAGCTTATGCCGCCCAAAATATCTCCTTTTAAACTTAATTGCAATTTATGTCCCTCCTTATTTAACAATTAAGCTATTTAATCTTTCTAATAATTTTTACACTATTTTTAATTTAGTCATTTTCACTTAATTGACTGTTCAAATGTAAAAATTTTCTAACAAAATTTTAATAACATATTACTAATATTTTATAAATATAAAATTTTTTCCACTCAATTTTAGGAGATCAAGGTCTTAATACCTTATTTAATTTTTTATCAATATTTTTATACGATTTTACTATCATATCAATATTCATGCAAAAATATTAAAATAAATTTCTCTTTAAATTAAATTTGTGGAACACTGTTCTGATAAACTGAATTTAGGCCATTACAATGGTGGTGTTAATAAACTTGGATAAACCCCTCGTCTCGCAGATACGTGTTAATGGTGACATCCAAAGGGTGGAATATAAAAGCTAACCAATGATTTGTTTTACCTGAAGGTAAATATGGACTTGTGAGGGAGATGTGTTCCCTGTCGAAAGAAAGCTGGACAAAGAATGTGACAAGCTGGTGGCTGACGGCGGTTCAAGCAGAACAACGACGAACTTGGGAAGGAATCAGACTCGGCTTTCGGGCCCTAGATGCTGTTGGAGCGCAGATCCCGGCGAAGATTGGGGGATTCTCAGGAATCTGGTAGTAAAGTTGCTGGAAAATGAAGGTTGGGCTCTAGATTTGATGCTCTTACTAATGAGGGCAAGATAGTTGGCGGTGAAAAAGGGATGGACAAGGGCAGATTTTGGAGGATTGAATTCTCTTGCGATGGAAAATAATCTGATTAGTCCTGTTTCTAGAGATGAGGAAGCTTTTAAATCCTTGCCTAATTTGTAAAATGAATTTGCCAAAAGATTGGGTCCAGATTCGGCAGCCAAAAAAAAGGCCACTGATTTAGCTGCTGGGCACATTGGGGGAGGTGACCATTCGGGCCAAGGAACTGATAGAATAAGGCTGAAAAGCCTGGGAAAATGGTTATAAAGGATGATGGGTCGAATGGGTCTTTGGTTGGGCCGAATTCTAAGACAAACCCAAGTGGCTTGTGTTCGCAGGTTTGCTTAGCTGAAGCAGACCATTCTGTTTTACGTGCACCCCTGAATTTGAGGGCTGCGGGTAGTCTCGATGATGGGTTGGTGGGGAAGCTGGAAGGCCCAATTATTCTTTCCAGGCCTTTAAGCGATCAGCAGCAATCTCATGACTTGCCCAATGCTGGAAAGACTAAGGTTTCTTCTAACTTTAATTTAAATTTGACTAATATTGAAATTGGGACTGTTTTGTTAGATGTAGGTAATTTTGGGAACGGTTTTGATTCAAAATTGCAAGCTAAAAATTCGGATGACATAACTGCACATTTTAACCCGGCTTTTAAAGGTCATGTAGAGGTTGAAGTCCCAACTGACAGACAGTATTTTAGATCATGGGAAGCACTCTGCTGTTACTTTTAAAATTTTTTCTAACTCCCTAATCAGTCTAAAGGTCGTTCTGTTAAGTATATAAGCGCAGGTAGTGCAGGAAATAAGGACCGAAAAATAAATGAGAAATTTGGTATTACTAAAGGAGGACGCAAGAATAGTAATGTTTTGAGGGGACGAGGGAGTCGTTTCAAAGCTTCTGCAAATTTACGGGTCTCTTTAGTTGACTCTATGCAAGATGTAACAGCACGATTTTGACCCTAATTGGAACGGTGATTTCGGGACCACAAATCCGAGTGGAAAAAAATATTTTTAATATTATTTTCTATGCTCATTATGTGTGAATTGGTGTGTGTGAAAATTTCGTATTAAAATTTGATCGTTTTAATGCTTAATTGTGAGAAAAAAAAAGGCTTAATCGCATAAAAAGAAAATTTGGTGGATAAATGTGTAAGTACTAAATTGATGATGTCTTTATAAATTGGGGGTTTAAAATAGCAAATTGACCATAAAATGGTGTTAGTGCTGGTCATGATTATGCATGTAATAGTAATTGAATTTTTTATTATATTTTATTATGTTTTATGTTAAAATATATTAGTTTAATATGTTATAATAATATGAATAAAAGATGAAAAGTGTTCATCTTTCTTAATGGTTCATGGCCGAAACTTGAGAAAGAAAAAGAGAGAAAAGCTTCATGAGGTTCGGCACTTGGGAGGGTTAATTGGGCAAATGATTTTATTTGGTTTTTGATAATTTTTACGTTTTTGAGATCGTTGCTATGTGGTTTAACTAGCCCATGCTTGAATTTTTGAATTGGTTGTGTATTTTGTGAGTTGTCATTGAAGAAAGCATGTTGTTTTTGTGAGTTGATAATGAAATATTGATTATCTGTGATAGATAAACAATTTTTGTCTTTGAATTTTGGATGAAATTGAGTAGTTAGGATTAAATTGCAAAAATAAATTTTTGAGAGGCTAAAATGTGAAATAAATGAATTGTATGAACTTGTAATAGGAAGACAAAGATTTGGCCCTAAAGAAGTGTGGCTAAATTTTAAATATTTTTTATTTTATGCAATAGGGACTAAATTGTAAAAATTGTAAATGTCAAGAATAAAATTATAATTTGCCCGATTATGTATTTTTGGATTAAATTGAATGAGAAAAATGTTGAATGAGCTTACTTTGAAATTATTTAGATCAAGAACAAAAAGAATATGGATTGGATCGAGGAAAAGCGAAGTTGAACGAATAGCCGGGAAAACCTAATCCGTCGATTTACGAAGTAAGTTTTTAAGCAACTGAGTAGAATTAAGTTTTATTGAAAAGGGTTATATATAATTTTTAATAGAGTTAAATATGTGCTATGGTATAATGCCGATTGTGTGATATTTGAACTAAAAGTAAAGGTAGCCAAATGTGATACATAGATGTTAATGAAATAGCCATGTGTGACATGAATTTGAAATATGAACATAGCCAATTGTGAGATATATTTATATGTCAATAGATAGCCGAATGCGATGTTGATTTGGTGAGGAAATAAGGTAATTTGTATATACATGTATAAATGAGGAATTTTAACATTCGAGTACTAAGTGTACGAAATCGGATAATAAGTACTAAGTGTGCGAATTTAACATCCGAGTACTAAGTGTACAAAATTGGATAATAAGCACTAAGTATGCGAAATCGGACAAAGGATCTAAATTGAATGATTTGAACTTTAAAACACATTTGGTACAAAGGAATTTCGATTGATGAATATGGAAGGTGTGAGTATAAATACCATCTTAATGGTTGAATTCGGTAAGTTCTCGATACTATGAGAGGTTATTATTCAAATGGTAAGTATAAAGTTCATAAGTAGTATATGCAGATAAACCGATTGTTAAATGTATGTTTGTTCAGATTTTCGAACTATGAAAGGTGATAGATTGGTATGTTTTCGTACTTGAGTGATGAATGGATTTAAGACTTATGAGAAGTCTATGTTTAAATGTTTGGATATTTGATTTAAGGGTTAATAAATGTGTAAATTTCTATTACAATGCAATTTGGCTTGTTTTGTAATTGCTTATAACTTACTAAGCTATGTTAGCTTACAGTGTGTGTTTATTTGATTATTTTATAGATTTTGAAGTCTAACTACGAGCTCAGGGATCATCGTCGAAGTCTATCACACTATCGACTCATTTTGGTATATTATAAACTGAATTTTTGAAACTATGAACATATATGGCATGTATAGGTTAGTAATATTATGTTTGGTTTTGAAGTTGTATATATTTGTATAAGCCATGCGAAAATGGCTTGTCCATCTTGTTAATCTTGAAATTTATATTTTGGCTTGATAATTATGTTTGGTTGTGGTTTTGGTTGATTTGGTTTTGGTATATATAATTATGGTTAATGTATAGAGTTTAAACGAAATGGAGTAAAGATGTTATAAACTTGATAACCATGTTTTGCAATGAAACAGTTTTTGGTTAGCAGCAGTGATGTAATTTTGAAAAATCACCAAAAATAGGAGAAATGCAATTAGAAAGTGAATAAGATATAGAATTAAAGCTTATTGTGTCTATTTTTATATGAAAGAAACATAGTAGGCAAAGAAATTTTATATTTTGAGATATTTAAATTTTAGTGAGACTGGTTCTAAAAGACTTCGTGATCCCCTGTTCTATCTTGGAAAAATTATTAAAAATTGTACAAAAATAATCATGGAGCATAGTTTATATGCTTAGAATCCTTAATTAGTATATCTTTGATTGGAATAAATGAGAACATTAATTGAATTCTTTTCAATGAGATAACTGAGTTTTTGTAAAGATAGGTCAGAACCATCGAACAGTGAAACAGGGGAAAATTTAATGAATAAACTGTACTAATTGGCCATAATAAAAATTCTGGAAAAATTATAGTAAGAAGATATATGAGTCTAGTTTCAAGGAAAATTTACGGATCTAAATTTCGAGTTTCGTAACTCGAGTTATAGTTAATTTAGTTAACATGACGCAGACGGACAATTTTAATTTTTATGCCCCGAATTAGTAGTTAAGGGTAAGGGGTGTTACAAAAGAGGTGGCGAAGCTTATATACTCTGACTTATCAAATGAAGCTGAAATTGGAGGGTTTGCTGAACCTGTTCCTAGAAGATTGAACGAATCTCGACAGTAATAGGTATGATATTTTTAATTTTATTAATTATGAATCTTTCGATTTTTTCTTAGAATTGTCAGGGTTGCGCTAACGCCAGATTTTCTCGTATTTTTTGTGAATATAATATGGAGCACAGACCAGACATTATTAGCCTACTGGAAACTGGAGTTAATGGGCCAAAGCTGATAAAACTATAGCTAGTTAGGATTTCAATTTTCGCACTGTGTGGAGGCTATTGGTTATGCTGAGGGCATTTGGATTGGTTGGAAAAATTCTGTTCGAGTTAAGATCATACGTAATTACCCCAATTTATTCTTACTCGGGTTTGGCCTAATTCTTCTTCACATCCGTTCTTGATTGGATTTGTTTATGGGAGCCCAAATCGTCAAAAGCATAAAAACCTTTGGCATGATCTGAGAGCTTTTATTCCTGTTGGACAAACTCCTTGGATGGTGATCGGAGATTTTAATGCTATCTTTTCCTCAAATGAGAAACTGGTGTCTCTCCGCTGGTAAGAGATGCCCGCACTTTGGTAATTTTGTGGATTTGGCTAACCTTCATGATTTGGGGTTCAGAGGGCCTCCCTTTACTTGGTACAGGGGGAATTTGTTTGAAAGATTGGATCGTGCTTTGGGAAATGAGGCTTGGATTAATTATTTTCCAAATAGCTTAGTTACTCATCTTTCGAGGATTAAGTCCGATCATGTAACACCCCTTACCCGTGTTCGACGCCAGAACAGAGTATGAGGCATTACCGAAGAGTACGAAACACTTACAGATTATTTAAACCATTTATCGCTTAAATATTAAAATTTATTATAAAAGTTTCCTTTATCGGACTTCTTTAAAGTTCAAATCATGCATTGGGATTGGGTGAGGACTAAATCAAAATCGTATAAATTTTTTTTCGCAAAATCCTTAAGTTTATCTCATTTACAAGGTTCCCACGCCCGTGTGGCTCACATGGCCGAGCCTCTAGGGCGTATAACTCCCTGACTTGCATCTGTGGAGAAACTTGGGTCACACGGCCTTAGTACACGCCCGTGTTGCTTGGCCGTGTGGTAAAGTTAATTTTCACAAATTATGCTATTTTTCAAGCCATATTTCTCACTCATTTGATCCTTATTCTTCACCACATTTAATACATATAAAAACTAATTTAAGATATTCAATCTGAGCCTTATACTTAATACGATTTGTTAGTCGTACACTTCATATAAATAACAAGAAACGTATATGGGCTCAATTCTCATTAAATTTCTCTTGTACTTGTACTTTTTCATCCTATGTATTCATATAGCTTATAACAATCGCACTCTGCTTTTTCATATACATTTTTTTATAACAATTTGTCTTGGTTTCAAACTACTTCATATTTGAGTTTTACTTATCCAATCATTTGAAACATCATCTTTATACATATAGTGCACTTGAGATGCAAAAATTCTATAATTATGAATGAACACATTTATCAACACATTCCATGTTTTTATATATTATAGTCTCATATTTCCATGTATCATTTACCATCATTTCCTCGTATTTTTGATAAATACATGTAACAACTCATAATCATGCAATTCACTAACTCTTCGTGCCAATTACAATTTAAATTGGCAACTCACTTATTGAGCCCAATTTCAATGTTCTCTAAAATCCATTAGGATGTATGTATCCATCAATAAATTCCATGTACAGATATCATCACCTCATATTTTCACATACATTTACTTTCCATATTATGAACTCAAATAACATACACAAGACATACCAATACATTCCAAGTACATTTTCATAATATTTCATTTCGAATTTAGATTATGTCATTTTAGAACTCTTCTCATTAACTCATTCGGAATACCATTTCATATGGATAATACACTCAAGGGTGTACAAATATATAATCACAAATGAGCTCATTCATCAACCAAGTTCTATATTCATGTATCATCAACTCCTATTTCCTTATATCACATAATTCTATATAACACTTACCAACTTCCTCAATTTAGTGAACGTCTTACTTAAATTGTTCTCGCACCGGTATGCCTTGAATGTCGCGATAATCACTGATGCCATATCCCAGATATGGTCTTACACGGAAATCCCTTGTCACTTGTAGCCGAAGCTACCACTATTCACTGATCAGGTAGCCGAGGCTACCACTTTTCACTGATCAAGTAGCCAAAACTACCACTTTTCACTTGATCAGGTAGCCGGAGCTACCACTTTTCATTGATCAGGTAGCCGAAACTACCACTTTTCACTGATCAGGTAGCAGGAGCTACCACTTTTCACTGATCAGGTAGCAGGAGCTACCACTTTTCACTGATCAGGTAGCCGGAGCTACCACTTTTCACTTTCACTTGTCCTTGATCAGATAAGTATAACCGAAGCTATCACTTATCACTTGTTGCCATGGTTCAACCATTGTATTTTCCGTCAATTCATGTTGTCACTGAATTCAAATGCACAATTTGATCATCAATACATATGAAATAACACATAATGAAATTCATAAAATTAACAAATGATCACTAAAATTTAGCCATATAAACTCACAACTTCAATTTTTGTATTATAACGATAATCATAATTTCATAATAAATATTCTAAATAAAACATTATATCAATTATAATCGAGCATGTAATCAATTTATACACAAGTCATTCATATATTATTTTTCCTCCTCCTCCTCTCCATCCACATCCTTAGTATAAACAACACACTTGTAAGTAACATTTTCTATAATTTTCACTATTTACTCATGTGAATATTCAAGCTGTCCATCCGTGTCATAGTCACTAAATTATTTTTATCTTGAGCTACAGAACTCCAAATTAAGATCCATTAATTTTATTTGAAACTAGACTCACATATCTTCTTACCATAATATTTCCAGAATTTTTGGTGTGGCCAATTAGTACAGTTTATTCATCAAAGTCACCCCTGTTCTGCTGTCTGGCAGTTCTGACCCTTCTTCACTAAAAATTAATTATCTCTTTATAAAAGATTCAGATGACATTCAAGTTTATTATATTAAAAATAGACTCATTCAGGGTTCTAAACATATAAATTATAACTCATAATTCTTTTTGTACAATTTTTAATGAATTTTTAAAGTAAGAACAGGGGATCACAAAGTTATTCTAAACCAGTCTAGCAAAAATTTAAATATCTCAAAATGTAGACTTCCTTTGCTTGCTATGTTTCTTTTATATGAAAATAGACTCAACAAGCTTTAATTCCATATCTATCTCAACTTCTAATTCAATTTCTACAATTTTTGGTGATTTTTCAAAGTTAGACAACTGCTGTTGTCCAAAACTACTTTAGTGTAACATGTTGATTTCTATTTTGTCCCTAATTCCACAATTCATACAATTCAGTCCTTGCTGAATTAACCCCTCAATTGAGTTAATTTTCTCATTTAATACTTTTCTCTATCATTTTAAACTACTTCATAACCTTTGAAATCAGAATTTTAACACTAGGCCATAATTTCAGCTATTTCACAATTAGGTCCTAAAACCAATTTTCATCAATTTCACTTGATAATATCATCATATAACAAAATTAAAAACTCCAAATCAATATTTATTCATCATATTCTTCCAGTAATAATCCACATCAACTTTAAAAATTAGCTATAGAATCAAAAACTAATGACATAGCAAGTTGGATCTAATTGTAAAAGTCCAAAAACATAAAAATTTCAAGGAGAAAGCAAGAATTAAACTTACATGAAGCTTGAGTATGGAAACCAGCTTGAAGCTCTCTCCCATGGCTGTTTTTCAGCTGAAGAAAATGAAGAGAAATCAAGAGAAATCTAGATATTCTAATTTGATCCCCTTTTTATTTAGCTAATTTGTAAATTTTCCAATTTTGCTCCTTTTCTTCTTTCTCTTCTCTTCTTCTTTCTTTCCTTCCCCTGCTCTCTGCTTCGTTTTGGGTTTCTGTTTTTATTCTATCTCTTTTTTTTTTTATATGTAATAATATAATATAAGAATATAATAATATATATTAAACATAAAAATCTCTGATTTTCTTCACAATAAAATCCTCAACTAAACAAAATGGCTTAATTGCCATTTTGGTCCTTTATACTTTCTTTAATCTATAATGAAACTTTTACACCTTTTTCAATTTAGTCTTTTTCATTTAATTGCATATCCAAACGTTAAAATTTTCTAACGGAATTTTAATACTACCTTATTGACATTCCGTAAACATTCATAAAAATATTTATGACTCGGTTTATAACACCGAGATCTCGATACCTCTTTTTCTCGATTTCTGACCAAATAAATCTTTATATAACATAATTTACTATTTTAAAAATATTTTAAAAGCTACATTTGGCTCGTAAATATTAAATAATATAGCCTACAAGTTCATTTGTCAGATTTGGTGATCTCGAACCGTTAATTTTGACATCACTGAAATTTGGGCTATTACAACTCTCCCCCTATTTAAGAATTTTCGTCCTCGAAAATTCCTTCAGTGGAGAAATTCAAATATTTTCACCACTTATACCTTTTCCAATATCAATTCCTTACACAAAAATTAGAGAAACCCAGATACTAGAACCACCATGTTTCTATGATCAAACCAAAAACATAATCATAACAGATATAGTATTCACAAGCTAAAGAACACACTTTAAAGATAAGCCATGATTAACAATTTACGAAGTATGAATGATAGGAAAACCAAGATACAATACCATACCGAAAATTCGAGAACGTAACTTATAAAAATAATAATAAGGATACTGATGATTTCTCAGATAAAGTCAGAAGAAAAACACTGCTTGCCGACTCTGGACTTCCATCATAAAGCAACACTGGTAAGGAGGTGGGGTTGTAAAGCCTCTAACTTGACTCTCATAAAAACACACATATGACTCAGCATTCATCATCAACGTAATATCATCATAATCACATAATTCACTCTAAACAAATTTTCATACTTAGTCATGTTACACGAACTTTTCGATTATCTTGTTTAAACAAGTGTACCAAAACATACATTCCATGAATTTTGAGTAAATTTACTCATAACACTCACTTAATCAAGCATGTTAGGTACATAATATCATATAAATACCAACATATATGGATGAGCTTATCACAACATAGACTTCCGTTTCATTTCACTTTCCTACATTTCCCAACTTATTGTTATCTCATTAAGCACATTAACACATGCATATCATGAACTTCTATTAATACCTTTCCACATTCCAATACATCGTAAGCACATTTCAATAATCTCAATATCATTTTAGTATTATCGACAATAGTTCGGTTGGAAGTTATTTTGCATCTTAACAAAATAATTTCGTTAGAGCCGGAGATATCACACTATCACGATTCACATATGGCATTTATAGCTAGACTCTTGCACACGCATTTATGTTAGTCCGAGAATCGACTAAACCATAGCTCGACGATACTAAATGTAACACCCCTTACCCGTGTTCGACGCTTGAGCAGTATGAGGCATTACCAAAAAGTACGAAACACTTACAGATTATTTAAACCATTTATCGCTTAAATATTAAAATTTATTATAAAAGTTTCCTTTATCGGACCTTAAAGTTCAAACCATGCATTGGGATTGGGTGGGGACTAAATCAAAATCGTATAAATTTTTTTCGCAAAATCCTTAAGTTTATCTCATTTACAAGGTTCCCACGCCCGTGTGGCTCACATGGCCGAGAGCCTCTAGGGCGTATAACTCCCCGACTTGCATCCGTGGAGAAACTTGGGTCACACGGCCTTAGTACACGCCCCGTGTTGCTTGGCCGTGTGGTAAAGTTAATTTTCACAAATTATGCTATTTTTCAAGCCATATTTCTCACTCATTTGATCCTTATTCTTTACCACATTTAATACATATAAAAACTAATTTAAGATATTCAACTGAGCCTTATACTTAATACGATTTGTTAGTCGACACTTCATATAAATAACAAGAAACGTATATGGGCTCAATTCTCATTAAATTTCTCTTGTACTTGTACTTTTTCATCCTATGTATTCATATAGCTTATAACAATCGCACCTCTGTTTTTCATATACATTTTTTTTATAACAATTTGTCTTGGTTTCAAACTACTTCATATTTGAGTTTTACTTATCCAATCATTTGAAACATCATCTTTATACATATAGTGCACTTGAGATGCAAAAATTCTATAATTATGAATGAACACATTTATCAACACATTCCATGTTTTTATATATTATAGTCTCATATTTCCATGTATCATTTACCATCATTTCCTCGTATTTTTGACAAATACATGTAACAACTCATAATCATGCAATTCACTAACTCTTCGTGCCAATTACAATTTAAATTGGCAACTCACTTATTGAGCCCAATTTCAATGTTCTCTAAAATCCATTAGGATGTATGTATCCATCAATAAATTCCATATCTGAGATATCATCACCTCATATTTTCACATACATTTACTTTCCATATTATGAACTCAAATAACATACACAAGACATACCAATACATTCCAAGTACATTTTCATAATATTTCATTTTGAATTTAGATTATGTCATTTTAGAACTCTTCTCATTAACTCATTCGAATACCATTTCATACGGATAATACACTCAAGGGTGTACAAATATATAATCACAAATGAGCTCATTCATCAACCAAGTTCTATATTCATGTATCATCAACTCCTATTTCCTTATATCACATAATTCTATATAACACTTACCAACTTCGTCAATTTAGTGAACGTCTTACGAAATTGTTCTCGCACCGGTATGCCTTGAATGTCACCGATAATCACCGATGCCATATCCGGATATGGTCTTACACGAAATTCCTTGTCACTTGTAGCGAAGCTACCACTATTCATCGACTGCAGCCGAGGCTACCACTTTTCACCGATCGGTAGCCAAAACTACCACTTTTCATCGATCGGTAGCTAGAGCTACCACTTTTCACCGATCGGTGGCGGAGTTACCACTTTTCACCGATCGGTAGTCTGAGCTACCACTTTTCATCGATCGGTGCGGAGCTACCACTTTTCACTTGATCGGCAGCCGAGCTACCACTTTTCATCGATCGTAGCGGGAGCTACCACTTTTCATCGATCGTGCAGCGGAGCTACCACTTTTCATCGATCGGTAGCGGAGCTACAACTTTTCACTTTCACTTGTCCTTGATCGGATAAGTATAATGAAGCTATCACTTATCACTTGTTGCCATGGTTCAACCATTGTATTTTCCGTCAATTCATGTTGTCACTGAATTCAAATGCTCAATTTGATCATCAATACATATGAAATAACACATAATGAAATTCATAAAATTAACAAATGATCACTAAAATTTAGCCATATAAACTCACAACTTCAATTTTTGTATTATAACGATAATCATAATTTCATAATAAATATTCTAAATAAAACATTATATCAATTATAATCGAGCATGTAATCAATTTATACACAAATCATTCATATATTATTTTTCCTCCTCCTCCTCTCTATCCACATCCTTAGTATAAACAACACACTTGTAAGTAACATTTTCTATAATTTTCACTATTTACTCATGTGAATATTCAAGCTGTCCATCCGTGTCATAGTCACTAAATTATTTTTATCTTGAGCTACAGAACTCCAAATTAAGATCCGTTAATTTTATTTGAAACTAGACTCACATATCTTCTTACCATAATTTTTCCAAAATTTTTGGTGTGGCCAATTAGTACAGTTTATTCATCAAAGTCACCCCTGTTCTGCTGTCTGGCAGTTCTGACCCTTCTTCACTAAAAATTAATTATCTCTTTATACAAGATTCAGATGATGTTCACATTTATTTCTATTAACAATAAACTCATTCAGGGTTCTAAACATATAAATTATAACTCATAATTCTTTTTTTTACAATTTTTAGTGAATTTTTAAAGTAAGAACAGGGGATCACGAAGTTATTCTAAACCAGTCTTGCAAAACTTTAAATATCTCAAAATGTAGACTTCCTTTGCTTGCTATGTTTCTTTTATATGAAAATAGACTCAACAAGCTTTAATTCCATATCTATCTCAACTTCTAATTCAATTTCTACAATTTTTGGTGATTTTTCAAAGTTAGGCAACTGCTGTTGTCCAAAACTGCTTTAGTGTAACATGTTGATTTCTATTTTGTCCCTAATTCCACAATTCATACAATTCAGTCCTTGCTGAATTAACCCCTCAATTGAGTTAATTTTCTCATTTAATACTTTTCTCTATCATTTTAAACTACTTCATAACCTTTGAAATCAGAATTTTAACACTAGGCCATAATTTCAGCTATTTCACAATTAGGTCCTAAAACCAATTTTCATCAATTTCACTTGATAATATCATCATATAACAAAATTAAAAACTCCAAATCAATATTTATTCATCATATTCTTCCAGTAATAATCCACATCAACTTTAAAAATTAGCTATAGAATCAAAAACTAATGACATAGCAAGTTGGATCTAATTGTAAAAGTCCAAAAACATAAAAATTTCAAGGAGAAAGCAAGAATTAAACTTACATGAAGCTTGAGTATGAAAACCAGCTTGAAGCTCTCTCCCATGGCTGTTTTTCATCTGAAGAAAATGAAGAGAAATCAAGAGAAATCTAGATATTCTAATTTGATCCCCTTTTTATTTAGCTAATTTGTAAATTTTCCAATTTTGCTCCTTTTCTTCTTTCTCTTCACTTCTTCTTTCCTTCCTTCCCTCTCTCTGCCGTTTTGGGTTTTGTTTCTATTCTATCTCCTTTCTTTTTATATGTAATAATATAATATAATAATATATATTAAACATAAAAATCTTTGATTTTCTTCACAATAAATCGCCTCAACTAAACAAAATGGCTTAATTGCCATTTTGGTCCTTTATACTTTCTTTAATCTATAATGAAACTTTTACACCTTTTTCAATTTAGTCTTTTTCATTTAATTGCATATCCAAACGTTAAAATTTTCTAACGGAATTTTAATACTACCTTATTGACATTTCGTAAACATTCATAAAAATATTTATGACTCGGTTTATAACACCGAGATCTCGATACCTCTTTTTCTCGATTTCCTGACCAAATAAATCTTTATAAAACATAATTTACTGTTTTAAAAATATTTTAAAAGTTACATTTGGCTCGTAAATATTAAATAATATAGCCTACAAGTTCATTTGTCAGATTTGGTGATCTCGAACCATTAATTTTGACATCACTGAAATTTGGGCTATTACAGATCACAGACCCTTTCTCCTCAATATCAATCCGATTTTTGCCTTGCCTAGGGGAAGACCGTTTCGATTTTTAGCTGGTTGGGTTGAGCACATTGATTTCGATAATTTTGTAAGAGATAAGTGGGACTTCCAAGGGAATATGTTAGTGTCTTTGGATAAGATTACTGAGAATCTTAAAGAGTGGAATAAGATCACCTACGACCATATTACTACTCGTAACAGAAACCTGATTCATAAGTAGTTGGCAATTCAAAAGAAGATGGATCTCTTAGGTGCTAATCATTTGGCTCCCATTGAAATGGAGATAAGACATGAGTTGAAAAATGTGTTACACCATGAGGAACTTCTTTGGAAGCAAAATGCTTGGTTATACTTGGGGGATAGAAATACTAAGTTTTTTCATGCTCGCACTTTGCAGCGGCAGAAAAATAACCATATTTCTGCTATCCGTAACTCTTCTGGAGATTGGTTGTTTGATCCTGAGGCCATTAAATTGGAAGCTTCTAACTTTTTCCAAAAACTATATGGGAAAGATCCTGGACCCATGAGATCCTTGTCTCGTAGCAGGATTCCCCAACTTGATTCTACCAATATTGATTTTTTAGGAAGAGTGGTCACTGATGTTAAAATTAAAAAAACTATATTTGACATGGCTCCTTTAAAAGCTCTGGGCAGTGATGGCTTTCATTTCCTCTTCTTCCAGAAGCAGTGGGATACGGTTGGTTCAGCTGTTTGTGATTGGGTAAAAATGGTTTTCATTGGAGGCGATATTGATTCTAAGCTTAATAATACCTTGATTGTTCTTATCCCCAAGATTCAGAGTCCTGAGGAGTTTGCTCAGTTCCGACCTATAAGTCTATGCTTCGTTCTTTATAAGTTGGTGATAAAGATAATAGCTAACCGGTTTAAGATTATTTTCCCAAAAATTATTGCGCAGGAATAGGCGGGGTTCATTGCCAAGCGTAATATCACCGACAATATTGTCATTACGCAAGAGGTGATACATTCTATGAAGAGCTGCAAGAGTAGGAAGTGGATGACGATAAAAATTGGATTTGGAAAAAGCTTATGATAGTGTGCGATGAGATTTTATTGATGCTTCTCTTCAAGCGGCAGGTATCCCTAGTTATATCAGAAATGTTATTGTTTTTTCTATTTCTAACTCTACCATGCAGGTTTTGTGGAATGGAATCCCAATGGCTAAATTTAGACCTGTTAGGGGAATTAGGCAAGGTTGCCCTCTTTCTCCCTACCTTTTTATTCTTTGTATGGAAATGGTTAGGGTATTCTATTAGTTCAGTTTTATTCAAAGGGAATTGAAAACCCATACATTATCTCGCTCAGGGCCGACTCTTTCGCACATTTTCTTCACCGATGACTTTGTGATTTTTTGTAGAGCTGATGAACAACATGGAAGGCTTTTAAAAGAAATTTTGAATGACTTTTGTGAGCTCTCATGACATAAAGTTAGTATTAGGAAAACTAATATTTTCTTTTCTAAAGGAGTTGAGGAGTCCATGGCTGATTTACTCAGTAATTTACTTGGTTTTCAAAAGGTGGATGATCTTGGCCACTATCTCAGAATCCCCCCTTTTCATAAGAGAGTTACTAATAGTACTATTCACTTTGTGATTGAGAAAGTTCGCAATAAGCTACAAAGTTGGGATGCTCGTCAACTATCTTTTGCTGGTTAGGTCACTTTTGCGCAGTCAGTTCTTCTAGCTATTCCCAGTTATTTCATGTAATCCATGATCCCTAGGAAGATATGTGACGAGATTGAATGTCTGGTGAGGCGCTTCATTTGGGGGACCTTTAATGGTAAGAAAAAGATGTCATTAGTTGGTTGGGACTCTAGTTTCCAACCCAAGTGGTGTGGAGGTCTTGGCATGAGACATTACGGGATCAGAATATCGTTTTCTTGCTGAAAATTGGTTATAAGTTGGCTTCAGACGATGAAGCTCTCTGGGTTCGTGTTCTCAGATCTAAGTATAGGATGATCGATCCCCTACCAATTAGTATAACGAAGGCGAATAGTTCTTTTCTTTGGAAGTTGCTTTCAAAAGTGTGGACCCTTTTACATGATAATTTGATATGGTCTGTCGGGGATGGTAATAAAATTCGATGTTGGAAAGATCAGTAGATTCCTAATATTGGACATTTGATTAATTATTTACCTGCCTATGCTAATGTTAATATTGATTGTTTGCTCAATGATTTGGTCATAGGAGAAGGCATCTGGAATCTTAATTTTTTGCAGGATTGGTTACCAGAGGAGATTATTTCTCATATTATGGGAATATCTCATTATTATCCAGCTGAAGGACAGGATACGTTGTCTTGGCGACATACTTCAACTGGAGCTTTCTCTGTTAAAAGCGCATACAAAGTGCTAAAGGAGGACTCTTGGAACTCCTGAGACGAGTTATGGAAGAAAGCGTGGAAAATTCCAGGTCCGCAAAGAGTTCACTTCTTTTTTTGGACAATTATTAAGCAGAGACTCCTCACCAATGCGGAAAGAGTTAGGCATGACTTAGCTGTTGATTCCTCTTGCTCGATATGTGGACATGCTTCTGAGGACACTTTGCATATTATACGAGATTGCATAGTGGCCAAGGAAGTCTGGAAACAGGTTGTTCTGAGAAACCAACATCATTTTTTCTCTAACTCCTTGCACGAATAGATTACTTTTAATTTATAGGATAATTTACTACTTCATGGTGGGGAAATCAGTTGGGCTTGCCTCTTCAGGTTATTAGCTTGGCGCCCATGGAAGAATCGCAATCTTTTCATTTTTCAAAGGAAATCATGGAGCTCTAGTGAGATCATTAAAATCTCTATGTGCTGGGCTAAACATGTGACTCTAGATTCTAGAAGTGGTTTAAATGACAATATAGTTTTATCCCATGATGAGCTTACTCCCAAGGAGTGGATCTTTCTTAGTACTGATGGCACTGTTTCAAGAACATCTAGAAGAGTAGCTGCTGGAGGAGTGGTACGGGATGATGCTGGCAATTGGGTGATGGGTTACAATAGATTCCTAGGGAATTGTTCGACTTTTGACGTAGAACTCTGGGGCATTTTGTGTAACACCCCCAAACCCCGCCCACGAGCCTTGACCGGATCAGGTTATGTCACTGCGGAAAGACGGTTGAAAATCTTTTTGACTGGGAATAATCATGAAAGTTTGTTAACTTTTGAAAACCATGTCCATTTAAAGTAATATGAAAAACCTTAGTGTTATAAAATTGTCGAATTTAAACTTTATTAAATACTATTTTGAATAAGCGAGTTCTTAAAATAAAATCCTCTTCACATAGTGGTTCGAGTTTAATCAAGCCATAATTAATATAATACCAAAATAATAGTAAGGCCCTTATTACAACCCATACTTAAAACAAAATACTCAATATTAAAAATGCTTAAAATAATCCAAATATCTTCTTCTGGCATGGGCCACATTGTGTCCTCTCCGAACCCGGTCCATTTTATGCATCACCTGAAAATGTTAAAGGAAAAAGGTGAGTCACCAAGACTCAGTGTGTAGCCCTTTTTCCCGGTTTAGTAAAACATCATACACCAATCATAAACAGTTTAACATGCACAAGCTACAATATGCACCAAACCTAGCCATCCAAACACCTTTTCTACCCCGTGTGGTACCAAACCACTGGTGGTGCCAAACCACTGGTGACTTAAAGTCACAATATCCGTCAATACTTGTGGTGCCAAACCACTGGTGTCCCAAAGACACAAATGTGATACCAAATCACTGGTGACCGAAGTCACGAATCAAGTGATGGGGCCAACCCATCGTGTGATACCAAATCACTGGCGTCAATCCCATAATGTAAACTGTGGGGCCAACCCCATCGTGGTGCTAAGCCACTGGGACGAGACGCTATGAGGTGCCAAACCTCTCGTGATTTGTAGTCACAATGTGGTACCAAACCACTGGTGTCCGTCGACACGAATATCACTTCCTCCTCTCATATCACCCATCATCATACCAACTCATGTATAGTATTCAAATCATGCAAACATGTTTAACGTTGCATCTCATAGCACATACATCATAAATCATGACATCATGTATCAATAACGAAGACTCATAATGAAACGGACTTACTCGAATCCGTGCGTACATACCCCATAGGGTATCATATCACTCAACCATACTGTTTCGGTTTTACCAATCAATCGCTTTATCAAACATATACAAAGCAAAGAAGCGTGTTAGTTTACACACACAGTTACTAATGCGACTATCAAATCCCGTAGATCAAGATCTAACGCACTAGATCCCCTTCCTTAACAATTTTTGAGCACTAGCC
Organism: Gossypium bickii; assembly: GCA_025503065.1. Classification (NCBI taxonomy): domain Eukaryota; kingdom Viridiplantae; phylum Streptophyta; class Magnoliopsida; order Malvales; family Malvaceae; genus Gossypium; species Gossypium bickii. The sequence goes on from CP106709.1 coordinate 6,689,737, forward strand.
ACAACCCGAGATATGCGAGATCAAGCCTTCCCTACAATCGGCGAACTAAACAACATAATCATGCTAATCAACCTCTAAGGGTATAATCGTAATTTTACCTACTAAGGGTATTTTCGTAAATTCACACTTGCAATGGCCTTACCGAAGGCCTAATGTCGCCACTAGCGACTCAGCTACCTTCCTGGTCGCAAATGAGGACGATTGGAGCTAAAACTCAATTTCGACCCATCCAGCCCACATGCTCGTGTGGCCCACCTAGCACAAATCTAGCCACATATATAAGTTCCACCTAGTCTAGTTCAACATATACTAACCAATCATGCAATTTACTCATATGGGCCCACGGGCCCATTGGGCCCACTTCGGCCCATCGAGGCCCAAGCAGCCCAACCCACAAGAATACTACTGATGGCCTCAACTATCGCGTCAAAGCCCCCACGCGTGCGCTTGCACGCTCGTGTGGCTACTAATGCCATGTAAGCGGCATTTCGGCATTTTTTGCATTCTACAACCTAAGTAGAGAGAGTTACACACCGATAGGACTCTGGGGCTAATCCGCGCTCCGACCACTCTTGTGCCCAAACGCCCTCCAAGATGTGTTTACTCTCCTTCTAGGATGTCCTTATATAGCTAGCTCTTCACCTTCATTCTTTGTGTCTTTCCGATGTGGGATCCCTTCGTCGATGAGAGTTTAAATTCAATCTGAAACTCTTGCCGTCCAATCATAAAATAAATACTCCTCGCTTCTCATGAGATTCGAACCCGGGCTCCTTGCAACATAATCCACGCCGCTAACCACTTGGCCACAAGCTCCTCTTGTGTCTTAGACCATGCGCAACTAAATATAAACTATAGGCCAAATTCTAAGGTCCAAGCAAAAAGAAACCAAAATGCAAAAGCCATGACTTGAACCTTGGACCTCCTTCCTTCCTTGTGGCGTCACCCCATTGTCTCTTATGTGGCGTCATTTTGCCACTACACCACACACTCCACTTGTGTCATTTTCCTCCATATTTTATTCTTAAGGCCTATCTGCCAACTTTCAGGGGTTTTTTTCACCTAAAACCAAAATTTCCCCAAAGCCAATATTTGATCCTGGGACTTCATAAAAGCCCTCTAACCTTCCAAAATCACTTATCCAATAGGTCTAACTTGCATTTAAGCCGATCTCTTATTCTCTAAAAATTCAAACGCTACTACGCCTAAGGCCCATTGGGCTCAATTCTCCTAGGCCCAATTTTGGGATGTTACATTTTGGATGGCTTAAAACTAATTCAACGTAGAGGCCATTGCAACGTGTTTATTCATTTAGATAGCTTAGAGGTTATCAAAGCTATTCATGACATTGGTTCGAAGTGCTCAACCTCTGCTCTGATCAGGAGAATACTCCGGATTTTGTCCCAAGAAAGTCAATGGACTTTAAAATACATTCCCAAGAAGGAGAATCAATGTGTAGATTAACTTGCTAAATTGGCTTTTGAAAGAGATGAGGATTTACAACTATTTGAGTCTCCCTCAAATAGAGTGTTAGATTTCCTTAAGTCAGATAAATAGAGGGTCTTTGCACCTCTCGGGTATTCCATGCAATTTAACTTTGTTATGTTCTTTTTTCACCAAAAAAAAAATTGAAAATCTGTGCTGTCAAGATAGTATAACATCATTTACATAGAATCGTTGTATGGTAAAAAGAGGAATTTATTTCATCTTATTGACTAATGTATAGATGATGAAAATAAAATATGTTCATGCATTATTTGTCTTCGACAAATGATTTAAGTAATGATCAATTTTATTGTGGAATATATAATGGTGATCACGAGATAGAAATAAATCGGATTGGGTAAATGGATGTAACCTAAAGAGATAACATATATGATGAAAAATCATTAGATAAAAGCTTAAGTTAAGTCAAAATGTGAGTGTTTTAAGGAATATATTATGCATTCCACTCGGAGGCGAAGTTGGGGGTTGACGGAGACCTCCTAAAACCAAAAAATTGTACTTAATGTATTTTACTCCCCTTAAATATAAAAAAAATTATTTAATCCCTTAAAAATGATTAAAATACAAAATAGTGCATAATAAAATTATACTTTGATCTTTTAAAATTTTAAATTTTAATTTTCTGCATTTAAAAAAATTTCTGACTTCAATCCAACAGTTTAATTGTTTTGCTTGTCATGGAATGGAATTCTCTTTGAAATTCGGTAGCCATTCTAAACTTGGAGATTGGTAAAGATGTAAGAAGGTTGTGACAGTCAAAATTTTACAATTTTAAAATATCATTAAATTATTTTTCAAATGCAAATTTAAAATTTTAAATGTAATATATTTAAAGGATAATGCTAGAAAAATAAAAACAATTTAAAGAGCTTTACATTAAATAACTCCATCTATTTATCATTTTTTACATTTTTTTCATTGAAAAAATATTCACTTTTTCATTGAAGAAAAATTCTTTCCATTATTTTTTATTGTGTATTATCAAATGTGCTTAAAAAAATAAATCACTTAAAATGATAATTTTCAATTAATTTATTTTTAATTCATTTTTAAACAAACTTATGTTGTAAAAAAGATAAAAGGTTAACTAATGTTGTTAATCCTTGTACTTTAACAAAAATTGATATTTAGACCAAGTATTTAAAAAGTTAAAATCTAAGCCCTTTTTTTTTATTTTATTTTTTTAGTTTTTTCTAGAATTAGATAAGAAATAAACAAGGAATGTAAAATGAAAAAAAGTAGATTCAGACTCATCGAAACTCGGGTTCAAGCTCCAATTAAATTACTAATAAAGCGAAGAGAGAAATGTGGCTGGAACAACATTATCCTATAAGATACTTAAAGAAAATACCGTAATGTGGTTTGATTCTAAATAGAGGTTCTACTTTTTTATTTAAAAATATCAATTCAGTCATTAAAATCAAAAGTATTTTTGTCAAAAATTGATAACAAATAAACATGTTAATTGACAAATTTTGACAGAAATTATTAGAGTAGGATTTTCAAATTGAAAAAAAAGTAGAAGGATTGAAGTTTTAATTTTTGAAATGCAATAATCAAATATCAAATTCTAAATAAAGGTATAAAATTATTATCTTTAAAGATCTTCTAATTCATAAAAAAGAAACGAAAATTTTGAATATTTCTATCAAATATTAGAAAAAGAAACTTGAGGAAATTCAAAATATTATTTGATTTAGTGTTTCCAAAACAGTAGTTGAGTTGGTGGGGAAAGGAATCACACCATATGTTGGCAAAGCAAAAGCCTGTAAAAAAGTAGAAGTAAGAATTGTTAGATTCTCATGTACAAATGTTTGGAAATTAATTTCCTGTATTTTTTTTTCCCTTTTATTGTGTCCAACTCTGCCATTGTCCGCAAAGCTCAAGCTTTCATAGGACAAAGCCCAAACAACTATAATTAGCACGACTTAAATTTAGGTTACATTTAGAATAATGAATACATTTAATCATCAAATCATCATATAGAGTTCAATCTTTATTCATTTTCCGTTAGGAATATTCTATTTTTTTGGGTTAATTTTGATATTTATTATCATTCTGTTTATATTAAATACCAAATTATCATACACTTATTATTTTCATGAAAAAATTGTGTCATAGTGTATTTATTAAAAATGGTAAAATAAGGATTTATAGTTCATTTAAAAAAAATTATAATTCACTATATGCTTCAAATATAATTATGTGTGAGTTGTTGATTGAGTCTTAGTTTGATTGACATCGGTTGTCAACGCATGAAGATGTGGGTTCAAGTATGTTAAAGGGTTGGGGAGGAGTTATAAGTAGTTCTAGGCATTCTATCAAAAAAATAAAAGATAAAAAAATACCCTTATAATTTATGGATTTTTAATTATTTTTATTGAGTTAATATTTGTTTGACCTGTGACACAAATCCAATTAAAAGTTTAAATATAATTAACTAATATGATATATCTACGTACAATTAATATAATTTATATTTATGGCACCAATATCAAATTTGGTTGAATTTGATGTCACACAAATTAATTTATAATAATTAAAAATTTAAATAATATTAATTATATATATTTTTTATTTCTCAAGGTATGTACTCCAGCGAATCTAATAACTAATCATCTGCATTCTGTAGGTCATTAAAGGGTAGATGCTAGCCACAAGTTTTAAAGCTTAATAATATATTTTAATACTTTAAACAATGTCTTTTCCCTTAAAACTAAATAATTTTGTGTTTATTACTTTTTCTTTTAAAACTAAATAAATTAATATATTTTTATATAGGAGGATAATACGCTTCAACGCACTTGAACCCATGTCCATCTGCACTGATAACAATGCCGGTGCCAATTGAGTTAAGACTTAATTGACTTTTTTTTTAGTTTTAGTATTTAATTATTATTTAATATATTATATTGATGTCTGAGTTATTTTAATTATGTAAGCTAAGAAAGGCTAAGAAGTTATTTAATATTTTTATAAAAAAATATTTAATTGAAGGAAAAATATTCGATACACTTTCAATGAAGTTTTTAAATTCTACAAATAGGATCAAGAGGTTGATAAGTGTTCTATAAAAATACAGTAATATATTTTTTAAATAATATATGTTAAAATTTTTAAGCTAATTGTGAAATATAAAAAAAACGAAATATTAACCTTTTTTAAACATCAATAAAAATACATTATAATTTTTTAACCTGCTTTTGAATCAAATAATTAACTTTTTAGTATTTATTATCATTTGGTTTAACAAGTATGACAGGATAATAGAAATATATAAACACAATTAATACAATTTATGTTTACTGTATTAAAATAATATTCCAATTTAACATCATAAATTAAATAATACCAACTTTTCTGCATGTCTTTTTCTTATGAAAAAACCACCCACACTTTCAAATATTTTACATACATCTAAATCTCACTCACTCACTTAAAAAAAAGTTGATTAATAGAATTATCATTACTGACCCAAAATTCGAATAAATTTGGGCCTGATTCTAATAAGCTCGTGGGCGAAGCTCACTCTCCTATGAGGTTAGTCATACATAAGATTGTATAAACGCTTGTTAAGTCTAGAGTATGATAAAATTTAAATACATGAAACTTAACTAATATGTAACGTCAATAAACAATATTTGAAGGAGATAAAAGAGAAATAAGGTTACTTAATTCTTAATTTCTTATACATAATGTATTATTTAGGATATTTAGTGTAATAATAAAATGTGACCATGAATTAAGGAAAATTATTTAAATTTGTTTAAAAATATAATAAGACATAATTTTGAAAAAAAATAAACCATTTTCAATTTAATAATATTTTAAAATTGACTCGTTTAATAAATTATCTAAAAACGAGCCTTTCATTATTCACACGTTCTACCTACCCTGCCCATAAGCTTCACTGCCAGTGCCAGACAATTATGGTAAAAACCTTTTCGAAATCTCCCCATTCTACGACGTCGTTTAAGGTAGCTTAAACGCTCTTTTAACAAAAGGTTAAATAGAGCATTAACTTCTCATAAATGATCTAGAGCATCCAAGCTTAGCATAACCCAATTAATGTCAATGTATGACTGGCTTTAAAAATGAAAAAGTTGCCAACCTAACCAATCAAGATTCAAAAAACAAAAAAACCTACATAAGCCATACCGTACTTGATTATTTTTCTCCTCATCTTCTTCTCCCACAATAAAGCGGTTCCCATCCTTTTTACTTCCTCCCTGTGAAAAGAGCAACTCATTTTGTTAATTATTATAATTATATATAAATTTTGCAGAGAGTTACACGGAAACCCAATTACTAGGGTTTTCAAATTCCTTTGTCTTCTTTCATAAGTGTTGCAAAAATATTATATTAGAATCATTGTGAAATTTGCTTGTTTTTAATGGTGTTTTCAATGGTTGGGGTGCCCGAATGTTTTCGAATCGAAGTATTTACCTCCGAAACAAGATCTTAACCCTCCATTGTGATGACTTTCAGCAGCAGTGAATGGCTCGTTTTCATTCTCGGTTGCTTCATTTCTTCACCTTCTTCTTCGTCTTCTTCTTCTTCTGCACCACCTTCGTCATCTGTCTTTCGTCTTCTAGCTTCGAATCGGATTTTTGGATAATCGATTCGGATTCGGAAGGTCTTTTATTCCACCAAGACTACTCTCCTCCAGCACCTCCTCCACCGCCTCCTCACGCACCGTCAGTGTCTTGTACTGACGATCTCGGTGGAGTAGGTTCTCTCGATTCCACGTGTAAGATTGTGGCCGATTTGAACCTCACTCGTGATGTTTACATAGCGGGAAAGGGTAATTTTTACATACTCCCCGGAGTTCGATTCCATTGCCCCATTTTGGGCTGTTCCATAACCCTAAACATCAGCGGGAACTTTTCCCTAGGCGAAAATTCAACTATAGTTGCTGGTACTTTCGAGCTCGCGGCTTATAACGCTAGTTTTTTCAATGGCTCGGCCGTGAACACTACGGGATGGGCAGGGGACCCGCCGCCGCAGACGAGTGGGACACCTCAGGGTGTAGAGGGAGCGGGCGGAGGTCATGGGGGCCGAGGTGCGAGTTGTTTAGTGGAGGAAGGGAAGCTGCCGGAGGATGTATGGGGTGGAGATGCTTATTCGTGGTCATCATTGCAGAACCCTTCGAGTTATGGTAGTAAGGGAGGGTCAACGAGTAAGGAAGTGGATTACGGAGGAGGAGGTGGTGGCCGGATAACAATGGATATTAAAGAGTTTCTGGATGTGAATGGGAGCTTGTTGGCTGAGGGGGGTGATGGAGGGAGTAAAGGAGGTGGTGGTTCAGGTGGTTCCGTCTATATCAAAGCTCATAAAATGTAATGCTTCTCTCTTTTTACTTTGTTTCTTAAGAATTCTTTTTAGTGATGCTTTGGTTTATTTAGTTTCCATAGTTGTATGGTTATTTTGTGTTCGTTTGGTAAGTGGAAACGGGAATTTGGAAATAATGAGAATAAATGATTACCAAGTTGCAGAAAATTAGGTACGTAAGTGGCTGTTTATGTTGCCGTGCTGCTAACTATAATTTTGAGAGTAAATCATATTTTGAAGTTAATTACTTGTTTTAAAGCATTGAATATGTGGTTCTGTGAAGAGCAGGACTGGAGGTGGCAGGATAAGTGCTAGCGGAGGTAATGGTTTTGCTGGTGGAGGTGGTGGAAGAGTTGCGGTTGATGTTTTCAGCAGGCATGATGAACCAACAATATATGTGCATGGTAAGATGCTTCTTGTTTTTGCCATCGTTCATTATGATGGATCATAGGAAAAGGCTCAATATTTGTTAAGATTATTAAGAAATTAGAAAATACTCTTGTTATATAACATCTTTTTGGGTGCTTGATTACCTTCAACTTGCTAAAAGAATGGGCAACATGCACATGAGTCACAACCAATGAGCGAAAAGATTGGCTAGGTTTTTTAAATGTGGTTTAAAGCAGTTTTTTAAAGTTTTTTATGATTATAGTAATTTGGAATATTGGATGCCTTTTGATAGTGATATAAATGAATTGCTCTCATATCGTAAACTATTGTTGGCTGACAAGCTTGGAAAAATACTTATCTTTGAGGCTTTGTGATATTTTGTATTTGTTCTTTTTTGCTCCCACTCAGTCCATTTATGGTGACTGCTTGGTAATCATTTAATAATTATCTTTCAGGAGGAATTAGCCGTGGCTGCTCTAAGAATGCTGGTGCTGCTGGAACCCTTTATGATGCTGTGCCTCGAAGTCTTAATGTTAACAATTATAATTTGTCAACAGATACAGAAACGCTTCTTCTAGAGTTTCCTTATCAGCCACTTTGGACTAATGTCTATATTCGAAATTGTGCCAGGGCCAGTGTTCCATTGCTTTGGAGTCGTGTTCAGGTTTGAGAACTTCAGTTCTTTTCGTAATGAGATTCTAAGTAATGTAGATATCCCCAACACATGATTATTACTGGGCTTTAGTTCTCATTGCTTTGATTGTTTCAAAGTGTTTTTTCTTTGTTTTAATTTTCCCCTTTAGGCATCACTTACCTCTATCTAATGAAATTTCTCTTTAAGGTCGTTTGGAGTTGCTGCCTCTCCTATCACCACATTCCGCATTAATGTTTTATGATTATGCTTGTGATATATGAAATTGAGTTTGGCAAAATGAATCTAATTCTAGTTTTGATCCTTATACAGGTGCAAGGACAGATAAGTCTTCTATGTGGGGGGGTTCTGAGCTTTGGGCTAGCACATTATGCAACTTCAGAGTTTGAACTATTGGCAGAAGAACTGTTAATGAGTGATTCTATAATCAAGGTAATGATACATCGTCTTATGAACTTGAATTATTAAGTCTGTTATTCCCTTTCCCTTTTAATTATTATGTGAGTCAATGTTCTCCATATTTACTATTCAGTTTTCTACTTTTCTTCTGACGTCTTATCATCATCATATTGCTCAGTTGTTAAAGTGGTTTACCCAACCGAATACCCTTTTTGAAGTAGCTGATTTTGTTTTAGTTAAAGTTTTATCTATCTGTTGTATCATTGTGGATATTTATTTCCACTTCATTCGATGCATTTTTGTGTTCTTAACATGCCTTTGTAAGTTTTGAAATATCCTTAAGCAGCAGATCTAATGAGGGTATTATGTATCAGCTGTCTTAGCTTCCTTCTATTTATTTCTGCTTCAGCTGACTGTTTATTTCATTTTTTCCTTCATATTTATAATATGCTTTTAATACTCTATGATCTCCCTGTTTAACCCATAACAGGTCTATGGGGCTTTACGCATGACTGTGAAAATATTCTTGATGTGGAATTCAAAAATGCTAATAGATGGTGGTGAAGATTCAACTGTTGCAACTTCATGGCTCGAGGCTAGTAATTTAGTCGTTCTCAAGGTGTTTCACCTGATACAGCTTCGATATTTCTATTGCATTTTCTCAGGATGTAATGATGCTTGACAATTCTGTCCCCTCTCTTTTTCGTACCTAGGAATCATCAGTTATACAATCAAATGCAAACCTGGGAGTACATGGACAAGGTTTATTGAATTTATCTGGATCAGGAGATAAAATTCAGGCACAACGTTTGGTCCTATCACTATTTTACAGTATTCACGTAAGTGATAGTTTAATGTGATAATTGGATTGGTTCTAGGTTCAAATTTTATGCATTTGGGTTGAAATATTTTGATTTATATGGTTGAAAGTAAATTAAGTTTGCCAAGAACATTCCGATCAGGAGGATAAGGTGTAGGAATGGTTAAGAGTTAATGGTTCGAGAGTTATGGGTAATAAGGATTCTTTTCTAGTTCTCTAGTGGACCACCCATTAAGTTTTATTGCTCTTCCTAGCTTGCAATTTATTTGTGAACGATGGCTATCTTCAGTTGTTTTGAGGACAATGATTTCATTGTAATTCCACAGTATAAATTTATTTATTTATTTTATGGAACCCTTTTTCTGGATGGAAGCATGAGTTTGACTAGCCGACTGTTATCTTTCCATTGGAGGCTACAGCAATGTAAATTTGATGTCCTTTGTAATTCTCCTCCTTGATGCCATATTCATTTTGATTCTGGTAAATTGGACTTCTTTTGCTGTCACTGCATGAGTTAATCATCATAAGACTTAAGTAGAAAGGTATGACATGCATTCATGACCGTGTGTGGTAACTTATGAATGCTAGTCACCAGTTGTGACAAATTCTTTCTGCCAGATTTACATACGTATGAATTAGTTGTGCCATATAACTAATAAATTTACTATATCTGTTTTGCATGAAGGTTGGACCTGGATCTGTTTTACGTGGTCCCCTAGAGGATGCATCATCTTATGCTATGTAAGTCTTTAGTTTGGTTGTATCTCCCTTGTGTTGAAGGTTTCTACCCTTTTTATAATATATCATGTTACTCTCTGTTTGGCAGTACACCAAAGCTTTATTGTGAGCTCCAAAATTGCCCCATTGAACTACTTCATCCACCTGAAGATTGCAATGTGAATTCATCTCTGTCTTTTACTCTCCAGGTGTTTATCAATATAGTTGTGCATAAGGAACAGAGAAATATGCTTTATTTAGCTTATTTAACCGTTTTATTAGTTTGGTTTGTAGATATGCCGAGTTGAGGACATCACTGTCGAAGGTCTTATTAAGGGGTCTGTTGTTCATTTCCATCGGGCTAGAACGATATTTGTGCAGTCTTCTGGAATAATCAGTGCTTCTGGGATGGGTAAGTTTCTATGTTGTGGTTTAGGTTATATTTTCTTCAATTTCTTTCTCTCTCTATACACCCTGTTGTGTACATGCAACCATACCTACACATACAAGCATATCCATGATCAGAAATCTTCTCCATCCATCATAAAGGTCTTTTATAGCTTCTAATTGTCTCTTATTTGCCTTGAAGAAAATTGAACAAAATACAGAGCTTGTTAACCTGGGGGACTTGCTTTTGTTCTTGTGCAGGATGCATAGGTGGTGTTGGCAAAGGGAACTTTTTAGACAATGGTATTGGCAGTGGTGGTGGCCATGGTGGTAAAGGAGGCCTTGGATGTTATAATGGTAGTTGTGTTGGGGGTGGTAATTCATATGGAAATTCCAAGTTGCCCTGTGAACTTGGTAGTGGAAGTGGAAATGAGAGCTCAGCTGATTCAATTGCAGGCGGTGGTATTATAGGTAAGGCTTTGGGGTCTTTTTTTTCCAAGGGCATATATTTATCTCTCTTTTTTTTTTTTTTTTTTTTTTTTCATTGCAAGTCTTAGCAAGGGTAAATTCAGTGCCATTTTTTACATTAGTGTTTGCTTCCTCTGAAATGGTTATATAACCAGGTGAGATTTTGTTGATCATGTTAGGCTGCTAGAACTTTAGTGTCATTGTTTTAGCTTAAAATGTAAGTAATGTTAAAAGGTTTAACTAATTCTGTTATATGTGAAAAGGGGGGGGGGGGATCATGAGCCTTGTTTGAGTTGCTGTATTGTCTTAAACCCTTACTACTAAACATAGCCTTAGTGAATGCTGCTGGTATTTATGTTTGTAAGTTTTTCATGAGATGTTATGTCTGAACAGTGATGGGTTCTGTGGAGCATCCATTATCAAGTTTGTCTGTTGAGGGTTCTGTGAGGGCTGATGGAGAAGGTTTTGCAGAAACTGTCTGGCAATATAAGAATTTTCTTTCTAATGTTTCAAGCATAGCTCCGGGGGGTGGCGCTGGTGGTACTGTACTTCTGTTTCTACATACGATGACTCTTGGTGAAACTGCCATTCTTTCAAGTGTAGGAGGATATGGTAGTCCCAAAGGGGGTGGTGGTGGAGGAGGTGGAAGGATTCATTTTCATTGGTCAAACATTCCCACTGGAGATGTGTACCAGCCTATTGCTAGAGTGAAGGGAAGCATCTATGCTAGGTTAGTTTCCAATGTAACTCTTTTTTCTAAATGATATTGTACGATAACTGCTAAGAAGCTTTCCCACCTAGGATATGGCACATCCTCTATCATAAAGCTTTTATCTTTTTTATTTGTTTGAAGCCATTAGTCAATTTAGAAATTGATCACATAAGAAAAGAATTTAGAAATTCATCAAAGCATGTTTTTTTTTTTTTAACTGTGAAGTGTCAAAGTCCCAATATTATTGCATGGTGAATTTTTTATGGATATGTTAGAAACCTGATGGTTTTTTGCTTTTTGGTATCTGAGAATACTCTAAATTGAAGACTTAAACTGCGAATATTGTTTTATAAGGTTTGTTTTTGGGGCTTTTTTGGGTGGTGACTTAAATTGTTATTTTATAGTATGCTTAGATCTAATCTTGATGCTGTGATCACATTGTGAAGCATGTTAATTTTTTTAATTTACCTGGCACTTTGGTTGCATTAATGAGTAGTTGATCCTTATATTATTTCATTGCTTTGAAGCACCTACCTGGAACTTGTGTACTACAGGTTATTTTTACAACCAATGCCATGATGCTTTCCAAAAGTGCTTATTTGCTGTTTCATTTAATTAGGAACTGTGTCATTGCCGTGTAGTTTATGCTTGCGATTTAATTTTTGTCATGGATGCTTGTTTAAAGAGTATATCCTTTTGATATCCTAATGACTTTTTGATAATTTTTGAAGGGGAGGATTAGGTAGAGATGAGAGTGGTTCTGGAGAAAATGGAACAGTGACTGGTAAATCTTGTCCAAAAGGGCTGTATGGGACATTTTGTGTGGTAAGTTGGCAATTTTGTTGCTTTCTAAAAATATTCAGATTCTTATAGAATAAGGAATTTGTTAGTTGATGCTATACTTTTATATGAAGCACTTGGAAATTGAAAATTATACAATAACCAAATTAACATGAATTCTTCATGTAAATGCTTGATTGACTTCAGTTTAAGGGGGAAAAATCTATCCAATCAAATGATGTGACTGAATTTACAGGGGCATTTTATATGAATGAACTTTTGGAGGAAGTAAATTTTGTTCTAATAGTTGTGTAAATTAACATAATGGTTGGAGAAGTCTGTCATTCGTCTCTTTTTACTAGTTTGTAAGAATCCTTTTTCTTTATTCTTTTGAACCAATACAAATTGATTATTCACTTTCAGCTGCTACAGTTTGTTACCATTTTTTTTTTTTTTTTTTTTTTTTACAGGAATGTCCTGTTGGTACTTACAAGAATGTTAGTGGATCTGATAGTTCCCTCTGTCAACCTTGCCCTGCTTGGGAGCTTCCCCATCGTGCCATTTATATTGCTGTTCGAGGTACACTGATTATTGACTAGATTATATCTTATATGAGATCTAAATGACATACTGCTCTTTTACTGCAGTTTATGGATTTTTTGTCATGAAGGATGGGTGAGTTGAAGGCGGGGCTGGTAGGGCCTTGGCCCCACCTGAGTAAATGAAAACCCAATTAATATTAACTTTACAAAACTAAGAAAAAAAAGGTGAAGCTCTAGTTTGGTCCCCCAACCTATTTAGCTTCAGCAACCTCTTTCTAAATTTGTACATCAATATGATTAATTTTCTATCAATTTTAAATCTTATGTCATTATTAATTTGGTTCTCTCTAATTCTTTACTTAATTAAACACTATTATACTTAATATTTCCTTCCTTAATTAAGAACCTTTTTTTTAGTTCATCAAGAATTTTTTAATAATTAGGGGTAAGGGTTGGGGTTGTTAGGGATTGAACCCAAGCTCTCATGCCACACAACAAATGATCTTGCCACTAGGCCGAGAGGATGTTGGCTATCAAGAAAAATATCGATATCAATTATGTGGTGACAGATAATATTTTCCTTTTATTGTAATAATAGAAAATTAATTAAATAAAGTTGCATCATTATAATCTTTATGCAGAAATTATTGTGCGGTAAATTTTTCTTTAGTTTTTTTTAAATCTTTGAATATTTATATGAAATGCACATTTATAAGTCAAAATGATTGATGTCATATTTACGTGAACGGTCACCGGAGTGAATTTTTTTACTTTTAAGTTGACCATGTTTGTATCCAACGGTTCCTACAAAATAAAATATCTGGTTTTGCCTTTGTTGAAGGATATTTTTCTTGTGATTTCTTGTCCTTATAAATTAATTTCAATTTTTTTCTTCATTTTGGTAAATTTATATTGAAAACTTCCTCTCCTTTCATCACAGGTGGTATTGCTGAAACCCCTTGTCCTTACAAATGCATTTCAGACAGATATCACATGCCAAACTGTTATACAGCACTTGAAGAGTTAATATACACATTTGGGGGACCATGGTTATTCTGTCTTCTTCTTGTGGGTCTTCTCATCCTCTTAGCACTAGTGCTAAGCGTTGCACGAATGAAATTTGTTGGAGTTGATGAATTACCAGGCCCAGCTCCCACTCAGCATGGCTCTCAAATAGATCATTCTTTTCCATTTCTGGAGTCATTAAATGAGGTCATATAAAATTTTTGTGTTGTTTCTTTTTATTATTTCATAGATTGTTGGTCATCTATGCTGATAATTTATATACTTTTAAGATATCATTTTGCCCTGGCTAGGCTATCATTCCTTTCTTTTTCCCATTACCCCCTATGGCTTGACTTCAATTGTGCCATTTTGTTCTTTCAGGTATTGGAAACGAACAGAGTTGAGGAATCACAGAGTCATGTGCACAGAATGTATTTTATGGGTCCTAATACTTTCAGTGAACCTTGGCATCTGCCCCACACGCCTCCAGAAGAAATAAAAGAGATTGTGTGAGTACATGGCTACCTTTTCTGTTGAATGCTTCTCATACAAAACTATGTAATCCCTAATTGTGCTGAGTACTGGACTACATTAACATTAATCATTATTATTGCACATTGATTTGATGTGCTTAACCTGGCAGATATGAGGGTGCATACAACATGTTTGTGGATGAGATTAATGCAATAGCTGCTTACCAGTGGTGGGAAGGTGCAATTTACACAATTCTTTCTATTCTTGCGTATCCCCTTGCTTGGTCATGGCAGCAATGGCGCCGAAGAATGAGATTGCAACGGTTACGTGAGTTCGTGCGATCAGAGTATGACCATGCTTGCTTACGTTCTTGCCGTTCACGGGCTCTGTATGAGGGGCTTAAGGTTTCTGTTTACTTCTAGCCTTGGTTTAATTTTTCTATAACGTTTTTATTTTACTTGATTTGCATTTAGTAGTTGGCTTTTGGGTCAATCTGAAAGTTATTTAAGCTAAAATTTTGCACCTGCTATGTACACTTCTTAGGATTGAGGTAGATTCCTTCATTTGTTGAGCTCTTTCTAGTTTAAACAAAGAAGTTGCTTTGAGTAGAGAGACCTAAAAATCTAATGGGACATATGAAAGCAGGTCTTACACTTTAAACTTAGTTCTGTATTTACTAATTTGAATGGTTTTTTAAACTTTATACAATTGGTTTCCAAGCATAATTCTTGGATGTAGCTTCAAACTTGTAATTCTTATATTTGTTCACTGTAGGTATCTGCAACTTCTGATTTAATGCTTGCTTATATGGACTTCTTCCTTGGTGGAGATGAAAAGAGAACAGACCTTCCTCCTCGCCTCCCACAAAGGTTTCCTATGGTTATAATTTTTGGAGGTGACGGAAGTTATATGGCACCATTTTCCCTTCAAAACGATAACATTCTTACCAGTGTTATGAGTCAGGTCAGTTCTCATATTTTAACCATTTAATTGGTGAAAGCATGTGTTCATGTTCAAATATCTGTTATAACAAACTCTTTTAATTGTTGTAACTCTTATAGTTAGTGCCCCCCACTACTTGGTATCGACTGGTAGCTGGTTTGAATGCACAATTACGCTTGGTTCGTCGTGGACAGCTGAGAGTAACATTTCTGCCTGTCCTGCGATGGCTTGAAACCCATGCTAATCCTGCTTTGAGAATCTATGGCGTATGCATTGGTCTTGCCCGGTTTCAGGCTGCACTTTACGGTTATCACCAGTATGGACTTTTGGTGTCTTCTGTTGAAGAGGAAAGCGAACCTGTATCCTCTGGAAATAGCGATGGAGGAGTCCAAACTGCACTACTTTCAAGGTAATACGTGTGACATGGGCATCAATATTTGTCCGAAACTTGGACATTTAGTTATATCGTGCTTTTATGATGGAAGAAATTCAAATTGTTGAATGTTCTAAAGATCATACATGTTTGTGCATGCATATACTGGAATCATTTGACTCCTTAATTGTATAGAATTTAGCTTTGTTATTTTCTTGTTTGCTTCAGCGTGAGGACCACATACATGCAAAATCAATCTGGTCACCTAGGAGAAGATGTGCTTTTAACCCAAGGTCACGAAAGCAGTGATGGTTTTGCTAGGCGGAGGAGGAGTTACGGAAGGCTTATAGATACTAACAACTTACAAATGCTTGAAGAGAAGAGAGATATGTTTTACCTTCTCTCTTTCATAGTCCACAATACTAAACCCGTTGGTCACCAGGTAGCTCACATGAATTTAATGGGTTATATTATTTCTTTCTTGTAAATTATCTACGGATTTAAATCTTTCACTTGACACCTTGTTTATATGATTGCAGGATCTTGTTGGCTTGGTCATATCAATGCTACTTTTAGGAGATTTTAGCTTAGTGTTGCTCACGTTCCTTCTGTTGTATTCAATATCATTGTTGGATGTCTTTCTGGTGTTATTTATTTTACCTCTTGGCATTCTTCTTCCTTTTCCTGCTGGCATAAATGCTTTATTCAGTCATGGACCAAGGCGTTCTGCAGGTCTTGCACGTTTCTATGCTTTGTGGAACATAACATCCTTGGTTAATGTCGTAAGTTCCTCGAACTTTCAATCTCTATTCACTCAATAAACATGCTTTTCTTCTGGAAAGTAAATAAGCACGGAGAAGGGTTGATAATGGTGGACGTGAATAGCATTGTTCTCCCTTCCCCTATCCCTTTGGTACTAAATTTGTACCTTCCATTGCCGCTTCTTGCCCTCCTGTCGAGGAGTATTTGATGGCAAGGCGATATAGTTTTTTACCTGTACAATTTCTCATCTTTTTACTTTGATATCCTTTGATTCTTCTGTTTTCTTTTTTTTTTTTTTTTGGCTTCAATTATGTTAATCATCACCTCGGCTTTCAACAGGGTGTTGCATTTCTTTGTGGGTATATTCACTATAAGAGTCAGTCATCATCTAGTAAACAGATCCCGAACCTTCAGCCATGGAATATTAACATGTAAGTTGATGTTCTTTATATTAACATGTAAGTTGATGTTCTTAGGTACAAAGTAAACTTTATTGTAATAGTATATAATCGTCTGGTTTTGGATGTGCAGGGATGAAAGTGAATGGTGGATTTTTCCAACTGGACTGGTTTTGTGTAAGCTTTTCCAATCACAACTCATAAACTGGCATGTTGCGAATCTAGAGATTCAAGACCGTTCATTGTATAGTAATGATTTTGACCTATTTTGGCAGTCATGAGACACACCATGTCTAAAAAGAGATACAGACTTACACGTTAACAAGGGTTATTTTATTCAGTTCTTTTTGCTGTCCTATTTTTGTATGTAGTTTGAGAGTAACAAGTAGAAATAGAAAACAAAGGAGAAAAAAAAAAAGTTGAAAAGAAAATTATTAGAGTGAGAAGGGTCAGCATTCATTCATGTAAGTTTGTCAAGTTTTATTGTTTTTTGGATTTGCAATGCAAATAACAAATTGGGATATTGCTAATATGTTTTAAAGAGAATTCATTTGTATATGTAATTTGGTTCCAAGTTAATTGTAGGGATTGAACTTTTCTTTGCTCTCTTTCATTTTTCCCGGAAAATTCATTTCATTCATAACAAAGAGAGATTACAAGGCTGGTGAAGGTAACATAATTGACAAGCATCCATTAGAGCAGACTGGCCAATAATTATATGTTTTAAAGAGTAGCTACTCAAAAGACGTGCTTGAACTTGACATTATGATTTTGCATACATTTCACATTATTTGATTGAATATCGTAATATTTTACTGCATAAAATAATTTTTTTGATACCTACTTGGGAATGTCAGCTATGTTGTAATGATGTCAACATTTAACAGTAAAGTAGAGCTGTAAGAGTTAAGGTGATGAAAAGAAAATTCGAGAGAAGAGAATACAAGATAGTTGAAACTTGAAAGTGGGGTAATTGGCTTGGTCCTTATTCCTAGTTCTATAAGCTTTTAAGTTTTTTCTTATAATTCTCTAAGTGTCGGCTATAAATATATTATCGTCATCTTCAATATGGATTGTTATATATAAAGTCTAAATAATAACGGCACACGAGGAGTGGGCTCGCAAGGCAATATGCAATCAAAATTTAGTAAATAAATTAATATAAAATTATAACTAGGGGAAAAAGAATAAATCACAAATAACTAAATATTGCTTTCAATATATTCCATAAAATGCATGCTTTCAATTAGTTGAAAACACAATTTCTAATTGCTTAACATATGGCTTTATCTATCACTTCATTTGTATTCAAATGATGGCACCGCAGGAGCATCAAAGCTCTCCAAAACCTCCGTCTTACTTCCATTACCCACTGCCGGTTCCTGCTTCTTTCCACCACCAAAAACTCCTCCGAACCATGAGGAAGACTCCGGTGAACCCTGCGTTGAACTGTCGATCAATGCAGGGGCTTGATTCGGCAATTGCCCCATTGGAAATCCAGGCATACTGGCCACATTCGGTGCTGGTTCTTCGATCATATTTGGCATCTGTGGTTGACTGAGAAATTTATTCAACATGATCCCGGCACCTTCTATTAAAGCAAGCAATACGCCACCAACCAATGCCGATCTTGAAGCAGCACCGAGTCCTTGACGCATAGAAAGGAACCCTCCAGTGGCAGCACCGGCTATAATTGAGTTCCACGGATCTTCTTTCTGTCGAACATATACCAAGGTGCAATCAAAGGTCGAAAACAGGCCACCCCAAACAGCAAAACTACCACCAACGCGAGGGGCATTCATCCGCACTGCTTGAGTTCCTCCGATCAACCTAGAACCGCTAGGGGAGTTGTTTGCGGCTTTCAAGAAATGGAAGACAGCACCTCCGACAGCGCCCATACCGAAAGCACCACCAAGATCATCGAGGATCCGATCAGGGCATGGCTCTCGAGAAGTTTCTGGGGTCCCCATGGTTCACAAAGATAATATCTTATGGCCTTTCCTATGAAAAACAGCCCCCCCCCCCCCCCAAGTTTCAAAATCCCCTGCAAAATGCACCGTTGAAGAGAAAAAATTAGCCCAAATTTCCAGAAACAAGAATTATTCTGAAATAAACTAAAAACTTAGGACTGACCAAACCAAAAAATTTCAACAGACCGTTAATCTAGTTTGAGCGCAACAAATTAACGTTATTTGACCTAAAAAAACCCACAAAAAACCAACATGAAAAACATATGAACCTAATAAATGTAAATATTTCCAGGAGACAAATTTCCACATATGTTTTTGACGCTAATTTTTCTTTTCTAAAGAAACCAGCTAATTGCAAGTTACATAAATAGAAAAAAAAAATCAAAGAAAACGATCATAAAAGCGATTCAAGCTAAAACCGTGACGAGAGCAAAATTAAACCCTAGGAAAAAAATAAAATCAATTTTCAGACGGTGAATAACCAGTGTCTACGAAACCCAGAAATCACTGAGGAAAAGAAAAGAAATAACTTTATCTTTTAGCAGACATGAAATTATCGAATACCTTTAAAGAAAAAGAAAAACCTCGGTGGCGATCTGCGAGAAAACTTGAGGTCTGACTAGAAAAAGGAGGGGTTTATTTCATAAAATTTAGATTATTTATGAAACAAGCAGGAAAGAGAAGTAAAATCCTAGAAAGTAATTTTCATTTTGGATTTGGGTTTTCTCTGTTTGTTGTATATAAAACGGGCTCCATGAATTCAAGGCTTTTGCTTTTGGGCTCCGTCTTACTGATTTTCATATATATATATATGGGTTAATATACTATCTGGCACCTAATTTTTGTTTCAACATTCAATTAGGTACCTGATTTTTTTTCAATTTGGTATCTGAGTTTCTTCCAAATTAGGTAGCTATATTTTTTTTCAAAAAGAGCATGTGTCAAATATTCATTGGTATGGATACCAAATTTAACATTGAAGCTAAACTAGTATACAAATAGTATACTAACTCTATATATAATAAGATTTATTATTTGATACACTTACGGTGAAACTTTTGTTTACAAGTGTGTTAAAAAATCATAAATGTCTCATTCTTTTATTTTTTAAAAAGAAAATTATTCCATACATGATTAGTCGAGTTGTAGGCCTAGAGTTGGAAGAATGACATGTAGGTGTAGGATATAGTAAAATAATTCAAGTACATAAAAAAAATACATCATAGATGTCACTATCTTTAGTCTAAAAACTCTACTCGCGGCTAAAAGGGTAAAGAATAATTACACATTTAAATATTAATTAAGGATATATAATGATTTTTTTTTCAAGTTTAACAAGTACAAATTCAAATATATGTCTGAGTAATCATAAAATAGAATCAAATCATTACAGCACAAGTAAATTAAGAACTAATACAATTTAGATTAAAGCCAACAAACTGAATTTTTTAATCATGATGAAATTCAGAGACTTACACATATAATTACACGTGATAAATCTCGAATCTGAATACTCAAGATATTATCATATGAAAATAAATCATATTATATTGCGTCTTGAAAACATCATCTCTAAGATATCATCATTTTATGTACCATCAAGTTTCCATTTCCAAATAATGCAAAATAACTAGTTTTTTTACCTATAAAAAAGCTAAATAGAAGGAAAAACAAAGTGCAAGTACATCTTTCTCACAACTATTTTATGAATATAGTGGTGGAGTTAAAAAATTGTGGGACACGAAATTAAATAATATATTTTTATGATAATAAAAATATAATTTTAGTATTTTAATAGTTTATATCTTTATAATTTTTAAAAAATTAAATTAATTTTTTTATTTATTAAAAGATCAAAATATAATTTCATTATTACTAATTTTAAATTTTATAAATTATAAAATAACTAAATAAAAAAAAAATCATTTTAGGGCCGGGCAGCCCCACTGTATGAACCCCTTCATAGCTCATAACTCAGAACAAATAATCCCAAATAATTCATCAGCTTTTCATGAAAGGATTACAAAATGACAGACTTGATGAATTTTGTGCCACCAGAACTTCACTTCTCCACTTGAACATAACCAAAAAAAAATTTCCCCATTCAACTGCAACTCTCATCCCTTTCAAATAAGAACAGCAGGATTAAGTGATGTCTTCTCTTTCTCACTCTCACCAACTGAAAAAAAAAAAAAAAAAAAAGCAATAAAGTTTCCCCCAAATTTCTTGCAAAGTTGGCTAACATAAATACACAATTTTCAGTTCTATAACTTTTAACGCCAAAAAGAAAAAAAAAAAAAAAGAGAGTATATAACTTACTTTGTAGAGTTGAAAGTTCAGAACTTTTCAATACATGAAGCCTCTTTGCAGTAGAAACAAACATGCTGCCAAAACAAGAACAGTCGTTATAAAATCTTGGGTCAAATGTATGCCACAGGTTTCATTTTTAAAGACCAATGATGGAGAAAATTTTGCTTACTGTCATGGAACATCTCCTTCATCATCGTCATAAACTAAAGTATATTCCCCATTTCTAGCTAATGAACTCTCAATCTTGTTTCCATTTTGAGTTGCAGATGTATCTCTTTGAGCTTTTAGATAATATTATAATAAACCAGTCAAGTTAAGAAAATGTAAGAAAATATAATTGAGGGTGTTTGTAAAAACAAACCTGCAAGTAGACCACTGAATAGTTTATCTATGGCAAATGAGAGTTCTTCATAGCTACCATAGGCATTGAGATTCACTTTCCTTCCAATAGGGATCCCTTCCATTTTGATCTTTACAAAGGGATTTTCTGGTTTTCCTCCATTTTCCTTTGATTTTGACAAGCCGTTGATTACAAGGTTTTTCCTGCATGACCTAATTGGAGGCCAACCAACAACTGGGGAACATGCAATTCTGCTCACTTTCAGACAGTTTTAAGATCAGGTAAGACGAATTAAAGCATGAAATTTTTTTGCTGCAAATACTACAAGAACAAGTATCATAAATTTAAAAAAAGTGACAACCTTTTATTTGAGGCATTGTCTCTGATTGGTGAGAATTCTCCTGGAGGACCAAGACTCAACTCCAACTTTCTGTCATGATTTATTACAAGACATTCTTTGTTCATAAGATTTAGATTCAGCAACTGAGGATATTCCTCCTTATCTGTTGCAGAAAAAAAACTATGTTTTGGTTCTTTTAGTTGAATGGAGGCTAAGGGTGGGGATTAGAGGAAAAATACTAATTGCTGCTTGTATTATAGTTAAAGAACTTGAATTCCAGATTTTATATGAATTTTGCTGGTTACCAAGGAAAAGGACAACCATACACATGATACTCTAGTGTGTTCGATAAAGATATGTTCAAATTTTTTGGTATTTTTTGAAGGATTTGTGTCTGGTATAGTTGTGGTCCTTTTGACTTTCTTTCAAGTTTACTCTTGAGACTAAGTAGAGCAGAAAAAGGAAACTGCAGAGAGAGATTTCATTACTCCCCACAACACTAGAAATGGAAAATAGGACATTAGATGAGACAGGCAGCACAACATACCTAGGACCTAGGCTTGGCTAGGCACATGAACATAGCACATGATGACATCATTTATCATTAGTATTTATACACTATTTAAGGATATATCTATATCGCATGTATACATTATGAACAAAAAGAATTGTCCAAATAAAGATCTACCATTTACTCTCTCAAAAGCTCAAATCTGAATGAATTCTACGAGTAAACACCATTAATCCATCTTGACATTTGATCAAATAACATATATATATATATGTATATATAAACTTAATGAATAAATTCATCTACTTGATGGATCTTGCATTTAACTCAATTATCCAAATTATAAAGAATTTATAGTATAACAATGTAAGCTTAGCAAACTACTTATAATATCTGCAACTATAGTTAACCTTTCACTGTAATATAATGATGAACTCTTCCCATATTTCAAGAATAAAGGAAATGTTTCAAACAAGTTTTGAATTGAGAACTAAAATTAATCTCCTTGATAGAAGCAGTCACTATCATTATAATCGTTGACTCTTGAAGTCATGCTTTCTGCCATCCACGTTTCATGGATCGGTGGAGAAAGCCTACCTTTTCTTTTGATGGGGGTCTAGCATTTACAGCAGTGAAGTTGTTTTATCAAGTTAATTACCAGTATAGTGTACTATATATACACACTATAGTGCAGATCATCATTATCATAGCAGAAGAATAAACCCTTATGCATTCACATATCATTCATCACTGCCTTTTTCACTTTTAGAGGAGCCCTTTTGGACTTTTGAAATTGGGATCTACTTGCATTATAAATGTGGTCACAATCTATTACCATGAACAGCAGCCTTAATCTTCATTAGCCGTCACACCTTCTCAATTATATTATTATCTTAAAACATTTGAGTTATCAGTTTATCTATGTCTGCTATATTAGGCAGCCAACTCTGAGGCTGTCTTGTTACCTTCTCAATTATATCATTTACGATTGTAAATGAAACAAAAGCAAAAGAGAAGGCGAAAAAAATTATCTTATTTAGCAGATTGAATTTTAGTTCGATTCACACTATCATTATTTGTCAATAAAGTAAGACATAATTTCGAATAAGCTGAAGCATTTTATCTTACTATTTATGAATTAATGTGCAGTATAGTTATTTTTGGTTATCTTGCAAAAATAATGTATATGATCAAAAGTTATAATTGTGATTCAAGTAGAAATCTGCGAATGCATTTCAAACAACCAAAGCCCAAGATTTCCAAATCCATAATCTTGAAAGGAGGGATTTATTTCCCCAGCAATTTTGTCAATCAGAGGCATGAACCGAATTCATGTCTTGTTGTAGATCAGAGTTTATTAAAGTTTATAATTGGTAACCCAGGCCAGATCAAGGCCCAAATGCTGAGAACAACACCGATGGATATATATGATTCACAACATTACTTTCTGTTTAGATGGGAATTTTTCATATGTTAAAATGGAAAATTCATATTTGAGCGAAGAATCTTTTCTGCAACTCTAGTTAGCAAAAAAGAAGAAAAGGTGAAAGACAATCATATAGAATTGAATCAAAAACTACAAAAAGGCGCTTAAACTGGCATTGAATATACCCTGTTTTTGAAACTTAAAGACTTTAGGGTTTTCAAAATTATATAAATTTAGGCATTCTTAATCTCCAATTGTATGATCCCAGTTACCCCACTAACTGTTTCCAGTGTTTGATGGATCGTCTACGCCCAAGACAGAGGCCGGTCTTCTCTGGGTTTACAAAAGCTGAGGTAATAAAATTCTTTCGTTTCTTTTTCAAATGGCATTTCTTTATCTGGGTATTTTACCAGCTTCTTAATTTCTTAACAAATGTGCAGTTTTAGCTCTTACTTTTTGCTTATATTCATGGTTCTTCTTAAAGATTTTTTTTTTCACGTTGCTGTATTCATATCAATATTAGTTTTCTTTATGAATGAATTGTTTTAGAAATTAGCTCCAAATCATGGTGTCTAGAATCTACAACAAATGGTGATATGGAATTTTTACATACTTTCAGGTTTCTCAGCATGGCAACATGTGATATTATCATTAGTAGTTGTTTTTATGAATGAATAGTTTCAGAAATCCCGGTCCAAATTATGGTGTCTAAATTGCGGAACCAAAGGTGCCATGGAATTATTACATATATTCAGATTTCTCAGTGTGGAAAGCTTCCTACATCTTAATGTTTCCTTTGTTCTTGCTTCTTACTATCTTGAATACATCGTTAATGTTATTCATAATTCATTAGCATCGTGAAGTTACAGCAGTTGTCTAGTTTCTGTTTCACGTGTATGATAGCTTCGATTAATTGCCAGATGTTTTGCTTGGCATCTTTCTTGTTTTGACATAGTGGTAATGTACACATGGTTTTAAATTCGAATGTTGATGATTTGAACTGTTTGCTATAAGCAGACCAATGCAACCATTTTACTGAGTTTCTGTATAGCTCTTAGATGCCTCATGTAGCTTGTTTCTGAAAAGCTATTATGCTTTGATGGGATCATGAAACAGATATTTTTCCATTTTGTTACCTCTTTATGCACAGATTGAAAAAATGGAGAAATTGTTCATGGAATCAAGAGAGCTGCAGCAGAGTAAAGAGTTTTGTCAAAAACTTGCAAGAAATTTTAGGTTAGTTGAATTTCATGTCTCTCTTCTTAGACCACCCTCCCCCCCTTTTTATTTTAACCATATGAATTAGATGGCACTTAGATGCATGTTGTCTTTGTAGTTCATCCTCAGGTCGTGCTGGTAAGCCCATCGTTAAATGGAACGAGGTCATTCTTTACTCTCTTTCTTTCATTTTCTGCATTAGTTTTCTTATTATTTCTCCTATTTTCGTTTGATTTTGCTTATGTTGTTTTTATTTAACAGTTTAGGAACTCTCCTATTATCCCTAGTCCAATAATTGTTTCTCAGGTACAAAACTGGTTCACAACTAGGCAACAAGAAAGCGAAGTGAAAGTTCCTTCAGTGACCAATACATACAAAGATGAGTCCGGACTCCCTCAAACTTGCCTTCTAAATGATGGAGATCAAAGTTGTCAGATTCTTAAAGGTGTGTCTCTTTTCGGGAGTTTGAAAAAAAAAAAAAAAAAAAAGGGAAATGTTCAATTTGCTACTTACCTTAGTGCAGTGACCTGATTCAGAAATATAAAAGCTCCATAAGCATTGAGGAGCCCCTGACTTTGTATTTGCATGTAATGTTATATATAAGCTAAAAGTTTGCCAGGCCTTAAATTTTGGTTTTTGATTGGCCTTGCCTGTGTAACAATAAATGATAAAATGGCATCTTTGTCTGTCTTCGAGAAACAAGGAAAAGAATCGGGTTTCCTTTTTACTTGTAGAGTAGAACTTCTACCAGTATACATTTGTTTGCTGATGCTCTTTTTTACTCTTATATTCTAAACTGTAGAAATCTTACACGCGTTTCTTGGTCATCTTTGCTTTTGCTTTGTGATCCAGAAATAAAAAGCAAATTATAACTTTTATTACTCAGCTGAAGCATCATGTTTGTGGGAAAGCATGTATCCGGTCGCCAATATTTTTTTTCTGCTTTCTAGGTTTGGTTTCAAAAGTGGGAGAAAAGGTTTCGGATCTATCAGAACTAGAATTTGAGGCAAAGTCATCAACAGATGGAGCATGGTAAACACATGAGTATTTAAACTCAATAGCATAACTTAGGCTTTCTATTGTTATGCATAATAACGTGCATTTGTTATGTGCAGGTATGATGTTGATATGTTTCTGTCTCACCGAGTTACCCGTTCTGGTGAAACTGTAAGTATCTAGATCATATTATTCTGATCACTGCCTAGACTGGTGCTCATCGTGAGCTAACATTAAACTGTTCTTTGTTGCTATCAATCAAATTGCGAGTGAGATTGAGTCGAAATTTACATTTAGGCAGTTTGCGCCAAAGCTAGATCTTAGAGTGAGTTTATTGTAATGATTCTGAGTGTTCTATTTTACAAGTTATTTGATAAAATGTATTGTTTCCTAAAGGAAGTTCGTGTTAGATTTGTCGGATTTGGAGCTGAGGAGGATGAATGGGTTAACGTAAAAAAGGCAGTAAGAGGACGATCCATCCCATTTGAACATTCCGAATGTTGTAAGGTGATGGTTGGAGGTCTTGTATTATGCCTGCAGGTGACTATAAACTCCACTCATTGTCCTTAATAATCCTCTTTTAACTCTTTTGTTACTTAATTTGCAATTTCTGGCTCAATATTCAGGAGAGAAGAGACCAATCAATCTACTACGATGCTCATGTCTTGGAGATAGAACGGAAAACTCATGACATAAGAGGTTGCAGGTGTCTGTTTTTTATCCGATATGATCACGACAGCTCCGAGGCAAGCATTGTTATCTTGCTTTTAACTCTTAGATTATAAACCATTGTAGGAACATCAGACCACCGTGCCATTTGAAGCTTTCAATACTGATCTTTCTACTTTTCTCCTTTTTCTAGGAGACAGTTCGCTTGAGGAGACTCTGTCGAATTCTAGGCTGAAAATTCAGATAGCTTGCACCATGCTTGCTTTTGAATCATCCAGTTTAAATTTTGTACTTGTATGGGTGCGTGACAAGCACCTCTTTTCAAGTCAAATTTGTTCTTAATAAAATAACAGTAGATTTCAAGTCAAAAACACAATATTCCACAAAAGGATCATTCGGCTTATTTGCCAGTCATAACAGGATTTTTTTTATTTTTGTTTCTTTTTGTTGGAAAATCATTGTCATCTTCTCAAGCAACTCATTTCGCTTACCTCAATATGCTATATGGTCCCAGCCTGTTAAAAACAATTCTGAGATTAGTATTTAAGTTCATATGCAAGAATAAAAGTTGCAAATTCCAAGCCTCTAAGCAATTGACCTAGGGAAGTGAGGTGCCATGAAAGGTAAAAAGTGGCTTGTGCAAATTGCTGGAGAAGGCAAAAAGCGTACAGTGCTTACCCCTTTTAACGACATGAAAAACAGATGGTTTAAACATTCAAGGAGGAATTAACCTGAAGCTGTACCTAAAAATATATTGCAGATAGAAATAACACTTGATATGCACAAAAGCCCGAGTCAAGGAATGCAACTAGTCTTAACCAAAAATTATGCATCAAGTTGACAACTGAAAGTTCCTTACCAAATCAACTGTTGGCCGGTCTCTGTACTCGGAAGCAGTTCCTTACAAGAGAGCATCAGCTGCATTTCTCGGGCATGGAGCTTGACCTCTGCTAATAATACAAAAAGCACCTCACAGGCTCACAATATTGAGCCTTGGACTAATCAATGCATAACATTCAAGTTTAAATTCCAGAGTACAGCTTTATGAACTAAATTGCACATTGCATTATCAGACTACATCAACAAACAATTCCAAATTTACCACCATTGGATTCAAAGGCTAGTAGGGTACAAGATACTGGTACATTCAAATATCAAAATGCAACACCTCTACCATGCACCTAGTCAAAACAAAAGCATGGGATCCCCACTTATGAAGAAAAGAAATAATGGAATGAAAACATCCAAGAAAAGTACTTCGAAATATGGAGCGTTTGGCAAATGGATGGATCCAATTCTAGGCGCTCGTTTGCTCCATCCATCCACAAGAAATTCAATAGAATCATGAGCTGCGTGTCCTGAATTAGATTTTAGAGAAACGAGAATATAAGGTTCATCTATAGCACAAGTGATGTGATATCCCATTACATACTGTTGCTTCAAAATATACAAAATAAGTAACATTTTTCTCTTCTTTAGGGTCAAATCAGACATCCATGAAAAGGGTGAAAGATCATAATGATCTTCTAGTCCAGAAAACAAGGCTAGACACTAGACATAATACAGATCATATGACCCAAAGCACTTAAAGAGTCCAGCATAAAATCGCCATTGATATTTCCTCAAAACACCCATCAACAATTAGACCTTAACCTGTGCACTAGCCTTCAACCAAGAAATTATGATTTCAAAACTATACAAATAAGAACATACGTTGCACCGAATGGGACAAAAGATCAGAAATTAGCTCACAGAGATTCTGACTTGATTGAATGACAGTGCACAGGTTTTTAAATAGATGCCACATGATCGTGGCAAAAAAGTAGAATTGTGCATACATCAACTCCCAAATGCTGTGATCAATCAATCTTGACTAAAGAGCTTAGTTCCCTAAAAGTGAAGCAGTAGATCTGTCCCTTGTTGCGCAAACAAAATGAGTGGCATCTGAACAAAACTTTGCCAGGTCATGAAACAGTTCGACCATAACAAACTGATGCAATATAGAGATTCTTCGCCCATTTCTCCTGGAAGAAAAAAAACTATGTAAACATCTACACTTCTAGGGGAAAAAAGGGAAGAAATAAGCAAGTAATTGAAGTTGAATAAATACCTTTACATGAGTGCTAGGAAAAGCAGAAGTTCGAAGGGTCTCCTGAGTTTCATCTGCAGGTTTTCTTCTAGGAACGCTAAGAACAAAAGCAGCTTGATCCCAAGTTGCAGCAGTTGAAGTGATGCGATAGCCACCGTCCCACCTCCTGTGAATACCTTCACTAGGATAGAGAAAATCTAACTCTACAACCTGCAAGGGCACCAAGGGTATTGGTAGGGTGTAAGCTTTTTCATTTCATGACAATTGAGTGCCATTGAACAGTTAATGTTGAAATCAAATAAAAACCTGGTCAGAAAATGGAGCACCACGTGACATGACAATTGCCCATCTGCTTCCAGCAGTGGCCATGGCAGTCACATAAAAACCCTCCCTCCATTTTTTGTTGATCCACTTAAAGGGAAATGAATCACTGACTTTGTAGGATTGCTGTAAATACTGGGTCCCTACATTCAGTACAGCAAATGAAATAAGGTAGATTGTATAAATATAAAAACTGAAATTTCTTCTAAATACTTCAGGGATAGCTAAACTAACCCTTAGACATTACAACTAATGAACTCCCATTATTTGCTCCTGCAATAGCACTGATGTAGTAATTCTTTTCCCATTGCTCCATAATCCATTCCTTCAGGAAGTAAAAAAGAAAAAAAGAGTAGATTAATACTTGTGCCAGACCACAAATTATGAGCTATTTACAACAATGTTGGACATATATAGCTAAGCGCAAATATCACATTAGCAAACAACCAACATGAAATGTATTATAGCAGACATGCAATAGACAAGGCCTCAAAATCAAAAGGAATACAATCAACCTTGTGAAGAAAGTATGGTGAGAGTTGATAAACTTGAGCAGTGAAGCCGGTGCCAGCATCCATAATAAGAGCCCATAGGTTTGAACAAGAGGCCACACTGCTGATAAATAATCCATCTTCATTACCTTTCTCGATATGTTGGGGAAGCCTCACATCTGCCACATTGTAATGATATCTACAATAGGAGCTAAAAACTATCAACATCTTTTCTTGGTCATGAACTTGAAAAGCTTGATGGTAAGTTTAAGAAAGACACCTTTGCTTCATGGGCCTATGAGCATTGTACACACTAATCCATTGTGTTGCAGGCATTCCCATTCGAACCTTCTTCTTTGGCTGCTCATCCTCTTCCTCCTCCATCATTAACCTTCCTCTCTTTTGTCCTACTTGATATATAAGCTACAAGACAACAAAAATATATGTCAAATGAATTCCAAAGAAGAAAAATATAGTCTTCCTCTCCATATGTTAAATAATGTAGAAACAAGAAGCAAAAAGTACCTTCTGAGCACCATCAGTATTTATTGGTCTAATATCTGGATTTGGACCAACAATCCCATCGAAAAGAGAGATATATCTCGCATAATTCGGCTCCTCATCAAATTTCAAATTCACCACATACTCAACAAACTGTCTGAAAGGCAAAGGGCAAAAGCAACACAAAGTTTCTGGGGAAGTTGCCATCTTCTTCTTACAAACAAGAAAGCCTTTGTTTTCACCCTAAAATAGCATTTGGATCAGAAAGGTAATAGATGATAAATACAAACATACAGAAACTTATATTAAGGAAATGCAAACCTGATATCCTTGCCAAGGTAAACGACCACGGAGGAGAAAAATAAGTGTGTAGGCCAGAGACTCCAGATCGTCTCTCCTGCTACCAGTTCTACCGAGATGAGCGTGCACACTAGCATAGCGTACAGTTCCCCTGCAGTATAGGAATAATTAATAACAGATACACATAACCTTAAAAATAGAAAAGGCAAAAGAATCCCCAAGATAATGAGATTGATAAGAAAATCTAATTTCTGCACCACACAGAGGATCAGAGAAGAATGCAAAGGTAATGAATATCACCTGAAAACATCTGGACGTTGATCGTACTCAACATGTTGACCACTTGAACTATCTCGCCACCTGGTTGCTGTCAAGCCAAAACAGAGACAAAACTATTAAAAATTATTTCAATATGCATATAAAATATATCTTAAAATAAG
This sequence comes from Gossypium bickii, assembly GCA_025503065.1. Lineage (NCBI taxonomy): Eukaryota > Viridiplantae > Streptophyta > Magnoliopsida > Malvales > Malvaceae > Gossypium > Gossypium bickii. Next base: position 6,720,314 of record CP106709.1, read on the forward strand.
GAAACTTCAGCTTACCTAATCCTAGGTCAACAAGAAAAAGTTTTTTCTCATCCGGAGTTCCTGGAGTACCAAGCAAGAAATTCTCAGGTTTCACATCTCCATGAACATATCTGCAACGTATAGAAGCATCAGTGTTAAAGTGCAAAATGGGTTCCAATGACAAAAGAAACACTTGTATAGCAGGAAGAATCACAACCCTTTCCACCCAAAAGCAATGATGGACGCCCCAACTAATTGATAGATTACAAAATATTTATCAGTCCAAGTGCATCAACTTTCTTAACAACACTTAGGTACCAAAGAAAAGCATATCATAGGCAAAATAAATAAATAAAGAAGTATCACCCTCTGGAGTGCATCTTCTCCAAGATTGAGATGGCCTCAATGGCTATACATGCAACCATTTCAATGGACATCCTGAAATTGAATAAAGCCATCATTAAACAGCCAATCTGAGGATAAATTAAGTAAAATCCACCATGTAAATTCACAAAGAACATACGTGTGCGAGTTATTATTCCAAACATCCCATAAACTAGGTCCAAGCATATCCATAACCTGTTAAAAACATTCCAATGAACATCTCAGAGTCAAACTCCAAAACCCAATACATAAGTTTCACAAAACTTAGAGACTGCATTAAAGCAAATGCGTACCATAACATAGTAGTCACCTTGCCGGCCCTTATAATGAACTCGAGGGACACCATGGCTACCACCAAGTGCACTGCACAAAAAGCAATGAAAGCCATAGTTAAAACCTCAAATGACATTACGGCCTACTTAATGAGCCTATGAACAAATATAACTATTTATAAAATGAAATCATAGGAATCTCACTTGTAAACTTGCCACTCATATGGTGGCCCATAATTACATCCTTTGCTGCTTCTGTGTTCAAATTTTAGAGCTACCTACAATTCAAACATAACACATTTAGCACATTGCGGAAGTGAACCAATAGTGTATGCAATAGAATCCACTATAAAATAATGTGGAACCTCTAAAGCTCCAGGACCAGCGCCAATTCGTCGACCAACATATACTTGGCCGAAGCCTCCTTTCCCCAGTTTTCTTTCTATTCTATACATTGGGGAACCACCTACCTGAACCTGTTACAACAAAAAGAAAGAGTAAGAATCCATACTTCAGAGTTCAAACTAACATAATGAAATAAAAATTGGAAAAGATCAGTTTCAACATTATGTGGTCTTTCTTCATATTGCTACTTGCGTTCAATGAAACCTAATACTAGGACCAATTCTACAAAAGCCAAAGCTTGTTTTAAAATGCTAATGTGAAGGAAGTTTGTAGCGGCAAACCACACAATAGTCTAAAGAACCCAAAACCAAAAACGCACTAAAGCAAAAACTCAGAGAGACAATAAATAAGTCTCCCTAAGTAAAACTTTCCTTCTATGGATTCCTTAATTGAAAATTTTAATATGCATACACACATAAATATAACTAAAAGCAAAAATATTTTTAATTCGAAAAACTAAAGACTACCTTCTCGGGAAGCGGAGTGCTTCCTTCATCTTCAGCCCCGAGGCCTTTATCACCGCTACGGCCGCCGCTATCGAACTCGTCCATCTTTTTTCACGGCAACCTCTTCTCCGAAAACCCTAAGCTCTTTAATATCCTCGTCTTCCTTCCTTCCTTCCTTACAAACGGCAGCGTTTCAAAACCAGCACCACTCACGATATTATTGTGTTCGTTATCTTTGTCGTTGAACTTGTTACCATCAACGGCAGCAAGGAACGCGTCTTTTGGTTTCCTATTCTGTGCGGTTCTCCACGGGCGTGTGCGAACAGTACACTTGTTGGAATCAGGTCGGGGGAGTCTACCAGTCGGGTTTGCGTTAATGGATGCCCGATTTCTGCGAGCCTGGCTATGCAGCTCTGGCATCGCCAGTGTTACGTTCGTCCATGAAGGAAGATAGCGTGGTGAAAATCCATGAATATTCTTGAATCATCGGCTGATATATTCGATCTCTGGCTTTGAGAGATAGGGCTAAACCGCCAAAAAAAAAAAAGACAGATTAGGTAAAGAAAATTTGGGAAATTTTTATAGAGAGGGTGATGAAATTAGGGTTTGGCGTGTGGAAAATTTGGAGATCTGTGGAGGGAAATGAAAATATGGGTATTTTCCTTTATTTTACAAAGCAATGCTCCATCGATTTTCTTTCTATTTTGTTTTCCTAATCAAAACGTTTAGAATTTCTCATGTATAATTTACATTTGACTTAAATCTCTTTTTTAATTTATAAAATATATTTAAAAGTAAAAATATTCTTTCATCAGAAAATAATAATTACTTAATTTATCCGACCATAAATTTCTTTTTAACTGAAAATCCATGAAGAATAGATATTTTTATTAAAAAATTTATCTTTTTATATGGTTAAAAAATAATATAATTAACTGAATCACCAAATAGTGACATATGACGAGTCACATATATTTTTATATTAACGTATAAAGATTTATTTTTAATAATAAAAATTACTAATTTTTTATCGAAAAGATTAATTTATATTTTAATCTAATTTATATAAATTAATTTACTTAATTTTTAAATAAAAAAATATAATATAATATAACTCTTAGTACAAATCTACCCATAATACTTTTACTCAAATCCATGAAAATAATATCTATCAGAATCTCACAATATATTTATTTATTTCACTTTTTCCCTTTTTTTTTTTTTTTACCTCGTATGTGTACCTTTCAAAACAAACTATTTTGAGGGAATTTTCTTGGGGGTTTATTTCAGTTTTTTTTAAAGCAGTAAGCAAAGCTGATTTTTAAAAAAATAAATAAACCAATTGTAAGTGATTTTTGTCTTGTTTTTAGTTTATCTTAACAAAGCAAAGCCAAGACCAGATAATAAAATAATAATAATAATAATAATGTCACTTGTCAGTCAGCTATCAGCCAAATGGTAGTCATGCAAAAATAAAAACTATAAAATATAAGGTGTAATCGCATAAATTTAGGCATTCTAATCTAATACAAATATTCGATATTTTTTTACATGTAAATGCTTTAAAAATTTGTCGTATGCTTTATTATTTATCAAATGATTCCAAAAGGATTAAATCATTTTTGGAAACTTAAATTTGGTAAGTATTTTTATATTGAGGTTTAATTTATTTTTTTTTTTGTTTAAGTCGTGAATTTAGTTAGGGTGAATAAAATTCGATTCGACTCATGATCAGATCTATTTACAAATATGGTCTGCAAGTATGTTTACGTAAATGTCTAATCCACATAGATAAGACTTTATGTGTAAATCTACATGTAAAAGCTCGCTAAGTGTAAATCTTAATGCGCGAGTTTTTTAGAATCATCTCACCGTACGTTAATCCGTAATGATAATAATTGTTGAGGAGAGTCCACATGGTAATTGATAACACAAACAATAAAATGGAAGATTATGCCAATGCAGAAAGTGTATAAAATTTTAAGTTGAACCAATACAAAGGAAGACAAGAGCATGCCACGAAGATATATAAACTACAATTGTGAAAGTGACGTCAAATGGGAGATCAAAACCATGAAATTCTAATTTATAAATTTATAAGTGGCATGTTATACTAGTAACTCACTAAGCTTATTTGAACTTACTTAGCCTTTGTTATGTTTGTCAGGTATGATGGTTTCTATAAGGAGCTAAAGAGGGATCAAGTTAGAATTCCTTCAAGCTTAGGCAAAGAGGTGTTCTTATATGTAACATGCATAGTGGGGCAACCTAAAGGGTGAACCTCAAGGTCTGAATTTTTGTAACTACGTATGAACCTAGTATATTATATTCTATGATGAGTAATCATTTAAACATTGTAAAGCCATTATTGTTAATATTTTCTTAAGTTTGCATGTTAATAATTTAAACTAGGAATTTGTAATTGTAACGTTTTAGTTTGGCAGATCAGCTAGTAAAAAATGATAAGATTGTTGCTGATAATATTCAAACTAAGTAAAATATGATTATAAAATACTTAGTTGGTGGTATTAGTCATGTAAGTACGATGTGACATCTTGTAACTGAACCCGTTGATCGAATCAGGTAAAGAGTGTTACATAAACTTTTATTTTTATCTAAATTAATCTCTCACATTTTCTTGAAAACCCTAAAGTTCAGACCCCAATGTGGGAACAATAGCAAAATTCATGCTCTAATACAAGAACAAACGGCAAGTTCATGGACTGTCTTGAATAAAAAAAACAGTTTCAATCCCCAATATGAGAATAATTGCCTAGTTCAAGCCTTGATGTGAAAACAATTGTCAAGTTTAGGGCCTAAACCAATTCAAGCCCCATATGATAATTTAATAAAAAAAAAAATCCTCTATCTAGGATCATGTCATTTAATATATATATTTGGCGTCATCTTAAACTTACTTGTAGATTTTATTTTAACTCCACAATGAACAGAATAATTATCCTAAAAATAATTTAAAAATTAAGTCAATATATCAAATTTCATAGAGAGTTATATTATTTTACTTGATTGAGTTAAGCATGTTGATTTAAGACAGTGGCGAAGCTAGGGGGTTGGCATGGGCCCCGACCCCTCTAAAATGTAAAATTACTATTTAAGTCCTTAAAATTTTTTAAAAAATTTAAATTAGTAAAAGTAAAAATTGCACTTTGACCCTCCCTAAAATTACAAAAATTTGATTTAATCCTTTACAAATTATAAAGATATAAACTATAAAAAATTAAAATTACATCCGGCCCCTCCTAAAAAATTGTTCTGGCTTCGCCCCTGATTTAAGAAATATATATGCATATATAAATGTAATTTTAGTTTTTGTAATGACTCTATTTATATTTGAAAAATATTAAATTTACCAAAAGATACACAAGAAAGTAAGTAATGGAGTTGGGTGGTTCATTTTATTTAGCACACAACATACAACTATTTGATAAGGTGATCAATGTAGAAGATAGAGAAAAGGTTCGGCTAAGAGAGAAATTGTTGGAGAAGTATGGGTTGCTTACCCCTAACTTTAGGCCATGAGCCTTATATATATATATATATATATTATTCTCTGGCTCGAGATGTCACGTGTCAAAAGTTAAAGGTTAAAATTATTATTATATCAATTTTAAAAGTTATCAAGAAATATTTTCTATTAGTAATTTAATAACTAGTGACAAAAAAAGAAACAAAATCCAGTAATTATATGATCATTTTATAATTTTTTATAATCGAGTGATAAAAAATACTAATAATTAGGTGATTATCGATATAATTTACTTAAAATTAATTACTTTGATAAATACTTATATAATTTTTTTGATAAAATATAATGTATAAATTTTTATGTTGAGAGAGGATAATATATTGTATATAATTCGATAACTTTTTTAACATTAATTTTATTATATGTTCTTATTATATATGCTATTTTTTATACAACGCTTAGAACTACTTATAGTCTTTTTAAAACTCTCAAATAAGAGGATAATACGCTTCAGTGTACCCAAACCTATATCCTCCTATACTAACAATAATACTGATGTCAATCGAACTTCCGATAATTGTTAGGGTGAAACTTGAAATATTAGCTATTGAAACTATGTTTGGAAAATATATCCCTGGAAAGGTTGGAATTTGCATATCAAATAAATTCGATTAGTTAGGTAACTTAATGAAAGCTTACACGTAAACCACTTTACTAGTAGATTACTTATATCAAGTGTTAATTATGGGTTCGGATTATAACTTAAATTAATTTCATATAAAATAGTATATTTTAATTATTAAATAATTAAACCATATCAACTTAAACTTAGAGAACAAAATTATTGTTCCTTGGTTCTTTGTAAAAGAAAAAAGGCATTTTATAGCTTTCAAACAACAATTTAAAATCCTACCCACATTCAATAATTATATATATCATAAAATAAAATAAAATATAAAGAGGAATTGCAAATAAATATTAATAATTTTATTCAAAAATAATTAAATATTAATTATAACTATTATAAATAAATATTAATAATTCTCATATTTAAATTTAGAATTTAAGGGTTTAGGGTTGAAAATTTAGGGTCTTAATATTTATTTATAATTAATTATTATTTAATTACATTCAAATAAAAGTATTAGTATTTATTTATTTATAAGCTTTCCACTATCTTTTGTTTTATTTAATGATGAAATATCATATTATTATTCACGTACGAGTTATGGAATTTATGTATTGGCACTATATCAAATATTCTCTAATAGTAAAATTAAAGACGAATAAGAAGTAAGAAATGCATTATCTTCTTATTTATAAGTTGGGAGAGGCTATGGGTAATTTTAGACATTATGTCGAAAAAAAGCAAATATGATCAGAACTTATAATGAAATTATTCAAAAAATTAAGTGAGCGCCACATATTTTCATTTATTGAAAAAAAATATTTTGAAACTCTACTTATAAATAAGAAAATGATAAGCAAATATTTTTTCTATAAAACTTTTAAAGAATATATATTTAATGTTTTTTTATATAACCTAGGTATAATCTTTATCCATTCTTAAATTGGAAAAAAATCGTATTTAAATGCATTTGAATTTATATTTTCTTATTTTTGTAATAATAATAATAATAATAATAATAATAATAATAATAATAATGTGAATTGAGCTAAAAATTAATCCTATAAATGATTTTAGTATCAATTTATTTGTTTTTTAAATTATTTTATAGACATAACAATTATGCATTAATTAATTTATGGCATAATGTTAGTTTAGCTTTCAATATTTATATCTTTTGTCAAATTAGTCATTATTCATTTTTAGCTAAATTTGGCCTTCAACCTTTCAGAAAATAGTTTTTGGGCAAAATATAAATTCAAAAAATGAGTTTGAACAAAAAAAAGATCCGTTTTTTAAATATGTCGAGTCTTGGGTAAATTATTTTGGTCCAACCCAGCCCAAATTTACCTAATATTTTTCCCTGCTACTGTTTACTGTTGTTTTGATGAAATTTTACTATTATATTGCTACTATTTTATTGTTATTGTTTGGATATTATATAACTCTTGTTTTATTATTTTTTTTACTATTTTAGAGACATTTGTTTGCTAAGTTGCAATTATCTTAATGTTATTTAAGTATAAAGACTTTTTTAATATATTTTCAATTTGTTGAGGAATATTTATTTTAATTTTTTTAGTGTATTTGATGTATTATATTTTAAAATTTTGTTTTTATATAAAAAAATTAATATAGGCAAATCAGACTGGGCTCAGGTTTAGTATTTTTATCTGAGTCAGGGTTGAATAAACTTTTAGGCCCATTTTTAGCCCGAAGCTAGAAAATGGGCCTAAAATTTTACATTGACCCGTATCGAAGCCCCATGATAAGGTCTAGGCACAAGAAAATAGGCAAAGACCTTGGTTTGATAAAATTATCTTTTTAGGCCTTTAAATCTAAGTAAAATTTAGTTAATAAAATAATAAATTTTTTGCATTCTCCCGAAATTTTCAATTCAATTCCAATTCTTGATGCCAACTATTGTTGATGCATTATTGATCTTGATCTCAGTTTTTTTTAAGGTATTTATCGGAGCGAGTCCAATAATTAATTCTCCGTATTCTGTAAGTCTATTAAGAAGATAGATGCTGGCCACAAATTTTAAAACTGCACCATACCCAAGGTGAGAATCAAATGCTCGACCACTAATTAAAGTAGAAAAACTCTTAACATCTCACTTAACTCTAATGATTACTGACCTCACGTATTTTAAATGTGGATGATATGTTACCTTATTGGTTAATCCAGCCAACCAGATGTGATATAATTGCCTGCTCAAAGATATGGTTACGTTTAGGCTGTACTCAACGTTTTATGGGTCACATTAAACGTTCCAATTAATTTAATTTGGAAAATGAAATTAACGTTTGCATGTATTTAACCTTATAGACAAAAAAAGAATCACAATGCATGACATTGACGCAAGGAATATGTCCAAATATGTAAGTTAATGCCACGTTAGAATTTATGATCGATTCCTCCTCTATAAAAAATGCTTTTCAACACAGCTTTTTCTAACTTTTTTCCTTTTTCATAAAGAAAAATAAAAATGAAGCAAAATTCACAGCCTAAATGGGAAGCCAAGGTTTCATCAAAGCTAACAAAAGCTTCACCAGACAAAACATGGGCTATTTATACAGATTTCTTCAACTTTCACAAATGGTATCCAACTTTAGCCACATGCTATGGCATCCATGGCACCAACGGTGAGCTCGGTTGTATCAGATTGTGCTCGGGTTTCTCGATCTCGTCCCAAGGCGGTGATGGTGACAGTAACGGCGGTGGGTCCGAGAAGTGGTCCAAGGAGAGGTTAGTAGCCGTTGATCATAGTAACCGTAGCTTGAGCTATGAGATAGTGGAAAGTAATATTGGGTTCAACTCATATGTTTCGACGGTCAAGATTGTTCCTGGGGGTGTTGATGATCAAGAAGGATGTGTGATCGAGTGGTCCTTCACCGTTGATCCTGTGGAAGGGTGGAAATTAGATGAGATGAAGAAACTGTATGAGAAGGGCCTCCAAGGGCTGGCTAAGAGAATTGATGATAGTTAATTATAACGTGTCTTAGTTTTAGCTCTAATGTATGGTAATCTTATATCATCAACTCAACAGTGTGTGTTTCATCATACACTGCTTCTCTCTTATTTATAAATTAATATAAAGTTTTGTTTTACAATATAATGTTTACCTACAAGTTTTATTTATATGAATATTGCTCCCAATAATTACTTCTTAGAATTTATGTTCATTGAAATAAAATAAATTTTCTTAGAAAAGAATTGGATGAAACAATGAAGTCATATTATCTGTACCACTTTTTCAATAATCTAATGTTACACTAGCATTTTTATTTAAAAAAAAAAAAGCAAATCCAAATGAAAATCTCGAAATTCAGAATGAAATTGCTGATGTAGCATTAAACTATTGCAGAGAGATAATATCACCATTTCATACAATCCTTTCTCGCTATAAAGTGGCGCCTTAGAGCTTTATGGGAAATGAAAAATGCATAAATATGTTATTGATTTATTTCTCATGTTCCTTAAAAAATTTTAAAATAACAATATTTGGTAATAGTTTTTTTTAATTTAAAAAAGCATAAATAAAGTGATAATTAATACACTTCAACATACTCAAACTCACATATTTGACAACAATCTCATGTCAATTAAATTAAGACTTAGTCAGTGATAAGTTTTAATTTAAAAGCAATCGTAGGCTAAAATGAAATACTAAAATACCAAAATCATGTCACATATATACCTTATTTGTTTGTTCGTTTAATCATCACGTATCTTGTTTTCTTATCAAATTTATATTAATACATTAAAGTTAAGGTATTTGGAAGAGAAATTTTATTTCTATCGATATTTTTAAAATTTAAAAAATAAATAAATAATAATAAAGTATTCCAAATTTTGAAAGAAATTTTAAAATAAGATTTGAATAATTCAAATTCCGGTGATTTTCTTTCAAAAGTTCTTCATAATTTTATTTTTGTTTACACAATGCTTTACTCTAAAATAAAAAAGTTAAACTTCATAATATCAATTTATTTTATTTTAATATATATTTTAATATTTGGCATTATTATTAATATTCATGTATTTGTATAAATTTAATGATATCAATATTTCATATTTTTAATACAACTATTTGCAATGATTCGATTTCCAATGGTTTCGGAAAATGCGATCCTGTTTCTGTAAACCAAGTCCGTAAATATTAAATTGGGATGTTTATAGAGTTAGTGTATTAATGAATTGAAATTAGGATAGTCAATTTAGTAGAAATTGTGGTTAATTAGGACCCATGGACTAAATTGTAAAGTTTAATCGCTATAGATTTTTAATTAGTAAATGGATTGAGGACTTAAATAGCAATTAACCAAAGGAATAAAATAGCAAACAGACCTGTTTTAAATGTGTTAGTTGGCGGTGTTGGATGATGACATTTACTTAACATAATTAGTGATTAAATTTAAATAATTAAGGATTAACTTAATTAAATTAGTTTAATCAAGGTAAAACATAATATAAATAGAAATTGGTGGAAGGAGAGATGAAAGATTGGTATGGATAGTATCACATGTTTTGATTGAGATTGGTATAGATTATTTGAATAGATGACTGAATTGAATAGAATAGAAAATAGTGTAAATTGATGAAAATATGCAATTAACTTTGAATTTGACTGAAATATTTTATGTTGTATAATAAAATGATGAAATGAATCATGAATTGGAAATGATAAAATGTGAATTGTGCTATATGATGAATTGGATAATTGGTTACTCTATTAACTGTTCGAGCAGAGCCGGATATAGTTGGCATGCCATAGGATTTGATTGTGTACAGGTTTATGCGCTTACGCGACAAAATGCACTTCGTGTGCTAGTATGTGCTTTGTGCTCTAATATGCACATTTCATGCTAGTTTCCTTTATTTTGACTTATATGAAAATGCACTTTGATGCTAGTTTGATGTGTTAGTTAGACGATCCGAGTATCCATCCAAATCCGAGTTAGGCTAATAGGGGTTGCAAAATGTAAACTCGGTATGTAACACCTCCTACCCGTATTCGTTGCAGGAATAGGGTATGAGGCATTACCTAAGTTTAACGAGTTAATACTATTTTCATTATGAATTCAATATAGCCCTTTTATAAATATCCAATCTTCCCTGAAATTTTAAAACCAAACAATCCTGTCCATTTCAATCCAATTTGATACCAAATCATACTTCTACTATAATTATATTATTTAGCATATTTATCACGGTTTACTTTAATTCATACTCATTAAACAAGTTTTAGTATTTATGTAACCATCAAACATATACATGCCATATAAATCAAAAAGGAAATTTACAAAAGCTACAGGAGATAATCTTGATAGTGTGATCTCGGTGTTGATCCGATCCTCCGTATATTTATACGTCAAATCTACATGAGACATTGAATACACTCAAGTAAGTTTATAGAAACTTAGTAAGTTCATAGGCATAAAATATAAATCTTACCAAACATTCATACACTTATACATTACGTACAATTTCTAAATTCACCTGTGAACCACAATTTGGTGAGTGCTTTCATATAATTTCACTACCATTTATTCGTTTACTTTAACTCTTTTGGGCCCTTTTTGTCACTTACCATCTTTAATCAAATTAGGGAACGATTACGGAAAATTGAGTACTTCACTTCCACTTTTCGCTAATCAGGTAGCCGAAACTACCACTTTTCACTGATCAGGTAGCCGAAGCTACCACTTTTCACTGATCAGGCAGCCGAAGCTACCACTTTTCATCGATCGAAATTAAAGAAGCTACCACTTTTCACTTTCACTTGCCTTGCCATCGATCGAAGTACTCAAATCCGATGTTCCACTCAATTTGATTATTTAATCACTTTTCGCATTGTCATTTTGTCCTTAACTCATCAACAATATATCTCATCATACATGATATAATTCATAAAATTTACATTTAATCATTAAATTTCAGCCATATGAACTTACCTGAGTCGATTTGCAGAATTTGAGAAAATTCAGGGACTACTCAGTTACTTTTTCTTTTCCTCGACTTGCTTCGGGTTCTCGATCTATAATTGTGAAATCATTCACTTATCAGTATTGATTTCACCTTTACTTTATTTCATATCCTTAATGATTACAACCCACATATAAATAACATTGTTTATGATTTAACTATTTACTTGTATGGATATTCAAGCTGTCTATCCGTGTCACAGTCACTAAATTATTTTTATCTTGAGCTACAGAACTCCAAATTAAGATCCGTTAATTGTCCCTGAAATTAGACTCATATATATTTTTACTATAATTTTTCCAGAATTTTTGGTATGGCCAATCAATACCAGATTATTCTTAAAGTTTCCCCTGTTTTACTGTTTGACTGTTCTGACCTCTCTTCACTACGAATCAAATTACTCTTTGTACAGAATTCATATGACCTTCTTATTTATTTCATTTGAAAATATACTCATTCAGGATTTCATACATATAAATTTTAACCCACAATTATTTTTGTGCAATTTCTAATGATTTTTCAAAGATAGAACAGGGGATCACAAATTCATTCAGAACCAGTTTCACTAAAATTTAAATATCTCATGATTTACAAATCTATTGCTTACACCGTTTCTTCTATAAGAAACTAGACTCAATAAGATTTAATTTCATATTTTATTCATCCTCTAATTCGATTTCTACAATTTTTGGTGATTTTTCAAAGTTAGACTACTGCTGCTGTCCAAAACTGTTTCAGTACAAAGTGTTGATTTCTATTTTTGCCCCAAATTTCAAAGTTCATACAATTCAGTCCTTGATCAATTACCCCTCAATTAAGCTAATTTTTGTAAATTAATACTTTACCTAATCATTATGAGTTATTTCAAACACATTGGAATTCAGAATTTCCACATAAAAACCCTAACTTCAAATTCTTTTAAAATTAGGTCCCAAACATTCACTTTCTATTAATTCTTTCAATAAAATCAGCATATAAACCATTTAAAATTATAATTCCATGCTAAATCATCATATACTTCCAGAACATATTCATAGTAACTTCCAACTTCATTCATAAAATCTAAAACTAATGAATTCAACAATTGGGCCTAGTTATAAAAGTCACAAAAACACAAGAATTTCAAGAAATAATCAAGAATTGAACTTACTTGCAGTAAAAATATGAAAAACCAGCTTAGGGAAAACCCTTCTATGGTGTTTTTGCTGATGAGAGTGCAGAAAACTAAAGAGAAATCTAGATAATTCCACTTTAGTCCTATTTTTATTAAGTAAGTTATGCAATATTCCAAATTTGCCCTTTCCTCTCCTTATTTTTATTCTGATTTCATTCCCTTGCCGTCCAGCCCAAATAGACATTGGGTCTATTTACCTTTTAAGCCCTCTTTCTTTTATCATTTAAGCTATTTAATCTTTTCTCATAATTTTGCATTTATTACAACTTAGTCCTTTTTGTTCAATTAACTATCGGAACTTTAATACTAACTTATTAACACTCCATAAGCATTCATAAAATATTTATGGCTAGATTAAAAATCTCCGAGGTCTCGATACCTCGTATTCGATTCTAATTATTTTTTTCTAGTACACTATTTACTATTAAATTTTTTTTTTCCTAACTTCACATTTAACTCATACTCACTAAATTAATAATATTTTCTACTCACTTGTCGGATTTAGTGATCTCGAATCACCATTCCTACACCACTGAAAATTTAGGCTATTACACGGTAAATGATATGAACATGTTATAAATTAATATCATTGGAATGAATTCTGTTTTAATGCGAATGACATACTGAAATTACACAACTGAGTATGCAAATTAGATGAAACTGAGCCCTGGGGGCTGAGACAAATACAAATGAGTTGGTGGACTCTAGGAACGGGTGAAAATGTGATATTATAAGGGATTTATGGAAAAGTCTCATAATTGAATGAATTGGTATGTAATGTATATGCAAATTTCTGTATTTAGGTTGATGATGGTAAGTTTGGTAACAAAAATAAGTAGGTTGGATGATGTGTGCATATAGAAATACATGTATAGAATTAAGTAGAATTGTTAATGCTTTTGTTTATATGCTTTGAATTATAAATGTACCAGTAAGCCCTATTGCTCAACTTACGGTTTGTTTTCTTCTGCACAGGTTCAGGTGATTCTTGAAGCCTTAGGACTTGAAGCCAGGATCTAGACTATCGTTCCCGACCCCACAAAGTTTGTATAAAGTAACTCCTTTTGGTATTTTGAGCATGTACCTAGTAAACTTATGTTAAAAGTCTCAAATGTTAAGTCACATATATGGTATAATTCTTGTTAATGTTTTGGTATTGTGTTGAAATGGGTTCAAGTTGATGTGGAATATGTGAATTTGTTGTATAATATGTATATACGAAAATATAGGTCCCTTTTAACTTGGAAAAAGGTTGATTTTGGAAGAAACAGATTGTCATGTTGGGACGATGAACTTTTGATTTCGCGACGAAAAATAGAGCAAGGTTATTGTGGTGACGCCGTTGCTGCGAGGTTACAATGAGCACAAAATAGTAAGTTGTGTCGCGACGAGAAACCCCTGGTGTCATGACGTTAACCCAAAATTTTAGAATCCTTACAGTTAGGTCCTTTTTCGATCTTGGGTTAATGAAAAGGCTTTTGTAAGCTTGTATAAAACTTGGAATTGATGATTTATTGTATTGTACATATGTTTTAGTTATAGCTTGAATGTTTAACAATTTATAAAATGATTTTAGTTGCTTCAATTGCGAATGTGGCACCTTGTAATTTGGACCCGATGATCGGATCGGGTATCGGGGTGTTACACTATAATTCTTTTATACTTACACTATAAGAAAATTCTACTGTGCGCTCCCAAAAAAAAAGTGTATACCAAAAATTTTATAATGTGTTAAAAAATTTAGTATTGGTATAGCGTTAAAAGTTTTGGTATAACATTAAAAAATTTGATATGTGGTTTTTTTCTAAGCGTACAACAAAACCGTTCATTTAAAAAGTTCCAAAAAAAAAAATTGGTGTAAAAAGAAAAATCATAGAGAATTAAACGAAACTGGCAAATTTAAAAGCATCACTAATCTTATCATTATCAAGGGCTTCAATTAACTTCATAGGGGCTTTTGGCAAGACATGTACACCTTCCGCATCCACAGTAACCATATTTACAATACGACCAACAATATGATTAGTCTCCCTAGGTATATGCCTTATCACCCAATGTTCTTTGTTCTGTAACAACTTCTGAATTTGCGTGACCAATGCTAAAATCAAATTTGGTAAAGTTCTTCCTTGGATTGCTTGGGATGCCTCAAGGCTATCAATTTGGAATAAATGAACTAAATCTTAAACATGGCCATGAACTCATAGTAGTGGGGTTAAAGTCAATTCGAAAAAAACGACATTTAAGTTATTAATGTGTTAAATTAAAATATATTTTTTGGGTATGATCAAAGGTATATTTTATGTTCATTTATTGGTTAATAAAGATAATTTTTTGGGGGTTAATGGTTACATCTTTCAATAATATATGGTTTTCAAAGTTTGGACCTCTCCCCTTAAAAATGTATTGCGCCTTATTATTGTATCTAATGGTAATTAAAGTATAAACTTTAAATCTCAAATTAATAAAGAAATAAATAAATCTTAAATTTAATAGACTAAGGTAATTTTGACAAACTAAAAAAAATTAAATACTGAGTTTAAATTATAAAATCTATTTGGTATATTTTTAAAGAAATTAAGTAAGAAATATAATTAAATTATTTGATAAATATAATTATTAAAATTACTAAAATAAAATATTTAAAGGATAATGTTAAAATAAAATAAAAAAATTTAATTGATAAACAAATTTTTATCCATTTAACATTTTCCACACTGCTTAAAAAATAAATAATGAAGATATTACTTTTTAATTTAATTTTTTCAGTAGGGATAAAAATCCTAAAATTCGAAATATTTAACGTTTTATTTACGATAATCGAAGAGATCATGGGACAAAAAAAAAAAAAAACCAAAGTATATATCCTATATTTTAATACTAATCAAAAATGGAAATGATGAAGCCGATTAGGTAATAATTATATTGCAGATTAATTTTTTTTATATCTCAAAAAAATTATTATTATTTTTTAGTATATAAAACTGCTACCTTTGCATAGCATACCCATTACCAAAGCATCTCCATTTCTTTATCCTTCTCTCAAATGGCCGAAGAAACAGTTCCAAAATGGGAAGGAAAGTCCACAGCGGAGCTAAAAACCACAACACCAGAGCAGATATGGCCCTTCTTAGCTGAGTTCTGCAACATAGACAAGTTTTTCCCTTCAGTCGATACATGTTATCGTAAGGAAGGGACTCCGGGTCAGCCTGGTCTGGTCCGTTACTGCGAAAGCTCGACCAGCTGGGCCATTGAGAAGCTTTTAGCCATCGACCCCATCAACCACTCGCTAAGCTACGAGATCGTCGAAAATAACATCGGGTTCAAAGGCTACGTCGCCACCCTGAATGTGTTGGCGGTTGAAGGCGATGGGTGCAAGATCGAATGGTCGTTTATATCTGACCCAATTGAAGGTATGAAGTTGGAAGATTTTGTTTCTTATTTGGATAATACACTGCTATTCATGGCGAAGAAACTGGAAGATGCCGTCCGGGCTCAAATCTAGATGTTGAAAGTTGTTGGTTTTTGTTGTATGTTTTAGAAAGTGTTGTGTTTTGTAACAATAATAACAACGATGAAGCTTCTAAGTTAATGTTGGAGCACGAGGTCCTGTCTGGTTTGCACATGTGCTAAAACATTAGATGTCGGGTTCTCCATTTTGTTTAATCTTGGCATACAGTTTCTCTTTTAATGTTATCCTTTTTTAATACGAAAATTTTTGTTGTCTGTTCCGATATATAAGAATTAGTGTAGAGGTTTTGTTTTTCTTCTTCTTTTATTTTGCAAAGGCGCTGGTTTTCGGTTGGAAAAATACTACCTAAAATAAACTCGTTAACATTGAATGAAAAAAAGTAAATTGAGCGTAAATAAATAATAAAATAATTACTGTGCTGTGTACATTGCTCTCAAGGTTAACACAATTGTTTTATATTCGTATACATTTAGAATTACTTAAAAGAAAGCAGATAAGCAGAGGAAAACGGTAAAATTGTAGGGACAAAACAGAAAAATTACAGCACAAACGGTGCAAGCAACCAAATTTTCCGTTGACGGATGAGATTCTCTGGAAAAAATATTTCTGTTTAAATAAAACAAAAAACTTATTTAAAAGAAACATATGCTTTCCATGTTACCATAGATTGAGCAAGTGACAACAGTATGCATTTGTTGGAATTTTAACTCAATTGCTCATCAAAAAGAGGTAATAACATTATAATTAAATCCTCTTAAAAACATTTTTCTAACCAATATGGGATTGCGATTTTCTTTAGCATTACCAACAGCCTTTCTGCTGCTCTTGCAACCTGCAATCTAGCTGGTCGCCGCGATTGCTGTATGGACTACTGATGGCCTATATTTGGTCTACAGTACTGACATGGCCGATAGACACCTTCTTGTTGTGATGAATCCATCACGCTCCCTGGCATGTTTGACACCCATGGGTATGTAGCCAAAGTCGTCGGCATAAGTCTCCCCTTACACTAACGTTGAAAAAAACAAGAATTGACGTGGTTTGTACCGTTAGAAGACTATCATGTCTGGATTTTATGTAAGATTCACTGATTTTCGAGCCTTATTTTATTTATAAAATAAATATTAAAAAAAACTAACAGAAAGTTTGATCATATAAAAAAAAAGCCCGACTCGAAGAAAAAAAAATCAGGAAAGTGTTACTAAGGGAAGGCATACGTGAGATGAAATAAAAGTATGTGTCGGATATAACAATATTTAATGTCAAAGGTGTGTAAGTGTTTTAAGAATAAAGCAAATGATTTATCCTTAAAAGAAAAAAAAGAATAAAGCAAATGATTCCATCTTTTATCATGCCAATATTCCACATTTACTAAATTCATATTTGGGATATGTGTTAGTGTTGGGATATTTTTATTTTATTTTAACATTAATTTTATTATAGGTTCTTGTCATATCTGTTCATTTTAATACAATATTTAAAATTATTTATAGTCCCTCCTCACCCTTTAAATAGAAAAATAATGAACTTCAGTATATTTAAACTCACATTCTCTTACACTAGCAACAATATCAATGCCAATTAAGTTAAAACTCAATCAATAAAATATGGTATCAATATTTGGGAAAAGAATCTTGAAGTTTGGAACAATATTTTACTGATTGGTTTTGGATTATGTACTCGTGATAGTGGAGGAGACGTTATAGTGTGATATATTATCTACTAAAATTCATTTTGAAATATAAATGTTTACATGAATTTTAATCTTTTGTGAATAACTTTAAAATTTAATAAATAAAAAACGGATATACTAATTATTGTATCCTAAAGAAAAGTCATTAGAGAATTTTTTTTAATCGGTGAAATTCAACCAATTATAGATTTAATCCTTATACTTTAATTTAATTATTTTTTATTTTTATATTTTGAAAATTTATTCAAACAATAGTCATTAAATTTGTTAAATTAAATTATGCTAATTATAAAATCTTATATGACAAACATATTATCATGTGTAAAATCATGTTGGCTTACTATTTTCACATAATACTAAAAAAAAAAAAACAAATCATTTCAGTTACTATTTTCACATAATACTAAAAAAACCATGTCATTTTAGTTAATGGATCTAATGCTAACATTTGAGTTAGAATTAAATGTTCAAAATTTATGAGTTATTTAAATCAAACAAAATTAGAGCTGAAGGACTATCAAATATTGACATAATTGAATCTTATAATAATAAATATTATGCACTAACCTTTCCTCGTAGGTAAGCCACGAAAATTCCTCTGCTTCTACGTATTCCTTTATCTTTCCCAACTCTGCACCTTGGTGAACAGCAGCTGGAATTATACTATACAAGATTCGTGCCATAGCTTTAGGCATTTGCAGCCAACCAGGCACTAAGTGTTACGGAAGATGCAGCCTTCATTGGTTTGCTATATACAGAACCCCGGATCGTTAAAGCTTTTTAGATAGATTGTATGTCTTTTTAAGGAACTTTGAAGCTGTCTCGTCATTACGGTAACATAACATGCGCAGGAGTGTGTTTGGCTCTGTAGGATTCCACTGCCTTGATGTCGGAGGTAGTGGGAGCTTGGATCTAGCAGGCGAGCCATATGTCTCCAAGGTCACATGTCTGAACCGCTCGATTAAGCTCTCTGTATCGGTTCTAAAGAGGGGTAGGACCCCTCTCACGGTAGCTGAAAACTTATCTATGAGGTCAGCAGGTAAACCGTCTCCATTGGCCCAAAACAGATCTTTAAGGGCTTTGAAATCATCCTCTATAATTTGAGAATCCTGACGAGAGAAAGCACGAGAGGGGCCTCCAGCAAGTAAAACTAGCAAGAACCCATCACAAGAAGCTTTCATGATATCAGTTATAATCCTAGTACGAACTCTTTCATGCACAGTTTCAGAGATGATCAACAAGTTTTGCTCCAGTTCCCGTAATAGAGAGTCGATCCTAGAAGATGATGGCTCCCCAACATACAAACCATCCCATAAAACATGACTTAGGTCATGGAATACGATTTTGTAAGCTACTGCCTCATACAGTTGCTGAACCCCTTCCACACAAGCAGCTGGTGTTAGTTCGAATTTCTTGCTCAAACCATTTGAAAATTCTTCCTCATGAGCAGACTCACAGTTCCTCAAGTGGGTTATGATCCTCTTTTCTAGAACATCCATCTCGGATCGGATACAGTGCAGTTTTTTTATACGAACACACAGCTGTGATGTCCCAAATGAATTATCTCCATTCATTGTAGCAACCTGAGAATTTCTATTCTGAGAGTTTTGTGACTTTTCTTTCTTCTTCCACACACCTTAGAACTTTGATCCAATCTCACATCTCGTCAATGCGGGCATTGTGGAGATATATGTATTGCGTGAACCTACATGTCAGATTAAAAGGTAAAATGTTAGAAAGCCTAAAAATCTTAGACATCATACTGAAATCATTTATGACAGTTGCAAACATGTACCACAGCCGGATTTTGTCTTGATTACATAATATTGGAGACATTTGTCAAGGCCAACAATCAAATCAGGTAGTAATGTAGGATGTGTAGGTATTGGCAGCTGGAAAAATGCATCTAAGGTTTCGCCAATGATTCCCAAAATTTCGACAGCAGAGGGGGCATGTCCTTCTTGATTTGCTTGTTGGCTCCAGACCTAGTGTCATGCAATGTGTTGTTTAACGAAAATAATAATAAAAAATCATATTTATAAACCAGTAATTCAGTAGATAGCTACTCAGTTGCAAGATCGAACAATAAAATTTCGAAAAAGAACTGAGACTTGAAAGATAAATTTCATCCAAATGACATGCCTCTTGTAGCAAAGCCCGGCCAACACATTCCTTAAGTCTGTCTACTCTTGTCTTGATCCACCCTTTAATAATATGATTCCGATTTCGTGAATTGAATTCGAGTCGTAAGATTGCTTGATCGTTAAACAAGAAGGTTTCGTTCGGATTCGGAAAGGTTTAGAAAATTCGGTTTTAAGAGGGAGGTAGACAAGGAAGGGCTCGATAGAAGGTGGTTATGAAAGAAATGGACAAGTCGGGTTATAGGATAATCGATAACTTAAGGACAAGAATGAACCAGTTGACCCGAGACTTATAAGACTTTAAGTTAATTTGGAAGGAATTATAAGACTTCGACTCATTATCTAAAGAGATAGGAACCTCGGTATAAAGTTTCGAATACCACACGAAAACGTGATAAGTTCGGATAAACAAAGAAACTGTTGACGCCACTACCTAGATAGATAAGTCAACGAATCTTTGGACGAAATTTGAGAGAAAATTTCTCAACAAATTTAAGGGTAAATTCATTCATGAAATTCTAAGTGCTTACATTGAAGAATACAAGTATTTATAGTTTCTTTCATGGCTTAGCCGAATGGACCTAGGCCTAGCTTCTAAATTCAGCCCTTTTCTTTAGTGTTATCCCACAAATCATGCAACAAATTCAGCCACTCTGCCGTCCAAGCATGAAAGTTTGTCTCCATTCCATGTTCCTTGGTGCCCATTAATTTTGTCCATATGCAACCATTAAACTAGTGTCCCATTAATTTTGTCCATAAGCAACCATTAAACTAGTGTCCCATTAATTTTGTCCTTATTCAACCATTAAACAAAAGGCAAGCTTTCCACAATTGCTTTCTTTCATGCGTCCAACCATGAAGATTCCTTGAAAAACAATAAATTAACCTATTAGCATATTAAAAAAAAAAATAATAATAAAATAAATTAATGGGAAAGTGGACACCATATATTCAGTAGCCATTAAGTCATGTTTGCACTAAGAAAAGTTAATTATTTGTTTTTAAAAGACACAATAAACATTATAAATTAAATTCAAATTCATTTATTGAAACTCAATTAAATTCATAATTTAAAGGATGTGACTAAATTAACTATTATCTTATTTAATTTTAATGCAGTAAATTTAAAGCTAATTAGTCCAGCAAATTAAAGCATGTAAATGTAAAAAAAATAAGAAGAGCTCATTGATCTAAGTTTGAGCTAGCTGAACGTGAAAGACATTGCATGGCTTGCTCGATTCATCGTTCTCACACTGTCCAGCCACGACATTGCTCCACAATTTGCCTACGAGAGCCGACACTTCCTTCTTAAACCTTTTAGCACGAGCACGAGTGATAGGCCCTTTTGGTAGCTCCAACGGATCTTCGGCAGACTTAGTGGGTGCCCGAGCCACGATCGTATCATCCTCTCCTCCTTCGAAATGACTTGTCCTCAAGTCGTCACCTACATCATATGGAGATAAATCAGACACATTAAAACTGCGCTCACGTTATACTCACCGGGGAGATTGATTTTATAAGAATTATCATTGATCCTCTCCAAGACTTGAAAATGACCATCGCCTTTTGGCATTAGTTTGGATTTTCGTTGGGCTGGGAATCTTTCTTTCCTTATATGTACCCACACCCAATCTCCTGGCTCAAAGGTAATTTTCTTGCGTCCTCTATTAGCCTTCTGCTCATATTGCTTGGTTCGTTCTTTGATATTCCTACGCACCTTCTCATGTAAGCCTTTCACGAACTCAGCCTTCATTTTTGCATCTGCATTCACAAATTGTTCGTTAGGCAGTGGAATTATGTAACACCCCTTACCCGTATCCTATGCCGGAACCAAGTACGAGGCATTACTAGACTTAACAATACATTTGGTCAAATTAATTAACACATATACAAAATGACTTAGTCAAGCCCCTATACATGCCATAACTTAAATCATTTATAGATAAAGATGCCCATAAATAGCTTGATAGTGTGAAGCGATCTCCAACAACCTCAAACCCGAGCTTATTTAGTAGGACTCTGTAACATGGGAAAGAAAAGGGGGTAAGCTTATAAAGCTTAGTAAGTTCACATGTAAAAATAATAAGCATTAGCAATGAATTTAGCTTACTACCAAGTTGCCATAATTTGCATGAATAATGATAAGTTCTTACTTTCCCAACTTGCTCATTTGTAGCCTTATCAAAGCCTCAACATGACAAATCCTCACAACAAGTTCTCAATTTGATACAAACATTAAATCACATGCTTATACCTTATTACTCATGTTCACATTAATGCATCGCTTGAATCGCTGTCACTAAATTATTTATTTCTTGAGCTACAGAGCTCCAAATTTAAAACCTCTAATTTTCCCCGAAACTAGACTCACGTATCTTGTTACCATAAAATTTTCTGAATTTTTGGTTCAGCCAATTAGTACAGTTTATTCATTAAAATTTCCCTGTTTCACTATTCGACTATTCTGACCACTTTTCACTAAAAATCAATTTTCTTCTCCTTGTACAGAATTCAAATGATGTTATAATTTGTTTCATTTGAAACTAGACTCATTAAGGATTTCAAGCATATAACTTATATCCCATAATTATTTTTGTACAATTTTTGATAATTTTTCCAAGGTAGAATAGGGGATCACATAATCATTCTGAACTAATCTCACAAGAATTTAAGTATCTCAAAATATAAAACTCCTTTGTTTGCTCTGTTTCTTTTACATGAAAATAGACTTAATAATCTTTAAATCAATATCTCATCCAACTTATAATTCAATTTCTACTATTTTTGGTGATTTTTCAAATTCACGTCACTGCTGCTGCCCAAAACAGTTTTATTGTAAATTTTTGCTCTCTGTCTTTCTCCCTTTAGTTGTATTCATTACTTACTTATAACAATCTTTCTAATTTCCGATTACACATCGGGCATATTGCTCGTTCGTTACACAGGTATATAACTACACTTATCACTTCAAAGTCACACGTAATTTCACTTAATCGATTTTCCGGTTGAACACTTCGGAATATACACGGATACGTAGAGAATTAGCACATAAGTGCCACATCGATATGTAGCCGGTTACCATCGCTGTCATGTAGCCGAAGCTACCACTATTCACGATCAGGTAGTCGGCTACCACTTTTCATCGATCAAGTAGCCAAAGCTACCACTTTTCATCGATCGGTAGCTAGAGCTACCACTTTTTTCGTCGATCGATAACACCGAAATGTCCACGGCCCGCTCACACAAGCCGTCGCCAGTGTCGCAACACATGCTAGATCACCCAAAGACCGGGACTCATCTGTAACATCTGTAACACTGGTCTCCAGTATCCATTTCTATTCCTATGTTCAACCGGGAATTTACTCTTACACTTGAATAATTCATGAACAATTTTTCTTCCACATTCAATATTAATTCACCATTTATATAAAAAAATATATCACTATTATTTACACATAACTTACATAATTACATTCTCAATCTCATCACATCATCAATCTAACTTATCCTCCCCAAATTATTCTATTCAATACTTTCTTGATATTACACAAAGCCACCTTTCTAATTTGATCTTACATGTAATTTATACAAATTTTCATTAAAATGTCGAGTCAATATCGAACATTATAATTATATTGAAAAATCAATACTAAAGTATTAATAACTAAAATTTCAATCTAACATTCAAACTTGCATCATTAAATGCTTAATGAACATATGAACTTACCTCGATACCAAAACGGCCATTTTACCAACTTTCCCGATTTTCAATTTTCCTCCGTTCTAGGTCCAAATCTCATTTTTCGGAGTCTAAAACATCACATTTCACTTATTTAATTAATGTACTGTTCAAAACAATCCTTAACTCAACTTTTTCAAAATTACATTTTTACCCCTAAACTTTTACATATTTGCACTTTTGCCCCAATACTCGAAAATTAAACTTCAGCCCTTATTCTTATGTTTTATAACATGCTGATCATTTTCTCTTCTATGGCAACATCAAATTCTCACTAGTTCACACACTTATGACCAATTTATAACTTTTACAATTTAACCCCTTTTATACGATTTCATCGAAAATCATCTAATAAAACTCGTTTCTCTAATCATAGACATGCATAATCTACCATAACTCATCAAAATTCACAATTATTCAGCATGGGTCAATTTTTAAAACTAAAATCTAGCTCAAAATAATGGTAGAAATAGCTAGACTAAGTTCTGGGATTTCAAAAATACGATGAACATTAAAAACGGGGCTCAAAAACACTTACTATGAAGCTTGAAAAGCTTGAAACCCTTAGCCATGGAGTCTAGAAATTTTCGGCAGCAACTTGAAGAAGATGAGCAGATTTTTTTCTTATATTTTGTCTTTTTATTCATTTAAAACACTAAATGACTAAAATACCCTTAAGACTTTTCTTTCACTTTTGTCCTATTCATGCCCATTTTTGTCCATCAAGTTATTCAATGGTTTAATTACCTTTCAAGGGACTCCAATTTAAAACTCATAGCAATTTCACACCTCTAATATATAGAACTCAACTTTTGCACTTTTTACAATTTAGTCCTTTAACTAAATTGAGTGCTCAAACGTCAAAATTTTTGAACGAAATTTTTACGAAATCTTTCCGTAAAATTGTAGAACATAAAAATATAATAGAAATAGAATTTTACTCGTCGAATTTGTGGTCTCGAAACTACTGTTCCGACTAGACCCAAATTTGGGATGTTACAAATTAAATCCAGAGGTGTTAAAGGATTGAAACCATAAACAATTTTAAAGGGAGAGTGTTGAGTAGCCGAATGGGTAGAACGATTATAAGCGAATTCGATGTGCGATAGACACTCCTCCCACGACTTAAGATTCTTTTGTATTATAGCACGCAACAACGTAGACAAGATTCGATTTACTACTTCCGTTTACCTATCCGTCTGAGGATGGCAAGTAGTAGAAAACAACAGCTTTGTGCCAATTTTTCTCCAAAGCGTTCTCCAAAAATGGCTCAGGAACTTAGTGTTTCAATCAGAAATAATAGTCCTCGGTACTCCATGCATACGTATAACCTCCCTAAAAAATAGGTTAGCAACATGTAAAGCATTATCAGTTTTGTTACATGTAAAGCATGTAAGTCTTTGCCATCCTTGGTTCTAGAAAGACCTAGAACAAAGTCCATTAAGATGTCGATCCAAGGTCCTTCCAGAATAGGTAACGGGGTGTATAATCCGTGGGGTTGAACCTTTGACTTGGCTTTCTTGCAGGTGATACACCGTTCGCACACTCGCTCCACGTCTTGTTTCATTTTTGGCCAATAGAAGTGTTCGCGCAACGTTGCCATCATCTTTGCTATTCCGAAATGGCCCATGAGGGATACAGAGCTTGCCTTCTTGAAACAGGTAATCATTGCTATGATAAAATTTATCACAAGTAGCAGATTCGCAAGCTTTGTACATTTCAGCAAAATCAGAATCAGTAGCATAATATTCTTTCAAATACGCAAATCCCATCAATTTTGTCTCTAATGAATTAAAAAGAGCATACCTCCTAGACAATGTGTCCGCCACCATATTTTCTTTACCTTTCTTATATTTTATGACTTATGGAAACGATTCGAGGAACTCTATCCATTTGGCATGCCGTTTGTTTAGTTTATGTTGGCCCTTTAAGTGCTTTAATGCCTCGTGATCAGTATGGATGACGAATTCCTTTGGCCACAAGTAATGTTGCCATGTTTCTAAGGTCCGAATCAACACGTATATTTCCTTATCGTAAATGGGGTAGTTAAGTGTCGCTCCGTTTAACTTTTCACTAAAGTACGCTACCGGGCGTCCTTCTTGCATAAGCACAGCTCCAATGCCTAAACCGGAGGCATCACACTCGATTTCAAATGTTTTTTGGAAATCTGGCAAGACAAATAAAGGAGCGTTAGTCAATAGATCTTTAATAGTATTAAAAGCACGCTCTTGTTCGTCATTCCAGAAGAAAACCGAGTTTTTCTTAATAACACTAGTTAACGGAGCAGCAACAGTGCTAAAGTTTGGAACTAAACGCCTATAGAAACTTGCCAAGCCGTGGAAGCTTCGAACTTAGCTAATGCTAATAGGTCTCGGCCATTCACGGATTGCCTTAACCTTCTCTTGGTCCACTTCAAGCCCCTTTGCGCTAACGACAAAACCTAAGAAAACAACTCGATCAGAACAGAAAGTACATTTCTCAAGGTTAGCGTATAATGTTTCCTTACGCAAAACTTCAAGTACGGCTCGAAAATGGTTTATATGATCTTCCAACGATCTGCTATAAATAAGAATGTTGTCAAAATAAACAACAAAAAATTTTCCAATAAAGGCTCGCAAAACATAATTCATTAACCGTATAAATGCACTGAGTGCGTTAGTTAAGCCGAATGGCATAACCAACCACTCATACAAACCGTGCTTGGTTTTAAAAGCCGTTTTCCACTCATCTCCTTCCCGCATCCGGATCTGATGATATCCGCTCTTGAGGTCAATCTTGAAGAAGAGTTGTGCTCCACTGAGTTCATCTAACATGTCATCTAGGCGCAGAATAGGATGCCTATACTTGATGGTGATCTTATTGACCGCTCGGTAATCCACACACATACGCCAAGTGCCATCTTTCTTCGGCACTAGAAGCACAGGAACAACGCACGGACTTAGACTTTCTCGAATGTAACCCTTGGCCATCAACTCGGCCACTTGTCGTTGCAACTCTTTGGTTTCTTTAGGGTTGCTTCGGTATGCTGGGCGATTTAGTATTGTGGCTCCGGGAACGAAGTCAATCTGGTGTTCGATCCCTCGAATAGGTGGTAGGCCACTAGGGATGTCGTCCGAAAATACATCTTCGAAATCCTGTAACAAAGATACAATCGAAGATGGAAGTGAAGCATCTAGTTCGTTAGTATTAAGAAAATTCTCCTTATACATAAGAACTACCATTGGTTGCCGAAGTAACAACATATTTCGAATCTCTCGTGCTTTTGCATACACGTTCAATTTTGCAATCCCTTCCTCATCTCGTCTTTCTTGCTCTTTACTCAACTTTTGCACACTTCCTGTGTTTTTACCTCTTGCCTTTATTTCTCCTTTTTCCTTTACTTTTCCACTCTTTGTCTCTGTTTCTTTTTCCTCTCTCTTTGTTTGTTCTTTCGCTTTTATTTGTTGAACAGAACTTTTCAAGCGTACTTGGTCCTCGTACACTTGTTTGAGAGACATTAGTGCTAGGGTCACACTTTTTCTACGATGTTGGAAGGTATAGCGATTTGTATAACCGTCATGAATGGCTCGTTGATCAAATTGCCATGGTCTTCCCAAAAGTAAGTGGCTCGCATGCATTGTGATCACATCGTAAACAACTTCGCCACTATACTTGCCAATGGAAAAATGAATGACAGCTTGCTTGGTAACTTTCAATTTGCCTCCGTTGTTCAGCCAATGTAATTTGTAAGGCTGAGGGTGTTTTGTCGTTGGCAAGTCCAACTTTTCAATAAGCATGCTGCTAACTACATTTGTACAGCTACCTCCACAATGATCATGCTGCATACTTTGCCTTGAATATGACATCTTGAATGGAAGATGTTTTCTCGCTGTAGTTCATCTTCGGTACTTTGAATACTCAAACTACGTTTTACCATGAACAACTCACCTTTAACAGCAAATTCAAGTTCTTCTTCCTTCTCTTCTTCAGTAGAAAGGTCGTGTTCAATCTCTTCTTCGTCACCCGATTTAATCTCACCGCCGAGTTTCATGATCATCACTCGCCAATTTGGACACTGATGGCTATATGACCCCTACCGAGACACTTGAAACACTTGATGTCTCTAGCAGAATTATGTCCGGCCTCATTGTTAGGTTTGCTTGTTTCCCCACTTGGCTCGTTAATCTTTGGGCTTGCAACATTTCCGCATGCTCGAAAAGGGATCTCTTTCTTACCGGCTCATTGATTCTACTTTTGGGTAGGAGTGGAGTTTGGGTAGACACCGCGAACGGGGCCTTTCCTTTTGAGCTGCTTCTCCACTTTGATGGTTATGTGCACCATCTCTTCGATCTCAATGTAGTGCTGGAATTCAACTACGTTAGCAATATCTTTGTTTAATCTAGCCAAAAATCTCGCCATGGTTGCTTCACGGTCTTCTTCGATATTGGCTCGGATCATGGCTATCTCCATCTCTTTGTAATAGTCATCTACACTCCGACTGCCTTGAGTGAGATGTTGTAACTTTTGGTATAGTTCTCGATGGTAGTACACTAGAATGTACCTCTTACGCATTAATGCTTTCATTTCGGCCCAAGTTTTAACAGGTCGCTCTCCGTTCCTTCACCGACTAGTGGTTAGTTGATCCCATCAGACCATTGCGTAGTTAGAGAATTCAATGGACGCTATCTTTACCTTCTTGCTTTCTGAGTAGTTGTGACACTCGAAGACTAACTCAATCTTTTTTTCCATTCTAAGTACAACTCCGGGTCAGTTTTGCCTTGAAATAGGGGTATGGACAATTTGAGGTTCTTCAAGTCATCATCTACTCGACCTCGATCTCGTTGGCCTCTTTGTCGTCCACTATAATTGGACCCATGATCGCTCTCAGCTTCACTTGATTCGGACCATTCTTCTTCAGGTACCAGTTGCCCTCCACGTTCCCTTGGTGGGCTTTGGAGAATTCTTCCTCCACGGGAGCGCTCTTCAACTTGGTCGAGCCTTTCTTGGATTGGCTCGAGTTTACGGTCGAACAATCGCTCTACTTCACGTAACAAGGCTTGATGATTGAGATCAGGTATATTTCTAGCTTGTTGTCTATCCGTTCTCTTGGCCATGTTGCGTTCCGAACTTCGAGACATGGTTTAAATTTAATCCTCACACAAATCTTCTCGATCACTCGAAAAGAAAAGAATAAATGTCACTCACACTCGTGTTTGTACTCTATTTCGGCTTTTACCTCCACTCTATTATGCTCACACACTCTTGCCTTTTTCTTCCGCTCGTTTCTTCTCTCCTGATTTCGTATAAGATTCGGGTGACCAGATCTACTAAGTTAACGGGTCAATTTCAAGATTAGTTAATAGAGGTTTGGCGTTGGGTATCGGGTAGGCTAAAAGAAAGAAA
The DNA here is from genome assembly GCA_025503065.1 of Gossypium bickii. Lineage (NCBI taxonomy): Eukaryota > Viridiplantae > Streptophyta > Magnoliopsida > Malvales > Malvaceae > Gossypium > Gossypium bickii. The sequence goes on from CP106709.1 coordinate 6,749,504, forward strand.
AGACAAATGGAGTAAGGATGGGTGGCGTTGGGTGAAAAGAGAAAATACCAATTGATGGTAGTAAAAAAAAAATATTGAAGATCGGGGTAGGAATATGAAAGTAAAGCAAAACTTGCAAACTTCACACCTTTTTTTTTTGAATTTTCGTATCTCTTTTTTTTTTTACAATACCAAATGCACATTACAAAGAAAGATAGAAAAAAAAAGAATTAATTTTTTTTGAACTTTTTTTTTACTTCGTAAATTTTTTTTAAAATACGTACCTAATTTGGGTTTGCTTCGAACGTCTGAGCTTCTCGTTTAATTAGCTCTGATACTAGATGATACGATTTCGGTTCTGTGAATTGAATCCGAGTCGTAAGATTACCTGATCGTTAAACAAGAAGGTTTCGTTCGGATTCGGAAAGGTTTAGAAAATTCGGTTTTAAGAGGGAGGTAGACAAGGAAGGGCTCGATAAAAGGTGGTTATGGATTAAGGAGGCTCGGTTATGAAAGAAATAGACAAGTCGAGTTATAGGATAATCGGTAACTTAAGGACAAGAATGAACCAAACTTCGGATGAAGGTTGACCCGAGACTTATAAGACTTTAAGTTAATTTGGAAGGAATTATGAGACCTCGACCCACTATCTAAAGAGATAAAAACCTCAGTATAAAGTTTCGAATGCCACACGAAAACGTGATAAGTTCGGATAAACAAAGAAACTATTGACGCCACTACCTAGATAGATAAGTCAATGAATCTTTGGACGAAATTTGAGAGAAAATTTCTCAACAAATTTAAGGGTAAATTCATTCATGAAATTCTAAGTGCTTACATTGAAGAATACAAGTATTTATAGTTTCTTTCATGGCTTAGCCGAATGGACCTAGACCTAGCTTCTAAATTCAATTTTCTTTAGTGTGTTATCCCACAAATCATGCAACAAATTTAGTACTCTGCCGCCCAAGCATGAAAGTTTGTCTCCATTCCATGTTCCTTGGTGCCCATTAATTTTGTCCATATGCAACCATTAAACTAGTGTCCCATTAATTTTGTCCTTATTCAACCATTAAACAAAAGGCAAGCTTTCCACAATTGCTTTCTTTCATGCGTCCAACCATGAAGATTCCTTGAAAAACAATAAATTAACCTATTAGCATATTAAAAAAAAAAAATAAATTAATGGGAAAGTGGGCATCATATATTCGGTAGCCATTAAGTCATATTTGCACTAAGAAAAGTTAATTATTTGTTTTTAAAAGACACAATAAACATTATAAATTAAATTCAAATTCATTTATTGAAACTCAATTAAATTCATAATTTAAAGGATGTGACTAAATTAACTATTATCTTATTTAATTTTAATGCAGCAAATTTAAAGCTAATTAGTCCAGCAAATTAAAGCATGTAAATGTAAAAAAAAAATAAGAAGAGCTCATTGATCTAAGTTTGAGCTAGCTGAACGTGAAGGACATTGCATGGCTTGCTCGATTCATCGTTCCCACACTGTCCAGCCACGACATTACTCCACAATTTGCCTACGAGAGCCGACACTTCCTTCTTAAACCTTTTAGCACGAGCACGAGTGATAGGCCCCTTTGGTAGCTCCAACGGATCTTCGGTAGCCTTAGTGGGTGCTCGAGCCACGGTCGTATCATTTAACAAGATTGCCAATAGCAGCTTCAGCCTCATAAGGAGGCATCTCGCGGATTATTACCTTCCCACCATCATCACTGTCTACTGCATCTTCAACAGCAATCTACACGAGATCCTTCTCCAATGTATCTACAGCTCTCAGTACTTGAACAATATCAGAGTTCAACTCCGTAATGCCTGATATAAACTGTTTTATCTCATTTGCAAAACAAGCATGATGGGTGGCCACAGCCACACCTGCAGCCAAAGGATGGCAACCCTTCAGTACTAGACTGAAAATGTGCTTCTCATGAATGGCTAGTTCACCAACATCCTTAGCAAGGATTACAAGGATGGGAAGAGGATTCAGCTGGTTTTTGGAAGCTCTCCTGCTTGAGTCTGCTTTCTCCATTCTCTACGTAACAATTAAAAAGTACATGCATAGTCATTAAACCAATGAAAAGGAAAACTCGAAAGCGGGAGAATATCTAAACACATCATGCATTTGTTGCATTCCAAGTTTCATACATCTAAGGAATTTGTACATATGCAATGGCAATTTATATACTATACTTATGGGGTAGGCACTCAAGTTTTCCATATATCCCTGGTAAAGGGGCCAATAGAAGATAAAAAGGACTTGCCTGAGCAAAAGCAGTGTGCAATGATGACCTGATGTAAGTGTCAATTCTATTTCGAGCTACATCGACTTCTCCTTTCTCCTTTCTGCGATACTCAGTAGATACATCCTCAACAAAATCTTAGCCGCTGATACACCTAAAAAAACGATTTCCTGCATGGTATAGATATTTCCACTATCAAATGTGCCATGGTAAGCAAGGAGTCGTTTCTCTGCCCAACCCAGTATTAAACTCAATGTAGAACTTAAAATCTTGGAGTTATCTGGATCCTTGGTTGTCTTGACATCTTTTGCTACATCTGCTAGTTGACTATCAGCAGCATACAGCAAGTCCATTTTGACTTGTCCAGTAGCAACAAAACGGTGAAACAGGACCCATGTAAAGCAGAGGTTGTGGAGCATTTGGTTAATCCCAAGGATCACCCATGTCTTTATTATGTGCTCCATAAGCTCATCAACTTCCTCAATAATAGATGTCTCATCATTAATATCAAAACACGTCTCCAAAAGGATTTCATAGAAAGATTCAGTGGAATACCATCTGCCTAGTGGCACGAATCAGAAAGAGACCCGTCAGATCTGGAAGCAAGAGACATAACAGCAGTGCGAAGAACTTGCATTGACTCATTGTTCTTTCCAGTTTCTATTGGTCTATCCAAGGCTGCATGAATGATCTGCCGTAGCCTTTGTGATGCATTATTTGACTTATCAAGTGGCACACGAGGATGCAAAAGTAAACCAGCTTCAAGAACCTTGAGGTTTCTTTTCTGCCATTCACCATATTCTTGTTGATCAGTAAAATCTGATTGCTTGAGCTGCTGTAGTAGCTCTAATGGATGAACCACTGATTCGATCCGCCTTCCAACCTATCGACCATAATCAATTATAATGAACTAATAGCGGGCAGGTACCGTAAATCAATTAAGCACCAATAATATCACAACAAATAAGAATATTCGAGAATTTACATTACCATTCCATCATTCAGGATTATATTATAAAATCATAAATCTTTTTTTCAAAAAATTACCATCGGATTCGGATTTTATCGCATCTACGCTAATATTAGAGATAATTAAAATTAATTTTGCTCACAAGCAGTATTATCTGAATCGAATGAACAATATTTAAAAACACTCGGATCAATTAAAATTCCAAATAAAATTATTTTTTTAAAAATACTTAAATTGACTGACCAGGCCACCGCCGATTCTCAGAAGTGATCTTCCAACGCGTGCATCAACGGCCTCAGGTACCTGCATTTGAATCCTCATAAGCTCCCCTACGGTCACAGGCCGCTTGGACTTGCCCTGCCTTGAGCCTGGCCCGGTGAAGAGCCAGACGACTTCAATCCTAAAGCCTTCTTCATCTTACTAGCAGCCGCTGACGTAAGCGAGCGCTGCAACGCGGGCGTGTTAGGTGAGTGGTTGTGGTTTTGACCAGGCGAGTTGTGACTCAGAGAATCGGAATTGAAGGAGGCGAAAGTGGATAGAGGTTTGGAAGAGGAGGTACGGCATACCGCGAGGAAGACGTCGTAAGCAGTGAATCGAAGGTCGGAATCACTGAGTTGAGAAACGAGTTGGCCGAATGGAGATTGGAGATCGGCCGATGTGAGCTTGCTAGGCATTGGTTGAGACTTAGTTTGCAGCGGCGATGGCCGTGGCGTCGACTCTCTCTTTGAGTGACCGAGTGAAAGGTCCCTGAAGAGATCCGCCATTGAATCAGCTCACTGAGAAACAAGAGAAAAATAAAGAGCAAAACGAGTTACTGAGTTAGAACATTGGACTTGTCCAGAGAGCAACAACCGGAAAGAAAAAGAAAGACGTAGGAGCTGTTTGGCATTTCGATTTTTTCAAATTATTTTCTATCCCTTTAGGCCTCGTTAAAGACTGGGAAATCTGAAAAACTAAAACCAAATCAAATAAACAATCCACTTAAACTTAAAAGGTTAATTTCACTAGACCTCCTTAAACTATGACATAAATTTTAAATTAACCCCTTAAACTTCGAATTAATTAAGTCTTCAAAGAATTAGTATCACATCAATCAAATTAATCTACCAACTTAATGTCAATTTAAGCCTTAAATGCTAGGTCGAATATGACACTAAGTATATTTTAAAAGCATGAATCAAATTATAACGTGAAAAAAAAAATAGTTTTTTTTTTATAATACAAGTTACCAATAAAATGGGTAAAGACGCGTTTAAAAGTTTACCAACATGTTTAAATATATTTCGTGTCATAAAATATTTTAAAAATCCAATTAATTAACTACGAGAGTTAAGTGAGATGATAAAGACTTTTATTACCTTAAATAGTGGTCGAGGGTTCAATCCTCATCTGGATATTGAGCAACTTTAAGGGCCTATTTTACAGGCTCCAAAAGCACTTTTGGAAGAAAAGTTGTGCGAAACAAGCTGTTTTTTTATGAAATTTTTGACTTTTTAGAAGTGATTTTAAAAAGCACTTCTGAAAAAAAAGCTAAAATTTTTAGTTTTTCCTCTCCCAAAAGCACTTTTAGTGCTTAATTATTTTTTAACCCATCTAATAACATTGTACTTTTCCTTATTTTTTCTTGGTGTTTAATTACAAATGTGTTAAAATCATTAATTAAAAATAAAAAAATATTTTTTAAAATACTAATTACAAATATTTAATGGTTATATTTAAATATTTAAAATATAGTTTATATATTCTAATTAAATTTTATAAATAATTAATATTTATTGCTTAAAAGTATTTAAAATTTATATTTCATATATTAAAATATTAACAACAAGTTATAATAATTTTTTTATATTCTTACTAAAATATAATAATATTAACTAATTTAAATATTATTTAAATGCATATTTGTTACTTGATAATAACATATCTAAAATGAACATTTTATTTCTCAAAATTAATTTTTAGCAGTAATGCTAAACACTTAAATTTTAAAATAAACTTTTCAAAAACACTTCTTAAAAATACTTTTCCACAGTACTTTTCAAAAGCATTGTCAAACTAACCTTAAAACTCGTGACCAGTATCTACACCTTTAATGAGCTTACAAAATGTGAAAGATTAATTATTAGGCTCGCTCTAGTAAATACATTGGGAAATAAAAAAACTTAATTAAATTTTTTAAAAATTAAAATTTAGGCCATAAAGTTATGATGCAATTTACTCTAAACTTAATAATTAGCATATTTTAGTTATAATTTTGACTTGGCACATTTTAGTTCAAACATTTGCATAGTTTTTTTTTTTCTCTCTTGGGTTAAACCGAAGAGACAAAATAAGGCGCGATAGTGCACGCTACTTTAAAAGAACAAGTGAAGCGCGTGACGTGTGACCAACCTACCCCTTTTATCATTTGGGAAATGGGAAAGGAGATTAATAGCAAACTGCAAAAGAACGAGGAAATATACTTATGTATCTGTAGAGATATGGTGGGATCCTTAACGAGTGGGGGTGGACAGGGATTAGTCGCAACTAGAGGTGTCCATCGCCTGGTCGAGCTGGCCCAATAAAAATTTTAAATTTATTTGTTAGATTTGAGTTCAAGTTAAAAAATAGATTTAAAATTTTGTTCAATTTGAGTTCGGATAAAAATGTTAAAATTTAAGTTTAATTTGTTTGTATTAAAAAAAATGTACTAATTTAAAAAAAATATATAATATATCAAAAATACTAAAAATATTAAAATAAATTGAAAATATTTTTTTAAAAATACGTAATATTAAGATAGGTATAACTTAACAAACAAATGCCTCTAAAAGTAGTAACAAAATTAATAATAAAATAAAAACTATACAATATCTAAATAATAATAATAAAATAATAACAATATAATAATAAAATGATAGTAAAATAATGAGAAACCAACAGATTTTTTTTTTTTGCACTTTGACAGCAAATTTAAGGTGCTTTCTTTGTACCCTAAGAAGCGCTTATTAGCTGCATTGGCATGGTCCATTTCTTCAAGCTGGGCCTTGATGGTCCTTGCTTTCTTTTGCTCTATGACAATGCCGTTGTTGATTTTGTTCCCCAAGCAGCGTCGTCGAAATGGGTGTTTGCAACCTATACCTTGAAAATTTGCAGCTGCTTGCTGTCTTACTCTCGTATTAACAAACAAAAACAGATGAAAGGAGTCCTCTGGTGTCGTCACTGGTCGGAGAGCTCACCGGAGGAGGCCGGATGTTGGCCTAGCAGCAGTGTAGAAGTAAGGCGATTAGGGTAGGAAAAAGAAAAAGAAGTAAAGAAAAAGGGGAAAATGAAAATGGAAATAAAAAGAAAAAAAAAATGTACAAATAGCAATCCATGTGATGCCATGAAATTCGTTAACACTGTCACGTCATTAAAAAAACTAACGACATTAGAGAAAAACTTTGACGTAAAAAATTCGATTACTAATCTAGAACAAAAAATCTTAAATATTAAATTAAGAGAAGTGGACAAATTTAAATATCAATTTTATATAGAAATCTATATTATATTAGCTTTAAATAAGTATTTAAATATTTAATTTGCATTCAAATAACCTTTATCCTTCAATATGTAATTAAATAAGTTGTTAATTTTAAATTATACTTGAATATGCCCTTAAATTAATATTTTGTTTGAGATATACGAAAACAAATAATAAGAGGTTGCTAATATTTCATTTGAAATATACATACAAATTACAAAAGCTTATTAAAGACTAAACTTATTATTATACCAATAAAAATTATATACAATTAATAGAAAACATTAAAGTAATTATTTACTCTTAATTTTTCACTTTCGAAATAGACAATAATTAAAAAAATTTGAAGGTGCTCAAATATTGGAAGTAATATAAACTAGCATTAGCAATGAACAACATGGCACATGCATTTTCTCAAGCTGTTCCTGCCTGTTCTTCTCGCCAACCATAAGAGTATTGCATTGAATTGAATTGATAAATGTAAGCTGTTTCTACCTTTTGTATTGAACCGTCAAATTGACCGACATAAGCCAGGGTTCATAATATTATTGATGTTTTATTTAATTATTAAAAGATGTGAAAAACAAATTCACTAGCAAAATAATTCAACATATTCTATACAGAAAATGAAAATCTGGTCGTCTATTTACACAAATTAAAAGCTCACTTACCTGGGTTTCATTTGGAAAACTCTATTGTACCAAACTGAGTGAAGAATCATATGAAATATATCATACTTCTCAGGCTTTGGATGCCAAAGAAAATGTTGCTGTATCTTTTTGACTCTCAGCTGCATCTGCCGGTACCGCTTGTCGGGGATCGATAAGAGGATCTTCTTCAAGTTTGGAATATCCTTTTCTAAAATGAATACGGAAAACGATTCCCAGTTCAAAACTTCGAAAAATGGAGGCACGAAATTGTCGGATATGATCACTGGGACACATTCATAGAAGATGGCCTCTACCACTCTTGGACTATTAACTTCGTACCCTCTCGGACAAAGGCAGTACTTGCTGCTCTTCATGTGCCGAATATAGTTCATTTTCCCCTTAATATTAGGCATTTTGCCAAAGATTTTCATGTCAGGGTCTTTATTTCCCCACTGCTCTAACAGGATTGGCCTTAAATAACCATGCATGCTTCCTGCAAAGAAAGCCAAGATCGGTCTCTTAGATGGAGGGTTGCCTCCGAGATCTCTAAGAGGTTTCTGCGGGTTCCGGACATAAGTCTCGGGAAGAGACACGTCCTTGCCAAAAACATAACCTTCTCTAACATCTGAATTGCATAGGGCTCTTATGCAATTGGCCATGTGATTTCTTGTTTCAGATGGTGCCTGGGAAAAGCAGTGTTTATTAGAAGATGGTTCCAGGAAAAACCTGAGAATCATTGCATATAATATGAGTGTCTAATACGGTTATATGCCCAACAAGTGTATGTTCAACTTTTCTAAGTCTTTTTAACGTATCAAAAGGGTCTTTGAAGGTTCATATCAGCTATTGGTATGTGACCAATGTATATCTTAACCTGGTTACGAGGCTATGACTTCAAAATTCTAAAAGATTGAACATATCCATGTCAGACACATATGCATACACAAGACTCACCCAACCAACAAACATATATGGTGAAAACCCAAGAAAACATGAAAAGCATTACCCAGTCATGGCAAGCAACCAGAAAATGATCAGCTCCTTCAGTTCTGTTCCAGAAAGGATATTTTGCTGCAATCGTGTCAACGTAGTTCTTCAAATACTCTATAAGGTTCTTATGACTATGAGAATCAGGCACATATAAAGTTTCCTCTAACATTCTTGAACTGAAAGGTAAGTAAAACAGATGGGCATCTCTTGGGTTTTTAGAGACAAATTTTTTATTAGTTTCTAGTTGCTTCATGAACCATCCTTCAGAGGCATAAATACCCCTGAGAACCGGTGTATGTACTATAGGTCTTTTTCCTTCCGTGTAGACATATACTTTGAGTGTGTTCTCCATCAATTCATAGCTCCTGAAAATGATAAATGACAATGTAAAATGTTTATAGCTAATGAAAAAGAGGAGCATAAAGTTAATCTACCTTTTGAACATAGAAAGGTTCCGAAAAAGAGGTGCATAAAGTTGTGGATCATTCTTTATAATGGGTGCATTCTCGATCTGCAATCTTGCTTCTAGTAGAACTTTGTCTGCTCTTGAAGACCATTTTGGTGTCTAAAACCAAATGGAGATAAAAAAAGAAACATTGAAACATAGAACTAAAGTGTACTTTTGTAATAATGGAAAATAAAAAATGTATGAGCATACCGGAGATTCATATGAAACACGACTCTGATCTAACAAATAGTTCATATCAGCTATTGTAGTTACCGCAGGTGGTAGCATCTCAGGCTTTTTCTTCATCTTAGGAGCTTTACGGGGAGAAGAATTATCACTTGGTTTGGTGAAATCATTCTGAACCGGTTTCGGTTTTTCGTTCTTGTCGAAACTTGGTGTCACATGTTGCTCGACTGAAGATATACTGGAATTGAAAGGCACAACAGGAGCACTGATATTTGTATCAACACCTTTCTCCGAGGTACTATTAGTTGTACCAAGGCCTGTATCGGGGGCATTGTTGTTTGAAGTGTTAATATCAACAGTATCATTCTTTGAAGCAAAACTTTCCCCTGCAACACTCTTATTATTGGAACTTTCTGCAATGTTCAACACGGTAATGTTGCTTCCTTCATCGAGTTCCTTATCTAATATGGAAGACCTATTCAAGCCTACTTCTGGTGTGAAATCATCTGCTTTAGCTGTTTCATCAACAGCACCAGTTTGGTTCAGATTATTTAAACTTGTGATGTTACTGTCCTTCTCAAACTCTTCCGATTTTGAACTTTCAGCATTGTTCACTGTCGAATTCTTATTTAACTCTACCAGTTCAGCAGTTGAAGACTCCTTCGGAGCTTCGGTACCTTCATCGAATGTAGAAGATTTATTCAAGCCCACATCTGCTTCTGTTATAACATCAGTATCTATGTCTCTCCCTTCAAAGATCTCATCATCATGAGCTGTCTCATTACCGGCGTTGTCCACTGTTGAATTCTTATTTAACTCTACCGGTTCAGCAGTTGAAGACTCCTTCCAAGCTTTGGTACCTTCATCGAATGTAGAAGATTTATTCAAGCCCACATCTGCTTCTGTTATAACATCAGTATCTATGTCTCTCCCTTCAAAGATCTTTTCATCATGAGCTGTCTCATTACCGGCTTTGTCCACTGTTGAATTCTTATTTAACTCTACCGGTTCAGCAGTCGAAGACTCCTTCCAAGCTTTGGTACCTTCATCGAATGTAGAAGATTTATTCAACCCCATATCTGCTTCTGTTATAACATCAGTATCTATGTCTTTCCCTTCGAAGATCTCATCATGGTGAACCGTCTCATTACCGGAATTTGTACCATTAAAGTAGAAACCAGACTTAGCAGACGACGGACCACTAGCTAAGAAGCTACTTTTTTCATCAACCGAAACCTTACCGGAAGGAAATAATGACCACAAAACGCTGCCGTATGGAAGTTCAATATACTGGAATGTTACAATCACGGCAAACGTTATTCCTATAAGCCAAATCAATTTTCTGGTATCCAATTGAATCAAAGATTTAAGTTCATGCCCCATTGAGAAACTATTCGACTGATTATCAATTGGTTAAAACGCTATATATCACCCCTGCATTTTAGTCAAAACGAAACTCGTTCACTAATGCATGAACCTAACTCATTCGTGTTAAAGAAATTATTCAAAAAAGAAATTCAGTAAAGTCAACGATTCTGTATTGATTTTAGCTGCCAGAGAAAAAAGATGCAATAAACTGGAAATCTCGAAATATAATACAATAAAAAAGAGCTTAGAAATGTGCTTAACATTACTTGGTTTTCAGATTAGAGGTTCCAAAGATCAACTGTTTGTACAGTCAAAAGAAAGATCAAAGTAAAGCGAAATTTCTATTTAAGACCGAATCGAATTTAAAGCATTCAAGTATCGATCTATCGCTAACTAGCTCTTTCACTTGTTTATCTTTCCATTAATCAAACATGCAAATCCAGAAAATACAGTGAAAACCAACAAAACAACCAGAAAGTTCAAGATCAATAATAAACTAAAACAGGAGGAAAAAAGAACTTACGATTTTCAATCACGGAGCTTTCATTCTTCAAATATTCTGTTTGGTGAAAAAGAAAACCAGGGATGAGAACGAAAATTCACAGAAAAGTAAGCACGGGAATTTTCTCCAAGAGGTGGACAGTTCTAAAAGCTAGAGAATCTTCTTCTCTTCTTTTCTTTTCTCTACACTTGATTTGATTTTGCTTTTGCTTTTACTTTTACTTTTACTTTTATAAAGATTTTCTATTATTTTCTTAGCAGCCAAACAATAATTTTGCATGGGGGATTTGAAAACTCAACGGGAAATTCAATGCTTCTTACAGCTTCTGTTATGGTGAAACTATGGCAATACAGAGAAACGGTGAATTCCGTGGTCTGCATTAATATTTTTTTTTTTGGACGATAAAGGACTGCCATCTCATTCGATATTACGTAGTAACGCCACCTCCTTTTTGACTTCTCACCCGACAGTATTTAATGCACGCGCGGCACATTTGGCGCTCCCCTCAATTCTTTCCTTAAGTTACGGACCCGTCGCCCCGTTTCACTCTTTTTTCTATACAATTTAAATCAAAACTTGCTTTTTTTTTATTTTTTATTTCTTTCAAATTACAAGGAATTTTTTTTTGTCTTTTTGTAATCAATTTTTGAGAAAATCAATGAAACAAACCCTTACGTTATTACGTAGGATCTCACATGATGCCACCCTTTTATTTTCTCTCTTTTATCCTTAAATATAATACTTTTAGATTTAATGATATTGTTATAATCAAAAGCAAATCATAAAAGATAGACCACATTTAACTTGATTGAAAAATCAAAATTTCTATATATCAAATATGTATAGTAAAAATGTTTGTAATTTAGAATTATTATTTATACATTGGCATTAATGTTTCTTTAAAAAATAGAAAAAAAATATAATTCAAGATGTTTTAAAATTTTATTACAAATTTAGAATTAATTATATTAATTTTATTTAATCTTAAAATTATTTAAATCAAAACAATACAAAGTTTGAATATTAATATTAAATTATTATAATTTAAATAATATTATTAATATTTTATAGGTTATTTATTTTATATGTATTGTTGAATTAATTTCTTTCAACTGTTCATATTTGATTTTTTACAATATTATATTTATATTTACTCTTTTTTTTTTTTAGGATAACAAAGTAAATTATTACAAAGGTCTAATTAAGTCTAAAAGGATTACATCAATCAAATGAATACTCTCATTGTTGTCCAAAGCCAGCTTAGCAATATAATCAGCTTTTAGATTCCTTTCACGAGAAATATATTCAACCTTCCAATGTCCAATGTCCATCAAGCCCTGTTGAATACGTCGGACAAGTGCTGAGGATGATGTCTTTGAAAATGATTCCTGAATAACCCAAATAGCTTCCTAACTGTCAGTTTTGATTAACAATCCATCATACTTTTTTTTTTAATAGTTCTAATCCATCAAAGATGCCCCATAATTTAACGTTTAATACATAACATCGACTCAAATTCTTATTGTATCCAAGTATCCATATTTACTCTAATTTAAATCATGAATATAAGTTAAAGTAAACATTGCAAAATGAAATTGTAATTTATAAAAAAAAAATTATGTAATTTTTATTACCTTTTGAGTACCTTAGGTTGAATCTTTCCTTCTTCTTTTTTTATCTTTTATTTTAATAAAAATTTGTAATATTTGATTATTTTTATCTAAATCTTTCTAATTTAATATGGAAAAAATTTGTTTATAGTAAACTATAATTTTTTAATGAAATAAAATAATATAAAAAATTAATTATCAAAATAATATAAATTATGCATAGAAATCTTAAATCAAGATTACTATTTTTTTTATGTGTGAAGATAAAAATCGAAAAAATTTACATTAAAATAAAACTAATTCTTCAAAGAGGCCGAGGCCTTAAATACTTGTAGTCCTTCTCTCCTCTCTTGTACTAATTTGATGATTTCATTCAGGGGCAAAGTTAAAAAAAAAAAGAAAAATTAAAGGTTGAAATTAAATTATAATTTTTAATAATTTATATTTTTATAATTTTTAAAAAATTAAATCAAATTTTTATTATATTGGAACAACGAAATGATTTTATTTTTATTAATTTAAAATTTTAAAATTTTTATTTTAGAAAAACTGAAACTCTTTATACCCCTCTAAATATGCCACTGATTTCATCAATTTTCCCACTATCCTCCCGAAGAATATGCCAAAGGATGTAATTTACTATTCTTGATAAAATCAGGATGACTGTTTAAGATATTACATGACAATGATTATGTTTAAATAAATTTTTTTTCCATATTATTTAGAAAAAGAACCCGGAAAAGTGACCTCTGTTAGGACAAAGCAAGTATAGTGTGAACGGCGACCGTTATGTTTGAGGCCGTGGGATTCACTGTCCGTGAACAAGACGTGAAGGAATATAGGCGGTTAAAATCCCTTCACTTATAATACTCTTTTGGCTGCCAACAATGATGTTGACACCTTAATAATACACCAATTATTATTATTTTTTTAAAAGATACCAATTATTATTTTGATTCTATTTATGCGTTTTTATATATAATTATTTTTTTGGACTTTATATATAATTAATTTAATCATATATATTTTTTGTTCTTACATGACACGTAATCGGGCTGCACCTTATAAGCACAATATTATTATATGTGACATGATTAATATTACATTATTTTATTTTCTGAAGATATAATTAAATTAAAAATATATTAATTTAAAATTACATTTAACATATAGAAATTGGTGTTTACAAATTTTATTAAAAATATGAAGTTTTATCTTCATTGTTAAATAAATTTATTTAATCGAAGTAATTTAGTGAAATTAATATTTGTTGTGAGAGTTTTTGACTGATTATGTACACGCCATTTTGGAACCAAATATTACTGAATTTTTTCGTGGTTAAAGGGACTGAATATTGATAGAATATTTTTTTTAACACTAATGTTAGTGTAAGTTTTGATCATTTTTGTTTTTATACAATATCTAAAGTTATCCATAGTCCTTCCTAATTCTTAAATAGGAGGATAATGCGCTTCTACACACTCGAATCATGTCCTTTTGCACTGGTAACAATGTTAATACGAGTCAAATTAAGACTCAATCAACATATTGACAGAGTTTTTATATTGTCTTTGATTTGTTTAGAGGTTATTGATGCTTCGTTTTAATATTTATAAGTTTGGGTTTTAGTACAAGATTATCTATGTTTGTAATGTTGTTTTCACATGTGGTAGTGGCGAAATTAAAAGGACTGGCAGGGGCCCTGGCCCCTTAAAATAAAAATTTTTCCATATGGCTCCTTTAAATTTTTTAAAATTTTAAATTAGTAAAGATAAAATTACACTTTGGTCCTCCTAAAAATATAAAAACTTAGATTTAATCCTTTAAGTTTTATAAAGATATAGTTTATTAAAATGGTGGAATTGCATTTTTTTATTGTAACAATTACAATTTAATTTCAGCCCCATAAAAAAAAATTTTGTTTACGGCCCTGATGAGTGGCAGTAAGCTAACAGTGGCAAAGGTCTCTAAAATGAGAATATAATTTTTTTTAGATTTTATAAAAGGGATTAATATATACGAATGTATTTGAACATTACAACTTATATCTATTTAGTACATTAACTTGTTTTGGACCTAATTGATACTTAAATTTAGAAATTGTAACCAACTTGATACTTTTTTTAAGGTATCTAACTTACACCATTAAAATATGCTGGCATGGCATTGACGACTAATAGCATGGTTAATTATACATTTTTATTATGAAAAGGTACCGAGTAGGTACAAATTACCAAGTTCAGGTACATTCGTATATATTAACCCTTTATAAAACTATACATTAGTAAATGGTTAAATTGCACTTTAACCTCTCAAAATAATAAAATTTTAATTTAATCATTTAAAAATATCAATATATAAGTTAATACAATAATAAAATTACATCTTAATTATCAGAAAAGACATAATTTAATTTCACCAAAAAAAAAATTTTGATTTCGGTACTTCCTTTCGACACTGTGATGTGCCAAAAGAAATGACTTATTATCTAATTCAAACGACTCGTTTCACTTGAGAGAGCTTTCTCCCGCTGTTATTTCTATTATTTTTAATTCGGATGTTGCTTCAAGCATTACTAGTGGTATAGAGAGGTGTAATAATGCATGTAATGGGTAGACTTGATGGCTTGGATATTAATCTTTTTTAACTCGATGAATTTGTATGATATTACGATTTTATTAACGAAATTTTCCATTTAAAAAAACCACTTGAAAGGATTCTTAACCTTTGATTCTATTATTTTAAATTATAAATAATTAATTCTTACTCTTTTACCTACCAAGGATCATGCATTAAAATTAGCAGACCCTAATTTCATTTTAGGGGAAAAAATATTTGAACCCTTGTTTCATTCCCTTTTAAACGGGAAATACAAAAGGTGCTACTGCTAGTAGTTGGCTAGTTTCTGAATAGTGTTTTCCCTGGAAAAAAAAAAAGACAAAAAGAACTCTCTTTTTTTTCGCCTAAATAATATGAAAAAAATTATTAACTACGAAAAAAAGTACGAAAAACAAATTAATTATGAAAATAGACATTTATTACAGTATTCTGACGGTGTTATCTAACATATTGACGGCATCAGACTGTAATGTGATGACTTAAAATATTCATGGACCTAATCTATAAAATTCCCGATTTGATTGGCAATCGAAAAAAAAAAAAAGCTTTAAGAGTGCCGCCTGACTGTGTAGTGGCACCAAACTTTAAATAGGGTAAATTGCATCATAAACCTCCATTAGTAGGTTTTGATTATATTAGTTTTTTTTATATATTATCTAGAATTACCCATAACCCCTCCTCAACCCATAAATAGGAGTATAATGCGTTTCAGCATACTCGAACCCACCTCTTCCAACATTGACAACAATACTTATACCAATCAAGCTACTCGATCGACTTGATGGTTCTAATTCTTAAATCGATTTGTATGTTATAAGTTATAACTCTAACTTGATTTTAATAACATGGTTTTATTTAAATAACAAAGAAAATCTTTTGATTGGCAATAAAATTTTAAGAAAACATTTTATAAGTTAAAAAATGTAAGGAATACTGTTTGGCATATTGGAAAATTTTAATTCTATAAACAAGTTTAAAAATTTTAAATTTGTCACATGTATTATTTTATTTAATTTTTAAAATTTTAAATATAATATAAAGATTTCTCAATCCTACTATTAATTATTTATGAATTAAAAAAAAAATCTGACTATGTTGCATGATTATAACTTCAGAAAACATAATTTTAGAAAGTATTTCTATTTTTTTAAAAAATTATAATAATTTTTTATTTATTCAGAATTTTTACATTCTTTATGACTTTCTAGTTATTAATTATTTTTATTATGGTTTCTTTATACTATTAATAAAACTTTTGATTGAGTTGGTGTGACGTGTTGACTGAATACTAACCCAGTTCAGAAATGACTAATATACCATTTTATTAAAGGGCTACTGTTATTATTTTGATGGTTTTTTTATCTTTTCATACTTTTATATAATTCTTAAATAAAAGATTAAAAATAACATGTCTAGAATTTGAACTCGTATTTAATGAATTTATAAATAAATTCTTTATCACTATACCAAAAATAATTCTTTAATATAATTAAGTATTTATTGTATATTATTCTTAAACACACATATTTATTCTAAATTTGTGATTTTTACGTGCATAGACGTGTGATAAGATTTCTAGCCATAGATAATATATCAACTTTTTATTGTCACATCACTTTTTTTAACAGAAAAGATGGACTGGATAATGTGGTGGACGAAACGAAAGTAAATGAACTAAACTGATAAAAAAACGTTGACATATCAAACTAACAATTTAACTATTGGATAGAATTCGAATTAAATATTATTTTCTTTTTGCATGGTAACAAAATGTAAAAAGAGTTAAGATTTTTCTTTTGTTACTATATAGAGGGTTAGTATTGACACATATATTTTTAGGACATACTCACACTATACATATTATTTAAAGAGAGTTGTCTAGATAAAAGTTTATTATTTGTTCCCTAAAGGCTCGAATTCGAGTGAAATTTATGGGTGAAGCCCTTGGTCATTAGGACAAACAGAGAAGTTCAAAAAATTTAGAAATTTTTGGGTACATAAAAAGTTAAGATTTTTAGCATTATGTTATTAAATAAATGTTTAAATTATAGTTTTGGTCTTTCTACTATGTTTATGTTGGAAAAATCAGTTAAGAAAACTATTTTATAGTTACGGTGAAAGATTTAAAAATTTACAAAACTA
Source organism: Gossypium bickii (assembly GCA_025503065.1). NCBI lineage: Eukaryota > Viridiplantae > Streptophyta > Magnoliopsida > Malvales > Malvaceae > Gossypium > Gossypium bickii. The sequence continues at coordinate 6,766,734 of CP106709.1, forward strand.
AGTCATTTTGTGATATTTATAATAATGAACTCTAACCGAATATTACTTTGCTTTGTGCGAGACAGATTCAAATCGATCTTGGTTTTCAACCGGATGATCTCTTTTTTATTTATTCTCGTACCAACTTGATTTTATGGGAATTACGTCGAGTGTGGACTCGAGCAACACAAGCCAAATCACGAAAAAGAAAAGAATTAATTACTTTCGCTAAGAAAGTAATTCCACTTTATAAAAATTGGTAAAGATCGTAATTCCCATAAAATAGAATTTATCCAAAGTAAATTAGTTTTTATAACTTTTTGGCAAAATAACAATAACTCGATAATCTATGAAGTGTATTTTTAGGTCAATTGGTGCTCTCTATTTGTAGAGAAAAGTATAAGAATCCTTGTTGAATAACATTTGATAAATAATATTTATTTAATAGTAAATACATTCCTAGCCTGACCGAGAGAGAGGGGGGCGACACACCTTTTTATTTTCCCTTACGGTTGTCGCCCCTCGTATCATGTATGATGGCAAATTAGGTCACTCATGTATTGGGTCTAATTATATGTGCTTCTTGAACTTTTGACCCAAAATTTTATAATTTAATCAAACCCAATACTTGATTTATACTTTCCAAAATAAATATAATTTATTCAATTAATTTAATTAATTAAATTAACTAAATTAATTTCTCAATCAAATAATTTTTTCAATCCAATTCTAATTCTATTAAAGTCATAACAACTTTGTTATAAAAGAATCTATGAGGAAATATATTTAATTTCCTTATTAAAAAATTCATAATAACTAGTTAATTTAATTTATTTTCAAATTTCAATTATTTAATTATAATTAATTAAATAATAATTCAAAAAACCTTAAATTAATTTTCAAGTCATTTTTGTACTTAGCGAGAAAATGCATTCGTTCGCGAAAGGGATCTATTTCTCTTACTTCACCGCTAATATTCATTTGGTTTTATATACAATTTATTTTTGGTTTCAACGAAGTAGTGAAGAAATTGATTAGACATATATAATTAGGCTTCAAATAATTTATAATCAAGTTCTAGTTTTTCACATATTAGTTATAAAATTATTTAGTCACAAAGTCATTTCACTAATGTTTTGTGACTAAGCTTTCCTTAATTATATACCATACGAAATCTACTTAATAAGTGCTCATCCAGTGACCTTGTCATAAGTGTGATACTTTCATAGAATATCTTTAATTTCTTTGTATAATTTGGTTCTAATAATTTGATCCTATTTTATCTCTTGATAATTATTACATATTTATTCATTAAATGTCAAATACTATCAAATAGTAATTGAGTCATTTATCACAAAGACAAATAACTCTTGGTCACGTTTATTTTTCATGTATCATGTAATGCTGATTAGGGGATTTCATTTACCCTTTAGTTCCATTGTTGCAGAGTGATGCTACATACTTTAGAAGTCATATACACAATGCACCAACTTTCAATTCCATATCTATTTGAACTCAAACTTATATCAAAGTATACGAGTCACACATACATAGTCCATTATCTACTCAAGATTAAGGTATGTCACATTATGAACGTCACAAGTGAATAAATCTATAAATGGATCTATGATCTATTATACTTTGGTCTTGTCCGATATACTGTCAGTCCAGTTAGTCACATTTATGTCATTATCTTCTGGGAGTCATATGTTCCGATGTTGAAGACAAAGTATCTACCAATTGGACTTGATAGACGACATATTAGTCTTTCAATAGGTTTGCTTGTTTCCGATTAAACTAAGAACATACTTAGATTATCTACTCATACAAGCTGTCTTTCCATATTATGATCCAGCCACGTAATACTACTTATTATTAGTTAAACGCTAGATAACCAATGAGCCAATTTTGCTTTCATTTTGCTTTGCGTGTAAAATTCGTTCAGGATAATATGCAAAAATATTAATGTAATCAATAAATATTTTATTAAATCAAATTTGCTCAAAAAATACAAGTATATATTGATGAAAATCCTACACTAAGAGCACTAATTCCAATAGTTTAAAAATTTAGATTTAATCCATATATTTTAATTTGACATAACTTGTTACGTCTATTTTTATAATGTCATGGTTAGTCCAAATAGTTAATATTGTTAACTATTCTGACCGAAATGTTGATGCAAAATGTTTCCTAAAGCCATTACCTTCCAACTAGACGTGTTCATAGGCAGGGCTATCTATCCAAACTCGAAGGTTCGCTTGAAATTTGGGAGGATATGGGCAAAATATTAGGTCCAAAAAACAAACTAGGGAAAATAATCAAGCCGATTTAAAATATGGGTTGAGTTTGGACTTGAACACTCAATGCTTAAACTCGACCCTTTTTCTGTGTGTATAAAATATTATATTATGTTATTTTTATGTACATGATATAATTTATAACGCATAAAAACAAAATCTATAGTAAATATATAATACTATAATGTAAATATTAAAAAAATACTAAAATTTTAATTTATAAAAGTTTAATAAATGAAAAAAATAAAAACATTAAATATTAAACTAAAAATAAAACAATTTTTTCATAAAAAATTAAAAAAATAATATGGACGGGCTTAAAATGAACACGGGCTAGCCATTTACAAATATGAGCGAGTTTTGGCAAAATTTTAGGCTTATACTTCGGGTCGGGACGAGTTTAAACAAGTATAAAGTGTATTAATATCATACTTAAACTTAACATGGCTCATGAATACTTCTACTTCCAATTCATATTGCTGACGTGAAATTTTTTTGTCAAAATAGAAAATCTCACATCAATATTTTAATTGAAATAGTTAACAAAAGTAATTATTTATACTATTTAATAACATTATAAAAGTAAATAGATTAAATTATGCCAACTTAAAGTAGATGGACCAACACAAGAATTTGACCAAATATAAAGTTGATTTTTGGTAATAATAAGTTGAGTAAATTGCACTAGTAGTAACCCAACTATTAGTGAATTTCTTTTTAGTCACCCAACTATGAAAAGTTACAAAATGATCACCTAATGATTAGTAAATTTCTTTTTTGATCACCAAACTATAAAAAGTTACAAAATGACCACCTAACTATTCAATTTTGTTTGTGTTGGTCATTAGCTGGCTAACAGTGGCAGCTTTTAGAATTAGTATAATAACAATTTTAACCTTCAATATTTATATATTGTGTCAATTTAATCTTAATTCTAAAAAAAATCTAACCCTCAACATTTACATATTATGTAATTTGGGTGACCGAAAAAGATAAAATAAAATAATTAGCTGACCATTTTGTAACATTCTATAATTTAGTGATCAAAAAAGAAACTTACTAATAGTTGGGTTTCTACTTGTAAGGTTTACCCGGTTTATTAACCCGACGGCCCGGCTCATTGCCACCGTTAATTTTGCCTCTATAATAACAAGGGCAAATTTATAAAACCCTAACTATAAAACCCTTGTGAAGTTCGCAATTCTAATGCATTTCCTTAGCGTATCTACTTAATTAAAGTGAATTCCGGGACAAACAAGCCTGCTTATTGAGCGTGAGGGAGACAGCAATGGAGGTCGATAGGGAGGACGGACGCTCGCAGAACCAATTGAGACCTCTCGCCTGTTCTCGCAACATTCTCCATCGTGCTCATGGCTCTGCCAGTTGGTCTCAAGGTACTTCATTTTAGAAAAAAAAAATTGAAAATTGGTGAGAAATCTTAGTATTTCGATTATAAATCTGATATATACATTAATTTAGGAGATACGAAAGTACTTGCTGCTGTTTATGGGCCGAAAGCTGGAACTAAAAAGAATGAGAACCCTGAGAAAGCTTGCATTGAAGTTATTTGGAAGCCAAAAACAGGACAAATAGGTGATTTCTTAATATCCATTTTAATTGTTCTTGAATTTGAAGTTTGGTATGCTGGGAATTTCTAAAATATCTTACATTGGTGTTTAGGGAAACCGGAAAAGGAATATGAGATGATATTGAAGAGGACCCTAGAGAGTATTTGTATTTTGACAGTTAATCCTAATACTACAACGTCAATTATAGTCCAGGTAGGTTATTTGTTAACTATCTGTGAAAAGTATCTCTTGGTTGTGGTCGAGTTGTTCATTGATCAATGTTTTTTATGCTGTGTCCCAGGTTGTCAACGATGATGGTGCTGTATCCTTTATGCATTTCCCTTGCTATTGTTGTACTGTTTCATTTCTTTGTTCCCTAGGTTTCATTTTTCTGAAGATTAGGCTTCCAGTGTTTATATTCCAGTCTTTCTTAGACATGTAACCAGAATTTACATTGGGGAAACTATAATTTTTGAAAGACATTGGCATTGCCCCTGAGAGTGTTCATGCTAGAGATTTTGTTTATCTTTTGCTTAAAATTACGACTCAGTGATTGTTTGCTCACTCCTAACCCGAACGGTTTTGATAGTATGTAGATATGTTATGCATCTTCTTGATGATATCGTGGTAATCCTTGATATTATCTCAAATAGCTTCTCCCGAGTGCCATAAATGCGGCATGTATGGCCCTTGTAGATGCAGGGATTCCTATGAAGCATCTTGCTGGTAAGCAATGCAGACATGCAGCCATATTCATGTTTCATCAATAATGAGTACTTGACTTCTTGCCGATGTTTTGCTGAATTATGCAGTCGCAATATGTTGTTGTGTGGCCAAGAGTGGATATGTTATATTGGATCCCACCAAGCTAGAAGAGCAGGTTATTTTAGAATTCCTTTTTCCTGCACATTTCTTCTCTAACTAGAACTTAGCTCATGTGTGAGACTTCTTAGCCCCAAGAAAGGAAAAACAAATAGTATAAAATTTCGTTGATTAACATCAAATTGTATTCAAGTAATCTGCACTATAACCTATACTTTGACACCAGTGGCTTTCATTTGAGTGCAGCTTTATACAGAGTGAATCGAGTAGTTGGCTTCTTGTAGATTTTGTTTAATTTCTATCTTCTGACCTTTACGTCTTTTATAATAGCAGAAAATGAAGGCTTTTGCATATTTAGTCTTCCCAAACTCTGTCCATTCAGTCCTTCCTGAAGGATCACTAAGAGTGGAAGGTGAACCTATTGAAAATGGGATTATTACATCTGTCACTCATGGTATAATGTCAGGTATTCATTGCTGTCTATTGGTCTATCTTTTTCAAGTTAATTTTATTTTGTGGCTGTGGAATCACATATAATCTTAAAGAAAGGCAATTTTTTTGGTGATTTAGGGCTGCCATCAAATAAATGCAGTGTATAATTTGCATTTTGGAGCAATAACTTGGGAATTGCTAATACCAGCTTCAATGAAATAGAATTGCTTGCCTTTGAAGTCTTTCTTACTTGGGATTAGGGTGCTGTAGAAACTGTGGTGTTGTTTTTTGGCCTCTTTCCACTTTTGATTCTAATATATTCTCATTGAAACCGTTGTCCCAGTGGATGATTATTTTTACTGCTTAGAACGAGGGCGAGCTGCAAGTGTCAAATTGTCTGATTTTCTCAGGAGGAAATTGCAACAGCAGTCAACTGATTCATCCAAAGCTGGGTGACTTTAATAGCAGTTTCGGTCCCATAATCTCAACCGATGAGGAATCACCGGTTTGTTGAATTTCGTTTTTTACCGGATATTAGCATTAACCATTGTTGTAATGATTTCTAGCTCTCATTTTCTCACTTTCACAACCTCCCTGACCAAATTGTATTAGAAATTTGATGTAAAGGATATGTAGTTTTATGGCCTCTATTGTTTTTAAGTTGTGATCTTGTTAGTACCATTGTTGATTAATGAATGTGGTATTCCCAAGAGAAGTGATAGCGTACCTTACTATTTCAAGTTTTTATTTATTAATTATATAATGTCTACCTTTACTCATAAAATTTTTAAACCCTAAAATCGGAGAAAAATGGGCGCTTAAACTGGCTCGAAGTCACATTTTTATAGTGTTTTAATGGTCTTTTAATGAATCAACAGGCTTTTTACTCTCGTAATTTCAATGCTTTCTTAGATTATTAGATTTGATAATTTTAAAAACGGCATAAAAGGAATGTCAATGCAGTAAACTATTACAACAACCATTTCCCCCAAAGGAACTGTGTAAATTGGATAGTGTTTTCCTTTACCTGTGTCGGCCAGGCTAGTTATTTACCATTATATTTAAGTGCTGTAAGTAGGATGCCTAACATTTTTAACAATGATAAAATGGTCTGAACTACCCATACTTCTAGAATTTACTGGCCATGGATTGGATGGTACGGAATTCTTAGCTAACCCATTCACTGCTTGGAGGGGTTTGATACATGAGAATTTAATTAATGGGAGAGTGATTTTGGTGTTTGGAATATTAAAGGCACCATCTTTGGGATTGGAAAGTGAAATTTTATCTTTGAGATAAAATTATCTTTTCTTTCTTATTTATTTCTTTCATAAATTTTTTGAAGCTATTTATTTCATTATTTTTATACAATATTTTTTCACTAAAAAATCGTGAAAAATGGTTTAATTTTAAATTTATTTTAGATACTATTAATTTAAATTTAATTTAAATAAGTATTAAAATTTTAAATTTTATTTTAGTTTTAATCATATAATAATTGAGATAAACGTATTACTTTTTTATTTAAAATAAATTATTATTATTTACAAATAAATAGATTAAATTACATATTTGTTAATAATAAACTAACTTTTTATTAATTATAAGTATCACTAAAAATGTTAAAATTAATAAAATTTACATTTTATTTGACGGGGTAAGTTCAAAATTTTAATGAATTAAACTTTTTAATATCTTTCTGCCTTAATAATAATGCCAATGTCAAGTGAGCTAAAATTCATGTCAACACTTTCTTGAAATTTTAATTAGTACTTCATATTCTTAATAATCATATTCTATTCTATCTTTGGAAATAGAAGAAAAATTGGGTAGGAAAATAAATGATTCTTGAAACAATGCTAGTCTTGAAACATAACTTCTCATTTATGTTAATTTATTTCTACATTTCATTTTCTTCCATTGGTACATTGTCTTCATTAATGGTGCCATTGAGACCATACCAATAACCCCAACTTACCAAATTAAGTTCATAACTACACCGCCACCGTATACCTTTGTATATATCTTTGCCTGTCTCTTACAAGCTTTTCAGTCATAATCCTCCGATATCACTTTAATTTTCTCCTATGGAATTCCATGGCAGAAAAACTGGTCATTGCTACATGGATAACGAAAGCAATCCATTGCAATCTCCTCCTCGGCTTTCGATTCGAACTCACCTTGATATGTATGACCAAGATCCCCAGTTCAGCCCCGGAATACCACCGAGCCCTCGATCAAGTGCCTCTGCTTTGCAGTTGATGTTGCCACCTGGTAGTCCTGAAACACCATGGACACTCTCTCCTCTTCAAACGCCGTCCCCTGCTCTCCTCTACCATTGCATTGCTTCTCTTCATCGACAAGACGGAAATATCCACTCGATTGCAATCTCGAAAGGGTTGGTTTTCACTGTCTCTGATAGCAAACGTATCCGAGTATGGAGGCAGCCTGAATGCATCGAGCGGGGTTGTATCAAGACAAGTTCCGGTGAAATCCGGGCAATTTTAGCTTACGGTAACAAGCTTTTCACCGCGCATAGAGATTGCAAGATCAGGATTTGGAACTACACCGTTTCCGATAGTTTCGGGTACAAAAAGATCTCAACACTCCCGAAGAGAAGCTCGTTTCTTTTGTTCCCTAAGACAAGCAGCCAACAACATAAAGATTGTGTTTCTTGCATGGCTTATTACCATGCCGAAGGGCTGTTGTACACTGGTTCATATGATAGAACAGTTAAAGCATGGCGGCTCGTAGATAACAAATGTGTGGACTCATTTGTGGTTCATGAAAGCAAGGTTAATGCCATAGTGGTTAACCAAGATGATGGGTGTGTTTTCACTTGTTCATCTGATGGATCAGTGAAGATATGGAGAAGATTATATAGAGAAAATTCCCACACTTTAACCATGACACTCCGGTTCCAACAATCACCCGTTAATGCCATGGCGATAAGCTCAACATTGAGCAATTGTTTTCTCTATTCAGGTTCATCCGATGGCACTGTAAACTTTTGGGAGAAAGAAAAAACATCCGGTAGGTTCAATCATGGCGGGTTCTTACAAGGTCATCGGTTTTCGGTTCTTTGTTTAGTGGCTATTGAGAAGTTGATATTCAGTGGCTCGGAAGATACAACAATCAGGGTGTGGAGAAGAGAGGAAGGGAGTTGTTTTCATGAATGTTTGGCAGTGCTTGACGGACATCGAGGGCCTGTTAAATGCTTGGCTGCTTGTTTACAAATGGAGAAAATTGTGATGGGATTTTTGGTTTACAGTGCTAGTTTGGATCAAACTTTCAAGGTTTGGAGGGTCAAAGTCATGCCTGAAGAGCAAACTTGTTTCGATTTTGCAGATCGTAACGATTCGAAGACGAAGATGAAGACGGAATATGAGATGAGTCCCGTGTTGTCTCCTTCGTGGGTGGAGAGGAAGCTTCGAGGTAATCTTTTCCAGTAAATTTAAGACTATTTATGTTGGTAATTCAGTTTGGTTGTTCTTACGTTAGTTCTTCTTTTGTAATGCTTAGATTTCAACTAAGATAAGCCTTGGAATCAGTATTTCAGGCAATCGTTTTCAGGGGGTCATCTCACTAAATTAGCTGTTTTCGTATTTTTTCATGTATTTGAAGGATCTTACTCTATACTATTGTCGGAACATTAGACGATTATAGATGTCAAGCACCGATACTTTAGAAAACGAAAAATCCAAATAACATAATCCTACCACGGAGGGACTACTGCAATAATACTACTCGGACTAGGATATGAGTAGGGATATTGATATGTTATATGTTTAATATTTTCTTAAACTTTCCACGTAATTGGAGGATACTTAGAGGATCCCATCCCATCCCATCGCGAGTATGGATTGAACAAGGATGTTGCATATGCATACTAAGAAAAGTGAAGAGCCGGAGCAACATAGGTTAGAGAGTCAAAGCAACACTACAGTCCTATATCACTAAAGTATACTATTCATTAGGCCAATGAAATTTCTCTCAACCAAAACGAACCTGCGGAAACAGAAGAACAATATACTGTATAATGCTTTAGTTTAGACCAGTATGTGAAATAGCGGATCATTTCGACTAGAAGGTAAGTTTATCAGTGTTCCATATGCTTGGCCACTGCTATATGTAATGAAATGCACTTATTTGCCACCTTGCCTACCATCCAACAAATTCAGCATGAACACTAGTATAGAAAATCAATCATTCCATCATGGAATGCATATAAAGTTTTCTAAAATCGGTATGAAATAAAGCTCGAATTGGTTCATTAGGAATCGGTTGCAATATTTCTAAACACGAACGTAGGTAGACTTGAGAGAAGTCAGCTTGGTGATAGTCTAGAAGCACTAGTTTGGTTTTATTGGGAAGAAACCGAACAACCGAAACAAAGCGAAGCACAACCGGTGTTCTCTCTATCCCTATAACTCCTGTAAAAAATTATGGCAAACACAATAGCATAAAAATATGTTCTCTAGCAACCTTAATCAACCACAAATCAACCAATGCAACCACAACTAAAAATAAATAAATAGAGACACCGAGACACCGGTATTTTTACGTGGAAAACCCCTCTAAATCCAGGGTAAAAAACACGGGACTTTAGAGTCCGATCAAAAGCTCCACTATCATCAAATGTTTAACTACAAGATCACAATATCAAGCCTACAACAAGCATTCAATTCCAACAAGGCTAACAATATGTAATCTTTAGCAAAAGAGAGATAAATGGGAGAACATCACCAATTGCAGCTGCTGAAAAATGGGTATATCTGACGCTACAAGAGTCGGATGAAAAATCCGACCGTACAAAATCAAGAACACCTTATCGCCTAGTTGCTGTCCAAAAATCAGCTCAATCGAACCACGAATGGACCTTCGATCGAAGAGTTAATCACTGCTGCACCAAACTAAAAAAAACTGACTTTCTAGCTTCAATCTCTCTCTATTAAAATTTGATTTTGGCTCACAATAAATGGCTGCCCACATCTCCAAAAAGGGTAATAAATATGGGGCAGAATCTTTTCTTTCTATAACCAAACAAAAGAAAACAAATAACCTTTTTTAAAGTTAGGTTCCCCACATAATGGGACCCACACCCAACAGTTTTCTCATTATCCATTCGACAGTGAGAAATTATATCTATTTATGTTATGTTTGTGCATATTCTTTGCTCTTGTTTGGAAGATGAATACACAGAATTCGAGTTGATATAAACTTTTATTTTCAAGTTGTTTTACATTTCATATGCTAAACTTTATGAACAAATACTTTGCTTACTTGAGAAAGAATCGATGCTCACCTCAACAACGAAAATTAGACTCTTTTCACATCCGGAATTTCATGCAAGTGGAGCAATAACGTCTAAATTATTCTTCACTGACCATTTTTGAGGGTAGAAGGAATTTGATGATTCAATACTAAGCTCCCAAACCATGATTCTCGAGCAGTCCAGCGGTAAGCCTTCCATCCGGCTTTCATCTTCTACAACTTGTTCTATGAATGAGCTTACCTTCCAATTCAAAGCAATGAAAATTAAAAGAATAAAAGAAATATGTACCAAGGCATTTCAACATAGTTTATGGCGCATATAACTCTTCCAAGGGTCAATTTTTGGAGGACGGGGTCTCAGTCTTGCACACCGAGTTTTCAAGAATTCCATTCGCTTTTTTTGTAGGTTTCGTTTTTGTTTCTGTCTTTTCACTTATTCCTACAGCGAGGTAAAATAATAAGAAGCTTAAAAGACAATAAAGAAGATCAAAGAAATACTGACTTGGAAGCCATCTTTGACAGTGTCAAACTGTCTAATCGGTTCAAGAGTAGGTCGATGCCAACGCTTTGGATCCCAGAGTATGGTACTGTTAAAGGCAAACCCTGACATTTCAGCATGGAATCTTCGGAATCTCCGACTTAATCTGTTTAGATGCCAACCAATGACTTGAGCTCCATTACAAACAGGGCCTTCCAAACCAAATCTGCTTTTGTCCCATGTTTGTTTGGCCACAGTCCATGTCCCGAACTGCCTATAAACAAAGACCAGAGTGAAATAAACTACAGCAGTGAGCACATGTAAAAGGGAAAAGAAACAAGCTGTGAATCTAAATGAACTAACTAAAAGAAGCATAACCAAGACATGACCTAAATAAGCTAACTTTCGTTTTCGTTTCGTTTTCATTAGGAAATGCATAGTAAGCATAATCTCTCTCTATATATATATATGTATGTATGTGAAGAAGATACCTAATATGCCTCATTTGCTGAAAGAGATCGATTGAGTAGACATTATCCTCATTAGAAAAGTAGATAATTCCATCAAGACGATGAGTTTCGATGTGAGATAATGCCACATTTCTTTGGTGAACTTGTCTGTCTTTTATATCGGTCAGATTTCTCTTACAAACAACATGCCTATACATAACACTGCTCCTTCTTAGAATGTCAGCGGTTTCCTCGGACTGCAAGTTCATCTCCACAACTATCCACAGTAGAGGAGGTTTAGCCAGCTTTAATGTGTATGCCAAGCGGTTTAAATAATAAGCTTGAAGCGGTCGAGTATATGTCGGAGTCACAACTATCAAAAGCTTACGAGTTTCCTGATTTTTATCGACAAGAAGTGAAGGATTCGTCATGGCATTATCTAAATTCCCGACATTGTCATCGATCCCTTTGTTATCGAGATTTAGAGAATTACCAACTGTTGATTCTATCCCATAAGAGAATGCTTGGCCCTTTGAACTGGGATTAGTATAAGAAATGTCCATGGAAATGAATGGTGTTAACCCAATCAAAAGACCAACTATGAAACAAATGAAGAAATGTAAAAGGACCCTTTTCCAAATTTGTTCCTTCTGTTTAGACCTGTGGAAAGGCCGAGCTGATTTTGTCGAGAAAACACTGAGAATCAAAGCTCGAGAATCCGATAAACCGAAAAGAGAAGATAGCAATCCACCACCAATTGGTGGATAGTTCTCATTACATGATGCAGGATTGGATAAAGGAGAAGGAACTGAATGTTCAGCCTCCTCCCCAGTATTCAAAGTCCCTTGCCGAGGCAAAGGAGACAGTGTTCTTCTAATGGATGCCATCAACACTAATCTGATTTACTTCTTAAATCAATAAAGAATCACCACAAAACAGCAACCAAATTCTATCAGAAAATAGGTTTACTTTACCATTACGCCACTTAAATATATAGCAACGTTTTCCAGTAACAATGCCAAAGTAAACTTGTTGAACTACAATGAACTGTCTAAGCAACTATATCAATGGTTTTGAAATAACCTTTAATTGAATTACCTTGAAAACGAAAATGGGTATTCAATTTTCGACCCCAAAAGTCTTAAACGAAAATGTATCAGAATTGTGGAAGATTTGCATTGGTTTTGAGAGTTGAGAGCCTGCACTGTCGCTCCGTTGCTACTTGCTTTGTTTTGTTCTTAGTAATGGAAATGGAAGAGATTGAGGTGTCTTAATACATGTGTGTGAGGACGTGATAGCAGCACACGGCATCCATGGCGGCCCGATAAGGCAATCGCCATTCATTTCTGCTGTTTTAGCCATTACAGCTTAGCCTCAACCTTTGTTTTGGTACGTGGAGTTTGATTATTGACTTTCTAGTCAAATATAAAGTTTATTTCCAATTATGGTATTTTTTGAGATATTATTAAAAATTATTGGTAAGGTGAATACTCGTGTTCGAATATATCATACACAATTATATATGTTTCATGATTATTTAGATGGCTAGCAATTGAATTTTGAAATCTAAAATGTAATATTAATTTTACTAAAAATGAAAGTATAACAATTAAATTTTAAATTTATAAAAAATACAAAAAATTATGTTATATTTTAAAATTTTAAATATGTTAGATACATTTAATAAATAATATTCTCAATTAATTTTACTTTTATTTTCTGGTTGAGCCTTAGTTGTATCTCACAATTATGATCATAAAAATAAAAATAAAAAATAAATTTGAATATAATTAAACACATATTTCCTATTTAAGATTATTGGGTATCCCTTTTTAAAAACTTAACCATTCCATTTATTTTTCTAATTCTTCCATTCAATAAAATTTTATATAAAACGTACATCATCAATTCATCAATGCGAACATTTCTCTTATTTAATTTTTTTAATTTAAAATATTATACATATATTTTATATTTGATCGAAAATCATTAAACTTTAACTTTGTTCGAAATAAAATAAAACAAAATGATTTAAAAATATCAAAATTTCATAGTTTAAAATTTATATTTATTAAACTATTGAATTAATTAGTAAAAATTATCTAATTTTATTTATATTTAATTTTGAGTGAAATAAATTTATATTTTAAGTTCAATTTCAATAATTAATTTGAAAGGTATAATTTGAGCTTAAAAAACTAAAAAAAGAATTAAGGATTAAAGGCCAATGAACCAGAGTCGACAGTCCTCCGAGTTTACTCAGATCTGTTTGTCTTTCCTTCCCGACAAATAGGGAGAAGCAGATATAACTAATATTCCACCATCGCCGTAGCCGTAGCCATAGCCATGGCGATTCGCTCCTTTCTTATTCTCTTTATTCTCTTCTTTTTTTCTTCTTTAAATCCAATCCTTTCTCTTTACGAAGATCAAGTAGGCCTGGTGGATTGGTAAGCTCAACTTCTCACTTCAATTTGACATTTAACAACAAATCTTGCTCTCATTTTACTTCATTGAACTTGATTCAAACTCAGCTTCAACTCTTTTTTCTTTAATTTTTTTAATTCTAATTTTTTTATATTATCTCTTAGGCATCAACAATACCTCGGGAAAGTGAAGCAAGCTGTGTTCCACATTCATAAAACTGGTCGGAAACGAGTTGTAGTATCCACTGAAGAGAACGTTGTAGCTTCACTTGATCTCCGCCAAGGCGAGATTTGTAAGTCCAATTCATTTGAGTTACTAATTATCGCGTTTTGTTTTATTTATACTTTTTTTTCAGTTTTTGTTTTCAGTTTCTATTGAACTCTTGTTTGGTTTTTTTTTTTTTTTTTTATGTAGTTTGGAGACATGTTCTTGGGTCTAACGATGTTATCGATGGAATCGATATTGCTCTTGGAAAGTGTAAGTATGCTGATATCCAATTTACTTTTAAAGAAGCAGGAAAAAGAAAAAGAAGCAAAAAAAACAAAACACTTGTGTGGTTTTAGTTATTTATTGTTCTTGTATGATTTGGTTCGGTTTCTAACTTGTGTTAGTTGAGCATTTGATCGGATATTTTGTTTGAATGACTATTGTTTTCTTCTTCTGGTGTCAGTAAGGGAAGGCGTGACTTCATGCTTGTACAGTTGATTATGTTTTGAATAAATTTCATTCTTGTAGATGTCATTACCCTTTCATCAGGAGGAAGTATTTTGAGAGCATGGAATCTTCCCGATGGGCAGATGGTGTGGGAATCTTCTCTTCGGGGTTCAAAGCACTCAAAATCATTGTTATTAGTGCCGGTTAGCATCAGAATTTCCATTTTCCATAATCTTTCCAATTAACATAATTTCCCTTTGTATTTTTTAATAGAGTCTGTTTTCAATGGATCATGGCTTCTGATGTTTTCTGATGGGCTGATTGTATAGGAATCCTCTCTATTAGATTTTCTAGATTTTCCATTTTTCAATCAAGATTATTCTCCTTAAAATTTTAATCCAAAAGATTTTAGTTGTCTGTACTATGTAGCACATCCTATTAGGGAAGGCAAAACCCGAACCGTTTGATGGATTCCGAACCGATCCACTTCGAATGGAGCGGAATTTTTCTTTGAAAACTGGCTGCGGGGCAGGGTGGATCTTTTCTGTTGGATAGTGGGTATGGAATAGTCATGGTAATTACTTACTCCACCCTACCCGCTCTACTATATGAAATTATTATTTTATCCTTATATATATAAAATATTAAAAGGGTAAAAATGTAATAATTTAATATAGAAAAAAGAATCCATACATTTTATGTTTAAATATTTTTTTGAAAAAATATGTTTAAGTATTTTTTTGAAAAAATATGTTTAAATATTTACTCATTCTTTTAAAAAGAATGAAAATATTAAAGATGTTTAAAAAAATTTAAATAGAAAAGGAGCGGGGTGGGGCGGAGATGGATGTATCCAACATCCATGGAAGTGGTTGTGGTTTTTAAGATTATACACCCATAGTGGAGCAGGGCTGGTGGTGGAGCAGAGCATGCCAACTGTGGAGCGGTGATGGATTTAGCTATATTCGCCCCCGCTCTGCTCCATTGCCGTCCCTATATCTTATATGATGAGGCTAGTATATGTATAGAAGTGTTCTTTATTGAATATTTCTTATTGCCGTGACTTTTATCTATTCATTATTGTTTTAACATTTATCTTCCAGTAGAACTTCATACCTTCCCTTTGGACAGGCTGTTTGAAATTGTATTTAGTGGTTTACATGGAAATTATATAATTCATTGTATAATTCTAGAAGCACATATGATTGACTATATAGTATATTGATGTTTTGCAGACAAATTTGAAAATTGAAAAGGATAATATAGTCATCATTTTCAGCAATGGTCGTCTCAATGCTGTTTCCTGCATAGATGGCGAGGTTCTCTGGGAGAAGGATTTTGAAGGAGAAAGGTTAGTCCAATTAAGATGTTTTATGTTTCAACAGCTTCCTCCTCTTTCAGATTAATTGTATGATTGATGTACATTGCCATGCTACTTGCAGTCTCGAGGTTCAGCAGGTAATTCAGCCTCCTGGCAGTAATTTAATATACATTGTGGGATTTTCTTCTTCATCCCTGTTTGAGATGTATCAAATCAATGCCTTGAATGGAGAGTTTTTGAAGCATGAAAGTGCTGCATTTTCTGGTGGGTTTTTGGGAGAAGTTTCACCTGTTTTCAGTGAGACAGTTGTGGCCCTTGATTCCACAGGGTTGATTTTGCTGACAATAAGTTTCCAAAATGGAAAGATTAGTTTTCAACAGACGCCAATTTCAAATCTTGTCAAGGATTCCTTTGGACCGGCTAAAATAATACCTTCATCAGTTACAGGAATATTTGCAATTAAAATGAATGCAGTTACCATAGTTATTAGAGTGACAGCTGAGAACAAGCTGGAAGTGGTGGAAAAAACAAATCATGAAACATCTATTAGTGATGCTCTCTCAATCTCTGAGGGCCAACAAGCATTTGCATTGGTTCAACATGCAGGCCACGAGATTCATCTCAGAGTAAAGCTTGCTCACAATTGGGATGATAATTTGCTTAAGGAAAGTGTTAAAATGGACCAGCATCGTGGGCTGGTCCACAAGATTCACATCAATAATTATATCAGAACCGATAAGTCTTATGGATTTCAGGCATTGATTGTGATGGAAGATCATTCATTGTTGTTATTGCAACAAGGTGAGATTGTCTGGAGCAGGGAAGACAGTCTGGCATCAATAATTGATGTCACGACTTCAGAACTCCCTGTGGAAAGGGATGGTGTATCTGTTGCAAAAGTGGAGCACAACCTCTTTGAATGGCTTAAGGTATGTGAAATATGAATCTTATAAGATGATTTCAGGAATGTTACTATGTAATCAGTGAAAATCATTTTTGTTCTTCTCATTTTAACTGAATGTGTTGGTTGACTGCATGATAACTCTTTTCGTTTCTCATAACATGTTGAATTATCATAACGAAATCCTGAAAGAATAATTAAAGAGGCACAAGGAGAAAGAGAGAATGAAATTCTGTATCTCATTCATCACCAAATTTCTAATAATACCTAATAATCAGTTATATTATTCTATTTACATATCTTAACATTCCCTCTTCAGTTGGAGCATTGACGTTAATCATGCCTAGCTTGGTACAAATATAATGAATTTGAGATCCACTAAGAGATTTTGAAAAGATAGCTCCTAATTGATCTCCCATTCTGACATAAACCTGTTGGTATGAGCTTTTGTTGAATCTTATGTTTGGTTTGCTAATGAAATACTGGATTGGAAGATATATGAAGAGCAGCTTGACTGTCACACTATAATTTTCCTGGTAACAACTTTTTCAATCCCAGTTCAGCCAGTAATTGTTGTAACCACATAATCTCACACACAGATTGTTCCATAGCTCTATATTCAGATTCTGCGCTAGACCGCGACTCTACACTTTGCTTCTTGCTTTACCAAGAAATTAGATTTCCTCCCACACAAACACAGTAACCGGTAGTTAATGTCCTATCCATCTTTGATCCTGCTGAATCTGCATCAGTGAAGCATTCAATGCATGTGTGCCCATAATTCTGATATAGAAGCCCACGGCCTGGAGCTCCCTTTAGGTAACATAAGATTATGTGCCCATAATCTTTGATGTGGTTCTGATATTGGAAAGATTATGGATAAACATTTCTGAGCCTACTTTTTTCTTTTCTTTGTGTATTCACCATAGAGTTTGCTAAGTGGTTTGTCAACTCTCTAAATAAATTATGCTATTTTATTGTTAGAAATATGAACTTCCTAAAACACTTAAACCTTCCATAACTGCTTTCATTATTTCAAATGGACTTGAAGATGCATTTCTTTGGTTATAAATCCTCTTTAACAATGTGTTGACAAGGTGCTCTCTTTCTTAAGGGTCATATGCTGAAGCTCAAGGGAGCACTAATGCTTGCAAGCCCTCAGGATATAGCAGCCATACAAAGTATGAGATTAAAAAATTCTGAGAAGAGCAAAATGACCCGAGATCACAATGGCTTTCGAAAGCTGCTTATAGTACTAACAAGGGCAGGGAAGCTTTTTGCATTGCATACTGGAGATGGACATATTGTCTGGTCTCACTTGTTACAGTCTTTACAAAAATCAAAGGTGTGTCAACATACGATAGGACTAAACTTGTACAAGTGGCAAGTTCCGCATCATCACGCTATGGATGAAAATCCATCTGTGCTTGTAATTGGCAAGTGTGGTCCAAGTTCTGATGCACCAGGTGCACTTTCTTTTGTTGACACTTATACAGGAAAGGAGCTTAGTTCTTTAAGTCTTGTTCATTCTGTTGCACAAGTTATTCCACTGCCATATACAGATTCAACAGAACAACGTCTCCATCTGTTAATTGATGCTGATAAGTATGCACATTTATACCCCAAAACACCCGAGGCTATTAGTATTTTCGAACGTGAGTTTTCAAACATATACTGGTACTCTGTTGAGGATGATAGTGGCATAATCAAGGGGCATGCTTTGAGGGGCAAGTGCACTGGTGAAGTGGCTGATGAAGTCTGCTTTGACACCAGGGAGTTGTGGTCAATTGTGTTCCCCTCAGAATCAGAAAAGATCATTGCAACTGTCACTAGAAAACAGAATGAGGTAAAGCGTCTTCCCCCCTGTCAATCAGCATGGTGTTCTTAGGAGTTTTGTGGACTTAGTTGCAGTGTACAGCAATATTGCATGAATTGACTGCTCTCACAAGTTAAGCTTTTGGTTATGCACTTCTCAACTCTAGGCTTTTAACCGTTGCATGAGACTTGTATTGGCTTCTTATTTTCTTAAAAACCAGTTCTGTATGATTTTCTTGTGCTGTAGTGTTATGTGGTTAATGGAGGCTATGGAAGATGGGTAAATCTGGTTAAATGTTTGAATGTTTATTGGTGCCTTGTTGTGAATTTTGCATGTATAAACCATAGTTAATGACTTTTGGTTTGAGTTTTCTAGGTGGTACATACTCAAGCAAAGGTTATAGCAGACCAGGAGGTCATGTATAAATATATATCAAGAAATCTACTTTTTGTGGCAACTATTGCACTCAAAGGCAGTGGTGAAATTGGATCTGTTACACCAGAAGAATCGTGGTTGGTTGCATATCTTATTGACACTGTAACAGGCCGTATATTGCACCGAGTGACCCATCATGGCTCACAGGGTCCTGTTCATGCTGTAAGTTCACATTTATTTTCTCAAGTTGGTGTCACAAGCAGCTATGGAAAGGATGCAATGGATAATGCTTTTTGTTTATTGTAGGTTTTTAGTGAGAACTGGGTTGTCTATCACTACTTCAATCTTAAAGCGCACAGATATGAGATGTCAGTCATTGAAATTTATGACCAATCTCGGGCTGTAAGTGGACCGAACTTGAGTCATTTACGTTGAACTGCCTGTATCTTAATTCAGTTAAATTTATCTTTTTCCAACTTAAATACTATTTTGCAGGACAACAAAGATGTTTGGAAGCTTGTTCTTGGAAAGCACAACCTTACCTCGCCGATTTCTCTATATTCTCGCCCAGACGTCATAACAAAATCGCAATCTTACTTTTTCACTCATTCTGTGAAAGCCATAGCTGTGACCTCAACCACAAAGGGTATTACTTCAAAGCAGCTTCTAATCGGTACAATTGGTGATCAGGTTTGTTAAATAGGGTTGTCTTCACTGCTTGTTTATGAGTTATTCATGTTTTCTTTTTAAAAGCGTTGGTATTCCTTTATACAAATAATAGCATTGTATGGTACTTCTGTCTGCTGCATGAACTCAACCATGTTTTACAGGTTTTGGCACTTGATAAGCGTTTCTTGGATCCTCGTCGAACAGTTAATCCCACACAAGCAGAGAAAGAAGAGGGCATTAGACCACTAACCGATTCATTGCCAATCATTCCTCAGGTTAGTTTCTTCAGCTATTCCTTTTAATTTTCATACATGTTAAGTGGTAGCATCGGTTGAGAAATACCATTTTATTGAGATTCTCCTTTAGTATCATGCAAGCATGCACCCATGGACATATGCATATGTGGAATCATAACTGACAGTCATTAATGAATTGTTTCCAGTCCTATGTTACACATGCCCTTCGAGTGGAAGGCCTTCAAGGTATAATAACCGTGCCTGCTAAGCTGGAATCAACAACCCTCGTCTTCGCACATGGCGTGGACCTCTTTTTTACTCAACTTGCACCATCGAGGACGTACGATTCACTCACAGACGATTTTAATTACGCCCTGCTCCTCATAACAATCGTGGCACTTGTGGCGGCAATCTTTGTAACCTGGACTTTGTCCGAGAGGAAAGAACTACAAGAAAACTGGAGATGAGTAAGTCTGGGCTTAATGTTCATTTACATTTGTGTACTAACAAAATACACTTTGTTTTAGTTGACAGAGATGCTTTTTATGATTTGAGCTTAGATTTGGAGGTATGTCTCTTCCTGACTTGTAATGCTCTTCCAAATTTTGCATCATGCCCGCTCTTAAATGTCGAATTGAATTTTTAGCAATTTGGTGCAAGCTTAAATCAAAATGGATTTATTTGATTATTACTAGTATGGAAACTTCTTTTTATTTTTTCAGTTTTCTCAGTAGCTTAACTTAGAATTTCGTTTAGATGGTTGACAAATTTATTGGTACTCAAAGCAATAAATAGAAAAGCTAAAACTTGCTTCGTATTAAATAACTTGATTAAGTTTGAACGATTATGAGAATCAAATTTTTTATTTATTAGATAAATAATTTGATTGAACTGTGTTTGAGTACTTTGATTTTTAGCTTGAATCAAGCCTTATTTTCAAAACTTGATCAAGCTTGAGCAGACAAATACAGCCATGTAATAAGGGAATCAGGCTAAGAGTCTGTGTAATAGAAAAGTTGACCAGTTGTGGATTTAGTACCTTTAATTTGGTCATTTTTAGTCCTTGTGCTTTTGGAAATTGAAAATTTTAATCCTAACCAATTATAACTATTGAATTCATTAAGTTAATATTTTTAAAATTTGATGTGTCAAATATATTATTACATGTGTAATGCTTTATCTTTTAAGATTAAAATTTTAAAATTCATAAATTATAGCCACTAAGAATATCCAATTGGCAAACTAAATTAAATCTATAACTTTAGGCATAATATAGGACTAATAACATAATTTAACCAAACAAATTTGATTAAAGTTTCAAATTTTAAAAAATATTAAGGATTAAAATTGATCAAATTATATATGCAAAGTACAGGATCTAGTAGCAGAATTTGACCATTACTTTTTGCACTTATTCAGGAGGAATAAAAGGAATAGAATATGTTCAGCATGTATCTACTTATCACAAAAGAATATGGGAGTTGCTTCATTCAAGCTTTGTCTCAACCTTCACCCTGTTTTGCCGTGAATGCTAAATACCATCACTACCTCCATATATTGAATAAATCATAATTCTCACCCTATTTAAATATATATTTTACTTTCAGATTGTATAACGGATTGTTACTTTATTATCTTTTTAAAAGAACATATAAATACAGGTAGAGCAAACAATACAAATATCAAAATTGCTTTGATATACCTTTAAGAAGAAAAAAAACCCACCGTGACCTACCTCACACCTCTACTGTTCAAACCCCCCCTTCATTTAGAGAGGATTGGTTTGAAATGTCGACATAGGAAAAGATAAACCTGGGGACGCTTCTATGAACAATGGGAACCGCGTAGCTCATGTGAAAACAGGTAATGAAAGCCAGAGATGACACTGATGTGATCGCTGGAGGCAAAGGAGCTGCCTTGTCTGATATGACTGTATAAAGTTGGAGGCAAAGGTGAAGCAGAAACCTTTCTTTACAATCACGCAGCGACTCAAAATCTCAAGTCTTTGATGATCCAGATATAGTTGTTCTCAATCTGGAAAAGTGGCATGCATTCCGAGCAGCAATGATTTGATTTCACTGAAAATACATAATATCAACTTCTCTACCTTACCACATTCCCCATTTTCATCAGAAAAGTTTCCAAAATTTTGAACAAATTTTCAGTGAAACCTGGATCAATGGAAGCTGAGATGATGAAGAACACAATCAAGGAGAGAACAAGTATTGTGCAACCTCACTAGAGTCCATGATTGACTTTACTACTTCCAAGCTCGGGAAATGTTCACACGATCTCTACCAAGGTAGAAAAATAAACCCGACGCAAAAAGTAGACGGTAGCAGATAAGAGTGCAGAACATGGCAGGTGAAATCTCTATAGTGTGCCATAAGCAGAATTATGCATAAGTTGTCTCCTATTGCCACAACCACAACTCAGAAACAACCAGCGCTTGCATGGTTCCTTTGGCTTTTGCCAAAGCAGTACCAATCTGTCACCATATACATCATGGATCCCATAGAATTTGGCTTTCCAAGTCCTTAAAGTTGAGTCAGTAACCATTCCTATATGCCATTTGCACCTCCACTCAACCAAAATTCCCTTTTAAGAGATATTTTCCTTAAACCTGTAATCGAAGGCATCAGAATCAGAAGATCTCCAGCAAGTTAAAATCTTGATCATATTCCATTCATATTTGATATAACCGCAATTCGAAGTAGAGAACCGGATATCTCCTACTGATCTAAACATTTGATATAGCTTCCTCCATTTGTTGATCAGCCTGGAAAGGCTTCAAAGAGCCCCATGTCTTTCCAACATTCAGCTTAACACGCAAAGGAACTGGAAACAAGGAATAAAAAGAAACATGAAAATGTGTTCTACAACGTAGTTAAAAAATATGTGAACACTTGCCTAGAAGGGAGACGGCATTTTCCATGCTCATTCGCAGCAGCAATGCAGCTTCATCTATCACTGAAGGATCAACTTCCAGCACTAATTCATCATGCACCTAAAAATGGCAACATAGATTCAGTCAACTACATTTTAGAACATAGAGTTTAAGAAAATCTTCATGAATTATTATCCTCAAAGAGGCAGAATGGTAGGAGGAAGTGATTCATTGAAGCAACCATAATAAGAGAAACAATACAAATTGAAGGCAGCAATTTCTAAAAGAAACCTGCAAAAGGACTCGGCAGCGGCCTTTAAGCATGTGAAACTTGGTCAAAGTTGACGAACCAGATTCTAGGCTGTCAACCCCTTCAACGATGACGGAATGCAATTTTATCATTGCTATTTTGATTATGTCAGCAGCGGATCCCTGTAGTTGAGAGACTATCAGAAATAGGAGGCTATGATTTCATGTCACCTATAGACAAAGGTAACCTCAAACATGCAAAGAAGGAAAAAAAAAAAAAAAAAAGGAGAGGGGATTTGTTATTTACCTGACAAATAGAATTCACAGCTTGCCTTTGAGCTTTTGATTTTTCTTCGCTGTTTCCAATTTTTATTTTTGACAAGAAGCGCTTTCTTCCCTTGAGGGTTTCTATATATCTGGATTACAGGCACATATAGAGAAAAAAATAAAAATTAATAAGAGTTCCTTGATAAAGATTAAATTTTGAGCATGCTGCAACATTAAGATTTTGCATTTCTCAAAGTATTAGATATTACGTAAGCCTTTACTGAAGAGATGCAGACAATTAACGCCAGTGATAAAAACACTGAACAGTAAGACATTAAGCAGATATAAATCATTCAAAGCACAAATAAGAGGTTTACAAAGCAATAGCCCTTTAATATGGAGCAATAACAGACAAATAAGAA
Organism: Gossypium bickii; assembly: GCA_025503065.1. NCBI lineage: Eukaryota > Viridiplantae > Streptophyta > Magnoliopsida > Malvales > Malvaceae > Gossypium > Gossypium bickii. The sequence continues at coordinate 6,790,257 of CP106709.1, forward strand.
ATAAAAGGAAAGAAGATTCTTTTTTTGAAATGAACAAATTAATTGGATAGAATGCAGATTAGACAATCAATAAAAATAATTGTTTTATAGTTCTTTTTCCTTTTTCCCCTTTTTTTAGTCGTCATAAGTAAACAGGCGCAGCATTTTCATATATAACTGAAGAGTTAAGAGAAGGAATAGAATATGAGATGATGTTAGTTGGAAGGCTATCCCATATGAAACTGATTCACTATCTAGTCTTCTCAAGAAATAATTAAGAACTTCCTCACCCCTTTTGACGACAAGATGCCACGGCTTCACGAAGCCAGGACGCAACACCGGGAAAAGAGCTTTTAAAGCTTTTAATTTTCTCTTTAGCTTCATCTGAGGTGCATTTTAGTTGTTCAGCAAGTGTGTCAGCACCCATTCCATAAAGAATGCCATAGATTAACCTTTTCGTTTGGTCTCGCTCATTGGAGCTGACAGAATCTTCTGCCCTCCCAGTCCATATTGCTGACATCATGGTAAAAACATCACCTTGTGGCTTACTAAGGAGTTTAATTAAAGCAGAGTCATTGGAGAAATGGGCCATCAACCGCAGCTCTATCTGAGAATAGTCTGCTGTTAATAGTAACCAGTTATCCTGCAATTAAAGAGGGAAATACTCACCATGGTAAGACAAACAACTTCCAAATAATGACCTTCTGATGAATATTAAAAAGAAATAAGAACTCCTAATAAGTGTACCCCCAAAGACATTGACAAAGGCCCTTGTCCTCTCTGTCCCAACCCCCGAATTCCATCATTACCTAAAATGAAAAGCCGGTTACCTTCCCCACTTACAGCTTTATAAAAGCTGTTTGTGCTAAAAATTCAAACCCACTCTTGCAACACCCACTAGTCTACAAAAGTCTCACCTCCCTAGTTTAAACCAACCAACAATCAGCAGATCAACTGACCTAACCTTTTGGCTTTGCTTAGTAGAGTGAAAAGAAAATTGGAAAGATGAAAAATTGAAGGGATAGAAAAATGGAAAATATAATTTTTCTTTCCATAGGTGTGCTTGGTAGGAAGGATGGAAAAATGGAAAGAAAAAGTAAGTTTCTTTCCATTCATTGCTTGGAAGAGTTGAAAAATGAAAGGAAAGAAAATAAAATATTTGAAAAATGTATAGCTTTAAATTAACATTCGCATCTCTCATTGTCCCTTCTCTCATCATTCCAATTTGAAATGATTGTTTTTTATGCATTAGGATTAAAAATGAAATCTCTCCTTTTTTTTCCTCTCACTTTTCTTCCCTACCAAGCACACTCAAAATGTATTTTCTTTTTACTTTTCCACCCACCAAGCACACCCTTATGAGCAACCATCCAACAAAAGGAAGATCCATAGATTCTAATCTTCCAGCATAGTTTACACTGTAAGACACTAGGATCTATTTTTAGGATCAGCATACAACACATAATTGCAAAGACAATCTGATCTACTTTTAGAAACTTAAGAAGGTTATAGAAGAAAAACTAACTACAGTTCTACAAGGTAGGTGTCTAAAAAGCAGCTCTTTAGTAAACACTTGAAAGCATGTAAAAGCATTGCAGCACTTTAAGGAGCACAAGCTAAACAATCCTTACCTGAGTAGGAATAAAAAAGTCACGGACATTAATCTTATAGTGATCCGTATTGGCATCACTTCCATTTTTATCTTCGCTCAGACTGAACTCAACCATATGCTCAACACACTACATATCAGAAACAAACAAACTGCTAAACAAAATAGGTCGTAACAAAAATGATAAAATTAATCTTATAAAAGAAAACTACACAAGTTACTTCAAGGGTAAGAATGCAACAACCTGAAGATTCGGTTCCTCCATTGAAAGACGACCAGTTGCGGTCGATGTTTGGAGCCAACGACCATGTAATGTGTATTTGTTTGTACTCCGAGACAACCTAGCAAGTGAACAAATGGATCCCAATGTACAGTTTGACAGCTTTGCCAACGTTCTATGCTCTTTAATGACTGGAACAATTGGATGTTCATCCCTAAACCCAAACCACATCCATATTAGAATAAAAGCAGCATCTCTTGAATAATTGGATGTTTAATGCTCTCTAATGCATAAACAATTGGCATCAACCTTATGACACTTTTGGAAACCCTGTTTATGGTTCTGCATCTATAACATGCATAAAGAAAATAACTTTTGAAATACCTCAGTAGATCCAAGCAGTGCTTGTCAGTGCTCAGATGCTGCTTTCCTTTATTTCGCCCCTCTGGCACAGGCAACTTCAAATGCCCATACAGCACATTTGCAATATCAGCAGCTGTGCTCAATGAAAATGTCATGCCAGCCAACTTATAAGCTTCCTTCTCAAGGTATCTTAGTTTTTTACCCAACAGGTTTCGTGCCCAGAGGCATCCCTCCATGTTGATGCCTATTCCCCAAAGCTCCATTTCAGCAAGGACCCTAACCTAATATTAAACCTAACATTAATATAGCACTGTGCATTGCTTCAAGAATGGAACCAGTTAAAGAGCAAAATCATTATAAAATATTTGTTCCACAGCTTCTAAGATGAGAAACTATCATTTCCACATAATAGATTATCAAGAATAAGTTCAAGAGAAACCAACATGAATTACACTAGAACCACTAGAAGAGGCAAGAAAAATATTAGTCAAAAACTAACAACTGCTCATAAGCAGTATGCCAGAAGGCATCACCTAAGAAGCAGGACATCACTAATGCACTACCCTTAAGGAATCAACCATCTTTGCCATTAAGGCACCAGAGATGGGTTTAATCTGGGATCCAGGTCAGGGACAGGTATGGGAGTGCATTGAACTCCCCACCCCTTATTGGTTAGAGTTACCTACCACCACAGTTTGACATGCCTAGATCTAATTTTAGTCCCTTACGAAAATGTATAGGAGAGCTTACCAATGGTGTTTCAATATATGTAAACACATCAATAAGTTTTTCAGAGATGAGTAGCTTCCAAAATGCAGAATACAAGGCACGTGTTTGAGCAACTCTATGGCAGCAACCATTATGTGCAGCTCTTCGCATCTGATTCTTCCACCTGCCACTCTGATTCGCAGCTGCAGCTGCCTCACTGGATAGCCTTTTCTTTACTTCCTAAGAGATCACAATAACTTGAACAATAAGGAATGTCTTAACAATTTCAAGGTCTAAATATAAGTTGGGCTAGCCAAAAATAAAATGGAAATTAAGAACCAGCATTAAGAGCTATTTAATCTATTAACCCAAAATTGTTAATTTCCGTAACAGGCACAGCAAATTACCTTCTCTAGGTTGGGACTAGAGCTTCTCTCCTCATCAGGCCAAAGAATCCATGCTGCGATGCACATATCAATTCCATCATTAATCAGAACTGGGGGTAATAACAAGCATGAGTTGTCGATAATTTCCAGACCCATATCTTTCCCTCCAAGATGCATGCCAGAAAATCTCTGAATAGAAATGGCAGAACTTTTAAGCACTTGAATTTGCACTTTTAAGTTCCATGTAAGTTTGTGGACACCATTTTTTCCCATTATATCACCAATTCTCTTCCATCTCAATTTAGCCATCTCCAACATATGCTCTGGGGGTAGGCTGTTGCATTTATCACTAGAGGAACTTGCTGATAAGAAATTGCTTATTCTATTATCCAACCATAGTAAATCCTTGGGAAACTTTACATAGTACACGGGAGAATTTTCCCAACAGATTGCTATGCCATGTATCTCAAAGGGAGCAACAGAATTTGCATCTGATCGTCTGTTGAAGTGGACATCAAAACAGAATTCCGGTGCAGTTTCCCACAGCTCCAGGAAAGAATCAAATCCACCTGGTGCATTAACTGCATTTAGAGGACCTTTGGCACAAGCACTATCTGCATTGCCAACAGAGAGATCTTCATTGAACCTATCCTGCATTCCTTGATCCAGATATTTATTAACAGTTGCCATCTTTATACTTCTGCCTTGTTCAACGACAGCATTGACCTTGTCACCAGTTACAGCTGCAGGATTTTCCAAACCTAAGTTGCTTTGCAAGGTAGGATCTATGTTCACTTCTGCTGAAGCCACTAAGTTATCAGCTGAGGCTTTTGTCAGCATTATTCCTTCATTAGGTGAAGAAAGTTTCTCCAAATTCTTGCCTGTTTCCATCAGTGGCATGGCTGACGTGTGGATTTGCTCAACCCCACTGGTACTTGCAGCTTCCTGTCCTCCTGGACTTCCACTCAATATTAAAGGTCGAGAAAATTGTGGGACACTATAGCCAAGTGATTTGAAAGCTGAGAAGGCAGCAGCCCTGGCTTCTTCAGCTTTATCTAGGACAATTTTGCGTGCACCATTCTTGATCTTCTTTGCCACGCCAAACTGCATGCGTCGCTGTGCTAAGCTTTCTAAAGACATATTAAGTTTGTCAATATGGTAAAAACTGAAATAGAAAAGAGAAGTAAAAAAACAAAGAAAAGCAACACAGCAGCTGTTTTTAATAATAAAGTAACTACTTCAAGAAAGCAAACCTACGCCAGATAACCAAAAAAGAAAAAAACATAACAATAAAAATAATAGATTTATCCCAAATTAAGGACGCATCAAACATTTAAGACAGTGCATCAAAATAATATATCACTGCAAAATCATAACCCTTAAGTAGAGAAGCCATATAACCATAAACCTTGATTAGGGAAATAATACAATCAAAACCTTGAAAAAACTTCACCTTGTGCAACCCATGAGGAGGATTCAAAAAGAGCTTTAACAATCTCAGGAATAGATGCCTCTGCAATTGCTAAAGGTGTACGCAAACCAGCTTTATAAAGTGCTCTAGCCCGTGACCCCTAAAATCAGACATAAAATTGCAAATATGAGGCAATGGAAAAACTAAGATATTCAGACACTCTACCATGCATAAATAGTAATGAATCAGCATGATGATATTCTTGTATATTCACATTACAAGTTAATTCAGCATTTCATAAGTTTTTCTCTTATAAATAGATAATCATTTTCTATAAGAGTAAAAGTTATGCCAATGTCAGTCCAAAACATCTGCCACACATGTTTAAAATGGAGAATTGAAGTAACAAAGTCTATAACTCAAGAATACAAAATATTACCTTAACGTATGGAATAGTAGTAAGCTCTACAATCTCTGCTCTGACTCCGAAAGAAACACGATTTTGAAACTTTGCTACCAAGTCTTCTAGATCATGCCATCCTAGTCTCTCACAGAACACGGAAACCATCGATGCAAACCTTCCAGCATTCTCTTGTAAGGATTGCACCATGCCTTTTGCCACTCGAAAAGCTTCACAAACCTCACCTACTGGAGCTTCCTTCATTGAAGAATTTACAGAGCATGAATTTAAAACACCAGGAAAAAAGGGGGAAAATTATGAATGATATGCATGATCAGAGACTTATGTACAAGGAACAATCAATTGAACAACTAGACATTGTAGGTCAAAGACAAAAGGAGATAATTACATGGAGTACACCAATTTGCAACTCCCCTGTTTCACTATTTTGGCTACTGACTTTGCAGTACCGATACCTAGACTCCAAATACTGATACTTATAGGCCAAGTTTAAATACTCAAAGGGTGAGTATCGGTACTTACAAACATCACAGCAAAATTAAAAGAAGAAAAAATTAGGCGATCCTCGTAATGATACCCAAAGGCTGGGTATCAATACCGATAAACTGCCAAGTCTCGATACCTTTCATAAAGGAATTGATACTTCAGAGTTATTTATAAACCATAGTTTGACCAAATAGATGGGCCTAGAGTCATTGGATGACATAGATCAACAGTATGGGGACACCAGAGTTGTTTGATCTCCAGAAAGTTATAGTTCACCAGCCATATCACCAGAGATACCTCCGAGCATCGAATGTAGCACCGTCTGACCAGGACCATCACCGGCTCAGGTTAATGGGCAACTGGCATTACACTTACCAGAAACATATACATAACATTTGTGCCTTTAATTCACAAAGTATCATAACAATCATATACTACAGGCACATATATTTAATAGAAGTAATAAGGAAACATACACTATGCACTAACAATAATAGTGTAATTGACATGGAGAGAAAAAAGGCAAAGAGACCTGCACTAATCCTGACAATATGAGGGCAACATAAAACCGTTTGCACACTCGAAGTGTTTGCTCGTCTGAAAGCATAGTGCTGTTGTTGATCCCAAGTTGATTTCCAAACTGTGCAGGTAACCTCTTCAGGCTATCTCTTAATCCATTTGATTTGGAGATAGGTACACCATGAGCCATGCGCATTAAAAATGGTTCTGTTACTCCAACTCGATAACCAACAGACTGCATCTCAATAAATACAGAAGAAAATTTTACTTTCATATCATTCAGAAACAACAATACTCCTGAATTCAAATGTTAAATCATCTCTTTCTATCTGTTAAAATATTCAAAATATTCAGTATTATCAACTAGGAAATATCCCATTTCTAAAAAGCTGGAGCACCATTAACTCATTTCCTTTCCATTAAACAGTGCAAGAAATCAAATATCTCTTTAGCATGACTCAAGAAATCAACAGTTGTAACTTAAAAACACAAACAATATAATTGCAGAGGAGCCAAAGCAGTCCAAGTAAATCATCACTAAGAAAGGGAGCAACCGGGAGACAAGGGTTCAAGATTAGAGTAAAAAATAGCGCTTGCCTATTGTAAGGCTAGAATTTACTGTTACAAATTCGCAATGCATCCAAAAGAATTGAGAATTTAAACAAGACGCAAATGCACCTGCTCAAGAGCAGACAACTCCATGAAGCGTTCATAGTACAACTCCCAATCTGGCTCAACTTCAACGTTGATTGGTGTTACTAGATAAACTAAATGCAAATCAGATGCAAGCACAAAGCCTTCTCTAGCCCTTGAAAGATCATCCAGTACAATCTGTGAGATTAGTAAAATAATTATACTTCATGTCAACATAACAAATTTTATTCCTATCACTGGGGATATGATCCACACATAAAAGTTCTGATAAAAAGAGAAACAATGCTGAAAACTGCAGGACCATCAAAAAGCTAATTTGAAATTAAACAATACAAACAAAATAAGCTTTACCAGTGACTCCTCTGGGCAAAGGGAACTGCCAAAGGCTGCACGTCCTAGGGGAGTAGTACCATATAACTTGGTCTCATCATTCCATTCAAGAAATTTTCTATGACACAGCCACCGAAGAGATTCCTGAGCTGATTTTACAACCTCTTGAAATGGTTTTGTAGAATTGAGAAGAGTACATCTAACATAGCGGTTAATATCATTGGCAGTTTGAACCATTCCACCAGCCACAACTTCCAGAATTGCATGAGTCATTCCATTCTTATCTTCTGATAAACAAGACTGCAATGGTGGGCAGCTTTCATTTAGAAGTCCTTTAATTCTTTTGATCTCTTCTGTCTTGCAAATAAGCACCTGTATACACGTGAAAATGGTAGAAAGAAAATTAATAATTAATGGAAAACCAAAAAGGAAAAAGAAAACTTATTTCAAATACAATGAAAAGAAATGAAAATGAACAGTTGTAACTATTAGAGTCAATACAATTACTGTAAATGCAGAATACAAAAAATGACAAGACAAAAACAGATACCCATAAAATTATTGAACCTACACTTTCTCCTTTTGTATCAATACCAGTCCGACCAGCCCGACCAGCCATCTGTTTGTATCTAGTCCCATCGATAAAATCACGGCCAATTCGGGGTTGTCGAAAAATTACTCTCCTGGCAGGTAAGTTGACACCAGCAGCTAAGGTAGATGTAGCAGTTAAGACACGAACAAACCCTCTGCGATAGCAGGTTTCAATAACCTCTCTTTCCTCAACCTTTACAAAAATAAAAGTACACACTGACCATTAAAAAGTAAAAGAACTTGCTAGATTGGGCAATCAATAAGAGGCTAAAAAATTTGCATTATTGTAACTTGTACAGGGTAATAAAGGAAAAAAATAAAAAGTAAAAGTTACTACTAGAACAACAATAACAAATATAAGAGTTGGGAGGAAGTACCGTGAGACCTGCATGGTGATATGCAACACCAGAAGGAAGAGTTTCTTCCAATACTGGATCCAACCCAGCAGGACACCTTAGCAAGGCATCTATTGCTGAAGTAATATCAATAAACTCACTGTTATCACCATGGGCAGTGACGGAGAATTTCTTGAGAAATTTTGCCACATGCTTTGCAGTTGATTCACATCCTTTCCTAGTAGAACAAAATATCAACACTGAATGGCCCTCTTGAACAACCTGGAGTACATTCCATAAATTAAAAATTTGTCAACACTCATAAAACCTAGAGGTTACCTGAAAAATGTACAAAAAAATTTTGATACAGCAAAAAATACCAAGTGTCCCAACCTCATTGCACAGTTCAACAACATGATCAGGATCTTTACCACCAAGGTCAACTGCCTTTGGAATTGTTCTAACAAGATCCAAATTCTTGTCATAAATGGTATTGCCAACTTTAATAAACTCCTCCAATGGAACTGGTCGAAAATTTGTCTGGTACAGAGCTGCCTAAATGCGGAGGGATGACAAACAAATGACAAACCAGTAAGCACATAAGAAAGCATAAATAATATGAAAAAAAAGTGGTGTGGCAACTAAATTGATATATGACCCTTCATCGTAAAATATTTCTGGTGTTGGATTCTTTTAAAGAACTCTGTTTCTTCAACTCTATCCTTGATTAACAAAAACTTGACAGGATAAAATTCTGGAATATGTAAAACAAAATCCATCCAATTGGATCGTGAGAAACTATTAGAAAGCCAAAAAAAAAATAATCAAAAAATATAAGCAGTTGACTGATTAAGGAGTCTGCAAATATTTATAAAAAGCTTTATAAAGCATACTATGTTCTAATATTATCAAAAAAATAATTTATTGTGAAGCACACATGTTCAATAGTCTAAAATCAGTTGATTTGGGTGAATTTTAATATAAATATATCAACATGCTAAAACCAAGTCATGGATACATCCACCAGCCAACAGCTTCACAGCATTATAAACAATCCCCATGCAGACATCAATATCATGAAGGAAAAACATTCATGAGATCAAAGATATTAATGAACAATTGAAAGGAAAGAGAGACAACAAAATAAGGAAACACTGATACTTTGTAAATCTCACTTACTTGAAGCCAATCAGCAACAGCTTCCACATTTGGCATCGTTGCACTCATCCCTACAATTTGTAAACCATGAGCTGGATCAGCCTTACCACTACTGGAACCTGAACTTTCTCCACTACTTGATTCTGGCGTGCCTTCACCAGCTGCATAACGAAGTTTTGTCAACAGAAGTTCCAGAAGATAACCCCTACTTTGATCACCAACCTGCCATGAATCATAGGCATGGGAACTATCAACATTAGTCCATCTAAAATGTAAAAAGCATGAAGAGAGAATAAGGACAATTAGAAAAAGGTATTCACAAATCCAAGGTGCACTGTAATAAGCAAGGCCAACAAAAAGATTAGTCATAAATTACCATGTGCAGTTCATCTATCACAATAATTCCGATTTCTGACAGACGACCCTCTTCCAGCAATCTGTTAACTAAAGAATTTGCCTTCTCTATTGTACAAACAGCTACAGAAGTATCTTTAGGAAGTGTGCCACCACCCTGATTTCCATAATAACTACGAACTTGTTTTCCAAGTGGTTCAAGAAGGACCTCCAGATGTTCTGCCTGCAGAATGTTTAAGCAAATAAGTATAAGTTGCCCAAGAAGACCTAGTTTGTATCAGCTATTATCTGGTGAATGAGTAATATTTGGTGCCCAACAACCTTTTCTACGCAGATTGAAACATAAGGAAGCACGAGTAATGCTGCTTTTCTTGTTAATATCACCCGCCGCAACATCAAAATTTCTGCGACAAAGCTTTTCCCAGCGCTGTGGCAGAAAGAAAAAGGTTAAGCATATATAATGCAAGACAACGCATCAAGAGCCAAACAAATCCTATACAACATTTTCTATCAGAGAAACAGGTATTGTTGCTAAAATATCAGTCAAAGAGAGGAACAAAAAATGACCATGAAAAAACTTATCCTTAGTTCTAAATACTTATAAAGTACCTTGTAGATGCACAATATACAAGATTTCTTCTCTGCAGTACACCATCTACCTGAAGGCAGTCAACCTGGAAAGGAGAAGTTTACGCAAATAAAATACTCAAACACAGTATGCAAAAAGCCAAGAAAAAGATAACAATGTTTGACAGCACCATCAATTCAATTCATTTAAATAAACAATAAAAGTAACATAATACTAATGGATTGACTAATCAAAAGTAGGCCAAAAGAACTACATAAAAACTAGCAAAAGTAAACAAAAACATATATAAAAACGTGTGCGCATATCCAGGTAGCATGTCTAAGGATGGAACTACAGAATGAATAATTGAATATTGATACCTTGGCATGCATTTAAGTATGATTATCAAGAAAAAAGCAATTATAATTACAATTCAAACCCAAAAAGGCACATATCACGGTTTAGTTAAGAACCAAAAAACAAAATCCCAACAATAAGTGCTGAATCAACCTGTCCAAATTGATCCCTACGAGGGGTGTATGTAAGGGGGGGAGGGGGGTCATGCAAATATTTAAATATACCTGCCATGGGTAGAGTTGCTCAATTCCTTTCTTTTTATATATTTTGCATATCTCTAAAGGAAGCCAACTGCTGATACTTAGCTTGTCTTTAAGCGCCACAGAACTTAATGGAGTACTGGATTCATTGCCTTCATAAGTACCAATTGACTTCTTTGCTGCATCAGCTGGCGACATGGAAGTTATGCTATCATTATCTTGACTTGATAAATTAACTTCCACTTTGGGTACCACATGAATAGATGCCTGTTCCAGTTTTCCTCCCTCTTCAGTTTTCTGTAGTTCAGCATGATCTATCAGTTTATTAACAGTTGGTGGCAATATATGATTGATAATACTGCCTTCAGCCTCTTGACTGTCCTTTTCTAATACATGGCAGATACCTCCATCCAAGTTTTTGTCCTCAAATGAAAAGTCGAGATGCTTGACAGGCAGCAGAGACACTTCTTTATCTATCTCTTTCTTCTGCTTCACTGCTGACTCCAAAGAAGCACTAATTCCCTGAAGTTTGACTCTGCTCTCACATTCATCTGGAATTTCCTTTGACTTGTAACCAACATTTGTATTTCCTAAGTTGCCTGTATTCTTTACCTCATATTGGCTCTCTGGATTATTTATTCCTTCGGCAACACGAGCAGATAACATATCACTTTGAGAAAACAAACCATCAGCTATTTCAATAGCTTCATTCCAGAAAGCTTCCCCTGGAGAAAACATAGAACTTCCTCGCAGTGACTGTGGTGTCCTATGAGAACATCCTTTAATAACTGATGAACCAGGTGTACGGCATTCCATTGTATGTAGGACAGATTTGGTTGCTGCAGTGCACTTTCTTAAGCCTGCTTGAAGCTCGAATGGATTGCTACTGGTGTTTACCTTAATTAACAAAAAATTGTCAAACAAAAGTGGGGAGAATTTCAATCATCAAAACTAGAGCAAAGTTATCACTTACATCTTGAGAAGGGTTGCAAAGGAATTCTCCAGTTTCATATTCAAGATTCTTCTTAGTAGAACAAACAGCAATATCTTCTGTTTGTATCTGCTGGGCTATCAGATGCCTTTTCTTGAATCCTTTATCCTCCTCACTAAACATAGATGGACCACCATGTCTCTTTAAATTATTCACCTTCGTCTCTGATGGTGAATCAACATTTACTGGAACTTCACTACATATGAAGACAATTAGAATAATAATAAGATGTTTTTTTTTCTTTGGCAGAGTTGAAGAAAAGGCACAATCTAAATACTAGGAAAAAAAAAGGCTAAAAATCAACAGTTCTTGGAAATAAACGAGATACAACAGTATTACCTACAATACAAAGACAAAAAATCAGTAGCAAACTTTTTTAATTCTGGATTTTCCCCGATTTGAGCACCCTCAGCATGATCTCCAAAGGCAGCATTTGCTGCCTCAGACAAACCCATAGATATTCCCTTATGAGTCTCTTCAAAGGCTTGAGACTTCTTTTCTGCCAATAACAAGGAGTGTTCATTTTCATATTTGAAAGATTTATCAACCTCCGACGCCAAGTTCATTTTCATAGGATCTTTCCCACGAGTTGTACATGGAGGGTGTACGATTTCATTATCTTGTGAAGTTCTTAGGTAACTGTTCAAAGTGCCTTTGGCACTAGGAGAACATTCCACAGTTGTTTTTTCATTCTTTTCAAGTCTCCCCGTCTTCAAACCAGGTGATTGGGTTTTCCTCTTCTTCGAAGCAAAAAACTGCATAACCAATAATACAAAAGTAAATATCAATCCAAAGCCTTTCTCTTCTTTATAAACTTTTCCTCGCAAATTTTTTTTTCTCAGGTGGGATTCTCTTGCAAATACCGGTTTCCCAAAATACAACACTCGGTAATAAACAAATGTCTTCCAAGTTCGTAAATAAGAACATTAATCGAAGAGAATAAATTCATCCAAAAAAAAAAAAGGAGGAAAAAGAAATTAAGTTATAATCCAATTCTAAAATCAAAATCTTGATATTTGAGCGTCCAACGAAATAACATTGAAATAAAATTAGGGTTTTGAGAAAAAAATGATTTAGGAGAAACCTTATCGATGCGTGCTCGAGGCGAACCAGACGCCATCATCGGAAATAGGAAAGATCGACCACACTCTGCGAAGACTGATCTTTCTTTATGGTATTGGCAGTCTCAAATGCGACGTTGTGGTGATGTTTGAATCGTCGAACTGAGCGCCAAGAAAGCCTGGTGGCGAAAGCCACAGCGAGAGCGAGATGGAGAGACCGGGAGCTAGCGAGAGCGAGTTTTAAATCTCTAATACTTGATACTGTTCAATTGGGGATTCAAAAATATTAGTATTATGTATTTGCAATTGTGCCCTTCATGTATTTAACTTATTCACTTTTTCCTTTTCCGGCTTCACTGAAAGTAAAAATTAGGCTAAACTACACAAGTAGTCACACAATGATTAAAATTTTTCATTTTAATCATTCAAAATAAAAAATTTGTAATTTAGACACTCACATTACATAATTTTTTATTTTGGTCACTCCGTTAGGGTCATTTATAATTAAAAATAAAATAATATTTTTGAATGCAAAATGAGGTGGATAATAATATCCAAGATGGAAAAAAAAATTAGTTGGAATGAAGCTTGGATTTCCTTTTGCAATTTTGAGGAGAGTGATCAAAATGAACAATTTGTGTAATATAAGTATTCATTTTGTAAACTTTTTGGCGCCTAAAAAGAAAATATTAAAAGTTGGGTGACTATTTTGGTAATTTTCCCTAAAAATTATGATATTTAGGTAGCTAGTGTAATTCAAGTGTGTTTAGGGTAAATTAGTTATTTTATGTATTTATTTTAAGAATGGGTAAATTAAATTAAATTTCATCAATTTTAACTTATGTATTTTTCAAATTAGTCTATTTTAATTCTTATTTTTTAAAAATTTTGAAATTTCAATCTTCTATTTTAATTCTTATTTTTTAAAAATTTTGAAATTTCAATCTTTGTTCAAACAATAATACTTAAATTTGTTTTGATAAATTTTTATATTAGTCATATACTATGCATAAGTTTTGGATTTAGTCATTATTTTCCAATTTAATCGTTTTTAATAAAAGCCTATTGTTACTATAAGCTCTCCTGACCCTTAAATCGAAGAAAAATACGTTTAAACACCTGTTCGAACCCATACCTTCTTAATTATTACAATCGCAAAGCTAAAACTCAGTCGGTTTATTTTGATCATTGTTAGTCCTTATACTTTTTAAATTTTAAAATTTTAGTCTTGTCTCAATCGGTAGCAACCAAATCTATTACTAAAATTGTGTGCCACTTTGTAAGTATATTGTGAAACAGCAAGATGACATGACAAGAAAGTATTATAACATGTTTGCCACATAAAAATTTGGAAATAGTATAATTTAACTTAAAGAATTTAACCGTTGATCAAAATTAAAGTTAAAAAATATAAGGACTAAGATGAATTTACTAAGACAAATAAGAATCAATTTACAAAAATGAAAATAAAGCTTATAAAAAAATCAATAATAGAATTCCACCTAAGCTGGTTAAATTATTTTTTATGAGGTTTTTTAAATAAAAGATGAAATTTAAACAATGGAGAAGTTAGGATTTTTTTTTTACGGGATCGAAATTAAATTTTAATTTTTAATAGCCTATATCTTTATAAATTTTAAAGGATTAAATCAAAATTTTCTCATTTTTAGGTGGCAAAGTTCAATTTTAACTTTACTAATTTTAAATTTTAAAATTTCTAAAGAGCCTAAATGAATAATTTTCCATTTTAGGGGGTCGGGCCTGTACGCCACTGAATTTAAATTAATTATTTTTAATTTTAGTTTAAATATTGTTAAATATTTTTTTATGATTTTTTTATTTATTTTTTAATATAAAATCTAAAACTATTCATAATTTTCTCCCAAACTCTTAAATAATAGAATAGTTACAACAATGTCAGCACCAACTTAGCTAATAACAACTTTTATAATTCAAAATAAATATTTATTGAATTCCATATTAAAAATTCAACAATAATTTTTTTTCTATTTATCAAATAGCACATAAAATAATCATTTTACACTCTCTCTTTTTCATTTCCACCTTCCTTATAGAATTATTAAACGATGTATCGTTTGATTGCTTTTTCCACTTTCATCATTGGCAAACAATTTACAAATAAACGCCAACAAAAAAATAGAAAATAAAACAAAATAAATAAAATAATTATCGCTGGAATCTATCATTTGTTTTACTTAAATAGAAAATGCAGCATCAATTGATGTAAATTTTCCGTCCGTTGTTTACAAAGGTTAAAATATGTTTTAAGTCCCTATATTCTTTATATATTTGAAATTTAGTCTTTATATTTTTATTTCTAAGAAATTAGTTCATTTACTTTTCAAATAAAAATTTAAATTTGTTAACATTGTTAAAGTTTTTCTATTAAATCCAAAATCATTACAACAATTTTTTTTTATTACATGGCTACAAAGTAATTTTTTTTTATTTTCTAAATATCACATCAACAAAGTTGGCAGATGAATTGTAAAGTGACATTAACAATTGGACCTGAATTTTAAAATACTAAGTTCTACGAAATAAAAGTGGAGTGATTAAATTTCTAAATTACAAAGAATATAAGAACTTCGAATATATTTTAACCAACAATTAAATACTTAAAATTTATTTGTTATAAATTAAACATTTAAAGAACTAAAGCATTTAAACACGTCAAATGGTTTAGAACTGAGTCCAGGTCATTGTTGGCTTTTGCCGTTTTGCGGCCTTGATGTGGCCATTCATCTATTCTTCTTCTTCTTCTTTTATCTTGATTTCACGTTAGTTGGGTATTGCTGTTACGATTGAGAAGTGATTTTGAAATGCTGGATTTGGAAAAAGTGTTTTTAGAAAGTGTTATAGGAATATGTTTAACATTATTACCGAAAATTGTGGTGGGAAGTTAAAATGATCATTTTAAATATGATGCTAAAAATTAAAATTAAATTAAATTAGATAACATTTAAATAATTTAATATAATTATACATAAAATATATGTTTTAAATACTTTTAACAATTAATAAATTATTTGTAATTTTAATTATACATGAAATATTTTAGAATTTTAAATATAATATTTAATAATATTTAAATAATTTAATATTATTATATTTTTAAATAATTTAATATAATGATACATAAAATATAAATTAATCTAAAATTTTAAATAGTTATACAACCAACTACAAACTTTACATCTTATTCATTGGTTGATGGCTATGGAATTTAACAATCTTTTATATATCCATGTGTGAAAAAAAATGTGGTATTACGTTTTATTTTTCCATTTGATTTTTATCATATTAAAAGAACACTATAAAAGTTAATTTATCTTAATTTATTCAATTGAATGATGTTCAATGTCTTAGCATGGCATTAAATGGAATGCCAGCCAAAGATAACCAATTTTCTTTGCTCGAAAAGAAGGATTGAATAGTGAATTTCATGGCAATTGTCCTATTGATCTTGTGGTAACCTTTCCAGTTAACCCTTTCATTAAGATTAGAACCGGGGCCATGGTTGTTGTACTCAGCATAGTAAAGAGTTTCTTCATAATTGTTTTTGTCAGGTCCTCCAAAACTTATCCATCCTTCAGGCCTAATGAAGTCTCCCAATTTAGACTCCATGATAACAGTTGTAGAGAATTTCTTCCATGGCCTTCCTAAGTATGTTGCAATTTTGAACCTATCGCTGAATAGTTTCTTCTCAGGGACAATCTTGCAATTTTGGATCACGGTACCAGTGTTCTCATCAATGTAGTCCTTGCCTTGAGCTGTCACTGTGTTGAATTGATTATCCATTGGCCTCCTTACAATGATCAACGAGTTCTGGATGACGGTGGAGGAGTCACCAAATATGAAGTCAATAGTTCCAGAAATGACACAATTGCGAAAAAATTGGCGATTTACTTGATTATATAATGTGTCTTGGTAGGCATCAATCCTACAATTGAAGAAGGCTGACTTATCTGATTGAATACGAAGAGCCACAGCCTGGTGCTTTTCAGGACCAGCAGTATTTTGGAATCCCATGGATTTGGCAATGAACCCATTTCCAATAGCAGCTACACCATTATGAAATCATATTATTATAAAACAATTATTATGGATGAGAATCATGATAATTGATTGGCATGAGTTGTCTTCTACACAATTATGAAATTATAGTTTGTAATTGTATGTTTCGTATATTTATTGTTTGTTATGCAAGGCATTTTCTATTAACTAAATTATTATCCTAATTGAGCAAAAACAAAATGGTTTGAGTTCTTTTAGACTTACAGAAAGTGGCAGTTTGCCAAGTGGTAATTCCGCCACCATCTTTGACACCCTTTCTACCAGTTATAATAGTTTTCCTTGGGCCGTCACCATACATAAGGATATTGGTGTATTGTTTGTCAACGGTGATGTATTCATTATAAATTCCAGCCTTGATATAGATCACATGTCGGACATTGGAGTTTTTAGGAGCAGCAACTAGAGCTGCACCAATGGTATTGAATTGGCCATTGCCATCTTTAGCCACAATAGCATTTGGCTTCAAGTTGTTGTTATCAATCCTAGTCAAAAGTTTTCGATCTTTAGCTGAGAACCATGAAGGATAATTATTCTTTTCTATAGGAAGAAGTTTGCGAACGTTAGTAATATTAAGCTGGAAGTCAAATTTGGAAAGAATGTCCTGCAAATTTGTCACAATTGTCAAAGCATTTCTTGTGAGTTCACTAGCACCAATAATACCCTTTTGCATGATTTCTTTCATGTTGTTGTTGTGTTCGAAACCATCCAAGCATGATTGTTGGTATGATATACCAGCGCTTAGCCAAGTTCTAAGATCATTTATGCTGACATTGATGTTGTGCAATTCACTATCATAAACATTGGAGTATGAAGCCTTAAATGAATCAATTGCATAGTTCATCATATCTTTACAATCTTCCAATGCCATCTTTGTGAGGCTATTGTTCTCGACCTGAATACTCAGGGAGTCAAAATAATTGAGAAACTTATTGGTTGCTTCCTCAGCGGCCAGGATAGCTTTGGCAATGAACTCTTTAGGATTAGTGCTATTAATAGAACTAAGAGTATGCCAACAAGACTCTTGATACAGAGTATATAAACAAAAGTTAGACACTATGTTATTTTTTTTATGCAAATCGGTATTATCACCATGTTTACGATAAACTGTAGCAATAGCGCTAGCGACGATTCCCACCACAAGAATGATTGAAGCCATAGCTATAATCACTTTCTTCGACATATTTGTTAATTTTCTCCAACTAAATGGAAGGAATAAGGAAGTAGAAAACTTTATTGAGAAATGTAGCTTCCTTTCCCTTCACTTTGTCTTTGGTTTTATTGTTTGATGAAATTTATCATGTATGGTGGGTGGGTTTATATAGCAAGTAGGAGTCTTTAAAATTAGGGTTCTTTGCATGGAGAGGAATGATGATGTCTTATCATATTGTTATAGATAAGTTACAACGCAATGGTTTTAAAAGCATTTAACTAATTGGTGGTTATCATCAAATTTAAGAAGTTTGGAATTTCTCATCGTTAGAGTGACAAAATTTTGTTTGCCTTACCTTTTTGTTTAATTTGTTGTGGATGATTTTATTTAGGCTTAATGGTATAAAAGACCTTTAAAGAATTTAAAAAAAAAAAAAATCAATTAAGCCTCTCCTAACTTTTTGCATACAATTAAGCCTTTGAACCAATTTTTTTACTAGTGACACTTTGATCAATATTGACTATTAGAAACTAAGACAATGTTGATGTAGTCATTAACGGGCATCACGTTAGCCAACAAAGGTTGAAGCTAACATTGGTGGATACAAGGGGGCAGTTGCAGGTGGGGGCCACTGCCCCTCTAGTTTTTTAGAAATTTACATAGCACTCATTTAAGATTAATTTTATTACATTAAACCCCCTAAAAATTTAAATTCTGTCCCCCAAACCCCCCAAAAAATATATATGTATACTTTAATTTTATTCATATTTTAAATTATAAATATATATATATGTATACTTTAATTATTGAATAATTCTACGTGAAAATTAATAGTAAAAGATTATGTAGTCGATAATACTAATATAATTTTATCCCCCTCCCCCCGAAGTTCTATTTCTAGATCCACCACTAGATGCTAACCAACCATTTGTTGGCTGATATGGCATTCGTTAATGGTCATATCAATATTGTTATTAGTTTCTAATCGTTAACGTTGGTTAAATGATCTCACTGGTCAAATTTGTTCAAAAAGTCAATTGTATGCAAAAACTTGGGAGCGAATTAATTGAATTTTTTTAAAATTCTTTAAGGCCTTTTATTCCATTAAAGTTTTTATTTATTAATATCTTAGGGTATTAAAACGATAAAAATTCTCAAGAATCTCTAATATGTACAAGAATTATGATTTTGCATCTTCTTGATATTGATCATGAAAAAAAAAAAATTCCCGACAAGGAAAAACAATTAAAACATAGTCTAACATTCGACAAAAATATACAAATATAAAAAGTGTATATATATAGATATAAAGCCAATAATCAATATGTTAAAGTTTATAAAAAAATAATATTTTAAATATATGAAAAAATAGCATGAACATAGTCAGAACATGAAATGTTTTTTTTTCCTTTCAGTTAAACTACTATAATAAATGATGCAAATGTATGAAATGGATTTGAAACAAAATGCAACACAAACACAATAATTATTTATCACTATAACAACATACGATTCAACAAAAAATAATACATAATAATATAACATAAATATACCAATTATACATCAACAAATCATATCTACATAAAACAAATTATTAAAATGTAAAAATACATATTTATAAACCGGAGAAAATAACATTAATATAAAAGAACTAACATGATACACAGGCATGCCAAAATTGAGAACATGCATATTTGTCAGGCTTCAGATTAAATATTTGAACAAGATATAATCATTCAATTTCTAAATAAATGAATTCAAAATTATATATCGAATAGTCGATTGAGTTTTAGTTTGATTGGTATGAATATTATTGTCAATTCAAGATGACGTGAGTTCGAGTGTGTTGAAACACATTATCCTTCTATTTATGAATTAAGGATTGGGTCAAAAAGAGTAGATATGACCAAAACCTATAATGGGATTAGTCAAATAAAAAAAATTATATAGTAAATTGTTAACATATTAAAATTAACATAAAATGAATTATTAATGTTTAAGAAAATATATATAAAATAATTTGCTTTTATACATATTACAAATTATAGATTATAAATGATAAATTATAAATATGATATTTTCAATCCATTTTAAGTCTTTTTGGAACATCATACTCGGTAAAAGTACCATGAAAATTCCTATATTAAGAGTTAAATTACATTTTGTTCCTTACTACTCAAGAAATGAACAAATTAGTCCCCATACATTAATCCTTTTTGTTAAAAATATCATCCATTTGTATGATAGAATAACTAGATAATAACTAGATTGTAACATGTGTTATGCCATGTATATCTCATGCTAATATACGAAGATTGATTTTTAATATTAAAAATTGATTAAAAAAATTTAATAGAAAGACCAGTTCGCGTTTTTATCTAATATATAAAGACTAATTTATCTATTTTTTGAATAAATTAACAAAATACAATCCGACTCTTAATACAAGAGCCTCGTATACTTTTACCAATCATACTAATAATCATACCCAAATGTATATGCCCTAATATTTTAATCAATATGATATACAATAATATTTTCATCAATACAAGTAACTTAAACAGTTTGGGATTTTATTAATATAAAAAGGTTGTGTAAGTTACAACACTATTACAATGATGAGTTAAATGAATGGCAACATGCGTGGTTTCTTCCAACAAAGTAATTAGGGGGGGAGGATTCCTGTTAATAAGTTTATGATTCAGCTGGTTTGCTGGCCGCATGTTTGCATGGGAGTTGTTGCTTTTGAGTCTTCAACTCATCTCCAGCCACAAGAAAAAATGCAGTGTGCCTGAGAAAAAAACACATTATAAGCGTCTCATGAGTTTCAAAAAATAATAAGATCACAATAATTCAGTCCCACACAGGCAAAGGAAGCACAAAAAATAGAAGAAGAAGAAGAAGAAGAAGAAGAAATGTGTAATGCTACCTGAAAAAGTTCATCATTTTGACTCTTGAATCAGCATCAATGTCTGGGGTGCTCTCTAATGCCTTCTCCATATGATATAACCATCTCTCTGCAGCTTGATGTGTGACTGGAAATGGTCTATGACGTGCAATTAATGCAGGATGACCTGCCAAGAAGTGCAAAATGAACCCCCACTCCAAGAACTTGTTAAGAGAAAGACTAGACAACTGTTTTATTTTCTTTTAAGTATTTATGTTGAACATATTTATATATATATATTGGAGTATGATCCTAAAAAACAAAACTGAAAATACGTGTTATAGATACATAATTTATATTTACTAGATTTCTGGCACACCCATGATGTGGATAAAAAATATCTATGTTAAAAATATATTTATATTAAAATCATGTAACACTTTTGTTGAAATGGTTAATTAAGAGCTTAAGATTCATGTCTCGAGTTCAAATCACATTATAATATTATTTTATTAAAAACATGAAAAGACAAAAACACCCTTGTTTTAATATTTAAGATCTTGAATCTGAAAGGGCATGTTTTATAATTTCTCAATTGCATTGGTGCTCGACTGACTCATGACACCAATTCAATCAAGGATTTAGATATACAACACTTAACATAGGTGGGCAGAAGCCTTATTACCAAATGATTAACATGTGGCAAATAGCAACAAGAAATGGTTCTAGTAACCTGAAACTATATTCTCTCTGATTTATTACCCTAAAGGCTGCCTCAATGAGGACACTATATCTTCCTTCATTCACACAAAGTAAGAATAAGTCTAAAGCCATTAAAGACTGTAAGAAAACAAGCCCAGCTCCTAATACTATCAAATACACAATTGTACAAAAGTTGAAAGTAAAAATTAAGGGAATGATGCCAAAGTCCCCAGAAACAATAGATGGTCAGTTTTCCCCTTTGTTCACCCTAATGTATCTAAATCAAGGAGAACATAATGTAACAGCCAAAAGATTTTTAAGTTACAATTTGCCTGGAGGTTTATTTGTAGGTCACTTAAGCACTATGTTACTTTTACCTTTTTTATTTTTCTTGAAATATTTGTGTGCCACATTCGTGCTGAATTTGAACATACAACATAGGAGGTTAAATATATGAAAAATTTAGAATAAAATTGAATATAACCATATCAGATAAATACCATATTCGACACTCATCCAAGCCCGACCAATAACATAGGTTAAAGCATACAATTTGTTGAAGAAAGATCTCTTGAAAAGGCCAAACCAGGGTATGGTTGACTTTATGTTGACTCGGGTATGATCCGCGTAAATCAATAGGGGTCTCAACTTACTACTGTTGAATAATTGAAATCAATTTCATATTCCAATATTTACCCAAAAATCATTTCCTTTTAGTTTCTAATTCGTGAATTTATGTTAATAAAACAAACTCCAAATCCACTGGGAAGATCTAAATAACAGTTCAATTAAAACATAAACGCACCAAAATAAAAGGATGAGAAAATTTATATAAAATGCAATGAAATCATGGAAAATTTACTAACCTTTCCTCTGAGAATAAAGAGGGGGCCCTCCCATTCGTTGAACAAAGAATTCATACTGATTCTGAATGGCCTCTTCTTTCTTGGAATTAGAAAATATTGATCGAAACCACTCTTCTTCCTCATCATCATACACCCTAACAATTTCCAACCAAACCAATTAAAAAACACAATCTATCAAAAAAACAATACCCATTTAAAAGAAGCCGAATAGAAGAAACCTAGTGTAAAAATTGGTGGAGAGGTTAATGAAAGTTTGGAGTCCCAATTTCTGGAACAAATTGGTGTCGTCAATGGCAAAGGCATCGGCAGTATCAACACCGCTCCATTGAGAAGCCTTTTCCTGCAGTGTCTGCATTTCACTCTAGGTGGAACTTGAAAATGCAATTGGAGTTACTTTGAGTTGTTGTTGAGCTGAGCTGAGTATATATAAAGGCAGCTAGTGGTGGTCGCGTGGAGGGAACGCTTGTGCTGAAAAAATGAGTAAATCTACGAATCAGTGTTTGGGATTTGGGCGATAAACAGTGGGTAGGATTGGGTTTTGGGCATTGTATTTATGAAGCCAGGGCATAGTTTAGCTCATAATGTCGATAGCGTCGAATCTTGTAAATGTGTATCTCGTTTTCCTTGATTTGATTGATAATGATTCCAATTATTTTTATTCAATCTTAGATTCGGTTTGTTTACGTATAAAATGTTTTATGAATTTTTTTTTTATGTTTATTTCACATAAATTTGGTTAATAGAAAATTACTCACGGTTAACAGAATTAAATTAAATCAGTATTAATATTATTAAATTTATTTTTATTTTAAAAAATATTTAAATTTATTAAAATATTATATTTTTCAATGTTATTAAACATACATATTTAATTGTTTACATCTAATCACATAATAAATTATCAATATAATTAATATAATTTATTATTTTAATAAATTATTTAATATTTTAAAATTTTTAAAAATAATAATTTTAAATAATATTCTTCACATATTATTGAAAATATTCAATATTAATATTTTAATAATAAATATTTATTATAATTATAAATATATTAATAATAAATGTTTTGTAGTATAAATGTTAAAATATGTCATAAGTCTATGTACTCTTCACAAATTTGCAATTTAGTCTCTATACTTTTATTTTCAAGAATTTATTTCCTCTACTTTTCAGATTTGAAAATTAAGTCCAATTGTTGATATTATTAATTTTTTTATCAAATTTGTTGATGTCATATTTTTAAATAAAAAATACTCATTTGGTAGTCATGTAACTAAAAAATAATATTGTAATAAACAATAATTTAAAAAAATTTAATATATGCAAAAATAATGTAAAATATAAATTTATAGATATAAAATAAACTCAATTAAACAATGAGAAGATAAAAAAAATCTCAAATGTATATTTATTTCATTGAAAACAACTATTATGAAATATTTTTAAGAAATTTGTCAAACAATAAAAACTATTTTACACAAATTCATCTAAACACCAGAAATGCAACACCCCTATCCTATCTCCTTCGTCTAATTAGGGTTACAGGCATTACCATACAAAACAGAATATTTAATTCCAAACAAAAACCATTATATGAGTTAACTACTAACATTTATTAAACATATAGTAAGCAAAGCATGTTTATCTTGTAACACCCCCTACCTGTATTCGTTATCAGAATAAGGTACGAGGCATTACCAGAGTTTACAATTTTTTTTTTTTAACCGAAACCATTCTAATTCAACATATTTTCAAAATAAAATTCATGCATATTTATAAAATAACTTCAACACATAAGCCATATCAGTGGCTAACCTTATATTCATTTCATATTAACATTTATTTTATTAGCTTATACATGCCATTCATTTCCAAACTAAAATTTCTTTAAATATAAATATCTTTGGGGTTGATAGTGTGATGAGTCTCCCACCGATTCGACCTCCGAGCTCTTAACACTACAAAACAAGGAAAGGAAAAACAGAGTAAGCACTTTGTGCTTAGTAAGCCCATGTAACAAGAATTATACTTACCTAATATTTTCAATACAATGTAATAAGCATTCATATATCCATTCAATGCATTAATACCCTAACATGCACAAGCTCAACATTCAAGTTAGTTCATTAATTTCCATATATCAATAATATACACACCATGATTGATGAGCTCATCAATACTATGATTTTCATTTCCTTGTTATTTTTCCATATTTATCCCGTTGAATTACTCGAAATTTGATGGATTTTTGAGGTACACTTTTGTGTACAAACCGGGTCCGTCAATTCATATTCATGTGCGCACATTTTCATTTCAGAGAGCACACTCGCGAACCTCATCTTTTTACAAATAGGATTACGGTCAAGGCTAAATCCTGTAATATAAACTCATAGAGTATTGTCGGGATTACAGTCAAAGCTAAATCCTGCAACGACAATTACTCTAATGAGCTTGGATCTGAATTACGTCCAGGCTAAATTCAGACCTAATTCGGATTACCGTCGTCCAAGCTAAATCCATTTTCCACATATTCTTCGGGAGGGCTATATCAGGATAGGATCACCCGTCCGGGCTAGATCCTTTTTACCGTCAATTCCTTTTCAGAGATCCATCGAATTTTCCTTTCATTCAACGGGATTTTTTCCCTTTTTATCAAATATACCAATGTTTCATCAAATTTCATACAATGGACATTCAAATTATATTCACATCAATAACATACATTTCAAACATTTAAGAATATAATTCAAGTTACATGAACTTACCTCGATACTAGTTCGTTTATAAAATCTACTAATCCGGGACTTTTTCCTTTCCTCGATCTAGCTTTGTATTTGAGTTTTCCGGATCTAAATAAATAAAGTCAATCATCAATTCAATACATTTCATGTTCACATGTAGCATTTTCTATAATTCTATTATTATTTTTAGCTTATTCAAAGCTGTCTACTTGAGTCACAGTCACTAAATTATTTATTTCTCGAGCTACAGAGCTCCAAATGAAGAACCGTTAATTTTACCTGAAACTAGACTCACATATCTTCTTCCCATAAAATTTTCAGAATTTTTGGTATGTCCAATCAATACCAGATTATTCTTAAAGTTTCCCCTGTTTTACTGTTTGACTGTTCTGACCTCTCTTCACTACGAATCAAATTACTCTTCATACAGAATTCATATGACCTTCTTATTTATTTCATTTGAAAATAGACTCATTCAGGATTCTAAACATATAAAGTTAAGTCCCTAATTATTTTTCTCCAATTTTTATGATTTTTCAAAGTCAGAACAGGGGATCCTGAAATCCTCTGAACCAGTCTTACAAAAATATAAATATCTCAAATTAC
Source organism: Gossypium bickii (assembly GCA_025503065.1). Classification (NCBI taxonomy): domain Eukaryota; kingdom Viridiplantae; phylum Streptophyta; class Magnoliopsida; order Malvales; family Malvaceae; genus Gossypium; species Gossypium bickii. The sequence goes on from CP106709.1 coordinate 6,816,011, forward strand.
AGAATTCCTTTGCTTTCCATGTTTCTTTCATATGAAAATAGACTCAATAAGCTTTAATTTCTATCTCATTCAACTTCTAATTCCACTTCTACGAATTTTAGTGATTTTTCAAACTTACTCTACTGCTGCTGTCCAAAACAGTTTTGTTATAGCTTATTTTTTACAATTAAATCCTTTACCCAATTCTAACTTCAAATTCTTTCAATTAAACCACTAATTCATCATTTTATTCATCATATGCTATATTCAAAAACTCTGAAACTTCAAAAATTTCAACTTAAATTCATCAAAACTTTGTTCTAAAACTTATAAAGCATCAAAATTAAAAGAAAAGGACTAAATTAGCTTACCAAATTAAACTCCAAGCTTCAAACTTTTAATTTTCCCTTTTCTTCTTTCTTTTCTCTTTTTCTTTCTTCTTTCACGTTTGCTCTCTGTTTCTTTTCTGTTTCTATCTCTTTTGTTTCTTTTCTCTTTTCTTTATATATATATATATTTATAATAATATAATAATATAATAATAATATAATAATATAATAATAAACTAAAAATCTCAGATTTTTCTTCAATTCACCGCCTCAATCTAGACAAAATGGCTTAATTGCCATTTTGGTCCTTTATACTTTCTTTTAATCTATAATTAAACTTTTACTTTCATTTCAATTTAGTCCTTTTCATTTAATTACCTACCCAAACGTTAAAATTTTCTAACGAAAGTTTAATACCGCATTACTAACATTTTATAAATATTTATAAAAATATTTCCTATCATATAAAGACTCATGCAAACATATTGAAATAAATTTCTATTTAAATCGGATTTATGGTTGCGAAACCATTATTCCGATAATCTTGAATTTAGGCCATTACAACTCTCCCCTTTTAAGGATTTTCGTCCTCGAAAATCTTACCGATAAGAAAGAGGTTTGGATATTGTTTCCTCATTGCCTCCTCCGGTTCCCATGTCGCTTCCTCAATCCCGTGCTTTTGCCACAATACTTTCACCAAATTTATTTTTTTATTTCTAAGCTCCTTTGTTTCCCGTGCCAATATCTTGACCGGTTCTTCTTCACTGTAAGTCATATCCATTTGAATCTCCACTTCGTCGGAGAAATAACATGTGAAGGATCGACCGATATCGTCGTAGCATAGACACATGAAAAACATTATGGATTCTATCAAGTTCTGGTGGTAATGCCAACCGATAAGCGACCGGTCCAATTCTTTCTATGATCTCATATGGCCCGATAAATCTTGGACTCAATTTACCCTTTTGACCGAACCGAGAACTTTCTTCCAAGGAGACACTTTCAAGAATACCTTGTCACTGACCCGAAATTCAATCTCTTTGCGTTTAAGATCGGCATATGATTTTTGGCGATCGGAAGCTACTTTTAAACTATCCCGAATAACCTTTACTTTTTCTTCTGTTTCCCGGATTAAATCAACCCCATGTATCTTCTTTTCACCGAGCTCATTCAATACAATGGTGTTCTACATTTTCTACCATACAAAGCTTCATATGGTGCCATTTTAATATGGGGTGATAATCTATTATTGTAAGCAAATTCAATCAAAGGTAGATACTTCTCCCAATTACCTTTAAACTCTAGTGTACAACATCGAAGCATATCTTCCAATACTTGTATTACACGCTCAGATTGGCCATCTCATCTCGAGGATGAAATGCGATCTTGAAATCTGGCCCGAGTACCCAAAGCTTCTTGCAATTTATCCCGAAACGAGACGTAAATCGGGGATCTCTATCTCGATATAATGGAGATAGGCACTCCATGTAAACGACAATCTCGGATATGTACAATTCAGCGGATTTATCTAAAGAATAATCCATACGCATTCGGAATAAAGTGTGTCGACTTTGTCAATCGGTCAACAATCACCCAAATAGCATCTTTTTCCTCGGAGACAACGGTAACCCCGATACAAAATCCATAGTGATTCTTTCCCATTTCCATTCCGGTATAGTAATTGGTGAAGTAACCCAGAAGGTACGATGTTACGCTTTAACACTGTTGACATATCAAACATCTTGATACAAACTCGGAAATATCACGTTTCATACCGCCACCAGTACATCTTTTTCAAATCATTATACATTTTATTACTTCCGGATGTACTGGACATAGTACCACCGTGAGCCTCGTGTAAAATCTTCGTATGATGAGCTCGAATTCTTGGGTACACATACCCTACCTCACGAATAATAAACAATCATCAACCCCAATTTGAAATTGAGATCGAGTATTTGACTCACATTGTGCCCGTTTAACTGTAACTTCTCATCATTCTTCCGAGCTTCACATATTTCTGTAAAAATGTTGGTTTAGCTCTTAATTCAACTAAGATTGAACCATCATCAACCAAAAACAATTGAGCATTCATAGATCGTAAAGCGACTGTGAGATTTTCGACTCAAAGCATCACCACAATATTAGCCTTACGGATGGTAATCAATAATCAAATCATAGTCCTTTATCAGTTCAAGCCACCTGCGCTGTCTCAAATTCAAATCTTTCTGTGTCATCAAATACTTCAAGCTTTTATGATCAGTATAAATATGACATTTCTCACCGTATAAGTAATGCCGCCATATCTTCAATGCAAAAACAATAGCAGCTTTAACTCAAGATCATGTACCGGATAATTTCTTTCATGTGGTTTAAGTTGTCTTGAAGCATAGGCTATTACTTTACCTTCTTGCATCAAGACACAACCTAAACCATTTAATGAGGCATCATTTGTAAATAACAAATTCCTTACCCGGTTCAGGCTGCACTAATACTGGTGCTTTCGTTAGTAGATCTTTCAATCGGTTGAAACTCTGTGACATTCATCGATCCACTCGAACTTTACATCTTTCTCGCAATAATCGAGTCATTGGAGAAGCTATCATAGAGAATCCTTGTACAAATCTCCGATAATAACCAGCTAAACCAAGAAACTTCTAACTTGAGATACGATCTTGGTGGACTCCAATTGACAATAGTGAGATTTTACTTGGATCTACCACGATGCCTTCAGCAGATACAATATGTCCAAGAAAACCCACTTCTCGAAGCCAAAATTCACATTTCTTGAATTTAGCATATAATTGTTTCTCTCGCAGAATTTGCAACACAATTCTCAAATGTTCTGTATGTTCTTCTCTTCATCTCGAGAATAAACCAAAATATCATCAATGAAAACTACCACAAACCTATCTAAATACGGTGCGAATATCCGATTCATCAAATCCATAAATACTGCAGTGCATTAGTCAACCCAAATGGCATAACTAGAAACTCATAATGCGTGCACAGTTACGAAAGCTGTCTTTGGCACATCTGACTCCTTTACTCGTAACTGATAGTAGCCTGATCGGAGATCAATCTTTGAAAATACAGTAGCACCTTTCAGCTGATCAAATAAATCATCAATCCGGGGCAACGGATACTTATTCTTTATAGTTACCTTATTGAGTACATCGATAGTCAATACACAATCTCAAAGACCCATCTTTCTTTTTCACAAACAAGGAGCACCCCAAGGTGAATGACTCGGTCGGACAAAACCTCTGTGAACAAGTTCTGTGAATCGTGTCTTTAATTCCTTTAATTCTCGTAGGAGCCATTGATGCGGAGCTATGGAAATCGGAGTAGTTCCCCGAATCAAATCTATAGAAAATTCCACTTCTCTTTCTGGTGGCAACCCTGGTAACTCTTCTGGAAACACATCAGAAAATTCACATACCACTGGCACTGCTTGAATCTTTGACTCAGATACCTTAGTATCTAATACATAAGCAAGAAAAGCATCATACCCCTTTTGACATACTTCTGAGCAGTAATAACTGAAATCACATCAGATAATCCCTCTGTCTGATCGGATTTAACCCGAAGTAATTCACCATTCTGACACTTCAACACAATATATTTCTGTTTACAGTTTACTACTGCATCATGCTGAGTTAACCAATCCATGCCCAATATCACATCAAACTCATCAAATGGCAGTAACATCAAATCAGCCAGGAAACAATAACCTCTTACCATCAGTGGACAATTTTTACAAATTTTATCCACCAAAATAGATTGGCCAAAGGGGTTCGAGACTTTAACAGCAAATTCAGTAGGTTCAACAGATAAATCTTTTACGCATGCAAGTTTTACACATATATATGAATGCGTAGAACCGGGATCAATCAATGCAGTAATATCAGTTTCAAGTAAAGAAAATGTACCAGTAATAACATCGGGTGCTGAGGCATCTTCTCTGGTACGCATGACATATGTCCTAGGAGGCGCTCGTGTCTCAGGCCTACTTGCAGTATCTTTTGTAGCTCCTCGGCTACCACTGACATTACCGGATGGTCGAGATGGTCTACCCCTCAAAGATGGATTGCTTGGCTTCGATATATATTCAGCTTCCGACTGTACCCATTCTCGAGCATATTTACTCAACCGAACAAATTCTCTTTCATACTCGGATCATCGATCTATTGCCTGTTTCATTTCAAGAAATTCTTTTCTTTTACGATCAAGGAATCTCTGGGTGATATATTTCTTTTTGAACTCTGATGCGGAAGAATTCCCATGTAATTTCTTCTTTCGGAACAACTGAAGCTTTAGTATTCCACCAATGATAAAGTGTGTCTTTTAGCAAAGTGAAACAAAGACATTTCAAACATTCTTCGGCGTGCAAGATAATTCCTCCAAAACCCGAGTAGTATTTTCTAACCAAAATTCAGCTCTTTCGGGATCATCATCAAGCTCTTTGCTCGAAATTCTTGGCCCCATATTTTCGGATTTTATCGCCAGGAGCTTTTCCTTTTCGACATGATTCGATGCACTGCACCTGTGGAATCTCGGGAGGCCGTGGAGGAGCAGAAGGGGAGCTTGAGTTTCTTTGCATTGTAGGGTTAGTTCTTATATATTGGGTAAACCATTCATTCATCATTTGAAAGAAGGCTATTTTTGCCTCCTCCCTTAACCCTCTATACCGGGCCTTCTCATCGCTAGTTTCTTTCTCTTTGTATTGAAGTCTGAGCATGACTCCCAGACTTCCTCAGATTGAGCTCGGTCGGATGACATTACTATAAGGAAAACATAATTTAAGCGGTCAGGAGGTATCACACTATCAAAAAAATAATAATTTAAATGGCATGTATAGCTAATCCAGTATTCACTATATCGGTCCTAGAACCGACTAAACCGTGGCTCTGATACCAACAAATGTAACACCCCTACCGTATTCGTTATCGTAATAAGGTACGAGGCATTACCAGAGTTTACAATTTTTTTTTTTTAACCGAAACCATTCTAATTCAACATATTTTCAAAATAAAATTCATGCATATTTATAAAATAACTTCAACACATAAGCCATATCAGTGGCTAACCTTATATTCATTTCATATTAACATTTATTTTATTAGCTTATACATGCCATTCATTTCCAAACTAAAAATTTCTTTAAATACCAAATATGGGGTTGATAGTGTGATGAGTCTCCCACCGATTCGACCTCCGAGCTCTTAACACTACAAAACAAGGGAAAGGAAAGCAGAGTAAGCACTTTGTGCTTAGTAAGCCCATGTAACAAGAATTATACTTACCTAATATTTTCAATACAATGTAATAAGCATTCATATATCCATTCAATGCATTAATACCCTAACATGCACAAGCTCAACATTCAAGTTAGTTCATTAATTTCCATATATCAATAATATACACACCATGATTGATGAGCTCATCAATACTATGATTTTCATTTCCTTGTTATTTTTCCATATTTATCCCGTTGAATTACTCGAAATTTCGATGGATTTTCAGAGGTACACTTTTGTGTACAAATCCGGTCCGTCAATTCATATTCATGTGCGCACATTTTCATTTTGAGAGCACACACTCATGAACCTCATCTTTACTGCGTGAGGATTACACCCAGGCTAAATCCACAGTAATATAAACTCATAGAGTATTGTCGGGATTACCAGTCAAAGCTAAATCCGCAACGACAATTACTCTAATGAGCTTGGATCCGAATTACAGTCCAAAGCTAAATTGGACCCTAATTCGGATTACCCGTCCGGGCTAAATCCATTTTCCACATATTCTTCGGGAGGGCTATATCAGGATAGGATCACCCGTCCGGGCTAGATCCTTTTTTTACCGTCAATTCCTTTTCAGAGATCCATCGAATTTTCCTTTCATTCAACCGGGATTTTTTCCCTTTTTATCAAATATACCAATGTTTCATCAAATTTCATACAATGGACATTCAAATTATATTCACATCAATAACATACATTTCAAACATTTAAGAATATAATTCAAGTTACATGAACTTACCTCGATACTAGTTCGTTTATAAAATCTACTAATCCGGGACTTTTTCCTTTCCTCGATCTAGCTTTGTATTTGAGTTTTCCGGATCTAAATAAATAAAGTCAATCATCAATTCAATACATTTCATGTTCACATGTAGCATTTTCTATAATTCTATTATTATTTTTAGCTTATTCAAAGCTGTCTACTTGAGTCACAGTCACTAAATTATTTATTTCTCGAGCTACAGAGCTCCAAATGAAGAACCGTTAATTTTACCTGAAACTAGACTCACATATCTTCTTCCCATAAAATTTTCAGAATTTTTGGTATGTCCAATCAATACCAGATTATTCTTAAAGTTTCCCCTGTTTTACTGTTTGACTGTTCTGACCTCTCTTCACTACGAATCAAATTACTCTTCATACAGAATTCATATGACCTTCTTATTTATTTTATTTGAAAATAGACTCATTCAGGATTCTAAACATATAAAGTTAAGTCCCTAATTATTTTTCTCCAATTTTTTATGATTTTTCAAAGTCAGAACAGGGGATCCCGAAATCCCTCTGAACCAGTCTTACAAAAATATAAATATCTCAAATTACAGAATTCCTTTGCTTTCCATGTTTCTTTCATATGAAAATAGACTCAATAAGCTTTAATTTCATATCTCATTCAACTTCTAATTCCACTTCTACGAATTTTAGTGATTTTTCAAACTTACTCTACTGCTGCTGTCCAAAACAGTTTTGTTATAGCTTATTTTTTACAATTAAATCCTTTACCCAATTCTAACTTCAAATTCTTTCAATTAAACCACTAATTCATCATTTTATTCATCATATGCTATATTCAAAAACTCTGAAACTTCAAAAATTTCAACTTAAATTCATCAAAACTTTGTTCTAAAACTTATAAAGCATCAAAATTAAAAGAAAAGGACTAAATTAGCTTACCAAATTAAACTCCAAGCTTCAAACTTTTAATTTTCCCTTTTCTTCTTTCTTTTTCTTTTTCTTTCTTCTTTCACGTTTGCTCTCTGTTTCTTTTCTGTTTCTATCTCTTTTGTTTCTTTTCTCTTTTCTTTATATATATATATATATTTATAATAATATAATAATATAATAATAATATAATAATATAATAATAAACTAAAAATCTCAGATTTTTCTTCAATTCACCGCCTCAATCTAGACAAAATGGCTTAATTGCCATTTTGGTCCTTTATACTTTCTTTTAATCTATAATTAAACTTTTACTTTCATTTCAATTTAGTCCTTTTCATTTAATTACCTACCCAAACGTTAAAATTTTCTAACGAAAGTTTAATACCGCATTACTAACATTTTATAAATATTTATAAAAATATTTCCTATCATATAAAGACTCATGCAAACATATTGAAATAAATTTCTATTTAAATCGGATTTATGGTTGCGAAACCATTATTCCGATAATCTTGAATTTAGGCCATTACATATCTAATGTTCCTGCTTCATTCTCTTGGACAACTAAGTGATGAGAATTGCTATGCAGTGCTAAACTTGGGTTCCCACATACTATGCTCTTATCACTAATTATCCCTTCTTGAAAGCTAAAAGTTGGATTCATAACAATACTATTCCAATTATTAGCATCCGAGTATTAAATCATACTTTGACTACTACATTCGATGATATTAATATAATGACCTACTTCACCCAATTAGGTTCACTAACCGATACAATACAAAGCAAAGCACTTATCTTCAAATAGGAACAATTACGCAACTTAAATAATATCATTCATTAAATCATATATAAAACCAAACATATTAAAAAAATTGAATTCTATAAGGACCTATCTATGAGATACAAGCATATAGTGAGATTGAATTGTTACATTTTAAAGTTTAAGCTCAATATTGAAAATTCATAGGTGGTATCGATACCGAATCAATACCTAACTAAAAATCGATACCAAAATTCAATGATGTTTTCTTTGGAAAACAAGGGTATTGATAATTATTTTTTGGTATCAATATCTTATGAAAAAGTATTTGATGTGTCTAAAACTAACTATGATCACAATAAAGGCAAGCGCACCTATCGTTTAATAGTATAGTTATGGTAAGACCGGTAATATCGTATCCACAATGACCAAGAGTACTAGTAATTACTATCTTTTTATTATCTAGCCTAAGAATTTGAGTGTTTTCTTTTAAACTAAAACTAAAAGCACGACAGAGAATGAATTAGGAAAATACTTTTTAGACAATCTTTATGAGATAGGCAATACCTAAGGAAGAATCCACCTAGACTTCACTTTTTTTTTTGATTGATACGATTTATTCACTTGACTTAATCCGTATAAATCCCTGATTTATGTTAATATCTCTTTCAAGACCAAAAACAACTGACTCTAGGTTGAGTAATTGAAATCTCTTTCAAATTAAAACCCCTATTGTCGCATTAACTCGATCTATGAATCCCCTTATTAGATTTGACTCTAATCCGGCAGATTTTCGTTGCCCTGTTTCTAAGGTTGCAATCAACTGCGCTTAATTGTGTTGATCTACTCTTAAATAGGGACTTTTGCTCCACTGAATAAGCACATTCGACTTGAATCAATAACTTGAATTATCAAAACAAGAATAAGAACTCACAATTAAGAATAAAAATAAGTATTTATCTTATAAATTAAATAGTAATAAGATCTGTCTTAGGTTTCATCCCCTTAGGTATTTAATGGATTTATTTCATAATAATAAAAGGAAACATCTTAAAATAAGGAAAACAACAAAACATAAGAAAACCCAAAAACTTCAAGAGAAATTAATAGGAGATCTTCAGTCTTGATGGAGATCCTCCTTCCAAGGTGTTCCTGATGGCTGTTTTCGAGTATTTTCTGCCTTCTACTCAGCGTCCCCTTTTAGGTCACCCCCTAAGGTGTTTATATAGGATTTGGAGCTTCTTTATTGGCCCACAAGTAGCCTTTTTTGAATAGAATTAAACCTGGGTTCGACAGGGACATGCCCGTGTGCAAGAGCCTAGGCCGTGCTCAATTCTGCTCGTCACACACGACCATGTGATCTGCCCATGTGCGGCAGTCCAGGCCGTGTTGATTTCTGAGGTAGGCCCATTTTGTCCTTTTTTGGCCCGTTTCTCGTTCTTTTCGATGCCCTAAGCTCTCCTAAGTGTAAAACATGAAATTAAAGGATTAGGAGCATTGAATTCATCAAATCTAATGAAAATTCATCAAAAAATAAGCCAAGCACGGGGTTAAAATATGTATAATTTATGGTTTATCAGTATTGATACTTAAATAAAAATCGATACCATTTTGGTATTCTATTTGTTTAAAAACTATTATCAATACCAAAAATATCAATAACTGAGTTCAAGAATGGTAAAAACCATATTCAAATGGTTCATTTCATGTTTAATTTCACATAAACTCAAATGGTAATCCTAAATACATTTGTTAATGCATAACTTAATTCAAAATCACCAATTTCATATCAAGTACACCACTTAAACCAACTAACCTAAATCATTAAACAAAATGCCACAGTTAAGCACCTCATATAACAATGCAAACCTAAACAATATCAACATGAAGCTTAACATATACCATTTCATACATGAAAACAGTTTAGCAATCAACCAAGGTCACCATAACTATAAAAAAAATAACCCTATGCCAAAACACCATACATATTTACATAACCACAAAAACCAACAAGATGCAAAATGCCATCAACTATAAGACCAACATCTCAAATGCCAAACTCTCTCTAGGTACAGGCTAATACTAAAATAAAACTTCACCAATGCTTGAGTTCGGGACTATCTGTGGATGCTGAGTCACGTTCAATACGAACAGTACCTAACCTGCGCACGGGAATCAAAACCGTATGCTGAGTAACTCATTAGTATTTCTATAATCCTAACATTAAATAAAAAATATAAATACATGTAAATGCTCAAATTAAGACTAGATAATGCTATGCTAATATCAGCTCAAATGTACAATTTCATATAAATATTATTTTACCTTATACATTTTGCAAATACTAATACATGGCAAAATAAACTCATACATATCCATTTATCATTTTGGTTTCTAGTACACATTTCATTTCATGTCACTTGCTATTTCAATAGAAATTTCATTTCAATAACATTTTTCATTTAAAAAATCGATAACTCAAGTTTACCACTTACTTTCCCTATTAACACGACTTGGACTCGGATGGATACACTACACCAAAACAGACTTTTAGCGGCATTTTTAGTGGCATTTTAATGAAAAACGCCGCAAATATTATACATTAGCGGCGTTTGAAGGAAAACGCCGCAAAAAGTTGAGCAATAGCGGCGTTTTTTTTTACAAACGCCGCTAAAAAGGAGATATAGCGGCTTTTTTTTCCCAAACGCCGCTAAAGATCAGAGCATTAGCAGCGCTTTTTCACAAACGCCGCTAAAAGTTTTTCATATTTCTCTCTTATTCTTGCTTTGAATTATATTATTTTTTTTGATACATTCACTTATAAGCAATGAGAAAGTTTCATTTTAGTTACTTAATTATGAAAAGTTACAATTTGTTAACTAAACAATTTAGAAGTTTTCATTTAAGTTATAAATTAAGCTATTAAAATTGATTTAGGGTTTAATGTTTAGTATGTTAATTTTATGGTTTAGGTTTTGTTATTTTGGTGTATGGGTTTAGTGTTTTAAAGTTTGTTGTTTGGGTTTATTGTATAGTGTTCAATATCTTAGTGTTTACCGGTATTAAGGTTTAAGTGTTAGTGGTTAGAAGTTAAGGTTTAGGGTTAGGAGTTTAAGGGGAAATGGTTAATGGGTTAGGGTTTTGGGTTTAGGGTTTAGGGTGTTAGCTATAACTTTAGGGTTTTTTGAGTTTTATGGTCTAGTATTTAAGGTTTGGGGTTTTGAGTTTGGGGTTTAGGGCTTGCTGTTTGCGGGTTGGTGTTTAAGGTTTAGGGTCTAAGGTTTATGATTCAGGGATTAATCTTGGATTGTTTAGAATATAAATCAAAATAAGATAAATGTAAATTATTATTTTAAAAAATTATATATCAAAATGGGTTAAATCCCAAAAGCATACATAACAATGGTTTAGTGTGCAATTGTATACATGAACTTTAATTTGATCCAGATCTTGTAAAATATTAACACAATTATTGATGTAATTAACATTATTTTTTATTTATATATTGCATACATAAAAATTTATATTTATTCAATATAAAAATATATTGATGTGTTTATATTTTAAAATAATGTGTATGATTAAATCAAAATTAAAGTTTCAACTATACATTTAAATCACAATTAGAATTACACATTAAACTAAAATTCATATATAATTCTGAGATGTATATATCTATATCAAAATTTAGGTGTGTACATATAATTAAATGTCATTTATATAAAAATCTAAACAACTAATGCAGACCATACTTAAAAGAATAATGTTGATGTAAAAAGAAAGAAAAAAGAAATTCCTAAAAGAGTTTATAATAGTAATTAAATTTTTAAAATTTAATAATAAAAAATTAAAAAATTAAAAACCTAAAAATTTCATATTTAATATTTTATGTAAAAAATTTTATACACAAAATATAATAAAAATAAAAATTTTAAAAAATAATAATCTTACCACAAAAATTTTAAAAGAAAAAAATATAAAAATATAAATTAAAAATAAAAAAATTAAAATTATATAATAGTGGCGTTTTTGAAAAAAATGCCACAAAAAATAGACCTATATTAAAAACGCCACCAAAAAAGTTAGAAGATAAGAAATTAAAATAAGCTTAACTCCCTCCAGAAAACCCAAAACAATCCAAATTCCCTCCATTTTTTTCTCTTTCCAAACTCAATAAAAAAAGAAAGGGAAAAAGGGTAAGAAAAACTATCTAATGCCCAAAAATGACTCTCTAACCCTAACTTCGACGGACTCGACTGAGTTGGTGGAGATCAAAATCGAGGTCGTCGAAACCATCATCTGTTCTTTCAATGCGTAAGTGACGTGACCACCGTCGGACGGGGATTGGACAACGGCGCGTAGGGTTTTGACGAGGCGGTCCATAAGGGAAGCAAGTGATGGATCTTGGGGGAACAATAGATCGGAAAATTCCTCGAGGAAGATTACGAGAGGGATTTTGAAAGGGAATTCCTTTTTGTGGATCGATGAAAGAGCGAGTTCGACGACGGAAGGAGAAAGGGACCGCCATTTCTCGCGGCAGAAACCGCCGTACTGGAAATCTTCAACTAAAGGTTCCCAATCTTGAGGTAAAATCGGTTTTGGCGGTGGTTTTTCAGCCATTTTATTGAACTTTTAATTTTCTGGAATTTTTGAAAATCGGGATTTTAGGCTATAACATACTAACAATCACACTACTAATTTCTATATAAAAACAGTTAAATAAATAAATAAAAATGAAATTAAGAGATAAAAACTTAATGAGGTCCAAAGCGTTTGCTTATATTACTAGTAATTGATTCGTAGAGGCAATTAGTTTTAAATGATTATTAGGCCATCATTTGGCCTCACTTATAGTAGTTTTACATCTAGTGTGGTTTTAATTTGGTTTGTTCTTGCGAAGATCTGGACTTTTCGGAGCAGAGCAACAACTCAAGATCAGTCTCGAGTAGGAATGGGGTTGCTAGCGAGGTGGTCAATTGTCATGCTTCTCACCGTGATATGGCGTTCTGTGTTCTTTGTTGGTCACTTTGTGATCTTCGTGACTTCGGTTGCGGTTGATGGAAATTGGATAATGATATTTCTCCTTTTATTTTGATTTAATTACAAATATTTTGGCTTGTTGAATAATGGATCTGTATTTGATAACTTAGCATATTTGTCTTCTTAATTAGAATTGTTTAATTACTCTAATAGTTATGTTGAATAGCATGATTGAGTACAAGCTACACATTATCTACTCTTGATTTTAATATTATTGTTACAATGGTTGGTCAGCTACTATTATCCCATTGCTTACTTCATACACGTTTGACCCTTTTATATTAACTTTGGACTAATCTTTGCCTAAAACCAAAAACAGTGGACCAATCTTGTCCTGCCTGCTAAACTGTGTGCCTTCATATACTATTTCTTCTTCTCTTATTTGTTCATATGTTTATTGGTTTTTTGAGCTGAGTCTGCATTTCAGGTAAGCTTTTTGATGCTTTAATGCGTTTTATTTTACATTTGGTATTTATGTTATTGCTGTTTTGATGCATAAATTCATTGAAAAAACAGTTGTTTGTAATAAACAGTTGGTATTTATGTTAATTCTTTGTGTTTTGCTTAAGTGGTTTTATAACTTAAGTTTTGGGTTTTAATGAACTTAGATATGACTCTGAAAAATTTCAAGGATGAACTTGTTGCATTGGTAGTTCTATCGTATTGAATTTTATCTTCTTTTTTTTTTTTTCTTTCTGTACTCTAAATTTCAAATTTTGTATTTTTAAAGTTAAGTCTTAGTTTTTAAGTAACTTAGAAATGATTCTGCATTAAGTGGATGAATTGTTAGATTGCATTTTTTTTTTCTTTCTTTCTTTATATGTTCAAATTTAACCAGTGCGGCTAAAAATTTGAGGTTTGAGTCAAATTGAGAGACCAGAAAAGAATATTTTAATTCTTTGTGTTTTTCTTAAGTGGTTTTATAACTTCTATCATTAATCTCACTTTGTTTTTGTTTGTGTTCTAATGTTTTAATGGTTTCAGGTGCTGGTACCTCTGCTCGTCCCCGTACTTTTAAGAAGGTAAGATTTTTATGCTAATTTTAATTCATTTGTGATTATAAATTTGGAGAATAAAATATATACGGTGAAATTAGTTTTTGATTATTATTAGTTAGCTTTCTTTTATGGAAATCTGTTGTTGTTATCATGTATTGTCGCTATATATTGCCCAAAAAGAAGTGATTATTTATCTAGAGAGTGATTTTTGTGAAGAAGAAAACACTACGAAGTTTGAAAAACCAAAATCGATTCTTTGTTTGAACTTTTGCCAAGTTATGTTAGGTCCTTTTTCTTTTAAGGTAGATGATGGGTTGAATGTTGTAGTGTTCTTGGGTTTTGGCTGTTTGGGTTATTTCTTATCATCTTTGATATAACTTTTTTTGAAGGGAATGTTAGTTTGGATTGGACTTTATTTGTTTGGAGGTCTATCTATCGGTTACCACATTTAGATGCTTGGAATGGTGAAAAAAATTGAATTTGGCTTATATGTGTAAAACTATAGCTACTGAATCATCAACGCTTGTTTGGCGACTAGGAAACTAACCGAGAAAGCAAGAAAGTAGAAGCAGCATACTGGAAAACAATAATATCATCACAGAAATTGTAGTGAGGAACTAGAAGGTGAGGAACAATTTTGTTTCATGTCTTGTTAATGGTTTCATGTTTTTAGCACAGATTACTCAAGTGTATGGCTTTTATGATGAATGCCTAAAGAAGTATCTTAGAATCTTGCTATATAAATTTATTTGTGTACAGAAATACTTTCTTTCTTAGGGTTGAGATTGATACCTTTCTTTATTTTGATTATAAATATTGCCTCGTATCTGTCCTTTGTCATTCATTTCATTTCTTTATGTGGTTTGCAAAGGTAATCAGGCTTAAGTATTAATTTTGTATTGCGATTTGGTCACAGTTTGTTGTCAATGTCCAGCTTTGACGCAACATACTAATGTGGAAAATAAATAAAACAAAGAGGACATATGATAGGGCACTATGTGAAGATTGTTTTAAAAAGTGTGATCTAGATGTAAGATATGTTTTTTTAATAGCTGCCATATCTTCCTTTACTAACTCAACTTTGTTGTTTAAATCAGTTTATTGCCCAATTGTTCAATTAAGAAAAATAATGTGTTATGTTAGTGCTGAGGCAATGGGATGTCGTCCATATCCATGAATCAAGCTTGTTTTGCATGCTGTTTTCTAATTTTAAAGTACATGTGAAGTTTTCTGCAATTGAATACTGGATGATTCTTCTGAAATTTACAGAACCAGTTATGTAGTCAAAATTATTTGGAACTACTTTAATGGCGTTTTTTATTTTTACTACACTATATCAATGGGGTTGTCCACGATTTGCAGCTGGAAACCAATCCACTTCTGCTACAGAGAGAGCAATTCCTCGCATAAAGACTGAAGTGGCTGGTTTGGTGAAGGAGTGTGAAGCTCCTAGGGAAAATGGAGAGTGAAAGAGCAATGGCATTGAAGAAGATGCTAAATCGATGAGAAGTGCGAGAGAGACAACTGATGTGGTAGATGATCGCTTTGAGCAAATCTAGGTTTCCTTTTGTATTTTTTTCCCTTTTTTGGTCATTTATTAAAGGAAAAAATGTAGATTGATGTGACATAAAATGTGGTATTTCGGTACCAAACAAATTAGAGATACAATAGTAATGTAAAATTTTTATTTTTTTAATTTGTTAATATGAAGAAAAATATTTTTTTTTATTTTTCATGACAAAATTAGCGGTGTTTGTAAAAAAAAAGCGCCACTAAAAGTCAAACCTTTAGCGGCGTTTGTAAAAAAAACGCTGCTAAAAGTCAAACCTTTAGCGGCATTTGTAATAAAAGCACCGCTAAAAGTCATGACCTTTAGCGGCGTTTGTAAAAAGCGCCGCTAAAAGTCATACCTTTAGCGGTGTTTGCAAAAAAAGCGCCGCTAAAAGTCATACCTTTAACGGCGTTTGCAAAAAAAGCACCACTAAAGGTCATGGTTTTTAGCGGCGTTTTTTGCTCATAAACACCGCTAAATTTTGCGGCGCCTCTTTTAGCGGCATTTCTAAAAGCGCCGCAAAGACTATTAGTGGCGCTTAAAAACGCCGCTAAAGGCCTAAAAAAATGCCGTTAAAAGTCTAAATTGCTGTAGTGATATGCCGATCCAACCAACACACCAGTTTAGCACCCAGTGCCTCATCGGAAAAATCCGATGCAAATAATTGCGCCCAACGCTATAATAAGTTGACACCGGTGTTTCATTGGTTAAATCAAAGGAAATTGGCACCCAGTGCCTCATCGACTCGGAGGTCAAAGTAACCCTGAACTCTTCCTATCTTATGGCATGCCATCTATATCCGACTTAGCCAGAACAGTTAATAGGGTTTTCGTTTCATATTTTAATACCAACCAATGTTTCCAATCCACATTTATTCTTAACATATATATACATTTATTCAACTCAATAACAACCATAGTGTCCTAATATATATATATTTATATTCAATTCATACATTTATAAAAATACATATATTTCTCAAATATACACAATTGAGTTTTTATAATCTTCAGTTGATTCAATTAAGCTCAATTGAACAAGAAATCTCACATTGATGCTTACCATGAACAACAAAACAATATGCAACAAAATGTAAATTAGTTCGGATTATAGAAACACAAACCGTAAATTCCGAGCTATTCGACGTTGATCTTGTATTTCCCTTCTTACTCGAGGATTTCGGGACAACGTTAGCTATGGAACAAAACAATTAAAATAAATTAATAATACACAACTTAATTCACATTAAATTTCAAAATTTTATATTACATTTGCATGAACTTCAATCTAGTCCCTAAAATCGAGACTAACTAACTTCTGCAATTAACCTCAAAATTTTTTTATCCCAATTTTACTCTAAGCCAATTTAACTTCTTAATTTTCAATTTTACTCCATAATTTCGAAATTTTCACATTTTAATTCCTATTACCCAAAATCAATAATTACTTTACAATTTAGTCATTTTTCACTTCTAACCTAAAAATCTATCAATTCAATCCCTAAAACTTTAACTAAACAACAATGGTAACATTGTCAATCTTAAGCAATACCGAAAAATAGGACATGAGTCAACTAGCTCTAAGTATCGAGATTCTAAAAATATAAAAATTACAGAAAAAATTAATTTTACTAACTAATTTAAACTTAGAAATTTACAATGCCATGACTGTTCGTCCCATTCTCCTCCTCTTGCTCGAATTGCATGCAAATGGAAGAGTGTTTTACTTTCTCTTTACATCCACTACATCTTTTATTTCTAATACCTTTATGATCAATGTTTTATTATTATATAACATATATATTAAGTTAACATAATATATATTTTATATACATATATACTATATCATGACCGTCCACTTTAAATGAAACAAGAGTATAATTACTTCCTAAGTCCTTTAGTTATGATTTACTTATAACTTAATTATAATTCAGCTTTTAAAACTAACGCAATTTAGTCCTTATACTGTAATAACTCTTAATTCACGAAAATTACTTAACTGGAATTTAATTCACCACTAATATAACTCCGTAAATACGGAAACGGAGTCTCGAAACCATATTTTTTGACACCACTGATTTTTAGGTCGTTACAAGAAAATATTAACTTTTTAAGGAAAGTAAGTCATTTTCCAAAAGTCATTTCCAGTGAAACAAATAAACTCGGTTGGTATTGACATTCTTGCTAGTCCAATTATTCTTTTATTTATTATACTTTTATAGGACACTTGTCAACCATTTAATGTTGCTTGTGGAGTCTAAAAAACTCCACTAACAATTCACTGAATATTATTCATTTTTATTACAAAATTAACCATTAACGTTTATTCTTTTTTATTACTTTCATTCTTTTCTTCTTTTATTATTTTGGCTCTTAGCTTTTCAATTTTAATCAAATTGATATTTCTAGATAGAAAAGTGGTGGCATTTATTTAAAAATCTTATTATATTAGTATCTCGTGGGATTTTTAAAAAAAAAAAAAGAAAAGAAACATCAATCCATCGTTCATCATACCATATAGGATTTTTATTGAGAAATGTGAGTTTATCTTTTAACCAATTCAACAAGTTTTAACACTAAAGAATGTGAGAAACTAATTTTTAAAGAAAGGCAATGTTATCGGTAATCGATTTAACAGATTTTAGGTTATCAACACAATTTTCTAGTTTCTGACTTAACTTGATCAAATAGTTATAACCTCTTCATTTCTATCTTTTAACCACAGTCATCGATTTAAAAAATATTCCACTATAATAAATCTCATATCGAAACCTTGAAATGATATTTAAACAAATAAAAAATTCGTGACATGAACTTGACAATCCACATATTAATCTATATATACTCCATAAAAAAATCAAACATAGATAAAAATTATTAAAAATAAAAAAATCATATTTTAAAGAAAAAATTATATATATCAGCAACAAAGTACACATTACTACACAAGCTACCACATTAACACTATAATAAAATAACAGTTCAATTAATTTTAGGATGGGAAAACAATAATTTAACTAAAATTTAAAGGTAAAAAGTGAAATTTAGAGGTGTAATCGAGTTTAGCTGAGTTCAATTCAAAATTTAAAGTTTGATTTTGGTTTAATCTTTAATCGAACATTTATTTTTAAGTTCAAACTCGTTTATCAATTTTTTTACTTAAATTCTTCTCAATAATTAAACTCAAAATTAATAATATATATTAAAAATAATAATATAATTTAATAATATACAAATATGAAAAATTTAATAACATTCGCGAACTATTCAAATAAAATATTACTAAACTCAATAATTATTAAATTTAAGTTCAATTTTCTTTTTTCAAATTGAGCTCAAACATATCTCATTCACACTCTTACTCAAACTTCACCCGAGAGAACGTGTTCTTTTACCGCCGGCCAAAATGTCGCTACGGTTACTTATAGCCCACATGGATTGGAGCGGAGAGGGCGCCCTAAAGTCAACATTCCTGACACGACAACGTTCATGCAGGCATCAACTCTTAAGGCGCGGCCTCCCACATCTAATGTTCGCTTCATCCAATCAAGTAACGACTTGTGGCCAAGATTAACCAGACCGTGGACTTTAAGAACCGGCTACCACTTCCTTCTGACGTTTGTTGCATGCGAAATCTACAATGACATATAGTATACTATTTTCGAAATTATTATTTAACTTATCGTTAATTTTTCAACGATGGTTTCTTTATTTTTTTTCATTTTAATTTCAACCTTAATTATGGATACCTTTATATGGACGATACATTTATCTGCAGTTAAAGTAAAATAGTGATAAAAGTGAAATTAGATATTATGACGATATTATAACGTGAAATAAAAAAAAAAAACTAAACGTACCGCACCGAAAATAAATACTCATTTAAAGAGGCCTAAGTGGTCTTAATTGTTAAATAACTTGTCTTTGACTAGTATAATAGTTTTGACAATTTTCAAAATTACCAATTATCAGTTATTGTGTTTAATTAATAAAACATTTTTTATTAACAATTATTTTAAATATAATCTTTAAAATCATTTATCCACATCAATATATTATTTAATATATATTAAAAATTATATATAAAATATTTTAACATTTTAGCAAAACCTTCCCTCTTCAACCTCTATATAGAGGAATAATACGACTCAATGCATTTAAACTCAAGTCTTCTTACATTGATAACAATATCAATACCAATTAAGTCAACATAGTTAGCAAAACTTTTATATGTTAAACAAATCGAATAGTTGACTATTCACCTGATTGGATAAAGTATTTTATGAATTCAAATAACATTAAATTATTATTTCTTAATAAAAATATTTATGATTTAAATCTGATTATATAATATTTAACAATTTTTTATTATATAACATTAATAAATGAATATTTAAATTTTAAAATAATGGAAAAAAGTCACCGACCCTAATCCGTAGAGAGTATGTATCAGTAATGGAATTGTTTGATTATTTTTTTACAAGTTGAGAAGGGAAACTGCAAAATTCTACAAAACAATAGAGTCAACAATTAATTTGAAATTATAGGATTTCTTACTCCGAGAGCTTAAATTTTTTTTGGTTCTTTATATTTTTTAAATAAATTAATATTGTATAAACTATAATTAGTAAAATATTTAATTTTATAAATAAGATTTAAATAATGTTATATCTTATTTTCAAATTTTAATTTGTTATTTTTTTTATCATATGCTTGTGAAATTTAATATGTTATTAGATATTTATTCAAAATTTGAAATTTAGTATTTATATTTTAAAAAATTAAAAATTTAATAGTTTTACTTTTTAATTTAAAAATTCTTGTCCAGGTATTATTGTTATTTGTAATTTTTGTCAAAATGTGTCAATATATTTATTTTTTAATATGAGGGTAATTTAAATAATATGTCAAGTTGTCAAATTTTGTCATAAAATACTAACAATATTAGTTATTGGACTTACATATTTTTAAATTAAAAAAACTAATTTTTAATTTTTTTAAGTATATGGACTAAATTTCAAATTTTGTCTAAGTACAAATACTGCCAACATATTCTAACCAATTTAAAAACGAGGGAGAGCAAACCAATTTATTAGAATGTGAGTACTTGATATATGAGCAACATATTTTTTTATTCTACACGCAGTTTTAAAAAATTGACATTATAATATTTTACTCTATTTTATAGGACACTTATTAACAGCTTTGCTGGTATATGAAATATTTTACCCTTTTTAAATACCAAGAATGAAGTATAATTTATGGAAAGCAATAAAATGTGAATCTCAAAGTCAGAAAGCTGATTGCCACCTTTCCATAATATTCTAATGAACTTCGTCCAAGTCATTTTCTTCCTCTCCTCAGATCTTAATTATTTAAACTCCAAAACTTATCTCTTAATAAAACAAATCAACGTGCAGCTACCGAAGCCTTGTTTCGATCTCTCCAGACTCTTAAGATGTCGCGTACAGTAATGGCGGATATAGGATCGTCTCCGTTACCGTTACTTTTTCGGCGACGATCGAGCGGTGAAATAAGGAATTTGGCCACCGTTTCGAGTAGTATCTTGCCGGCGTTTGGAACTGTCGTCGATGACGGTTACTCGCACCTCAACAAATATGTTATTGTTCCTTATGATCAGAGATACCGGTAAGTCATTGATTTCTTCTTAATTTATTCTCATATATATTGTTTCTGTTTCGATAATTAACAATACGGTAAGATAAAACCTTTTTTTGAAAATTTCGTGTTTCTTGTTATTCTCCAAGGTTTCATGGCTTCGTTTTTTGTTTTTTACTTTTCTAGGTTACCTCGACCGTTTCTTGCGTAAATGGTGAAATTAAATTAGTTTTGATTGAAATTAATTTGCAGGATTATGATGAGTTAAAAAACATATTTGAATGATGGATTTAGATCTAGGAAACCTGTTAGTTCTTTGCAATCTGGAAAATTCTATCTTGAAAATTCAAAAACCTGTGCCAAAACTACCCGAAAACATCACAAAGTTATGTTGGAAAAAACGTAAAACATACCTTCAAAAAAAGAAAAACAAAGCGTATAGATATGATATACTCAGTGTGGCTTCAAAATTAGATATGATATACAGTGTATAGATAGTTTACAGCGTGCTTGCACACGCTGCCATTTGTAGTTTTTAATGATTAAAGAATTTTATTTATTTAAAAATATTAAATTTGTGACTCACTCAAAAAAATTTATGCAACAAATAGATTTAATTATAAATTCATATAAGAATAAAACCATACTTTATTGAAATTGTAAAGTTAAAAATTTATTATGCTTAGATTTAGTCTTAACTTTATTGGAATGAACGTTGTTATTTTTGCACTTAGCTTTATTGGAATAAGCGTTGTTATCAATGTAAAAATATATAAATTTGAGTATGCTGAAGCGCATTATCCTCTTATTTAGGTGTTGGGATGAGTTCGGATAATTCTAGTCATTGTGTAAAAAAAGAAAAAGATATGATTAGAACCTATTATAAAAAAGAATAAAACCATACTTTACTGAAATTGTAAAGTTAAAAATTTATTATGCTTCGATTTAGTCTTAACTTTATTGGAATGAATGTTATTATTCTTGCACTTAGCTTTATTGGAATGAGCGTTGTTATCAATGTAAGAATATGTAGATTTGAGTGTGCTGAAGCGCATTATACTATTATTTAAGTGTTGGGATGAGTTCGGATAATTCTAGTTATTGTATAAAAAAAAAAGAAAAAGATATGATTAGAACCTATTATAAAATTCTTGACCCTAAAAAATCATTATTCAAATTTGCCCCTTAAACTATATTCTAGCTTTTCCCTTACATATACCTAAGTTCAGGTTCTACCATAGTACTATTTTATTGTATTAATGTAAGCATTAATATTTGTTATTTTCTATATAAAATGACATTTTTTAATAATACCCCAATTGAATTGGTGTTCTCGTGATAATAGCTCAATCAGAATATTAATATAAGTATAGACATAAAATTTAGTATTTAATATATTATGCACAAAATATTTTAATTCCACGAATAATAAATGACATGTCCTTTTATGTAATTGTAATGACACCGTACACCCACATGTTACCTTATCAACCATATGGAGTTTTTAAACTCCCACTAGTGAAATAATTTTTCATATATATAGGCTAAAATATATTATGAGTGGTTATCATTTTTAGACTTTATTATTAAAATATATTAAAAATTAAGTTGCTTAAATTATTAACAGTGTTATTCAAATTTTATCAACTTAACATATAATGTGGGATATGGTTAATGAAAAATGAATATAATTTTTTCTTAAGTTGATAAATTTTGAGTTGAAGTAAAAATAATATTAATAATTAAATTAAGATTTTTTAATCCAAAACATAAGAACATTTATTTTTCAACTTTTAAAATATAATAATTAAACTTCAAATTCCATCAAAATACAGGATTAAGATCAAATTTCGACTATTATATATATATAAATTACTTGGTCCATCGAATGGTGTTAAAAAACTCCATAAGTAAAACACAAGTATCATCATAATGATAAAAAACAATAACATCTAAATCATTATATATAGAATTAATCATAATAAAATACAAATCCAACATAATCTAAATAATAACTTTACATAAAACTTACGTGTAATAAAATTTAAATTAAAATAAATCTATTCAAAAACTCATACATAATTTATGTAAAGAGTGAATCAAAGATGAAAACCAAAACCCTAAGAACTCAAACGTAAGTTTGAATATCAACATCATTGGAAGGCCTCGTTTGTAACAATAAAAAACTATTTAAGATTGCGAAACTGTGGATCTTGTAATTAGGCTCTAGAATCTAGGCTATTAAAATATGTTCACATGCACCTCTAAGATTAATCAATTACGTTAAATATGGCAGGGAATTGACAAGGGTTTTGAGTTTTGCATTTACAGTGTATGTAGTCTTTTTATATGATTTATGGATTTTTCAATTTTGGAAAAAATATTTTATGAACCCGTTGTATCATATTATTTATAGTCTCTCAATTAAAATAAGATATATTATTTTTAATTTGAAAGTTTAGTTTAAATGTACGTATGATGTGATAAAGAAGATGTTATGTCTTATTTTAATTAGAAGAGATCATGACTGGTGTGGTGCGAAAGATCTATAAAATAATTTATCTAGAAGAGTTTTAATTTTTATGATAGTTGGGACTCGTGCACATGCTGCCTGCCTCGCTGTTAACTCCTCATTCTGGCTCATAAAATTGTACTAAATCGGATTCAGTCACGTAAAAATATTATAGAAGTTTTTGTACTAAAAATTAGATTGTATTTTATTTTTTATTAAAAAATAGATAAATTAGTTTTATACATTAGATAAAAGAGTAATTTGGTTATTTCTATTAAAAATTTCATCAATTTTTATTGTTAAAAATTAATGTGGCTAATAAAATAACCAGACAATGGCACATGGTGTGCCACATGTACCTCATGTTGACGTAGACAGACCAATTTTTAATAGTACAATTTAATGGGATTTTTAGCACAAAAATCAATTTGCTCTTATATCTAATATGTTTGAACTAATTTTTTTATTTTTTGAATAAATGGTGAGGTAAAATATAATCTAACTCTTACTAAAAGGACATTCATAATATTTTTACTGTTGAGCTACACTTATTTATTGATCAAATGACGAAGCAAATCCAAAAAATATTTTAATTTAAGTTCAAATACAAAATTTTGATTTAAATTTATGTTATGTGAGATGAAGTAGTGAAAAAAAAAAGGAAATGTAATATGGTGCAGATGGTGGCAAACGTTTTTGGTAGTGTTGGTATTATACTCGGCATGGGCATCGGTATTCGAGTTGGCTTTCAACAAAACTGCAAGAGGCCCGCTACTGATTGTGGATATGGTGGTGGATGTGTTCTTTGCCATCGATATCGTCCTCACCTTCTTCGTCGCTTACTTGGATAAATCAACCTATCTCCTCGTTGATGATCACAAAAAAATTGCTTTGCGGTAATTCTTTTATTCACTATCATATCTTATTTCCTTTCCTTTCAATTCGATTTTATGCTTTTATTTCTTAGAATTACTAAGATAAAAATAATAATACGAGAAATTATTTAATATACTGTCAGTGAAATAAGTAGGGTTAAAAAGTTATAAGAGTATAATAAAATATTAAAAATAAATATTTAAATAAAAAAATCTTATGTTAATTTTTAAGGTTACTTGTGAAATAAAAAAAAAAAATACACTACCACTATACCAAATATTCCTCCAATATATAAACTCTTAAAATTAAAATCATCAATGAAGTATTTCATTAAGAAAAGGTAAATTGTCTAGTTGGTCACTCAACTTTTAGGCCGTTTTCATTTTGACCACCCAAAATAGAATCTTTGCAATTTCATTAGTCAACTTTTAAAACGCTTTCATTTTAGTCACCCAAGCGTTAAATCTTTAACGACGGTTGACTGTACATGCCATATCATGTTTGAGATCTTCATTTTGGCCAACCAACTTCTAGGTTACTCTCATTTTGGTCACCTAAAAATATCATTTTTAAGTATTAATCGGGGTAAAAAAAATTAAGTATTAAAGTAAAAAAGGTAGAAACTAAAATAGTGCATTAAAAATTTGTCAAATTGTACTTGTTTATCCTTTCACCGAAATTCTAATTTTTTTTTAATATTGAAAATTTAAATTTCAAAACATCAAAATTAATTAAATAAATTATTGAAAAAAATTACCCCTTGAGAGTGTCACCCAATTTGTTACTATAATATTAAAATTAGTTAAATAAATAATTAATTTAATCTCCTTATAAAATTTAAAATTTTTATTTTATGTTTTCAGATTATCCTAAATCAACTCAAATAACCCCTCTTTAATAATTGTTTAGGAAACTCAAATTTCATTTGATTATATTATATTAAATCTTCCGTGCTAAGCTAAAAGAAAAAGAAAAGTTCTTGCACTTAATTAAATAATTTTATCTTCCATGCCAAACAAAGCCTATAATTATTTTTTATTACTTCTTTACCCAAACGAAGAACAAGCAATTAATTAATTAATTGCAATGATTTTTTTCTTTGCTTTTAGCTTAGTATGGAAGATCCATGATTATATAATTAAAAATAAATTTAAACTTTGTAGATAATTTTTAAATATGTATTGAGTTGATTTCAAATAATATGGAAATATAAAATAAAGACTTAAATTGAGTTGATTTCAAATAATATGGAAATATAAAATAAAGACTTAAAGTTTAGAAAGAGATTAAATTAATTAATTTCAATATTATAGTAACAAATCAGTTGATATTATTAAGGGATAATTTTTTTTCGACATTTTATTTAAGGGTAAACAACACCATTAGTCACTAAACTATGTGTAAGTTTTCATTTTGATCACTTAATAAAAAAAGGTTACAATTTGAACACTGAACTATTTAAAAGTTTTTATTTAAGTCGCTAAACTGTTAAGTTTTTTTTTTATTTAAAGTTCCACTAGTGAGTTCCAAGCGACAATTCGATTATCAGTATGGTAGATCAGTGTCCATCAACAAGTAGAATAACATACCTTAAATCTAAGTTGATCTGATGGTTAGTGTCAAAGATCAGAGAAAAAAACTGTTGAATTTTAATTTGCAGACACTTGAAGCCCAAAATTGTTTAATAAAAAAAATTAAACTGTAGAAGAAAGAGGAAAGAGAGCTTTCGATTGGTGCAGACAGTTCAAACAAAGAAAGCAATATATAACATTGATTTTAACTACTCAGTGACTTAAATGAAAACTTTCGAATAGTTTAGTGATCAAACTGTAACTTTTTTTTAGTTAAGTGACCAAAACGAAAATATACCCATAGTTTAGTGGCTAACAATGTAGTTTACCCTTTATTTAATTGATTTTGATGTTTTAAAATTTAAAATTTTAATATTAAAAAATTTTAGAATTTTAGAATTTTCGACAATGGGATAGTTAAGTACAATTTAACAATTTTTAATGTATTATTTTGGTTTATACCACGTTTTCACTTTAATTCTTAACTTTTTTTAATCCCGATTAATACTTAAAAAATAATATTTTTTGGGTGGCTGAAATAAAAGTTGGCGTGTATAGTTAACTGCTGTTAGATATTTAAGGTTTGAGTGATTAAAATGAAAATATTAAATGGTAAAATTACAATAATTTCATTTTAAGTGACCAAAATAAAAACACTTTAAAAATTTAGCCACCAATTAAAAAATCTACCCAAAAAATTCGTTGATTGATGCCCGATGAATTCATTTGACATAAGGGCATTTGGATGCCCTTTCTTCTCCTCCTCCTTTTTTTTTTCAAAATAATCTATAATAATAAATAAATTATATTATTTAATTTAAGGGTAAACCTATCACTTTATATTTATCCCTCGTATATTCCTTAGCAACAATTCAATAAGCTAAACAATGCAGTATCAGTTACATGTCTATCCCATCTAACTCAACCCAACTATTATTATACTTATTTTATTCTTTTATAACTCTATTCTATCACAATAAATTAAATATATTGTAAATTCTTTCAAGTATATATATAATCTACACAAATTAATGTCACTTATGTAGTACAAGATATAAATTATTTAATCTCTCATCCCTTAAAAGATTCATATACGTACGTTGTTAAAAAAAAGATTTATATATGTGTGCATAGATTGATGTTGTAACATTTACATAAAATTTTGTGATTCTATTTTTCAGATATGTGACAAGAGTGTGGTTCTTTATGGATATAACATCAACTCTACCATATCAGTTTATATTTAGAATATTTACCGGTACTTGGCACGATGGTGAAGTTTTTGGCTTCCTCAACTTACTTCGTCTATGGCGTCTTTGGCGTGTTAGTGAATTCTTCAAAAGGTAAAATTATGTCCAACTCAACAATTGCAACATATATTATTCTAAACTACATTGTCCATATAATTTCTATATACCCTGTATATAAATATTATCTTTCAAATATATACAAAAATAAATTTCATTTTTTTTAAAATATACACTTCTTAAATAGATATTCTACCCAAGACTCACTTAAATTCGAATAATATTTTCAATTAGGTTAGAAAAGGACACAAGGTTTAGCTACTTTTGGACAAGACTTCTTAAACTACTCGGTGTGAGTATTATTTTCCTTTCCTTTCTTTTTCTTTTAATTCTCCAGTGTTCATCAAACCGGTTAAAGTATATAGGTAATCTTTATATTATAGTTAGATTTGTAATTCAATTCCATACTAGAGAACCAAGTAATTTAATCTTTATATGCTTAATATTGGTGCAAATGAACCATTGAACTTTTAAGATCTAAATATAAAGTGAGATAAAATCAATATCTGTTTTGTTAAATTTTTAATATATATCACTAAAATTTAATTAGAGTAGTGATTACAAATTTGGTTTGACATTACGGATCTTTCTCCTTTACCCAATATTATATAATAAAAATTTGTCAACATTTAATATTTTATTATCAATTTTACTTGTTTGCACCAATAACATAGGTATAAAGATTGAATTAGTTCATTCTTTAGTATATTTAACTAAATTATAATTTTTGACTATGGCACAAAAACTGCCTAATTACTTTAACCCCATCTAACCATACATTTTACAACTAAATTTCAATCTACTAAAAATGGCAGGTCATAGTATTTGCGGTGCACTCAGCTGGTTGCTTCTATTACTGGCTAGCTAGACACCACAAAACACCAGCTAATACATGGATTGGAACTGCAGTTGAAGATTTTAAGCATCGAAGTGTGTGGATATGCTACACTTATTCCATTTACTGGTCAATTGTCACTCTCACCACAGTCGGTTATGGAGATTTGCATGCAGTGAACACAGGAGAAAAGATATTTAATATGATTTATATGCTATTCAACATTGGTCTTACAGCCTACACAATCGGTAACATGACTAACCTGGTCGTTCATGCTGCTGTCAGAACCTTTGCCATGGTATTTCCCTCTTCCGCTTTCCCTGCATTTACAGACAACATTAACATAAAATTAGACTATATTACTTGGGTATGGTCAGATTCTTCCAAGGTTTTCATGTCTTTGGAAGATTCTTAGAAGTTATAATTCCATATTCGTGTGTAGGACACGAGTGTTAAGAAATAAATATTTTAAGGAAAATGAAGAGTCTCATCTATATAGCAATAGATTAACAGAAAAAAAGTAAGTTCATTCCGGCTCACAACTCATTACCGATATGAACTTGAAGTTTCCATCTTAGTCCTCGGAGCTCATAATGGCTTGCTTTCATGCCTCATTTCATAGGGGACTACAAGAGATGTGGGTTCTTTTTCTATATAAATTTAGCATCATTTAATAATCCAGAAATACAAATAAAAAATAAATAAGAGGTTAATGATGATTTTATGTGGGAATCTATTAGCTTTATGCATGGCAGACTCTATAACCATAACACTACTGCTGTCATTTTTATGCAAACATATCATAAATGAGGGAATAAACTAAGATCATGTTTTGACAGAGAGATGCTCTGAATGAGTTATTGCGTTATGCAAGCAAAAATAGACTCCCAGAAGGGTTGAGAGAACAAATGATGGCACACATGCAGCTCAAGTTCAAGACAGCAGAGTTACAACAAGAAGAAGTGCTACAGGACCTGCCTAAGGCTATAAGATCCAGCATTGCCCAACACCTTTTCCGTAGAACTGTCGAGAAAAGCTACCTATTCAATGGAGTCTCTGAAGACCTTGTTTCTCAACTGGTACCAATATTTCCATTTCTTTTATATGTTGTCACGCAGAGGATCCAAATTTAGAGCCTTCCATTTTATCTTAGGGTGAAGCGGGACAAATTCATTTTATCCATCTTCAATCCAACTCAGCAAAATTTAATGAAAAAAATCACTCATCCCCAACCTTAATTTATTTGAAAAAAGAAAAAAAACTGCCCTATAACGTTGAGTCAGATCAAACTCTGGTTCTTGTTATTTTGTCCAACACACATCGGGTTAGCAATAGCATAGAGGCCAATGCCTCATCGGCCTAGAAAATATCTTTCACCATGGTAAAATTACATTCCAATGTTAACAGTGGATGTCAGTCATGAAATGGTAATCGAAAGTTGTTCACCTTACTATCGAAAAACTATGATGATACCAAACAGCTAGTTTTCATGGCATTTTCTTCTTTCAGGTGTCTGACATGAAAGCAGAATACTTTCCTCCAAAGGTGGAAATTATATTACAAAATGAAATACCTACAGATTTCTACATTCTAGTCTCAGGAGCAGTGGTATGTTATCATTATTTTTAGGATGTTTATGCCCACTATTTAACCTGAGATGCAAAACCTAAACTTTCTGAAACTGCAGGATTTGCTGACATACAAGAACGGAACGGAACAGGTATGTCTTTTGCTAAGTGTATAATTTCATAAGGATTGCATTTATAGACTTGGAGCATAATATTCTCTATATTACTCGGGTGTAAATGTTAAATACAAGAACGTAACTAATGCGAATATGTTCAATTCTTTTTGAAGTTTTTCCATGCATTTGGAAGGTCATTGGAAGGTGAATATGGTTATATTCCTGTATCTTGTCTAAGATGTAGAACATGAATACTTCCAGAAAAAAGGAGTCAGAAAAACAAATAATATTCCTATTGACTTGGAAAAAATGTGAAGGGAACTACAATTACAGATTTTCCTTTTGCTTTTGGTCTTCCTAATGTTTCTGGAGGCGGGAGTGGGGTAGGCTCTATCAAAGTACGATTTTCAGAATGTAACAGAGATATTGTTGAAAGATGAGCAAAGTGAAGGATGCTTTGTTTTAATATCAACCTGAAACTAGAAACGAAGCAAGTCAATTATCGACTTCTTTTACTAATAGCCTAAAAAATTCACATGATGAATTGCTGCATATACCATAGACCAAAAAGACAACATATGATCATGAAGAAACATTATGATGGTTGGTCAAGAGACCCAAATGCATGTTGATAATAAGAAATTACTTTCTTGAGACCATAAGAGTGAAAAAGACATAACAGGTCATACATGTGATGTTAAAGTAAAGCATCTTCTTTCTTTCTTTCTTTCCATATCTTGTCTGAACTAAGTTCCTGCCTTTCCTTTTTTCAAGTTTTTGTCAAAACTAGGAGCTGCAGATATGGCAGGAGAAATTGGGGTAATTTTCAATATTCCCCAACCTTTTACAGTGAGAACGAAGAGGCTCTCCCAGGTTGTTCGGATAAGTCATCACCATTTCAAACAAATGATTCAACCACAGAGTGAAGATGGAAAGATTATTATTGCTAACTTCATGAAGGTTTGTAAACTTCATCTCTCTCCATATATAGGCAGTTTATAGTCAGGTTTACAGTATTAGGGGGAAAAAATTACAAAAGCAAAAGGGATTCAAGATGTGACCTATAGGTGAAAGCAATTTTTTAGAGGAAATCATCCGCATAGGGCCTAAAGCTGTTAAAGAAAACGTTTTAGTTACGAGATATTTAAATTTGAATAAATGGTTCCATGATTAGTTTGGGGAAAAAGTAAGCAATGAAACCTCACAACAATTCAAAGCACGATACATAGTCTTGTCCATAAATTCAAGAGCAGTTCTTTACTCTGACTCCTCTATTCACAGTACTTGCAAGGTTTAAAAGAAGATGTCCTACAGGAGATTCCTTTCCTAACAGAATTGCTGGCAGACCAGAATCAAAAGGTATATTTTCATACTAAAGTTGAACCTATTAGAGAAATGTAAGAAGATGATACTTTATTCTGTTCCTATGCAGCCTACGGAACAAAATGAGGAGCAACAAAACAGAGAAACATTGAATTCCCAAGATGCAAATCCAGAAGGTAAATAAAGAGCACCATCATTAAGGATGTATAATAGAAGTAAGAAATTTCAAGCATATACCATCTAGATCATATGATAAGCCCAGACAAAAGAAATTTCAAGCATATACCATCTAGATCATATGATAAGCCCAGACAATAAGTGGATGCACAGCCAAAGAACCATACTTTAAACTGATAATTAATAGAACCTATGGTAGCTGCAACTGGCTATTATAATATAATAAGCTGTCGACACATTTACTTGTTTTCCCTAGTATTATTGACTCTTGACTAGCATATTTGAGCATATGAACCAATCTGAAATTCTGAGAGGAAGATATTGAGTCTATCATATACCTTGAATGATAGAAATGATCTTAAAATGAAGTCAATAGTTTTCTCTATCTAGTCAATCTAAAAGTTCAGGCTCATCGATTGCACGACAGGCTATACCTATACCGAACAATTCTCAGAGAAATCCAGATATATGTTCTTTTCATAAATCATAATATGTAGATATTTGTAACTTACTGATTCCACTGTTTTGCAGGAAGAACAGGCACTTCCAGTCTTCCTGGTGAAAGCACAATCCGGGTGATAATTCATGGGCATCATCCAAGCGAAGGAACGTCTAGTGACAGATTGGGAAAGCTCGTGTATTTGACTGACTCACTTCAAGACCTCTTCAATCTAGCAGGTATTATAGTATGACAAGCTTCTTAAAAGCGAACATTTGTTTACTGAACTTCTAGTTGACATGCTAACCCAATTAAAACTCATTCCTTAGAGAAGGTGATCAATCACATGACTGCATGCTGAAAGATTTGATCTTGAGGCCTCGAACATGAAGCTAACTAGCTAAACCTACCAAACCAATAGAAAAGACTTCCATATCACTTCACACCATAGACTAAAACACTTAAGATATGGTATAAAAAATTTTAGAAAGCTAATTTCATTGATTCACATGATTGAAAAGTTAACAAACTTAGTAATGCAGGATACTGAATTCGGTTATATTTGGTTAATGCAGAGAAGAAACTTGGAAAGAGAGGGAGCACTCTTCTTATGGCTGATGGCTCAAAAGTTGAAGAACTGAATGTTCTGAGAGAGAATGATCACTTATTTGTTGTTTAAAGATTAAAGTAAATTTTGGTTTGGTATCCATACATTGATCTGTTTAAGTGATGATGGTAAATGTGTAATAAGTTATGCGTCAATGTTAATGGTAGTATGGGGGTGTATTTATTTCCCAATATTAATCCATCATCCATGAAAATAACGGGAAGGTGGTCATGGAAACTATATAGAGCTTAAAATTTTGAGTATCCGTGTCATCAAGCATGTCCAAAACAGTCTATGCAGCTTACTGAAACTGTTCCGTCTCTTCCTCCAAGCTTATCTTCCACTATTCCCCTAGAGTTTTAATCAATTTTACGAGGATGATCCATGAATTTTGATCCTTAATTTTGATTTTGTGCATTTTTATATATCAAATTTTGACTTAATTCAAATTTCATAAATCATTAACAATATTATTGAATTAGCACTATTTTATGTAGATTTATTATATACATAAATAATTATATTAATCAAATATAAAAATAAATATATGTACTCATTTCTTTAAAGGTGTATAATTGAATCAAAATTAATTTTTTTTTGACAAGTAAGCTTTCCATTTCATCCTAGCAAATGTTTGCTACCATTTTCAACAGAAAATGCTACTAACAGCAATTACAGACCAGACTCAACTAATCCCTATCAAAATCAATGTTTCATGTATTTATATGAATCATAATTCAAGTTTTATGCAATAAATTAATGTGTATTTATTAAGTTATATGTTGCATTATGTATTTATGTTTAATTGATACGTAAAATTAATAAAAACCAATTAAATTTTAAAATAACAATTGTTATTTTATTTATATTTTTATATAAAATCTAAAAAAGAAAAATACACAATGAATTTAGCTTAAAATAATATGATTTATACTATTTTGAGTTTAGCATTTCAACAAAAATCACAGTTTGTTGGGCCTCGTGGAATGGTACAAGGATGACAGGCCCAAGCCCATAAAATGTGCTTAACATCAGCCTAATCTCCAATCACGCATGTCTTAAGCACGTGCGAGGCATTTCCCCGCCAAAAACACCATACCCTTCCCGCCAAGAAGAACCCTGATGGGTAATAAACATAGAGGGAAAAAGTGGCCTCTGAGTAAACGATATTTGCTTCTTTTTCAGCGAGAGTGAGAGAAGATAATCGAAGGGGGAAAACAAAGAAGAAACAAAATGTCGGGATGGGACGAAGGAGCGGTTTACTACAGCAATCAGGCTCAATTCACGGAAGCCTCCTCGGAAGCGGAAGCAGCTGCAGCATCCACCACGGCGAGCCGCCACTCCGTTCTCCTTAAATTCAAGGAGTTCATCAGAAATTTTGAGAAGGAGAAGAACGTGTTCCCGTACAGGGAGAGCCTTGTCAATAATCCTAAATTCCTAATGGTCCATCTTGAGGACCTTCTTTCCTTCGACTCCGATCTGCCTTCCCTCCTTCGTTCCTCTCCCTCCGATTACCTGCCTTTGGTAAAACACTCTCACGAATCTCACTATCAATTTTTTCAAAATATATCCTATTAGCTTAACGTTTTTGCTTCTTAACAATTGGTGCAGTTTGAGACGGCGGCTGCGGAGGTTTTAGCGGGTTTGAAGATGAAAGTAGCAGGAGATTCAGGGGAAATGGTGGAGCCACAGAAGGGCGAGGTTCAAATATTGCTTACGTCAAAGGAGGATCCGGTTTCTATGCGTTCACTCGGGGTAAGTTTGAGAATTTGTTTGATATATTAGTATGAAATGAATGGGTTATTTTCAGTTATTGACTGATTTTTTTGTTCAATTTTCTTAGGCTCAATATATATCAAAACTAGTTAAGATATCAGGAATTACCATTGCTGCTTCAAGGATTAAAGCAAAGGCTACTTATGTGCATTTAATCTGTAAGAACTGTAAAAGTGCAAGGGCAGTTCCCTGCCGTCCAGGTCTTGGTGGGGCAATTGTTCCACGATCATGTGACCATGTTCCACAGGTTTATTTTAATCAAAATTTGAGTTGTTGATAATACTTATTTCATATTATAGCTTTGATAGCAGTTATGAAATGTTTGTAGCCTGGAGAAGAACCTTGCCCTATTGATCCATGGCTCATTGTTCCTGATAAGAGCAAATATGTTGATCAACAAACCTTGAAACTGCAAGAGAACCCAGAGGTAATGCTCTTGATTTTAAGAGAATAAGATACGAAAAAAAGTTATAGAATTGATTGAATTATGCATTCATGTTGAATTTGAAGGATGTACCTACTGGTGAGCTTCCTAGAAACATGTTGCTTTCGGTGGACCGTCATTTGGTTCAAACAATTGTACCTGGCTCGAGGTTGACAATAATGGGAATTTATAGTATCTTTCAAGCTTCTAATTCATCCACCAAGTAAGTCTCTTTGTCTTCAATTGACTGTTTCCTGTATATCTAGTCTCATCTTTCTCTTCTAATAGGGATTTTGATTCTGTGTGATTTATGTAGCCATAAAGGAGCAGTTGCAGTTAGACAGCCTTATATCCGGATAGTGGGAATGGAAGAGACGAATGAAGCCAGCTCTCGAGGGCCTGCCACATTCACCCAAGAAGAGGTAAATATCAAAGTGATCATTAATATTGTTTTCTTAAGAAGTTGCATCCCCACTTCACTGCATCTTTTGCCATTTCATCATGCTTTTTTTTGCTTTTGTGTGAACTATATGCATGATCGTGCTACTGTTATGTTCCTGCTGCTGGCAACTGATTTATGAATTGAGTTGATTAATTTAACTTGTATGACTTGGGTTTTTCTGCCCAAGTACTAAACTAAAGTTATTATGGATTCCCTTTGTCATCATCGCCATGTAAATTATCATTCACAGGTAGAAGAGTTCAAAAAATTTGCCTCAAATCAAGATACATATGAAGCCATATGCTCCAAGGTTGCTCCTTCCATATTTGGTCACGAAGATGTCAAGAAGGCTGTTGCTTGTCTTCTCTTTGGAGGAGCCAGGAAAGTAAGTTTCGTATCCTTAAACGTCTAAGTTTCGTATCCTTAAACGTCTACCCTTCAGTATTCCTACTATCTACTGTCATCATAACTGGTTTCATTAATGCGTAGAATTTGCCGGATGGGGTGAAGCTAAGAGGTGATATTAATGTGTTGCTTCTTGGTGATCCTTCTACTGCCAAGTCACAGGTTAGTTACATGTATCTTTGATGGTTGAGGTTGCTGAAATAGATTGCAATGCTTCACCATCACCTTTTGCCCTGTCTTTATTGTTCTACTTTTTATTTTAGGATATTTCTACGGGTTTTTTTAATTGAAGTTCTTCATACTATAATTTCTAGTGCTTCTCACACAATTTGGTGCTTGTTTTATGGTTACCTTGTAAAGTTTCTCAAGTTTGTTGAGAAGACAGCTCCAATAGCTGTTTACACTTCTGGAAAGGGCTCATCAGCTGCTGGTCTTACAGCTTCAGTTATTCGAGATAGTAGCTCTGTAAGTTCTTGGTGTGCTATGGCATCTAGTGGAAACAATTTTGTTTCACCGATTTCTTTGATTTATGCAAAAGTTTCTCACATTTATTCATGTATCAATGAAATGTCAGCGAGAGTTTTATCTTGAAGGTGGAGCCATGGTTTTGGCAGATGGAGGTGTTGTATGTATTGATGAGTTTGATAAGATGAGACCAGAGGATAGGTAAGTTAAATTAATGTCAAAACTTGTTGGGCTTTACCATTTATGATGCTTATGAAGTTTTGCTTTGTTTTGCCTAGGGTTGCTATTCATGAAGCTATGGAGCAGCAGACAATATCCATCGCCAAAGCTGGAATTACAACTGTTCTCAATTCCAGAACTTCAGTACTTGCAGCTGCTAATCCTCCTTCAGGACGTTATGATGATCTTAAGGTCAGTAGCTGCACTACCTGTTTCATTTTTGTCAAGTTCTCAAATTTATGCTTGCTATTCCTACGAAGAAACTGAAAGAAATGTAATCACCTTGCAGACAGCACAGGATAATATCGATTTGCAGACTACAATTCTTTCAAGATTTGACTTGATCTTCATCGTAAAGGATATCAGGATGTATGACCAAGACAAGGTATTCTTGTTATTTAGCTCACCTTAGATTCCCCCCTCAATGACAGCTAACTGAGAATTGTTTGTCAGAACATTTCTTGATTACGAAACAGTAATTTTTCTGTTTTAATGCTACAAGGATAAAACAAAAGCTCTCACTTATAGTTTTACATGTATTACTAGTGCCTCTGCCAAGGGCTTTGACTTCCACTATCCTTTTTACAGACAATAGCAAGTCATATCATAAAAGTTCATGCATCAGCTCAGACAGTATCCAATGATAGTAGAACTTCTAAAGAAGAGAATTGGCTGAAAAGGTACATGTAAAATAGTTGCTTTTTATTTTTAATAAATAAAATGAAGTCACCTGGCCATATTGAATGTTTATGCCATACTGTATATGCTGCTAAATTGAATCAAAATTTACAGGTATATACAATACTGTCGATCAGAATGCCATCCTCGGCTTTCAGAAGCTGCATGTGCTAAACTCCAGAGTGATTATGTTGACATCAGAAGGGTATTCTCAAACTTTAGCCAGAATTAATTTTTTCAAGTCTAATTAAAGTATCAAGGAGCCCTTACCGCCCATTATCATGAGAACTTGTGAAAGTGATTTTAAAATAATCTCAAGTTGTTTTAGTGTGCTAGCTAACATTTGTCATCAACATGGGTTACTATTGTAGGGCATGAGGCAACAAGCAAATGAGACCGGAGAGAGTGCCGCAATTCCCATCACTGTGAGGCAGCTGGAGGCCATCATAAGGTTAAGTGAGGCTCTGGCGAAAATGAAATTGTAAGTATTGGATCTAGCAAAATCAAGTTGTGAATGCTTAAAACTAAATTCAAACAGGAACTTGACTTATTTTGATAATTGGATAAATATTTTGTGGCCTGTTTTTGTATAAATAGAATAAAGTTCTGCCCCGTTTTAACATTTAAAATGTATTTCAGGTCACATGTTGCCACTGAAGGTGATGTAGCTGAAGCATTGAGACTTTTCAAAGTTTCCACCATGGATGCAGCACGTTCTGGAATAAACCAACATATTAATATCACTCCTGATATGGCCAATGAGATTAAGGTTTGTAGACATTCTTGCTGAACTTGTTCTTGTATTCTTGTGATCTTCTCTTAAGTTAACAAAATTCTGTACGTGTATAGCAAGCGGAGAACCAGATAAAGAGAAGACTGGGAATCGGAAATCGCATATCAGAAAGAAGGCTGATTGATGATCTTACTAGAATGGGGATGAATGAGTCAATCGTAAGTATAGTTAAAAACCGTTGTAGGAATTTAACTTTAGTATTCTTAGCGAAGAGTTAAAAAAGTAAGCTTTGTATTTGTAACATGGTTGATGTTATAATTGGCAGGTAAGGAGAGCCATTCTAATCATGCATCAGAGAGGTGAAGTTGAATATCAACGAGAAAGGCATATTATCGTTCGTAAAGTATAAATCTTGCGGTTGTAATTTTTGGAACCGAAATTATCAGGGCAGCAGTTTTATCGCAAGATGAAGTTCCAAATTCCAATTGTAGTGGTGGTCTTGATCAGGAATGACCGGACTAACAAAAAGTTGTGTAATGTTATGTTGTGCGTCTCTGCGACTTGTTTTGATCATACATTTTAATGGATTCAGTGTATGGATTGTCTCGAGACTGAATTATTTTTTTTTCAACAATTAAGAAAAAATGTAATTGAGGGCAAAAACCTGAAAAGGACAAACAGTCACCAACCTCAAGATCCACCAAGGGAGGAAAGGAGCAATTCCCAAATCGGTTCGGTGTAAAGCTTTTTAAAAAATATTCATACATTTAAAAATAATTAAAATTATTTATATTATAAATATTTTTATTTTTTTATAAATTTAAAATGCATCAGTAGAATTAAATTATTGTCTTGAATGAATTTGATGATTTTGGAGTTGTAGATAAATATTTGACCAGGTTTATTTTATACTTAATTTTTAAATAATTTTTATTAACTTTTATTTTTAACTTTATTTAATATTTTTTATAAGTTTTAATAATATTTAAAAAATTGAACTTTAAAACGAATAAACCTAGACACAATATGTTGACCTATTTAATTAGCTTTATTAATTCAGAAATTTAATTGGGTGAAGAAAATTGAGCTTAATTGAATTTTTTTAAAAATTGTCTAACATCAACATTATTACATTATAATGCTTAAATCACCCAAATGACAACTCAATTAATAATTATCGAATCGAAGGAAGGAGTTCCCGTATGCACCATACTCTCTCACCTAGTCACCTCCGCTCTGCCCTCCCAAAAGAACTACTTCTGCTTCTCCCCATTTACGGAAGGCTAGAAGAGTCCACAAGTAATTCTGAAAAAAGACGCAGTGCAAACCCACCATAGCCAATAGGACAATCATATTATCTTTACAACCCTAACCTCGTACCCCCCTCACAACAATAGATGGTTCTCTTCGATTCTTCAATATCTCCCTTAACCCACTCTGCCAAACTCTCTTCTCCACTGCTTCTCTCTTCTCTCTCCCGTCGTCCTCTCAGGT
Source organism: Gossypium bickii (assembly GCA_025503065.1). Taxonomy (NCBI): domain Eukaryota; kingdom Viridiplantae; phylum Streptophyta; class Magnoliopsida; order Malvales; family Malvaceae; genus Gossypium; species Gossypium bickii. The sequence continues at coordinate 6,855,228 of CP106709.1, forward strand.
TCCTTTAATCTACTCCACTCTTTCCTTCACTTCAAATTTACTCTTAAGCTCTAAACTTCAACGTTCCCCATTTGTTTATGGATGCAGATATGCAGTTCTTGGTGCTGGTTTTGCTGGTCTCTCCGTTGCTTGGCATTTACTCAAGGTACACTCCTTTTGCCTTGCAATTCTAAATCTTCTACCACTTCCCATTAATGGGTTTCTTTTGAATTTTCTGATTGTTGTCGCATTGCCTTTTTCCAGGAGAGTCCTAAGGATTTGAACCTGCACATTGACTTGTATGATGAAATGGGCATTGGTGGAGGCGCTTCAGGAGTCTCTGGGGGACTCCTCCACCCCTATTCTCCTAAAGGTTTTGCATCAACTCCTTTCAATGTATGCTAATTCTTTATGCTTTGAAAAGAACCCAAGTCCTTTTTTCGCCATGTTTTGTAGCTTTTCTGCCCTGCTGAGCTTATCAGTGAATATGCTTGGCAGTTAAGCTTCTATGGAGGGGTGCCGAGTGTTGGCAAGAATGTATGAAGCTCTTAAGCATTGCAGAACAAGCCTTTAGTTCCGAGGAGGTTTTGTTTTCCTTAAGTGGTGAATTTGATCAAGATTTTGGTGGGATTTTAGACCGGAGAAGGTTTGTTTTTGTTCTTCATTTCACATGCAGATGTCTAATTTTTATCCTCTTTTTACTATATTTGCCTGTTTAAAGGCATTTCTCGGTTTAACATTTTATTAATTTGTGCTCATAGGGGCATTATAAGACCTGCCACAAACATGAAGACTTTGAATGTATTGAATGATGTAATTTCCTCAACCCTTGTTAATGCAGCGCTAATTGATTTATTTATATATATGTATATGTATATATATGTTTATATATGTATGTTATATACATGTTTATATATATGTATCATCAATTGTCTAATGATGGGTTTTCTATCTTGGTGAAATCAGAATGCTAAGAACTGCCTTGCCAATTGCAAAGTAGAGATCATTGATAAGAATGCTGCTGAAAAGCTTGTACCCCATATGCATATGCCTTTCAACTTGGCATTTTATATGCCTGAAGCTATAAATGTGAATTCTAAGTATTATCTCAATGTAAGGATAACTAGGCTTTTGTTCTTTGACATTATCTATCAGTTCCATTTTTGTGTTCTTGATAATGTCCTTTTCTTTTTGTTATTCTACCAGGCACTCTTTTTAGCTTGTCAAAATATAGTGAAGGAATTATCTGCTTCCGGCTTTGGAAAGAAAAATCTTTGTTTACAGAAGAAATCTGTTTACGAACTCCGTGAATTAGAAGGTAAGCAATGCTTTCTTAGACATGGTGATGGAAAAAATGTTGAGAACAAGTTCGTACACTGGTGGACTCCGGGGAATGGTTTTGTTTATTTCAGGGAGGGTTATTTTTCTTTCTTGTTTTCAGCATGTTTGTACTAATATAAATGGCTATTCCATTTCATTCCAGTGAACCAAATGTGCTCTAATCTATGCTTGTATTTTTTTTTTTTTTTAGGAGAATATGATGCTGTGATAATATGCTTAGGTGCCAAAGCAGACTTGCTTCCGGAGCTTGCAGGGAAGCTTCCTTTGAGGACATGTAGAGGTGTTATTTTGCACTTACATCTGCCTGATAATATAGGGTAAGGCTTCTCACTTGCACTATGAAACTTGAGGGCTGGTAATTCAGGCAATAATTTCAGATATGAAATATGGCTTGTAGTCTTCACATGAAACTGTAGTTCCACATACAGTCAACCTCAAAATGGTTACTGAGTGTGAGTTCATGTATAGAAGATGAAACATGGCATGGCAAATGACGACTCTAGCTTACTTTGGCTTTTATAAAGCACCCCTAACCGGCTAATCCTAACCTGGATTTGACAGCTCGGGTACTTGTGTTATAATCATGTTGAATGTATTATATATTAATAAAACGTTTTTGAATTATTTGCATTGTATATATGTTTTAGTTATTTTTCTCGTATCATGTTCATGCCGACTAATCATGCTGTATTCTAAAGTTACCAACTTTAGTGATATGGCCTTGGGGTTCATCCTCAAATTTCTAAAAATAATGTTCTTTCAGGGAAGATTATCCTGACCATGGACCTTCAATAGTATCAGATGCATGGCTTGCTATCAAGGGGAACCGTAGTTTGTATTTGGGTTCGACATGGGAATGGAAGTCAAGAAATTCTTCATCAAATGTCTCAACAGATGAAGCTTCCGATGCTCTTCAAGAGCTTCTTCCAAAAGCATCTGCTATTTACCCTGGTATAACGAGCTGGAGTTTTGCCGGAGCAAGGGCGGGTTTAAGGGCAATGCCACCGCTCACTCCTCACGGATCACTTCCGCTTTTGGGATGTGTCAACAATATTTTAGGCAATGATCTTAAATGCAAGTATTGGTTACTCGGAGGGCTTGGTTCGAGGGGATTGTTGTACCATGGTTGGCTAGGTAAGTTGACGGCGGAGGCTGCCCTCTCTTGTAATGAACAGATTATCCCTTCTGAACTAATCTCATGGAAGAATAAAGATAGTAGATCTTAACACTTTTTTTTTTTTTTTTTTTGAATTGTAAAGACATGAATGTTACATAAATAATAAAAAAAAATTGATACAATAATCCCTTTAATACAATTAAAAACAACTAATCTCATTTCCCCTGCCTCTAAAAGATTAAAACAAAATATTTACAAAGCAGGGCACTTTTTTCTTTCTGATGTCGTCTTTTCTCTATCACATGCTTCATATACTCCAGCCATTCGGATCAAACTAAGCTTTAATTGTCTTTGGCTTCACCACTGATTCAACCTCACCCTTGTGTGTGTGGAGCTCCTTAGCCTATCAAACAAAAGCTATGTCAAACTCTGATCATTGTTTAGGAAAAAAGACTCGTAAAATCATGCTTCTCAATGGTGATGATTGAAAAGTCAAGGGTTTAAACAGAGCGTTTGATGAACACTTAGATTTTTATTTCATTTATATTTGTTTTTCAAGCTTCCTCTATATAATTATAGATAAGAATGTTTGATTTATTTATATTCCCAAATAAACTTGTTTATGAAAGACGAAGAGAATGTAAACACAATTTTAAGATTCTTTAACATATATGAATAAATAAACTAAAAATAAACAAACAAATACGTGTGTATATATATTTCTGTAGCTAAATTTGGATAAATTTAGATCCCTAGCTGTGGAGTGTGGACTATACCTTTCAATATCAGCGCGCTTCTTAGGCTGCTGCTGTTGAGCTAAATCAGACAATTGAAACAAGCTCATCATTGGACCAGGTTTCAGGTGGTGACGAGACGCCTTGAAGTGGACTGTAATTTGGTATCAATTGTACCTCACTCTCTCCCTTGAATGCAGTCTAAAATTAAGGACAAGTTTAATCAGAGACAAATACTATTTAAATAGTTTTAAAAAATGTAGATATAAACTTTATAATAAAAAAGAAAGGTGGTGTTGTTTGACCTTGCTCTGAACTACGTCTCCCCAGGCATCACCAGTCAAAGCGTAGCGAATGATGAATTTGAGGACATCGAGAGGGATGTATGTGATAATGCTAAATACCCAGATCGCTCCTGCCCATTCCCATCCAACGCCTTGGATCCTGGCGAATCCCCAGTTTGCATACACAGCAAGCAGAGTCGCCACCTTTTTTACCAAGTCACAAGAGTTTATTATACAATTAAGTTGGTTTCACATTAATTCAAATGAGCTATTTGAGTTTATATGATTATGGATTTACCAGTTGTGCTAAAATGAAGGCAATGAGAAGCAAGGGACCAGGGAGCTCGATGAAAGACCAGCTCCGGGACCGTGTGACGAAGATGAGTGCTTGACTGACAGTACTGACTTGAAGGTACAGAGCTGTAGTAAGTGCGTCCTCATTATCATTGATTGGCTTAACCCCAAAAGTCCTCTGCAAAAATCAAAGACAATGTTAATATATATTTTGGAATTTATAGGGTAATCGGGAGTTTCAGAGTGTGATTCACTTACAGTGAAGAACTCAGTGTCATGAACAAGCCAGAAAAAGAAGACGGTAACAATAGCCATGTAGGTACCAAGGACAACCCCAGTGGCAAAGATTTCGTCTAGCTTCCATGTGTCAGGCTTCGGGGATGGCCTTACCCTGTCTTTCGAGATAGTCATAATGGTTCCATCGTTGAGGATTGCAATGACCAGTACCATGAAAGGCGAGAAATCGAACTTCCAAATGAGAGCCACCAACATGAACCCCAGCACGATACGGATCGTGATCGAAACTGCGTAGATGGTGTAGTTTTTCATCCTTTGGAATATGGATCTGCTTGTCAATACCGCGCTCACTATCACACTCAACCCTGGCTCAGTCAACACTATGTCCGAAGCACCCCTAGCCGCGTCAGTTGAATCGGCCACTGCTATGCCGATATCTGCCTTTTTAAGTGCTGGGGCATCGTTCACACCATCTCCTGTCATGCCACATATATGCTTCCTTTCTTGAAGTCTTCTAACAATTTCGTACTTATGTTCTGCATACAACAAATTTTAAGTAATTTGATGAAACTACGAATAGTAAACTTATGAACTTGAGGTGATTAATCTAATTACCAGGGAAGACTCCTGCAAATCCATCAGCTTTCTCAATGAGGTCATCAATAGGAATAGCAGCAATATCCTCATCCCCACACTGGCCAAGTAAGGCAGAAGAGGGATACATATCAGTCCCCATCCCAAGTCTCCGACCGGTCTCTTTGCCAATGGCGAGCTGGTCACCGGTGATCATCTTAACACTGATGCCAAGTTCAAGTGCCCGTTTAATAGTCTCAGCACTATCATGCCTAGGAGGATCAAAGAGAGGCAATAGTCCCACAAACTCCCAAGGTCCTCCAGGGCTTTCCTTTGTTTTCTCCGGAATTGTCTATGAAAAATGACACCGTAAAATGGTTAGCCAAAATGGGCATTTTCATATGAAATCACGTAAGTATGTATTAGCATTGGGTTTATCCACCTGTCTAGCAACCCCCAAGGACCGTAGGCCCCGGTTGGCATAGCCGTCGATGATACTGAGCGCCTTTTTCCTCAAGCCCCCAGTGAGCCCACAAAGATCAATGATCTGCATCGAACCAAAATTAGGATTTTGGATATTGAGACACCACAATTGTGTAACCAAGTTTTCCGATGTTGTCTTACCTCCTCGGGAGCGCCTTTACTGCAACGATGCCACTCGCCTTTGCTGTCAGTGTAGGTAATAGCAGTGCGTTTATCAACAGGGTTGAAGGGTAAGAAGTGTAACTCAGTGATTCCTTCCCTTGCCTGTTTTCGGTCGCTCAACATTCCTACAATGCAAGCATCAATGGCGTCCTGGTTTTCAACCCTGGAAGCCCTTGCAGCAAGTAGCACAAGAGTGTCGACGTCCATATCATTTATAAACACCTCAACGAGATTCTTGTCTACTGTTAGCTTGTTAAGGGTTAAAGTCCCGGTCTTATCACTACACAGTATATCCATCCCTGCCATCTCTTCAATGGCAGTCATCCTCTTGGTAATGGCTCCTTGCTCTGACAAACGGTGAGATCCAATAGCCATTGTTACAGACAAAACTGTAGGCATGGCAATTGGGATTCCTCCAATGAGAAGCACCAACAGGTTGTCAATACCATCTCTATAGTTCCTATGCTGGATTGGGTACATCACTATGATCTCAATCACCATTCCAATTCCAATGGAGAAGATACAAAAGTTACCAATGGATGTCAACACCTGGAACATAATGGGTTACTATTACTTCTTACTATTACATAATGCAAGACATGATGGACATTTTTGCACTATCAGAAGTACCTGTTGGAAGTGACCAGCGTTGTTGGTGTTGTCAACGAGGTGAGCTGCCTTGCCAAAGAAGCTATGAATACCGGTGGCGATGACAATGGCATCGAGCTCACCTTGTTTGCAGGTGGAACCTGAGAAGACTAAATCACCAGGATTCTTTGTAACAGGTAACGACTCACCGGTGAGGGCGGCTTGATCGATTTTAAGTGGATCGCCTTCCAAAAGACGAGCATCTGCCGGGATAATGTCTCCTAATTTGACACTGATTATATCTCCAGGTACTAAAATTGATGCCTCTTGCTCACTCCATTTCCCATCTCTTAGCACCTACAAAGTGAACCATGATGTTGATAGAATCTCCATGACTATGACTATGAATATATATATATATACATACATATGTAGGTATAATATACCTTAGTTTTGGGTGCAAGACCAGCCATTAAAGCAGCAGCGGCATTGCCAGCACTGTTTTCTTCTATGAAACTGATTGTTGAATTAATTAAAAGCAAAGTAACGATACCAACGAAATCTGGCCAGTCAGGAGGCTTGCCTCCTCCATTGGCCAAAACAATGGCCATGATGGCGGCAGCCTCCATCACCCATGACAGTGGATTCCACATAAACCCCAAGAACTTAAGTACTTTGTTATCTTTTTTCTCTTCAAGCTTATTTTGGCCAAAAATGCTTAGCCTTGTTTCTCCTTCTGCTGTTGTCAAACCCTCTTTCGTGCATTTCAGCAGCTTAAAAACCTCTTCCACAGGGATATTCTCCTACAAAAAAAAAAAAAAGAAAAAGAAAAAAAAAAGACCCCATCAATTTATTTATTTTTTAAATGCAAAAGGAAAAAAAAGGATTTAAACTAGAACATGCTTACAAGATCAACACTCTCGTTTTTGATCTGCTCCAAAGAGATATCACCATCAGAAGCCATTGGATACAGACGATAAAAGACAAAAGCAACTTGTTTTTATTTCGTTTATTAGAGAAGAAAGAAGAAAACTCTTGATTCAAAGACGCTGTGTTTTCTGCCTCTTGAGCTTCTTCTTTCTTCAATGTATAACCTTAGTTTTCCCTGTCTCCCATTAGACAGGGATGGATATACAAATTAATGTGAAGAGGTGATCAGTTGTTCTTTTTTTGTTTATGCTCAGAAGGATAGGAATGTTTATTGGTTGGAAATTTGCTTTCTTTATAAATAACTTGAAAACAAGACACAAAAAGGTAAATGAGAGAGAGAGAGTTAGTAATGAGGTTGAAATGAAGCTGGGTTGTTCATGTTGAAAAACCCTGTGGTCTGCCATAAGTCTCGGTGTTTTTAGGTTTGTGGTTAGCTGTTTTATTAGAGTATATCTTTATACCGTCCCCCCATTTTGTTTGTTTTGAAACGTAAAATGGTTTTCAATGGTTTATGGGAAGAACAAGTGTCAACTCCATTTTTCCTTTGGTGTTGGAGGGATGAGGATGATACCATTGACATCTTTTTTTAGCGACAGCCGCTAAAAGAAGTAAAAGAAAAGTCAAAACAATAACAGCAATCTAAACTAATGGTGGCTTTTTATAGGGTTAGGCAATCAATTGGATACAAAATTCTTTTTTGGTTAAATTTATTTGGTTTAAAATAGATAAATGATATTTTAAAATAGGGTTAATATATCGTTTAACATTTAAGTTTGGTTTTAATATTTATTTCGGTACTTAAATTAAAAAATATCGTGCGACTCAATAAATATTTAACACATGTTCTAGTAAAAAAAATATAGTTACTTAATCAGGAGAAAAAAAAAAGCTCAGATACTAATATTGAAGCCAAACTTAAATATTTAATTGGGGTCAAAATAAGCTTAAGTATCAAATTGGAAAACCTCAAGTACTAAATTGAACATTGAAGACAAATTCAGGTACCTAAGTTCTTGTAAAAAAACATACGTGCTTAATTGGGACAAAAAATACTCAGGTACTAAATTGAACATTGAAACCAAACTTAGGTACTTAATTTGGGTCAAAACAAACTCAAGTATCAAATTGAAAAAAAATCAAGTACCAAATTAAATATTGAAGCCAATTCAGGTACCGAATTGAGAAAAAAAACCCAGGTACCTAGTTCTAGTTAAAAAAAACATAGGTGCTTAATTGGACAAAAAATACTAAGATACTAAATTGAACACTAAAGCTAGACTTAGGTACTTAATTTGGTCCAAACAAACTCAAGTACTAAATCGAATATTGAAGCCAAATTTATATGCAAATTGAAAAGAAAAATCGAATACCAAATTAAAAATTGAAGCTAAATTCAGATCCCAAATAATATATTAACCATTTTAAAAATTTATTCAAACTCAATTAAACACCGAAACTCAATATTGAAATTATTCTAACATAGTCCAATATGAATGAAAAAATGGAAATAATTGATTGAAAAAAATCTATTAAATTTGGTTTAGTTAATTGGGTTATTCACTTAGATTTCGTTTGATTGAAATTGTTTTCCAAATTACAGTTTACTCCATTTTTTTTTGTTTAATTTAGAAATTAAACCTATCAAAGTGACCATTCATCCCTCCCTACCACTTTATACGAATCTATCAATTCGAGAAAAGATTATATGAAATAGTAATATTACCCATTTTCAATAGTTTAATGCTATGTTAGCGATTTCATCTTATATTTTAAGATTTTTATTTAGATTTGATTTTTTTTTCAGGGTGGAAATGTTAAAATTTAGGATGAAAATACTAATATGATATTAAACTATTGAAAAAGAGATACATATGACGTAGCGTTATTGTTTCATACAATTATTTCCCGATTCAATTATTTCCCGATTCAATTAACGAAATAAAATGAAAACAGAAAGACTTTGGAAAAATGAAGAATATTTACCAACTAAAAGGGGTAGTTATACGATGTGACCATGTGCTGCTATTTTTGTGTTTTATAAATTATATTTTTTATATAATTATTAGTGTATGAACGAAAAAGTTTAATTGATGATTTAGCTTTTAAAGTATTCTTATTTTTTAATTTTGGTATTTGATTTTTTTTGTTTTAATTTGATATTTAAAGTATAAATCAGTTCTCAATTTGGTAACTACAGTATGCCTTCATTATATTTTTAACTCCATCTTGAATAGATAGCCAAACACAAACCTCCACGTGACAGCCTTTATGTTAAAAAAAAAATGTATATACACATTAAAAATATGAAAAATGAAACTAAATATATACAAAATTCATTCAAACTAATATATATAAAATTACTTGAAATTTTGCAATTACTTGAAATTTAAATATTTTTTAAAATTTATAATTATATATTCTAAAATTTTATAACTTTTTTTTGAATTTTTTAAACTTTTATAAATTATATATTCTTTTATATTTTTAATAAATATAATATATATAATAAAAAATAAAAATAAAAAAGACGCACAGTTGATCAACATCAATCAATTGTCCTTCAATGACAGTCAATAATCAAGCAAAGTCGATAATATTTTTTAATATTTAAATATTTAAATTATAATTTTCTATATTTAATTTAAATTTAATATTTTTATTTTAAACAAATTTAATTTTCATGTGACATTTTTCATTCATAAAAACAAACCACCAAAGTGGCCTAATAGACTTTTTTAACAGCAATTACAAAATGGATCAAAAATAAAAAAATGGATACTTTTTAATACTAAATTAGAAAAATAAATTTAAATATCAAAATAAAAAAATAAGTATAGATAAGTGCTAAATCATAAATTAAGCCTAATAAAAAAACCTTCAATTGAGATTATTATTACAATTCAATGACTTAATTTTAATTAAAACTCAAATTCAATTAATTTACTAGGGATGAGTTTTGACTACAACTTCAACCTTTCCCTAAAGGTTCATTGGCACTTCAAATTCAACAAGTATCAACTAAACCAACTCATTTTTCCCCATCCTACAAGTCCATAAGTTCCTTTAAAACATTATAAACCTCTTCAACCATCCTATCTTAAAACAGACATCATAGACATCACGTCATGTAACCAATTACGTCATACCCATGATCTATGGACTATCAATCTTGCTAAAGCTCACTCATTTGCACAACTTGGGTCCTATGAGATATCTGCCTCATTCTCCAACCATACAAACTATTTAACTGCTATGCTACTCCGACTCTTTTCGAGACCCATATCTGACTACATGATTAAGGAGATACGACAATCCATAGACCCTTCAAATACAAAAACATAACCATGTCAAACACATACCCATATCCAACATTCTAGTTTACTCTAAGTAACAACCTTACTGATCAAAGTACTTTTCATTTCAAACTACTACATAGTCTCCTTTGTGTGGGAACACAGAAAGCATTTGCACTTTCAAGCAAACTTCACGATCATCTTAAATAGAAATGACAGTCTACAAAACAATAATCGAAGATTCAAAGATCTCTTCCTATTTTAAACCAAATTCCTACTCTCCATATTACCTCCAATATCTCTTTTAATGCAACAAGACATGTCACTCAGAAAAGCAAGGCTAAACAGAATCAGTTATCACTATTATTACCCAGTGTTGTCAAGGGCACAAAGTGCAGTCTAGGCGCTAGAACCCTTATATTGGCTCAAGCACAAGGTGCAAAAGAAAGCACTAGCCTTTGTAATGTAAAGCACAACATATACATGTGAGTTCTTGTATTTGTGTATACACATGTATATATGTACATACAAGGCTAAGACATAATAAACTCCAAAATGTGGTATAATTTATCTGCATGTATTTTTTTATTACTCAATACCCATGATTTCTTTACTGTCAATGTCTATAGTTGAATACTGAAATATTGAGAAGTATAGAGTTCAATAATATCCATTTCTTACCAATAAAGGTATATCTAATGAAAAACATGAGAAATATAAATTAAATTAAAGAGAACTTCAATCAGGTGGGTTTTTATTATGCGTATTCCCTCACCAAAAAAAGCACACTTAAGCATGCCGGACACAGGCCTCGACCAAAAGGGGCTAAGGCATTTTTATTGTCTAGCGCTAAGGTGCAAGGTGCAAGCACACTTTGATGAAACCTCGACACACTGCTATTACCTAACAATTTCAAGTTCATTGATACAGAACAACAACATGATTAAGATTCAGATAAACTCAACAAGGTCATTCCCAAGCACATAAAGATCATCAAAAAGTAGAATTCAATACCAAGCAACCAAACGAAGATAATGAGAATAAGGAACTGAAAGTGGAATATAAAATACTTGAAATATTGCCAAAAATCTCATCAAAATCTTTAATTTAAGAATCCTTCATCCTTGGTAGTTTCCTATATTAAACCCCACATCAAAATGTCTGCAAATAAACTTGGGAAAAAAAGAAAAGCTTGAACCCAAATAAGCTCATGGTGCTTAGAACCCTAGCTTGGTGCGGCGCCAATGCCTACGCTTCGCATTGTACCTGCAATCCAAAAACCAAAAAAATTCAAAGGAACTCATCAATAAATTATCTGAAAATATCTTAAGAATGAAACCAAAATAATAACTTCTAAGCAAATTTGAGCGAAAAATGAAGAAAAATGTATTGACCTGATGGTGTTATCAGTGCGCATACGGATCCAGTAAGGGATGGGCCTATTCTGCCTCATCTTCTTGGCCAACTTCTTCTTGATCATGAAAGTCTTGTGTGAAGGCTGCCATGTCAAAATAAACAAATTCAAAAGATCAGATAGGGTACTTTCAAAACTCAACTTTGTTTACATATAATGGGAGATAACCAACCATTTTTGCACAAAGAAGAAAAAAATAAACAGAGCAATTAAAGCTTGAAATGAATGAATCGATTCAAGGAAGATTGGAAAGAGAAGAGGAGATTACCATGATTGGCGGTGACTTGGAGCTTTGGAGGGAATGCGGCGCTAAGGAGAATGAAAGCGGTTCACGTAATAAATTAGTGCTGCAACTGGAATTTTAGGGTTTACCTTAATTTTATTGAGCCTTTCATGTATTGTTGATGGTTTTCGGCTCAAACATAGCTGGGTTTCTTCTATTCATTATTTGGGCCTTTCCAATAGGATTTCTTGATCTGAAAGTTATATGCTCTATGATGAGAGCTAGGTTTAAGTTATTATCCTAAACTCGAAAGTTTATTCTAAATTCGAGATAGTTTAAGTAAAAATATTACGCTAAAAAACGGACTTGAATAAAGTATTAAGCCATTTTAAAATATGACTTGAGCTTGGGCTCAAACTTTTGAGGCCCATACCTAGACCAGTCGAACTTGTTTTTTTATGCTTATGGTATAATATATTATATAATTTATAACACATAAAAATTAAAATGATAGTAATATATGGTTAAAAAAAATGTTAAGATATATATAATTGTTAATATTAAAATTAAAATGATATAAATAATTTTTTTTAAGATAAAAATAATATGAGTAAGTCTAAAATGAGTTTAGAGTTATTTATAAATATGGACGTGCATGAGCAAAAATTTAAGCCCATATATCATGTTAAGATAAACTTAAATAAATATAAAATATATTAATATCCTGTTTTAGCACGACTCTTCGCATGAATACATCTATTTATAACCGTAAACCTCCCCTTTCTGGGAAAGGATTGGATGAAACGGTTACGCCACGTCATCCATATCCCTTCCCAATCAATTAATGACATGTCAGCTAATTTTTACATGTCATTTACACCTCATTTGATTAGATTTTTTAATCATTTAATGACATATCTCATTTACACCTCATTTAATTAGATTTTTTAATCACAAATTCCTAAAATCCCAATTAAAAATTATTCAACCCTAATAACAATTCTATCTTCACCTCCCTGCCTTACTGCTAACGTCTCTGCCTGCTATTATTTTTTTCTGCTTCAATTACTCTGCTTCAATTACTCTGCCCTGTTGTTAACGTTTCTGCCCTGTTGCTATTGTTCTGCTTCAATTACTCTGCTTCACATCTCTACCCTATCGCCTCTTGCTTTTTTTTCAAAGAATCACATTGCTTTGGTTTTTCGATTGTGTTGCTACAATTTATTTTACAGGTGAGTTTTTTTTTTCTATTACGCTAAAATAGATAGGAAAGCAAGAAAGTCAATGCTAGTTCTTAATAATTAAATGAATAGTTTAAACTATTCTTGAGCAGAAAACAAAGATCTAATCTTTAGATAGCTTTTCATGTAATACAATATAATTAAATAGTTTTAGATAAAATTAGCGAATTTTAGCATTATGCTCAATTGGATCAACATGTTAGGTTATTCAAGGCTGGTTGGGTGATTTAGTTTGGGACATTAAATATTTCCACTTGATTTTCATTTGTTTGAAATATAGTTCTATTTAGATTCTTTGAAATAATTGTGATTTTTAATAATAATGACTTAGCGTACTAAAAAAAGTTATATGATTTTTGAGCCGTGTTTTTATTAGATTTGAATTGTTCTTTTAAGTTTTTTAAAGATTTCTTGTATTATCATGATTTTTTATTATATATTAAAATTTATTCTCAGGTTTTGTTAATTTATAATTTTCATTTATGGAGACAAATCAAGATGAAATAGTTCATCTTGTCAGGAAACAAGATACTTCTGTTGAAGAAATAAAAGTGGGGCTGAAAGTGCATTCTGAAGAAGAGGCTTATAATCTTTATAATCAGTTTGCTTTGAGTAAGGGGTTTAGTATTCGAAGAGGAAATAAGAGACGAAGTATGACTGAACCTATAAGACAACATGAATTTTTATGCTCGAAATCTGGGTATCATGAACACGAAGATATTGGCAAAGTGAAAAAATTTAATCGTCTAGAGACAAGGATAGGTTGTCAAGCTAAAATTCGTTTTACAAAAGAAAAAGGTGTTTGGGTTGTTTCTTACTTTAATGATTATCATAATCACCACTTAGCAACTTCAGAAGAAATAATTAATTTAAGATCAGGAAGAAAAATTTTGGAAGGACATGGAGATGTTATTCGTTCAATGGTTGCTGCAGGAATTAAACAAACAAGTTCATATTCGTTTCTCAGGAAGGAGATTGGGTTTGAAAATATTACATTTACCAAACGAGATTGTCATAATTTCTTGCGAATTGAAAGAGAGAAACTGATTGAAGGAGGGGATGCACAGAGCATCATCATTTTTTTCAAACATAAGCAAGCTGAAGACTCTATGTTTTTCTATTCAATGCAAGTGGACCAGAATAATCGACTAGCTAATTTTTTTTGGAGAGATGGAAGATCAAAATTGGATTACGATTGTTTTGGAGATGTTCTTGTGTTTGATACCACGTATAGAACCAATAAGTATAATTTGGTTTGTGCTCCATTTGTCGGAATCAACAATCACTGGAATACTGTTTTGTTCGGTTGTGTTTTTTAATCGAATGAAACCACTGAGTCATTTACTTGGCTATTTGAAACATTTTTAGAAGCCATGGGCCATCGACAACCGAAAAGTATTTTTACTGATCAAGATCAAGCGATGATGAAAGTAGTAGAGATTGTCCTCCCAGAATCTTCTCATAGATTATGCATGTGGCATATTTCAAATAATGCTAAACAACATCTTGCTAGTCGTTTTGTCAACGCCGAGTTCAAAGCACAATTTAATAAATGCTTTTATGGATGTGAAAGTGAAACAGAGTTTGAATCAAGTTGGGCTACCATGATTGAAAATTTTGAACTTCAAGATTATGCTTGGCTTAAGAGACTATATGAGCTTCGCTTAAAATGGTACCCTGCCTTTAGCATAGATATTTTTCGGCTTGAATTAGATCCACTCAAAGAAGCGAGAGTATGAATAGCATATTACATCAGATTATGAATTGCTATTTATCTCTGATTCAGGTTATACAACATTATGAGGAAAAGGCAAAAGAATTTCGCCATATAGAGTTAAATCAAGATTTTCAATGTAAAAATGGAGCACCAAACAAAGTTAATGGACGTGGGATTTTGAAGCATGCATCCAATGTTTACACTCTTGCTATGTTTAAAAAGTTTGAAGAGGAGTTGATGGATTGCATAGGCTTGAATTGTGTTGAATTTAGTAATATCGAAAATATTTCTTTATATCATGTGACTGAAGATGGACGTGAAAGAATTTACTGTGTGGAGTTTGATGTTCCGAATAGCACTGTCTCATGTAGTTGTAATATGTTTGAAAGTCTTGGATTACTTTGTCGTCATGCTTTACGGGTTTTTCTTATGAATAACATTAAAGAGATACCCGAAAAATATATACTTAGGAGATGGAAAAAAAAAGCAAAGTCGTTGTTGGCAAGTGATTTTAGAGCCTCATCAGCACATGAAGAAAAATCTAGTTGTTTATTGCGCCTCAGTGAGTTGAATCATATCGGTTACAACCTTTTTGACAAAGGTTCATTGACTCTTAAGTGTACTGAAATTGTCAAAGAAAAACTATTTGAGGTATTGCACTTAGTTGAAAAGGAGATGGCAACTATGCAAGAAGCTAATGATTCAGAAATTTCAAAGCATACATATTTTCAAGATGCAGTCAATGATGGCAATGGGAGATCAAGTGAAAAATTAATGTTTGATCCTGTATGTGTCAAAACAAAGGGTTCAAGAAATTCTTGAATGAAAAGCCAATTCGAGAAAAATCAAAAGAAAAAAACAAAGAAGGCAATGCTCTCTCAAGTTTCAAAAGATAAGGAGAAAATATCAAGTGAGTATGCTTTCCTTTATTATTATTTTTGCATCTATTTGTTATGTTATTTAATTAATTTATGTCTTGAATTTAACAAATAATTTTTATTTTGACTAAAGGAAACAAAACAAATCACTTATGCACGAAGGTTCTCCAGTAGTGCCTCTCCTAATGAAGTCTCAAACTCATGGTTATTCTTTCTATCATCAAATCCCAATGTTAATGACTCCAAACTACCATAATCACTTTTTTCATCCTCTACAGGTATTAACTGAATGCATTATTCTTTTTAAATGTCAAAAGTCATAAATATTTAAGTACATGTATTGTAAAAATATTTTTATGTAGGATTTTTCTTCAAATTGGAGGTTCAATTCTTCATCTAACATGAGTTAATACTAAATTGCTGGAAGAGAATGATCCATCGCTATTCAAGACTCAAGTAATATGTTTTTACTTATAGTGTCACAAATTATTATTTATATAATTCAAATGTTTATCTAATCGTATAAAACTTTTAATGCAGGAACATTTCTCAAATAGTTTAGAATCTCAAAAAAACTGATGATAATTCATGAGAAATACTTCAATTTTATTATTATTTGTAATTCTTTCATAATGTTTTGAGAATAATACTATTATATAGTTTTTATAATGCTATCTTGTATTTTGTTTTAGTTATTATTTAATATGGAATAAGTTCAATCAATATTTTTATAAGTATATTATTTTGGTAATTCGATGTATTTTTCATTCTATCTTGCTTTTTATGTTGGATTATCAAAGGCGCTTATAAATCATTGAAAATATTAATTTTAGATTATTTGCTCTATTTTCAATCGGTTATCTAAACAAAGATCATGTTACTTCGATAATAACCAATTAATTTTTTTATACAATTGAATAATTAAATTGCAGTGAGGAAAGGAGGAAAGATTTACAAATATAGGGACTGAACCTTGAACCTCATCTCAATTAACTTAAAATCCGCACAAATTTATCGCTGAGCAAGTGAAATATCCACAACAACCAATTAGTTGCTATATTAAATCAATTGTTGAACAGAATAGCCAAAATCGAAGCTCAACTAAATATGCACAATATCAACACGTAATTTGTTTGTAAATTGTATCACAATGATAAACATTATAGCAGATTGTTTTTGAAGGTGGCCTTTCTAAAACCTGCAATTTCATTGAAACATCACCAGAAACTTGAAGAGAACAAAGGCAAAGTAATAGTTATTACAGGCACTTGCTTAGCTGTAGCGTTCTTGTTGCTCCTTGCTGGAGTTTGGTTCCTTGCTGGAGTTTGCTGGAGATTGGTGACTTTATTGCCAAATTCTTCCATCATGCAAACGCTAGCGAAAATCGAGTATAAGAGCTGTTGATCGAGTTGCTCTAGCAAGCATAGGAAGAGTAATTGAAGCAGCAAAACAGAAATTGAAGCTTCAGAATCCCGTACAAACATGTCAAGATATATTAACTATTATGATCTCACACAAGACAAAATTATACAAGGGTTATCATAAGGAAAAATTGATGGCAAGACTAAGTCCAAGATTAAAGCCAAATCTATGAGAAGAAAGAGAAAAACAAATAATAAAAGCCAACAGATGAAACCCCACAAAATTTCTTAATTAGAGAAATAATATAAACTAATATGAAATATTACTTTTTGAACGGTCAATTTGACCCAAGAAGAAGATTCCCCTCTAGTCATAATCTATCCATTTGGGATGACAAAATGACTACAATACAAAGTTCTTTTCCCATCACCAATCTCATAAATACAATGAAAAAACGAGCGTAAAGGGGGATGAAGTTCATGCATAATCAGTTTGCACTGTCAAATCATGTATTCCCAATTCATGGTACAAATTATGCACATACTCTAGTATCCGCTGATCATCCATCTCTTTTTTCACCTGCTCAAAGTGTCGATAAGAAATGTAACATTAAACATCCCACAATGGGTTAAAAACATTTTGGAAAGGCATGAGATTAACAGTAAAATACCTGAAGTGAAAAGGATCCAACAACATGACCAAGCACTAGTTCCCAAAACTGAGCTTGAGAAACTTCTATAACATCTTCATGAGACGTAATCTAAACAAGATAGAAAACTAAATTATAAATCACAAAAGAATGGTGTGTATATTTGACCAGAAATTGCATAAAAATAAAGAAGGTAAAGGCAAACACCTGTCAACAGCATTTGGCCAAGGCTGAAGATGAAATATTGGGTGGTGCCATCTGAAGCAAAACACAGCCACTAGCTTTAAATAGAGGCATGACAAGCATAAAGACTGCCACCGAAACTAGTTGCCGGAAAAAAAAAAAGCAAAACAATAGCAACAAGGCAGAAACGTTAACAGCAGGGCAGAGTAATTGAAGCAAAAAAAAATAGCAGGCAAAGATGTTAACAGCAGGGCAGAGACGTTAGCCATAAGGCAGAGAGGTGAAGATAGAATTGTTATTAGGGTTGAATAATTTTTAATTGGGATTTTAGGGATTTGTGATTAAAAAATCTAATTAAATAAGGTGTAAATGAGACATGTCATTAAATGATTAAAAAATCTAATCAAATGAGGTGTAAATGACATGTAAAAATTAGGGCCTTTTTACTAAACTAACCCAAAAAAATTAATTAATTGTCAAAATAACCCACCTTTTTAATTAAATACCAAAATGACCTAAAAGCTACAATAAATTTAGGTGGAGCCAAATTAAATGGCTCCACCAAGTTGCCACGTCAGCATAGGGGATTAAAAAATAATTTTTTGGTAGAGCCATTTTGAATGGCTCCACCTGTATAAAATACAAGGGAAATACTGTAAAATCTAAAAAATTGGGGGCCTTTAAAACAATTTTCCAATTTTTGGTGGAGCCATTTGAAATGGCGCCACCACCTTTAGAGCTTGTTTTTTTTTTAATTTAGTCTTTTTTTTTTTTACTTTTTCATGTATTTAAAAAATTAAAGGCCTAAAAAGTAATTTTTCCTTTTTTGGTGGTGCCATTTGAAATGGCGCCACCACCCTCCTGAATTTTTTTTTACTTTTATATTAATTTTTTATTTTATTTTATTTATTTATTTTATATTATTAATTTTAAAAAATTTGTAATGTGTATTTAAAATGTTTTATAATATATTTTTAAAAATTGTAAATAGTATTTTAAATAAATTTTTTAACTTTAGATATATTTTAGTAATTATTTTAAATATTATATTTTTTACTTTTTTCAAGTTTTTGAAAAGTTTGGGGACTTAAAAGTAATTTTTTCTTTTTTTGGTGGTGCCATTTGAAATGGCGCCACCACTCTCTTACCCCTTTTTTTTTTTTTTTTACTTTTTCATCATTTTATTATTTTATTTTGTTTAGTTATTTTATATTATTAATTTTAAAATATTTGTAATGTGTATTTAAAATGTTTTATAATATATTTTTAAATAGTATTTTAAATAAAATTTTTAACTTTAGATATATTTTAGTAATTATTTTAAATATTATATTTTTTATTTTTTTCAAGTTTTTGAAAAGTTTGGGGGACTTAAAAGTAATTTTTTCTTTTTTTGTGGTCCCATTTGAAATGGCGCCACCACCCTCTTACCCCTTTTTCTTTTTTTTTTTTAACTTTTTTATTATTTTATTATTTTATTTATTTATTTAATTTATATTATTAAATTTAAAAAATTTGTAATGTGTATTTAAAACGTTTTATAATATATTTTTAAAAATTTTAAATATTATTTTCAATAAATTTTTTTAACTTTAGATATATTTTTGTAATTATTTTAAATATTATATTAGTTTTACATAGAATTGTTTAAATTAAAAAATTTAATTTTATTCTTATTTTATTTAAAAAATGAATTAAAAAATAAATATATATTATAACTAGTCACATCATGTCAGTGATGTGACTATTAATAAACAAAAAAATAAGTAATGAAAATCTTGTATTATATATAGGGTGGGGCTTGGTCCCCCACCGATTGAAATTGTTAATTGAGAGAAATTAAAGTTATGTATTTTATTGTTTTATTTGTATTTTTTATAGTTAATGTTATATTAAAAATAATTGTTGTATTTATGTTTTTTTTTTGTTGTACAGATATTAAAATGTCTTCTGGAGCAAATACGGATCACACATCATCGATGATCGACGAAACAGTAAAATTATTTATAATTGAAATAAAAAATCGTTTTAGTTACTTATTTTTTCTTGCTAATCGCTACTCTGTTGAACGTATTTTGACTGCTTTAAAATATTTATCTCTATTTACTTGTTATTATTCATTTTTAACTATTTTCTTACATGATATTAATCTCTAATTAGTTGTTATTATTCATTTTTAACTATTTTATTGCATGATATTAATCTCTATTTAGTTGTTATTATTTCTTTTTAACTACTTTAAAATTTTAAAAGGAAAAAGGAGTGCGCAACTTCACAACTCTGATATAATTATAATATGTTTAATTATTTATAGTAAAATAATATTATAATTTAATAAAATTTATTTTAAAATTAAAATTTTAACATAATGAAATAAAAATTTTAAAAATCACGATGTAGTAGGGTTATAATGTTAGTATATTCAATATCTAAAATTATTTATAATTCATCTTAAATTTTAACCTTAAATAAGAAAAAAAAAACCTCAAGACACTTAACTTTATAATAATCCAAATAACAATCTAAGTACAAAGAGCATAAATATCCGAAAAAAATGTTGTTAAATTCCACAACTTAAACCTTTAGAACTAAATAAATATCCTATTGAAAGTTAACTTAAGATTCGAAGTGGTGGTCATGATGTTGAGGGTCTTTCTTATGTTTCTATTATTAATATATTATTACTTATTTAATTTAAGTGAAATAAAAAAATATTTAGAATGGCTATGTTGGTATAGTATAAGTATGATGTTTTTGTTTTTTCAACCTTTCAATTTTACTCTTCAATATATATTTTTTATGTTTAAATTATATAGATAATTGATTTATCAAATTTAAAAAAAAAAATTACCATACAGGATGGTTATCGGGTTTTGAGGTCGCGGTTTCATTTTCCCAAGTATGATCCGGACGAGCGGATCATGCCATACTTACAGATGGTAGGATTTGGGGACGTCGCATTGATCCGGAGGTTTGACCTGAGGGCAAACTTAATATCCGCCTTAGTTGAGCGGTGGTGTACGGAGACCCACACCTTCATTATGCGCGTGGGAGTGCATTATCACATTAGAAGACGTCGCAATGCAACTTGGGTTAAAAATTGACGGTGATGTGGTCTCGGGTGAAGCAAAGTGTTAGAACCTTGATGAGTATGCCATGATCGCTTGGGCGGTTCCCTGCGATGAAAGAAAATTTCACATGCTTGAGATTGTCATGGTTAAGAGCAAATTTTAAGCGGTTATCGAGCACCGCCATCGAAAGAGCAGGAGGTGATGTATGCTGCTCGAGCTTATATTATGCAGCTGATTGGGGGGGTACTTATGCCAAACAACACGTCTAATAGAGTCCACTTAAAGTATTTGCCTCTATTGGAGGATTTTTCTCGTGCCGGTAGTTATAGCTGGGGATCAGCAGTGTTGGCCGCATTATACTATGAGCTTTGTCGAGCAACAAAACATGGGGTTAGTAATATGGCTGGTTGTCCAGGTCTCTGCTGCAGTCTTGGGCTTTATACAGGATGCCGTTTCTAGCAGCTGTTAGGCACCAACCATATTCGTGGCCACTTATGAATAGGTAAAAATAGAATTATACTTAACATTTAACGACTTATAAGTGTGGATAACTTTTTTCAAAGTTTAACTGCCAACGTGTTTGTTGCAATTTCAGATGGGCGACGTCTCCGGGAATTGGTGCGAGCCAAACATTAATCATTTACTGTCAAATGATAGAGGTGTACGCTGGAGAGAAAGTAATATATATTAATATAGTTTAAGTAACCTTTATTTAACTTATCCAGTTATAGTATGTTATGTGAATTGACTCATTATGTTATATTGTGCAGTTCTTGTGGATGCCGTATTCTGCACTGAACGTTGCAACCCTTATTCCTCAGAGGGTTCACGCTGAAGCCCATGCGTGGTGCATTAACACGCCGGTGCTCAACTTCTCAACCGTTGAGTGGTACAACGGTGATCGAGTTATGCGACAATTTGGGTGTAGACAATTTGTGCCGGTCGAGCCAGAACAATTTGATGAGGTCTACGGTAAGACCATGAGGGGGAAACATACAACAGATTGGCGCGTAGAACATCAATCTTTTGTAGCACTATGGAATACCTGGTACGACAGACGGCCTAAGATGCACTCGTGCATGTTTGACTTTAGTCCCTCGACTGAATACATGCAATGGTACATGACTTGATGACGTGTTTATTTATATGGTGGACAGCTTATGATAGTACCAGGTCATGGCTACAGACGTGGAAATCAACCTATGGGGGAGCTAAAGGATCAACATATGGTGGAGCCCAACTCGGAGAACCAACCTTTGAACACATCGGACCAATGGGTTGACGCTTTTTGTGATGAGTCGCATAGCAGTTCATATCACTCGAACATTGCCGGTTCAAGTTCATATCACCCAGACATAAGTGGTTCAAGTTCATATCACCCAGACATAGGGGGTTCGAGTTCATTTCACCCAGACATAGGCAGTTCGAGTTTATTTCACCAAGACATAGACGGTTCGAGTTCATTTCACCCAGAGCAACCACCGATATCATTTGATATGTTTGGTAATAACATGAACTCTACTCCGCCTCAGGCCACGTTCGATCCAGCTGTCGATATTCCTAATGTGTACCGTACACCCCAACGTCCACCTCGTCAACGAAGGCCCGTGAATCGCTATACCCCGAACAACGATACCACTCCCGGCTCTTTCCAATTTTAAGTTATGTTAATTTTTAAGTGTTATGTCATATTTCTTGTATTACTCAAGAGTTCCACAACTTATATATTAGTCTTGTTTTTATATAATTTATGATGTCTTTTAAAGTGTTTAAATTTGAAACTGCTAATTTTAAGTAAAAACTTAACATTAAATAATACAAACTTTAATTCTAAGATATCATAAAATGCAAACATCAGGTAGAACATTTAATTTCTTTTAGATCGTGAAGATTGACCAGTGTAGACGTTTCTATGAGGACATTTGTTTTTATTGTGGCCAACTGTTCTACATATGGTGCAACATTTTGGATCAACTTGTTCTCTTATATCCATGTCATTCCGAATCCTCGTTATTGTCGGTCTACCTTTGATTCTCCTACGCAGTGACCGATCTAGTAACATCTCAAACACAGGCGGTTGCACTTCCCATGTTGATACATCCCTTAATACGGGAAACTCATTACCCCAAATACGCAATGTACATTCAAGTGTGTACACATTGTCGATATATTGTTCGGTATTCAAACTGTAGGTAGCACACGCTGCAACCACGTGCGCACACGGATAACGTAGTGTTTGGAACATCCCGCACTCACATCGCCTGTTTAGGAGATCAACTTTATATGACCGTGGCGGAATTCCCGACCGACGACTAATATACTCTGTCACTCGAAAAGTTTCCAAATTTCGGGAATATAGTTCTGCATTCATCGACTTAGCCCTTTCAGTGTTCTCTTTCATGGCATCCCTAATTTTTTCGACGTATACGTGTCCTGCCTCTAACTGTTTTGCTTGTTTCAACCCCATTTTTGGCATTAAGGTTGCTAGCCTATAAAATGTGGCTGAAAAAACGGCTGAAATCGGCAAGTGATGTGTACGCCTGAAGACGGAGTTAATGGCCCAACGAGGTTAGTTGTCATTTGACCATATCGATACCTCTCGTCAAAACATTGGGCCCATTGCCACGGCTCCATGCTACCTAACCACTGTCTGAGAGAAGGATTGGACCCCTCCATATCAGTCTCTAACCTCGCCTTGACTTATATGCGAAGCAAATTGTACTTCCAGCTCGTATCCTATGTATGTATTCCAATTTTAAGTTATTTTACTATTCAAATTAGGAAATGGACTCGAAATAATTAGAAATACGAATTTAAATACGATATATTTACCCATGTTCACAATTCATTTGCGCCAGTCTTTATTCTTGTACTGATTGTGGAAGTTGACAGCGATGTGACGGATACAATAGACGGACCTCCATGGAACCTCAGATTGTTGAATCGCAACAACAAGACCCTTTGATCTGTCGGATATAATGCAAATGTTGTCTTGCCTGACAACATGTCTCCGTAAGTTCTAAATGAAATACGCCCACGATTCGGAGTTCGCTGACTCTACGATGGCAAAAGCCATCGGTAGTACATTTCTATTACCGTCTTGTGCAACCACAATCAAAAGTATTTGTGTGTATTTTCCATAAAGCCATGTTCCATCAACTTGCACTAGTGGTTTGCAGTGGGGGAAAGCTCTAACACATGGATCAAAAGTCCAGAACAGTCGACGAAAAACTCTTCTCCCCAGTTCCAATTGTCCAGTACGGCCTCTATAAGGCAATGTTTGCAAGTCCACGATAGTTCCTGGGATGTATTCAACCATCGCTGAAATCCAACCCTGAAGTTCATTGTATGACTCATCCCAGTCCCCGTACAATTGTTGCATGGCCATTTGTTTCGCCAACCACGCTTTCCTATACGAAACTCTGTACTGAAATCGAGCTTGTATGTCTGCAATCAATGTTGACACAGGAATGATTGGACTATCTTTCACTAGTGGTATGATGCAGTTGCAAATACTTTTGGCATCCAATTTCCGATGGTCTTGAGACATACGTGCGACGCTACATGTATGATGCCCT
Source organism: Gossypium bickii (assembly GCA_025503065.1). Lineage (NCBI taxonomy): Eukaryota > Viridiplantae > Streptophyta > Magnoliopsida > Malvales > Malvaceae > Gossypium > Gossypium bickii. The sequence goes on from CP106709.1 coordinate 6,879,559, forward strand.
TCTAGTTTACGTATTTACCATTGTTGAGTCCTCTGTATAAATGCAGCTCGAACTCGCCAACCACACCCATCGCTGGCTCTCCAACATTCCCCAACATATAATGTCGGTGTAGATTTGACAACCTTGTAATCAATCGACAACTTCAGAGTGTATTGTTTGATGGCAAACACACAGTCCGCCTTGTTCTCGAACAGTTGCCCAACGAATAACTCCTCGAACTGTGAATTTATCGCCAATCTATGAGCAGGTACTATATCGGCATACTCAGGAAACTCGGATGCATGTGCTGCATCTGGATCTACGTTCAACATGTCGCCCCCAGGTTCATTTCGTAAGATAATGGCATGACTTGAGTTACTTAATGAAGGGCCGTGAACATCTTCAACCTCTTCCGGGCCTTCATCATCGATATCATTCGGAACTTCATCAACATCGGGGTCACTAAAATCTTCAACGTCTTGATCAGAATCTTCACCATTATTGGTCATTTCTCTGACATTTGCCTCTGTGCTTATTATCACCTCCGGATGTATTTGTAGACGGGGGTGAGGGTAGGGTTCTTTGTATGAACTCCCACCATAATTAGGAATTTCGGGTATCTGTGAGGTTCCACCGCATTCTAATTGGTCTGTCCATCCAACATTAAGATCAAAGTCAAATCCGTGATGTTGACTTATTGGACTAACATTCTCAATAGGCTCTGAGTCTGCTAGCTCCGCAAATAATTCAACTGGTTGGGGGTTCTCACTCTCACTCGACCACCATATTTCCATCATAGTGCACAAGTCATCATCATCTAACAGCTGCATCGCACAAAATTTGAATGGATCTGTAGAGATTGGGAACTTGTAAAATAATTTGGACATTGGCCTTCCACAATGGATAGCTATTTTCGCACTGATCTTCCTTTTCATTTCTACTAGCTTCACATTTTTTTTGAATCGCAAACCTACTTTTTGCCCACCTTGAAATACACAGCCAATATCACCTTCTACAATTTCACCATAAAAAATAACATACACCAAAAACACCTCATTACTCATTTTTAATAGATGTTTTTAACTTCCTTACTTAGCACATCAGTTACACCACTCTATATATAGAAGAGAACCAAGAGGTGGAGCCATAAAGAATGGCTCCACCAAAACTCGTGATTTTTGAGATTATAAGGGCCCTATAGTAATTTTACCAAGTTAAATAAACAACTAAAATAAGAAAATATATAAAACTTCAAATAAATTAAGAAAAATTAAAAATTTTAATTTAAAAATTCTATGTAAATTTAATATAAGATTAAACATACATTTTAATTATTATAAAACTAATAATTTCAAAAGCAATTTGAACAATAAATTTAAAATTTATAAAGAAATAATTTCAAATATATATATCTAAAGTTAAAAAATTATTTAAAATTTTAAATAATATATTATACAATATTTTAAATATACATTACAAATTTTTTAAAATTAATAAAATAAAATAAAATAAATAACTAAATTAAAACAATAAAGTAGTGTCAGTAGTGTCAGTAGTGTCAGTAGGGGTGGCGCCATTGCAAATGGCACCACCAAAAAAAGGAAAAATTACTTTTAAGTCCCCCAAACTTTTTAAAAATTTGAAAAAAAAGTAAAAAATATAATATTTAAAATAATTACTAAAATATATCTAAAGTTAAAAAATTTATTTAAAATACTATTTAAAATTTTTAAAAATATATTATAAAACATTTTAAATACACATTACAAATATTTTAAAATTAATAATATAAAATAACTAAATAAAATAAAATAATAAAATAATGAAAAAGTAAAAAAAAAAAAAAGAAAAAAGGGTAAGAGGGTGGTGGCGCCATTTCAAATGGCACCACCAAAAAAAGAAAAAATTACTTTTAAGTCCCCCAAACTTTTCAAAAACTTGAAAAAAGTAAAAAAATAATATTTAAAATAATTACTAAAATATATCTAAAGTTAAAAAATTTATTTAAAATGCTATTTAAAATTTTTAAAAATATATTATAAAACATTTTAAATACGCATTACAATTTTTTTAAAATTAATAATATAAAATAAATAAATAAAATAAAATAAGAAATTAATATAAAAGTAAAAAAAAAATTCAGGAGGGTGGTGGCGCCATTTCAAATGGCACCGCCAAAAAAGGGAAAATTGCTTTTTAGGCCTTTAATTTTTTAAACACATGAAAAAGTAAAAAAAAAAAAAAAAAGACAAAAAAAAAAAAAACAAGCTGTAAAGGTGGTGGAGCCATTTTGAATGGCTCCACCAGAAATTGGAAAATTGTTTTAAAGGCCCCAAATTTTTTAGATTTTACAGTATTTTCCTTGTATTTTATACAGGTGGAGCCATTCAAAATGGCTCCACCAAAAAATTATTTTTTAATCCCCTACGCTGACGTGGCAACTTGGTGGAGCCATTTAATTTAGCTCCACCTAAATTTACTGTAGCTTTTGGGTCATTTTGGTATTTAATTAAAAAGGTGGGTTATTTTGACAATTAATTAATTTTTTTGGGTTAGTTTAATAAAAAGGCTAAAAATTAGCTGACATGTCATTAATTGATTGGAAAGGGATATGGATGACGTGGCGTAACCGTTTCATCCAATCCTTTCCCAGACTTTCAATATTGATAGCTACAAAATTAATTAGAATACGACATGATGTGAAAAAATTTTATTTAAGAATTAAAATGGAGTTGCCACATATTTTGGAGTTTTGTTACGTCATTACATGGAGTAACGTTAAGAACATTGGAAGGGTCGCTTTTTGTTTCTTTTCATATGACTAATGAGCTGTTTGCTCTTCAAGTCTATATGTATAATACGAACGGATTTATTGGTTCATCCAAAGAGAAAAATACTTAAGAAATGACCAGGAAAAAATGAAAATCTTCTTCCCTCTATTGAGAAGCTAAATAAAATATCATTTCAACTCTAAATTTATCTATACGTATAAAAAGTAGCATTCAAAAGACTTGTATTTCCAATTATAATGCAAATACAGTACCACAAGTTGATGCTTTCAAGCAGGTTCAACTTTCATGTTTCCTTTATGAAAATGAACAAGAAAGCTGGCCGATAACAAACCTAGGAAACAACATACATTTATCACACATCCAAAGAGAAAACGCCATTGAATCGATAATACCATAGCTTAGTTATTATTCCACTTTCCCATATGTTTCTCTATATATACAGCATTTACTCTCTATTGATTCTACATAGTAATTAAAAGAATCATTTAAGGTAGTATCTTCTAACCATCAGAAAATGGGCAAGCAAAGAATATCATCATTGTTCGTGGCCATTTAATTCTCGCTGCAAGTGTCTCATTCTCCACTGCTCGTAATTACCTGCCAACGTGGGATACACGATCCCCTATGCTTAACTGTGTAGCACCATCTCTGTCACCAAAACCGACTCCTAGTCCTTCACCTTATCCTGATGATGTGATCAAGGGTGGCTATTGTGTTGAGATTTGGCCTGCAATGCAACACAAAACCAAGAGAAAAGCGATGCTTGACTATAGCGACCCGACAACAAAGTGCAAGCGTAATCGAAGGAAGAAATTGTTTTTTTGTTCTTTTTGGTCAAGAAGCTTAGTTGAATCTTTATGTAATGATGTAGCTAAGCTTGTAGGACAATGTTTGATTTGAATTGATGTAATGGCTAGTACATTAGCTATTATTTTATGTTCAAGCTAATATTGTATTAGTCTTAGTCTAGATGGAGTTGTTGATTCACTAGGCACTAGTCTTTTAACTATTCAACTCTAGTATTTTATGTATATATTTTTATCTCAATGAAATGGTTAAGGGGTTAAGCCATCTTTGCTTCAATTTTTTGTCTTTATGCTGTTTTAAGTTTTTGCTTTCTCGTTTTGCTTCATTGATCACATAGCAAGTTCAATTTTGTTTTGCTATGTTGCTGCCAATGTTCCAACAAATCGTATCAAGAGCCTATTGTCTTTGAGGGCCTCTTTTGTTGGTCGTTTTTTGTGGGAACAAAACTTGAGAAGAAAGAAATTGAGGCTACTAAACTTGTTGCAATAGGATGAGCTTCACACCACCTCCACCACATGTGTTCACTGGTGAAAATTACCACATTTGGCTGGTAAAAATAAAGACTTATCTTCAAGCACAAGATTTGTGGAATGTAGTTGAAAATGATGTCGAACCACCTTCATTGAGAGCCAATCCCACTATAGCACAAATTAGGCAGTACAGTGAAGAATGTGCCAAGAAACACAAAGCACTGTCTTGTTTGGAAAATGGGGTATCTGATTCAATTTTCACAAGGGTAATGGCTTGTGAATCACCTAAGCAAGCATGGGAGAAGCTGAAGGAGGAGTTCATGGGATCAGATAAAACAAGGCAGCAACAAGTGATCAATCTCAGGAGAGATTTTGAGAACTTAAAGATGAGAGATTCAGAGACTATAAAGCAATACTCAGACAGGATAATGGCCACTGTCAACAGCATTAGGCTCCTAAGAGAAGACTTCAGTGAGAGCAGAGTTGTTGAAAAGGTCATCACCACCCTTCCTGAGAAGTTTGAGTCAAAGATCTCCTCATTGGAGGACTCGAAGGACCTCACAACCATTACCTTGTCTGAGCTGATAAATTCTTTGTATGCACTTGAGCAAAGAAGGGCCAATAGGGAGGAAGAGCATCTTGAGGGAGCTTTCCAAGCAAAGGCAAGTGGAGGCTCAAGTCAGAAAGAAAAAAAGCCTTGGCTCGATAAAAGGGAGAAACGAAGGGAAGACTCAGGCAAGAGGACGTTTCCACCATGCATTCATTGCAAGAAAACCACTCATTTTGGAAAGGTACTGCTGGTATAGGCCAGACATCCAGTGTAGAGGCTGCAAACAATTTGGCCACATTGAAAAAGTGTGCAAAAACAAGCCAAAGCCACAGCCATAGTTTCAGAACCAAGCTCAAGCTGCTGAAGATGTTGAAGTGCAGGAAGAGTATGTTTTCTCAGCATCCTGCTTTGCAAGTGTTGTGCGGAAACATGTAAAAGAGTAAAATTATTGTACTGAAAAGTCACACTAAGTTCAATTCCCAGGAAAGAGAGGTGGATCAAGAGGATCACTTAAGTACCAGATCTTTCCTAGCCAGAATATCCCTCTATCGTAATTTAATAGCACAATAAATAACTACAATCACACTCACAAGATATGAAAAATAAATAATAAAGAACACCAGAATTTTAACGAGGTTCGGCAAATTTTGCCTACGTCCCTGCAGGCACTAACAAATATATTTCACTCCAAAAATACAAGTGAAAATTTACAAATAGGGAGAGAGAACAATGCCTTAAGTAGAGAATGGCAAATTGTGGGATGAAGAAAATGAGAAATGGTTAGGCCTATTTATAGTTAAGGTTCAGGGATCAATCTTGCAAAGTACCTATTCAAATAGGGACCAAAATTGCAATTATCCCATTCCAAAAAAACTTTCGGTGCCTAACCAAGGCCATTTGCTTCAACTTGCTATAGCCACCATCTTTGAAAGTCAAAGATGGGCTATAGCCAATAATCTCTACCTTGAAGATTTGATTAATATAATCTTATCTTCACACAATTCTTTCTGTCATTGCCAACAATACTTGATAGTGCCTTCTTCAACTGTTAAGCTTGCAGGATATTGATCAAGTTCAAACAATGTTCGAACTTGGTTGCTGTTACCACCTTGGTCATCATATCTGCAGGATTATCTGCAGTCTTAATCTTTTGAAGGTGAATCTTCCCTTCATCAATAATTTCCCGCACAAAATGGAATCGTACGTCGATATACTTTGTACGTGCATGATAGACTTGATTCTTTGCTAAATGAATAGCACTTTGACTATCACAATACACGTTAATATTCTCCTGAACCAATCTCAAGGTTTTAACCATACCTTGTAACCAAATAGCTTCCTTTCTGACCTGCATTCGTTATGACCATGTACTCGACTTACGTGGTTGACAACGCAATCGTGAGACAGTAGAGTAGACTTCCAACCGATTGGTCCTCCAAAGAAGTGTAAACACGTGAACCAGGTGGTTGATCTTCGTTTGTCCAAATCTCGGCATAGTCAGAATCAACGTACCCAATAACACCTTCACCAAGTGTATTATCCTGCTCGAACAGTAATCCAAAATCTACGGTCTTTTGAATATACCGTAGAATCCATTTCACAGCTTGCCAATGTCCTTTTCTAGGATTATGCATGTACCTGCTCACTATACTAACTGCCTGTGAAATGTCGGGTCTTGTACACACCATTGCATACATCAAGCTACCCACTGCATTGGAGTACGGAACTTGCAACATGTATTCTCGTTCCGTATTCGTCGAAGGAGATAGTTGTGCAGAAAGCTTGAAATGAGAAGCCAACGAGTACTTACAGTTTTGTCCGCTCGTTCATGCTAAAGCCGCTGTAGTACCTTCTTCAAATCATCGCTTCGAGACAAGCTAACTCTGCCATGGGCTCTATCTCTACATATTTCCATGCCAAGAATCTTCTTAGCTTCACCAAGATCTTTCATCTCAAACTCAAGATTGAGTTGAGTCTTCAATCTCTCAATCTCAACTTTGCTCTTAGATGCTATTAGCATATCATCAACATATAAGAGCAAGTATATGAAAGTTCCTTCTTGTAGCTTCTAGAAATACACGCAATGGTCAAATTTACTTCTTGTGTACCTTTGCCCTTTCATGAACTGATCAAATCACTTGTACCACTGCCTCGGAGATTGCTTCAATCCATAAAGCGACTTTGTCAGTTTGCAAACCTAATTCTCTTTACCAGCAACCTCGAATCCATCTGGCTGAGTCATATAGATTTCTTCTTCCAAATCACCGTGTAAAAATACGGTCTTCACATCAAGCTGAACTAGTTCAAGATCATATTGCGCAACCAAGGCTAGCAAAATCCAAATAGACGAATGTTTCACGACTGGAGAAAACACTTCATTATAATCTATTCCTTCTTTCTGAGCATAACCCTTTGCTACCAATCTAGCCTTGTACCGAATTTCATTTTTACCAGGAAATCCTTCCTTCTTTGCATATACCCATTTGCATCCAATTGCCTTCTTTCCCTTGGGCAGCGTTATCAACTCCCAAGTCCTATTTTGATGAAGAGACTGCATTTCTTCATTCATGACTTGCTTCCACTTTACACCATCAGGGTTACTTATTGCTTCTGTGTAAGTAGAAGGAGCATCATCATCTGCAATTGGAAGTGCATAGGCCACAATATCATCAAAGCGAGTAGGCTTTTGAATCTCTCTTCTTGGCCTCCTATATGCAATTGAATCTTGTTGCTGTAGAAGTTCTTGGGTCGGAACCTCTTCATTATTTGTTTTTTCAATATTAGCTGGATCATTATTAACCTTTTCAAGCTCCACTGCTTGCAAAGTACTCATCAGTTTTTTCATCCTTTTGTGAATCCTTTAACATGGTTGATTCATCAAAAGTCATATCTCTGCTAAAGACAATCTTCCTTGTATCAGGACACCAGAGACGGTATCCTTTTACTCCACTAGTTATACCCAAGAATAATGCTTTCTTTGCTCTTGGGTCTAACTTCGATTCTTTTACATGATAATATGTAGTGGAACCAAATACATGTAAAGAATCATAATCGATGAGTGATTTACCAATCCACATCTCCATAGGAGTTTGCCATTTATTGCAGCTGATGGCAAACGGTTAATTAGGTGGCATGCATATGTAACTGCCTCAGCCCAAAATTCTTTGCCCAATCCAGCATTAGACAACATACATCGAACTTTCTCAAGATAGTTCGATTCATGCTCATCTCGCCACCCATTCTCTTTGTGGTGTATCCGAACGATGAAGTGACGCACAATGCCCTCATCTTGACATACTTGTAGAAATGGATCATTTTTGTACTCAGTACCATTGTCTGATCGAAGTCGTTTGACCTTTCGACCAGTCTGAGTTTTCACCATCTTCTTCCATTTCAGAAATGCATCCAATACTTCACTTTTTCTTTTCATTAGATACACCCATACTTTTCTTGAATAATCATCAACAAAAGTAACAAAATAGTACATACCTCCCAAAGAAGCCACTTTGGTAGGTCCCCACACATCACCGTGAATGTAGTCGTAATTTCTTCGATTGTGAATTCTTTGAACCAAACTTTACCCTCGTCTGCTTGCCCAGAACACAATGTTCACAGAATTCCAATTTGCAAGAATTTGCACCTTTCAACAAGCCTTGCTTCGCTAAAGTCTGCAAAGCTTTTTCACCAGCATGTCCCAATCGCATATGCCATAACACGGTAGCCTCGAATCTACATCTTTCACGAAAACTGTTGATGTTGATCCAATAATCGTACTTCCATTTAAAAAGTACAAGTTATTTCTCCTTGTGCCTTTCATCACCGTCAAATTCCCAACTGCTACCTTTAGTAATCCATCTTTCAAAGTGATTTTGAGCCCTTTAGATTCTAAGGCCCCTAATGAGATGAGATTTTTCTTCAAGTCGGGTGCGTAGCTTAACATCAATCAAGACTTGGATTGAGCCGTCGTGATTCTTCAATTGGATTGTACCTACTCCCATTGTCTTACAAAAGCACCGTCATTGCCCATAAGAACAACTCCACCTTCTAGTTCTGTAAGACTAGAAAACCAGTCCTTATTAGGACACATATGGTAAGTACATCCCGAATCCAAAATCCATTCATCCGTATGACATGCCATTGCCATGCCAACCAAGCTAAAGTCTGACTCCTCATCATGCTCTGCTACACATGCATTAGAAATAGCCTTGCCCTTTTGTAACTTAGGACAATTCTTTTTCCAATGCCCTTTCTCACGACAAAAGGCACACTCATCTTTGGCGGGTCTCTCTTTGGACTTTCCCCTTCTACCAGGTTTGCTGCTGCTTGAACGACCTCTTGCTGTTAAGACTTTTGCAGTTGTATCTCTGTGATCTCTTTTATCTTTCTTTCGAGTCTCAGATCTATACAACGCACTGCAGACTACATCAAATGTGATTGTATCCTTCCCATGAAGCAATGTGGTGGTACGATGATTATATTCATCAGGAAGGGAATTCAACAACAATAATGCCTTGTCTTCGTCTTCAAATTTCTCATCCAAATTTAGCAAGTCTGCTAAAATTTTATTGAATGAGTTCACATGGTCATTCATCGACATACCGGGTGCATACGTGAATCGAAAAAGTTTCTTTTTCATATAAAGCCTATTTTCAAGGCTTTTCGTTAGAAACTTTTCTTCCAATGTATCCCACAATTTCCTCGCTGATGTCTCCCTCATGACAGAGTACTTCTGCTCTTTGGCCAAACATAGACGGATTGTACCACACGCTTGTCTATTAATCTTGGCCCACTCCTTGTCATCCATCTTGTCAGGTTTTTCTTCAAGGGCTATATCTAGCTCTTGCTGACATAAGACATCCAGGATCTCACATTGCCACATACCAAAATTATTGGTACCATCAAATTTCTCTACTTCAAATTTTGCATTAGTCACCGTAGTCCTTGCTGATGACGATGCCTGTGCCATTTTTTTCTTCAATCCCAACCATCGTGATACGTGAACGATGATCAGTATACGTGAATAGTGCCACAAACGATCGTACTCCCCAAGTACGAATCTAGCTCTGGTACCAATTGTTGTGCGGAAGCGTGTAAAAGAGTAAAATTATTGTACTGAAAAATCACACTAAGTTCAATTCCCAAGAAAGAGAGGTGGATCACGAGGATCACTTAAGTACCAGATCTTTCCTAGCCAGAATATCCCTTTATCGTAATTTAATAGCACAATAAATAACTACAATCACACTCACAAGATATGAAAAATAAATAATAAAGAACATCAGAATTTTAACGAGGTTCGGCAAATTTTGCCTACGTCCTCGGGCACTAACAAATATATTTCACTCCAAAAATACAAGTGAAAATTTACAAATAGGGAGAGAGAACAATGCCTTAAGTAGAGAATGGCAAATTGTGGGATGAAGAAAATGAGAAATGGTTAGGCCTATTTATAGTTAAGGTTCAGGGATCAATCTTGCAAAGTACCTATTCAATTAGGGACCAAAATTGTAATTATCCCATTCCAAAAAAACTTTCGGTGCCTAACCAAGGCCATTTGCTTCAACTTGCTATAGCTACCATCTTTGAAAGTCAAAGATGGGCTATAGCCAATAGCAAGCTCGAGCAAGGTGAGCAAAATCTGGCTAGTTGACAGTGGGTGTACTCATCACATGGCTTCTGATAAGAGCATGTTCAAGGAGTTGGACACCACCTTTAAGTCCAAAGTCAGAATAAGCAATGGTCAATTCTTGAAGGCAGAAGGAAAAGGCAATGCTGTGATAGGCACCAAGTCAGGTAACAAACCCATTTCTGATGTTTTTTATGTTCCTAACATTAACCAAAATTTGCTGAGTGTTGGTCAGCTATTGGAGAAGGGCTATTCCTTAGTTTTTGAAGGTAAAACTTGTGTGATCAAAGGTGCTACTGGTTAGGTGTTAACAACAACCTTCATTGTGGATATGAATCAGCTGCAAGCTAAGACATATGCAAGTCAAATTGATGATGGTGAAGGGAAGGGTTGTAAATTGGAGAATAGGCACTCCAACGGTAATCATTTTGACATTGATGAACCTAGGATAACAGCTGCTGTAAATGGTAAAGAAAATACTAGTTCCAAATTTAGTGCTTTTGATGTAAGTAAGCTCCAGAAAAGGACTAAAGGTGGAAAGAAAATTGACACTGTAGTTAACAAGGGTTCTAAGGTGGACCCTAAGAAAAAGGTTACAAAGAAGAATAGAGTTTGGGATGATGCACCTCCAGAGACAAAATTGGACTTCACTGATCCAGTGGATGGAAATGGAAATGAGAAGATAGAGGTTGTTCCAGCAAGTCAAGGTGAAAGTATAATAGATGTAGAAGAGATTATCAGCAGCGATAGTGATGGTGAAGATGCTGGTGGAGCACAAATTATTAGTGGAGCCGGTCAAATGATCAGAAGGAATGCTAAAAATGTGGCTGCACATTGGAAAGTGCAGGCAGCTCGTCTTGAAGCTCATGATGAACAGATGTTTGATGGTCTGGATGATGCAGATGGTGCTGGGGATGTACCTTTTGATGAGCATGTCAGCATGCAGGGTCCTATTTTCCATTTGGTTGAAAATGAATTTACGGTTCCAACAAGTAATATGCTATTTCATGGCCAAGAAAATGGCATGCATGGTAAGGTTGCAGAAATGTTGAAAGCAAACTTTACTGAAATCGCTGAAGTTTCAAGCAATACAAATGCACATTTTCAACAGATCTTTTGAAAGAAGTTACCTGGTTTGAAACCTTAAAAGGAAATACTGGTGTTTGTTGCATACAGACCAAGGAGGAGTGTTGAGATTTAGCCTACAATGCAACACAAAACCAAGAGAGAAGCGAGAGCAGACTATAGCGGCTTCGGCCAGCGAGCAAGCAAGCGAGTAATCGAAGGAAGCTGTTCTTTTGTTCTTTTTGGTCAAGAAGCTTAGTTGAATCTTTATGTAATGATGTAGCTAAGCTTGTAGGACAATGTTTTTGCTTTCTTGTTTTGCTTCCTTGATCACATAGCAAGTTCAATTTTATTTTGCTATGTTGCTGCCAAAGTTCCAACATATTGGCCTTCATGGCTAGCTTATAGTCTCCCACCATCCTCAATCTCTACCTTGTACTTCACACATGTGTTTTATGCCTTTGTTGGCATTGATGCTTCTTCTTACGGTTGTCCACCTGATGATCAGTGGATGGGAAACTTTACAGCCACCCTTCATGCCAAAAAGCCACCGGCACAAGCCTTGTTAGCGATTGGAGGAGCGAATTCCGGTTCCTGTATTTTTTCCAACACTGTCAGTAACCCTGATAATCGTGCCGCTTTCATAAAATCCACCATTGCTACAGCAAGGAAATATGGCTTTGATGGACTTGACATTGATTGGGAGTTTCCTAATAACCCAACTGACATGTCGAACCTTGAGGTTTTCTTCAAAGAATGGCGTGAGGCTGTTGAGAGTGAGGCTTCGGCTTCTAGCAAGCCTCCTCTTCTTTTAAGTGCTGCTGTTTATTTCGCTTCAAGCTTTTTCTTAGATCTGCCTAGAACATACCCTACTGATGCCATTGCAAAATAACTTGATTTTGTAAATCCTATGTGCTTTGATTACCATGGAAGTTGGGACACTTCAGTCACTGGTGAACATGCTCTACTTTACGACAAAACTAGCAATATAAGCACAAGTTATGGTATATCATCATGGATTGAAGCTGGTGTTCCTCCAAAGAAGCTGGTTATGGGGATGCCACTTTATGGAAAATCGTGGGAACTGAAACACCCCAAAAACCATGGGATCGGAGCGCTTGCTAATGGTATTGGGCCGGGAAACAATGGCATAATGTTGTACAGTGATATTGTAAAATACAATGATGAACACTATGCCCATGTAGTGTATGACGGAGATACTGTATCGGAATATTCGTACTCGGGAACCGATTGGACCGGTTATGATGGACCGACATCAGTGGAAAAGAAGGTTGAGTAGGCTAAGTCTCAGAACCTTGGGGGTTACTTCTTTTGGGCCCTTGGATATGACATGAACTGGACACTTTCAGGAATTGGTAGGTTTTTATCTCAGTGCTGTTTCCATTTGAATACTATAACCTTTTCCAATGGAATTTCAAGTACTTCACTAATCTCTATGGATTTACTGCTAGGCTAAGTCTGCTATGTTTTTATGTGTTTGACAGCATCAAATACATGGGAACGAATGCACTAGAAGCCACCTGAAGCTGGAAGTTGTATCAAATATTCGCAATTTATTCTGGAGCTTTCATGGAGATTTATTCATTTGAACGCAGCTGGACAAAACTGTTTCCTTTTTTCTTTTATGCTTGTTTTCACGTGTCGCAAATAAACTTTGATTCTGCATGTTCTGGACATGCAAAGTGTAACATCCCCAAAAAGGGCCTAAATGGAATAGTGGTTTCGAAATCATAAATCCGAGTCAGTAAAATATTTTAATATTATTTTCTGTGCCGTTGATATGTGATTAAGCATGTGATAAATTTTCGTGAGCTAATTTATCTTGTCGTATGTTTAATTTGATAAAAGGATTGAATTGCATCAAATGCAAAATTAGTGTGCTTTATGAAAAGATGTCTATTTGTTATGTCTTCTTAAGTGTGAGGGCTTATATTGCAATTAAGCCAACTAGATCTGATTGTCGGATCCGAACATGTGATGTCACGTTATGTTGTCGAAACAACTCAAGCTACTATAGCATAAAAAAAATTCAATTTAATTATCATATAATTCATATATATATATATGTATTTATTAACTCAATGACTTCATTTCATCAATTTACGGAATTACATGGGTTAATATCATAGTTAGAATCCAAATTCAAATATTAAATTTCAAATTCATGCCTCGAGACAAGAATTTCTATGTCTCAAGACAAGTCATAAATTATTTTGAGACTTTTAGCTTCAAAATTAGTATGTCTTGAGACACCAAAAAATAGATTTCTAACTTAAAAATTGACTGCTTTCAAAATTTTAATTAAATTTCCATCCATCCATAGAAAATAGATGTCAACAGGGGATATTATAGAAAATGTATATATGCAACAACCCCCAATTTATAAGCAACACGTTCAGAGGTAAAAACCTTGTGTGTAAATTTCATGAGGCACTTTACAGGTTAAAGCAATCTTTAAGAGCTGTATCAAATGATGTTACCATTATTTTCATTATCTCGATCAAATGCATCGATGTTTGTTCAATTCACAAATAATATTACATTTGTGACGATATCATCGCAGGAGAAAATGAAACGATAATTGATAAGTTTGTTCATAGTTTTTATATATATTATTGTGTTGTTAGTTCAAATTCGATTTTTAATTCAACCGATTAATACAGTACTGATTCCAACATCACTACCTGTTGGTATGGGGTTCATACCTTCTTTCTTGCTGACGGTGTGGTTTGAACTTGGAGTCGAGGGCTTTGGTTCCTTATTTCTCTGTTTTCATGGTGATTGCATAGCAGAAAACATACGTTGTTGAAGAAAATATGAAAATCTTTGAATATTGTAAGGAAAGAGGAAAATATCCTGACGTGTAACAAAGTAGAAGTTTTGAAGGGACATGCAGCTTTCATACGCAAAAAAGGAAAACCCAGACTCAATATAAGGTCAGTTATTTATTCCAACTTCAGCTTGTAATGAAAATTTTCCTCTTTTCCTTTTCTTTTTGGCTTGAAAATCAATCACCATTAAAGCTATAGATTCAACAACTTGCTCCAATCTTTAATATCTATATTTGCATGGTCAAAGGTTGGTAAAAGAAAAAAGAAGCATAATCCTTTTACATAAATGTTTCCCAAATGCATAAGCTGTCAGTCATCGAGGTTCCACTTGGGTTATCGATGCATCGTTAACAGAAAAAACTTTCTTCCTCCCAATGTCTATACTTTCCTTCCTTTCATATCTTGTAATTGAATATGCAGGCTGCTTAGGTACAGAGATTGCAACACTTCTTTCGTTCTTGAGAATCGTAAAAACTTTCACCATTGACGGCCTATCTGCAGGATTTTCCTGCACACATAGCAGTGCCAATTGCATACATATAATGAGCTTACATGACGAAGATGAATCATCCAGTGATGCATCGAAAAACTCTGCCTCTCGACCTTGTTTCCACAATTCGTATGCCTGGATATTTTCATTCAACATTATATTTTCCAATATTCGTACTGCAAAATGGAGAAGACAAAAAAGTGTCTCAAAGTTACTTACATATTCAAGAAGATTCAAGTTTTCATGGCATCCATACAGACTGGAATTCCTCTTGCCACTGATAATTTGCAGAAGTAGAACTCCGAAACTATAAACGTCATACTTGGTTGAGTATATTCCTTTCCTAACGTATTCCGGAGGAACATAGCCACTGCATTGAATCAATGAATTAATAACTATGTATAGATTCAATGGAAAAGATGGAAAACAATCGGATATGTATCATTTGAGAACGTCTGATTCACTTACTATGTCCCAACAATTCTGCCGGTGTTTGCTTCAAGTTCATCCTTCTTGAAAAACTTAGCCATCCCGAAATCTGATATCTTTGGGTTCATTTCATAATCTAATAAGATATTGCTCGCCTTTATGTCACGATGAATTATAGTGTAATTTGAGTATTCTTGGAGATATAGAAGCCCTTGAGTAATGCCTTCGATTATCGAGACTCGTCTTCTCCAATCTAACAGATGCCTTTTAAATGGATCTGCATCGGTTAAGTGCATGAACAATGTGTCATTTTTGCTTAAGAAGTTTATGAAATAACATGCCATAAAAATGTACTTAACACTCATACAAAGTTGAAAAAATTAAGCATTGGTTACCATAGAGGTAGAAATCCAAGCTTTTGTTTGGCATGAACTCGTAAACCAGCAATTTTTCTTCCTTCTCAGTACAAATTCCCAGAACCCGAACTAGATTCACATGTTGAAGCCTAGCTGTAAGAGTGACCTCATTCTTGAACTCCTCGAATCCTTGATTCGAGCTTTTCGAGAGCCTCTTCACCGCTATTTCCAGCCCGTTTGGTAACTTTCCCTGTTATAGTCCACAATCCACATTGCAGTTAGTAGTTTTAAAAACCAAACAAAGGTATGATAAACGATTAATCCATTGAATGTACTTGGAATTTCAGAACCTCCTGCAGGTAAGCGGCAAACGTGTGGTTCTTCAAACACATTATACATTGCCGCAAAGTCCCCGGAAGTGGCTAATAGAGTAATAGTACATTACCTTGTAAACAGGTCCATATCCACCTTCTCCGAGCTTATTATCGTTTGAAAAGTTATTAGTGGCAGCTTTAATGCTAGAGAAACTGAAAACTTGGAGACTAGGATCATCATTTTCATGCCTTTTTTCAGCTGATATTTTGGTTCTTATCCAAGAAACCAACATTTTCAATGCACACCAAAGCCCTGCAGTTGAAACCTTGTCGAGTCAATGTTCGATAACTGTTTGGAATCATTGCAGATTCTCACATGTCCAATCTTACCTTGTGATTTGAATATTTTCTTTTGCAGGTAACAGATGATAGCTATCATCAGGAAAACCATTGCAGCAACTGTAACCGAAACAATAACCGATAATCGATGTTTCTTTGGCTGAGTGGTGCCTATTCCACAAGCTGCGGAACATCGATACATTATTCATTACATTAATTACAGTTCAATGTTTTGTAAAGATTTCAGAATTTTAGCAAACTTAAGCTCTGTTCTTTAATCTTTTAGCATGGAAACATGGCATAATAATTTCTAGACACCTATGTGGCATATTGTCCAACTGAAATGCCTTAAAAGAGACAAAAATAAATGACAGGTAATGTATTTTTCCAAGTCAAATATACCAAATAGAGGCAAGAAATAATGCTAGTTGAAGTCTTTTTCCTAGTCGATGTTTAAAATTTCAGTAGTTTCTGAAAATTCTGATATGTTCTAAAGGGAGAGAACCATCTTACCAGCTTGTGAAAGCACCCAATTATCGTCATTGGAAAGTTGAAAGGCATTGTAACCAAGTAGACCCTTTACCTTGGCATAAGAAACCTTAGCTTTAATGGCTTCCACATCGTCGAAATTGATCCAATTCGACCCGATTTTGCAAAAATTCACCACATAAGTAGAATTATACACAGCTTCAACGCCATAACCGTAATTTAGAATCAATGATTTGATTGACTTATACCCCATTGAACCATCAATGGTGACAGCCGGTCCTGAAGCTGCTGAATCAATACCACTGTCAGCAGAGTTAACAAGCGTCCATCCATAGCCATGGTAAGGCAAACCTAGAACTAGCTTATCAGCAGGGAATCCTCTCTTTAACCATTCCTTTATACCATCATCAGTGTTGGCCCTTCCTAATGGGTCATATAAAGCAGCATGAAAACCAGTAAACCTATCTAATGTTGGCACATAGTAGTCATATGCTATAATATAAACCCAATCCAGGTTTCGCTTTGTAGACTCAATAGGATAACTCACTGAGTTGACAATCGGCAAGCGATTAGCCGACATAGTTAATAGCAACTGTGTCTGACCGGAGTTTCTTGACACGGATGCTACCTCAGCTCGCCACTCGTCCAAGAAAGTACCAAAACTGGTCATATTGATGCCATTCCTAGGCTCAACTCCACAAAGGTCTAAACCATGAAAACCATAAAGCCTGGCTGTTTTGATTGAAGATTCAATGAAAGATTTTCGACGAGAAGTTTCATTAACCATCAAAGAAAAGGTGGTAGACTCAGTTCTTCCAACCCAAATGGACAAAATAGTAGTAATGGATGGATTCTTTAGTTTTACAGTACTGGTGAAGTTAGAGAAATGTTGTTCATTTGAGGAGTTGATAAAGAGCTGATAGGAGGTTGAGTTTACAAAAGCAAAAGCGCAAAAAAGATGAGTGAAAAGAGCAGAGTTTATATCAGAAACTGGAAGGGAAGCGCTAGAGTCCCAGTAACCAGCTTTGATCCATGTTTGTGAGACTGAGCTTTGCAGGTTCAATGAGACAAACAGCAAGAGGAAGAAGAAGAAGAAGAAAAAATTGGGTTTATTAGAAACCATTGAAAAATCAATCTCTTGCCTAGAAACGTGAAAGTTGTACAATATGTAAAGCAACATCAACACGTCTAGATTACGTAAATAAACTATCGTTCTTTTTTCTGTTAGTGGGAAACATTTATTTTGTTCTCGGAGAAAACTGGAACTCTATTCAATTGTGTAAACAAAAGAGGAAACTTCCTTGACCGTAGCAAAGTTGGATTTGAAGAGTCAAAGAGAGATTGGACTGGATCATTGCAGAAGCTGGAAATTTAAATCAAACAAAAGGGTTTGTTTTTTCAAATAAAACTCGACCCTCACTTTTGTTGAACTTGAACGGTAGGTTGTGAGAGAGAGCAAAAAAAGAGGAAATTCTCATCTGCCATCACCAATGCATTGGGTTTCTTTCACAATGGAGCAAGATTTCGTATTGCACTTCCCCACAGATGAAAATAGAAAGTGTACGATTATATAGTAAAGGTGGGTCACTTTCAAGGCTAACCAATTTCAGAGTTGACTATTGACTAATGAAGCCATCGATTGCCAGAAGCACATAAAGCGGCACCGCCTTTCTTTCCGTGCTCACACCCTCTTCTATTTCCCCATGTGAATATCATCATCGAAATGTTTTGGACTAACGAAAAGATTTACACAAATTGAATTTCAAAGTTGACGTGTTATTACATTTCTGATTATTTTGAATTACTATATGATTTACACAAATTGATCCGATCAGCCCGAGCCAGAACTTCATCATCCAAGGGCTATAGTTTTAAGGAGCAAAAACAACAGCAAAGACGTTGCTCAAATGATATGTGTTAGAGTTTAGCACGGACGCACAATGAGTAAATTTAGTTAAAACTTCTCTTATATTATTCAATTTTTAACATTAGTGAATTTTTTCTCCTTTAAATAAATGTAGTTGAAACTCTTCTTGTAAAATTTGTATTTTTATTTTTTTCTTTTCTCATTATTTTACAATCGTTCTATTTTTCGACGTCTATTATAACAATGTGTTTCATTTCTTTAAAAATACAACATATATTGTCAAACCAATGCCAAATACAACCAAACCTTTAACTACTCCCACTAATAACCTTGTAACTTGCAAAACTTTGCTTGCACATAAGTTGATTATGTCAATCAAAACTTAAACACATCAAAACAAAGCAAACCAAATTCATTATTAACTAAATGAAATTACAAGGAACTAAACAAAAGACTAGTATGCAAACTAGATAGAATGTGCATGCACCAAAGTTTTAGCTACAGCTCGTACCTTGCCGCTTCACAGACCCAATCATCGGGTTCGGGTGCTGAATGTCATAATTAAACCATATTATCTAACAACAAATTTCTAATTTATCTAATTTCATGCTAGATTTAATACTATGTTATCATACAACTTTAACCCAATTAATTAATTATCAATAATCTTTCCATAAATGAACATCACATCAAACCTCTTATTATATGATTACCTAACTAAGTAGATTAATGTTGTTTACAATAATACTCATCCACTGAATTTACTTTTACACGTATTCTGAAAAATTGGATTCTGCTTAATTACAAATTCAACCCCAAGGTGTAGCCTATAAGGGCGCCCCTCTTTATGCATGATACTGGAACAAAGAAGTCCCCAAGGACTCCGTGAGATCTGCCTTGGTCTCTTCCCACCATTTCCATAAGAGCCTTGGATCCTGCACTTAAGGCAAACCACTCATAAGTTCAAATGAACTTAGTGAGATTCCATACATCAATTATTAAATGATAACATATTAATATTATTAATATTACGAGTAATAGGAAGTAATGCATGTAAATAACTCCTTGAGTTTCATGTAAGCTCATGAAATTTTGCTGGTGTGGTCGACGCCTATATGTTCTTCTTGAACACATCATTGGCAAACATATCGGGGCAGATTTCGCCATAACCTTACTCTTTTTGTCAACCCCCTTTTGAGACTTGTCTTGTCAAGCTTCAACTCAGACTGTTTTTTTTTTTTTTTACCTTCTTGGTTTGACTCATCAAAAGATAGCCATGAAAACAAATGCACAGATCTTCGTCTATTCTTGGCAGTTTTGCAATCGTTTCGCCAGAATGGCGGATCCTTACCCTGATTTCCTTCATTCCGCGTCGAATTCAAAATCTACTTACTGTATTATTCAGTCGTCCATTTCCTTATAACTTAGCTTGTGCGTATACCATTTTTTTAGGGAAAACTCATTTACTACCATCCTCGTATATGGTCTTCAGATATAAGATTCAGCAGATATTAAGCACTACGTTTTTTTTACGTAATTGTACTTGTAAGATAGTCCCACTGGACGTTCCATCTTTAAGATAGTCCAAGTAGATATTCTCTTAATTAGATAGTCCTCAGCGGTCTATCTTCTCATTGGATCGTATAAGATGAATTTCCCATTTAAAAGATAGTCCTTAGCGGGCTTTCTAATGCTAGATAGTCCTAACGGACATCCTTTTCATTCGATACTCTTTGATGGGCTTTACAGATTAGTTAGTCCTTGGCAGACATTCCATATAAGATAGCTATTAGCGAACTTCCCTTTTGTGGCGACCTCTTTGCCAAGAAACACTTAGAAATAAAATCTAGAGAACCGTCTCATTTTCTCATAACCAATGCTAGCTTGCTCATTACCTCTAGCGGACTCTTAATGGTGGATACATACTTGCAATCACTCAGATGGAGAATCTCTTTTTCCATGTCTATCCACGTACAAGACGTTTTCACACATTCCTCTTGCCTTCGCATCTTGGCGGAGCCTCTCATCCGCAACTTGCCAGCGCTCCGTACGCTCCATAACTATTATGATGGACTTTTCATCACGCAAGTTATATAGTGGTTGTCATGTATATGCCTTAACGAGTTTCCCTGCTTACTATCCTGGTGGACTTCATTCTTACCATAAAGGGCGAATTTGTTCTCCACTGGGTCATGTCATGGCTAGCCGTGGACTTTCGACTTCTAAGAGTGAATAAACCATTTTCATGGTGTCGCTCTGTAGAGCCAGCAAATTCTTTTCCAGGATGTCGCTCCGTAGAGCCAGCATATCATTTCCATTATACCGCTCCATAGATCCAATAGACCATTTATCCAACCAACCTCCTCAATTCCCTCTGTTAATTTGAACACCTACATGTTCACCTACAAAACCGACCAATATCATATTTCAATGACTCATATTCTCATTCAATCCGTCCATTCCTCATTACGTCAATTTTCCTATCTTCAACTAACCCATAAAATAATTTTCTCCATACTACGCATTTACAATCATGCATAACACACACATCATTACAACCAATATTACTTATTCATATCATCATGGAGTACGCCACATATCAATTTATCGATACACAATTCTATCATGCAATTCAAAGAACATACTTGCAAACATTCATGTAAATTCACAGCTTTATGCATGCTTAACTTTCTCAGTCAACCACAATCATATTCAACCATAAAACTCAAACTGATTCAGAGTAGAATATACAAGCAACACAACAACCAGAATAGCTTCCAAAATAGTGGAGTATAGAAACTCACATGTTAACTTTCGTCCTCGCTGATGGTCACTAAACTAACTATAAATACGACTAAGGCAAGTGTACCTATTGAACAATAGTATAGCTATGGTGAGTAGAGAATATCGCATCCACGAGAACTAAAAGTACTAGTAATTATCGTCTTCTTATTATTTAGCCGACAAACTGGAGTGATTGTATTTTAATCTAAAATTACTAAACTAATTTAACTAAGAACACAATAGAGAGTGAAATAATAAAATAATCGATGATAACCAATGAGGTAGACAATACCCAGGAAATAATCCACCTAGAGATTTACTCACTTGTGTCTTGATCAGTAAAAACCCCTAAATTATGTTAATATCTCTTTCAAAGTAAGAACAACTGACTCTAGGTTGATTAATTGAAATATCTTTCTAATTAAAACTCCTATTGTCCCATTAACTAGATCTATGGATTCCCCTATTAGATTTGACTTAATTCGGTAGATTTATGTCGTCCTATTTCTAGGATTGCATGCAACTCCACTCAGTTATGCTAGATCTACTCTTAAACAGAGACTTTTGCTCCACTTAAATAAGCACATTAAACATGAATTAATATCTCAGGAATATTAAAACAAGAAATAAGCATACATAATTGAGAACAAGAATCAAGTATTTATCGCGTAAAACAGAAATTAAATAATAGGGTTCATCATAAGTTTCATATCCCTTAGGCATCTAGGGGATTAGTTCATAATCCTGAATGAAAACATCTCAAAGTTAGAAAATCCACAAGACATAAAGAAACTCAATCAAACTTCAAAAGAAATTAAAATGAGATATTCAATCTTGATGGAGATTCGCTTCCGAGTTGGCTCCGATGGTGTTCTTCGAGTGTTTTCTTTGATCTTCTCTGATTGCCCTATTGTGTCTTCTTCTAATGGGTATTTGTAGACTTGAGAATACTCACAAAGCCTAAAAATTATGTTTTTCTGTGTATTTGAGAAGTAAGGTGCGAAATCGACACGGGCTAGCACATGGGCGTGTGGCCAGCTCGTGTGGCTCACACGGGCGTGTGCCTAGCCCGTGTGAAAATGCCCAAGCCGTGTGGCTCTTGAAAACAATTCTGTTTGTTCGATTTCAGCTCATTTTCTGCTCATTTTGCTCCCAAATGCTTTCCTAAGTATAGAAACATGAATTTAAAGGATTAGGAGCATCAAATTCACTAATTTGCATAATTAATCATCCAAAAACACATTAATAATAGGATTAAAATATGTTACTTTTATAGCTTATCACTCGTCACCTTAATTTTTTTC
The DNA here is from genome assembly GCA_025503065.1 of Gossypium bickii. Lineage (NCBI taxonomy): Eukaryota > Viridiplantae > Streptophyta > Magnoliopsida > Malvales > Malvaceae > Gossypium > Gossypium bickii. The sequence continues at coordinate 6,902,072 of CP106709.1, forward strand.
AAATGCAAGAGCTTCTTTCGTCCTAGCAGCTAAGCACGACAATCCATATACCAATTAAATAGAAGGTATTCAAGCTTTAAAACCCATAATCCAGAAACATGCAAAAGTTTTTCAAAGATCTAAGAAATCCTTAACTTCTTTTTTTCTCAAATCCACGAATACAGAAAGATTAAGAAACTTACCAGCTCACTGAATTCTCTATTTTCCAGACTCAAACCTCATGATCAATATCCCATGCAAAGCTTTTCTAAACTTTTATTTTGAAATTTTTTTAATACGAAGCGTCTGACTTTTTCTTTAATTTATGTTTTTTTATGGCTAAATTCTTTTTATAATTTAAATTTGTTAGAATAGATTTTCTTAAATTTACAAATTTATTTTAAAATCACTTTTAAAATAATAATCTATTTTAAAAGTAATTAATTAAATATGTGGGTCTATTAAAAACTAAAGTTATTTTTTAAAAAATCCGCCACAAGTCCAACACAAAATCTGTCATTATTTATAATTTCAATACTTGTGACATAAATTTTCATCACAAAAGGTTGTTGAGTAATAATCTCAAAACATTGGGATGGTAATTATGACAGGATATAATTTCCGTCATATTTTCATTACAGTCCGTCACTAAATTCTGTCGCTGTGAATGGTTAAGTTGTACATCTTATTCATGTTATTAATCAGTCGCTAATCACTAATAAACTATAATAGTAATGAAAATTTGGAAAAAAATTTGTCACTGTTGATGCCAATGCTAATTCAATAAGCTTGATACCTAATTAGGTTCACAAACTCTCCTCTTTTTTTATATATAATATTTATGGTTTTTAATTTTCCATCAATTGGGTGAAATTGTCAAGGATATGAGCATTTTAAGTTCAGTTTTGTGAAAAATATAACGTCGGTAATGACAAATATATCGCAAAGAAAAGAGAAATAAAAATAAAGAACACACAGATTTTATGTGGAAACCCTTTCGGGAAAAAACCACGAGCAGAGGAGAAGAAAATTCACTATGTCGAATTCAAATCAATTACAAGAGGAATAGACTATGTCTATTTATAGGCTTATAAAGCCATATTCTAATAGGAGTGTAGTAAGATTAAAACTCCTTATTCTAATCAATATCAAATAGATGGAGTTTAATAAGGTTTAAAAAACCTTATTTAAAATAAAATAAAAGAAGTGTAATTCTATAGAGATTCTTCTTTTATTTTATTTTACCATTGTATTTTATTTAAATAAGGATTCGGGCCATTTAATTCTAACAATCTCCACCTTGACACGAATTCTCAATGAACAAGTTTTTCATCGCGAACTTTCAACGAACAAGTTCTTCACTTCTTCCATAAAACCCCTTAAGGGTTTAACTTCAACAATTAACACCAACCAAGTTTAAGCAATGCTCAAACTTGGTTGTAGGAAGTGACTTAGTCATCATATCTGCAGAATTTTCATGAGTACTAATTTTGCTCACAACAATATCACCACGAGCAATAATATCACGAACAAAATGATACCGAACATCAATGTGTTTTGTTCTTTCATGATACATCTGATCTTTTGTAAGGAAGATGGCACTCTGACTGTCACAAAATACTGTGCTGATTTGAAGGTCTTCATTAAGCTCACTAAAGAGTCCCTTCAACCAAATAACTTCTTTACAAGCCTCAGTAATCGCCATGTACTCAGCTTCAGTGGTAGACAAAGTGACTGTAGTTTGTAAAGTAGCTTTCCAACTGATTGCACAACCTCCGATTGTAAAGACATAACCAGTGCAAGATCTTCTTCTATCAAGGTCTTTAGCAAAATCAGCATCAACATACCCAATGACTCCATCTCTAGTTCTTCCAAACTGTAAGCAAACATCAGTAGTACCTCGTAAATATCTTAAAATCCACTGAATTGTTTTCCAGTATTCTTTACCGAGATTCGCCATGTATCTCGCTAAATCGTGACCGATCGCATATGATAAATCTGGACGTGAATAAACCATAGCATACATGAGAGATCCCACTGCACTAAAGTATGGAACATGTGACATGTACTCAATCTCATCATCTGATTGTGGAGACAAAGCCGATGAAAGCCTGAAATGGGCTACTAAAGGAGTACTAACAGGCTTAGCACTCTGCATATTGAACCTGCAAAGACCTTTCTCAATGTACCCCTTCTTACTTAGGTACAATTTACTTACTTTTCTATCTCTGAGAATCTCCATACCAAGTATCTTCTTTGGTGGTCCCAAATCTTTCATCTCAAATTCTTCACTTGGTTGGGCTTTGACCTTTCTTATCTCTCATTTATCTTTTGCTGCTATCAACATGTCATCAACATAAAGAAATAGATATACAAAAGAACCACCACTGTTTTTCTTAAAGTAAACACAGCTGTCAAAACTACTTTTAAAATCATGAGAAGTCATAAAGGAATCAAACCTCTTGTACCACTGTCTTGGTGACTGTTTCAAACCGTAAAGGGACTTTTTCAACAAGCAAACATAGTCCTCTTTTTCTGAGACTGTAAAACCCTTTGGTTGTTGCAAGTAAATATCTTCCTCAAGTTCTCCATGCAAAAATGCAGTTTTTACATGTAACTGCTCAAGCTCAAATCATGCATGACCACGATACCAAGCAAAGCTCGAATCGAACTATGCTTCACAACTGGGGAGAACACATCTGTGAAGTCCACTCCTGGAATTTGACTGTAACCTTTTGCAACAAGCCTTGCTTTATATCTGGGTTCTTTAACTCCTGGAATCCCTTCTTTCTTTTGAAACACCCATTTACAGCGAATAACCTTTTTACCTTTAGGAAGTTTCACAAGATACCATGTTTTGTTTTTATGGAGTGATTCCATCTCCTCTTGCATAGCAAACATCCACTTTTCTGAGTCTTCACAGCTAATTGCCCCAGAATAATACGGCTCTTGGTTTGCATCTATATCTTCAGCCACATTTAAAGCATAAGCAACTAGATTAGCCTTAACATACTTCTTTAGAGGTTTAATTTCTCTTCTAGTTCTGTTTTTGACGATAGAGTATTGTGGTGAAGAAGCAACTCTATTCTCAATTTTTGTACTGGCTTGAGGAGTCGACTCTGTATTAATCTGATGTTCCACCTGCTTTTGATTTTTCTTTATTGGAAGATTCTTTAAGAGATAAGTTAAGTAGCATAGCAGTTTCATCAAAAACAACATCTCTGCTAATCACAACTTTTCTATTTTCAGGACACCATAATTTATACCCTTTTACACCAGTTTTATAACCAAGAAAAACACATTTAATGGATCTTGGTTCCAATTTTCCATTATCAACATGAGCATACGCAGGACACTCAAAGATCTTTAAATCAGAATAATTAGAAGGATTACCAAACCATACCTCTTGTGGAGTCTTTTACTCAATGGCAATGGATGAAGATCGGTTGATCAAAAAACATGCAGTAGAGGCTGCTTCGGCCCAAAATGACTTTGGTAAGTTGGCATTTGACAACATAAATCGAACTTTCTCCATGATCATTCTGTTCATTCGTTCTACAACGCCATTTTGTTGTGGAGTATGACAAACTGTCAAGTGTCTCATGATCCCTTCTAACCTGCACAGTTTATTAAACTCATCAGAACAAAACTCTAAACCATTGTCTGTACGGAGGTATTTTATTTGTTTTTCCGTCTGTTTTTCAATCATAGTTTTCTAAGACTTAAATACGGAAAACACATTACTTTTCTACTTCAGGAAGAATGCCCAAACTTTTCTAGAAAAATCATCAATAAAAGTTAGCATATAATTAGCTCCACCTCTTAAAGGTACTCTTGATGGCCCCCACAGATCAGAATGAATATACTCCAATGTTCCCTTTGTGTTATGGATTCCTCTAGTGAATCGAACTCTCTTTTACTTCCCAAAAACGTAGTGCTCACAGAACTTCAGTTTGCAAATTCCTTGCCCATCAAGAAGTCCTCTTTTGCTCAATTCTGCCATGCCATTCTCACTCATATGCCCTAGGCGCATATGCCAAAGTTTAGTAATATCATCATCTGACAAGGAAGAGAAAGCGACAGCTGCATCAACAATAACAGTAGAACCCTGCAAAACATACAACTTGGCAGTCTTTCTCTGCCTTTTCATCACAACGAGGGAACCTTTGGAAATATTCAAAATCCCACTTTCAGCTGTGTATTTGTACCCTCTTGAATCAAGAGTACTCAACGAAAGTAAATTTCTTTTCAATTCTGGAACATGCCATACGTTATTAAATGTTCTGACAACTCCATCAAAAATCTTAACTTTAATTGTTCCAACACCTGCGATTTTACACGAAGCATTATTTCCCATCAAAACAACACCTTCAGACACTGTCTCATAATTTGTAAACCAATCCCGATTGGGACTCATGTGGAAGGTGCAGCCTGAATCAAGTATCCACTCTTGGCTTATTTTAGAATTATTGACAGAAGCGACTAGAAGTTCACCATCGCTGTAGTCTTCTACAATATTAGCTTCACCAAAATTTTCTGGTTGTCTTCCTTTTTTATTCGTAACCTCCCTTTTAATCTTGTTCTATAGCTTATAGCACTCAGGTTTAATGTGCCCTTTCTTTTTGCAGAACTTATAAGTTTTACCTCTATTTGAAGACTTCGATCTACCCTTAGATTTACCGCAAGGATTCAGTTCTTGTGTCCTTTCACGATCATCATCAGCATTCCGATCTTGTCTCCCACGAACAATGAGACCCTCTCCCTGAGAGTCGGGTTTAATCACAAGATGCTTCATCTTATCATACGAGGTCAAAGAATCATAAACCTCATCAACTGTGAGAGACCCGCTGCTATATAAAATCGTGTCTCTGAAGGTTGAATAAGACGAGGGCAACGAACAAAGTAGAATCAACCCTAGCTCTTCCTTATCATACTGAACCTCCATGGCCTCCAAGTTTGAGAGAATTTCTTTAAACACTGTTAAGTGTTCGTGCACAGATGCACCTTCCTCCAAACGATGAGCATAAAGACGTTGCTTCATATGCAACTTGCTGGTTAGAGTTTTCGACTTACATATTTGTTCTAGCCTCTTCCATAATGCCACGGCGGTCTTCTCCTTCATCACATCTTGTAAAATTTTGTTAGACAAATGTAGATGTAATTGTGCTAACGCCTTTCGATCCTTGCGCTTCTTCTCTTCCTCCGTCAATGTTGAAGGCATTTTATCTACCCCTAGCAGGGCTTCCTCTAAATCCATCTGTGTAAGAACTGTCTACATCTTTATCTACCACAATGCGAATCTGGTGTTGCGATCCAACAACAGAATTTCATACTTTAAAGACGCCATTACCGTGATCGAGATAAAAAAAACCCAGAAGCTCTGATACCAATTTGTGAAAAATATAACGTCGATAATGACAAATATACTGCAAAGAAAAGAGAAATAAAAATAAAGAACATACAGATTTTACGTGGAAACTCTTTCGGGAAAAAATCACGAGCAGAGGAGAAGAAAATTCACTATTTCGAATTCGAATCAATTACAAGAGGAATAGACTATGTCTATTTATAGACTTATAAAGCCATATTCTAATAGGAGTGTAGTAAGATTGAAACTCCTTATTCTAATCAATATCAAATAGATGGAGTTTAATAAATAAAATAAAAGAAGTGTAGTTCTATAGAGATTCTTCTTTTATTTTACTTTACCATTGTATTTTATTTAAATAAGGATTCGGGCTACTTAATTCTAACAAGTTTGATAAAAGAAATATTGTCGTGAGCATAATCTGGATTTGTTTGCATTCATCCAAACTTGTGTTAGCGGGTAAAGGCGGATAAGGTGACCATGTAATTGGAATTATAATATCAACTCCGAATCAAAGCTTGAAGATTCACTGGAGGTATTTGGCTTGGTTGGAAGAACTCTATTTTAATGGATGCTATTTGTAAATCATTCATAGTTTGTCCATTGTAAGGTACAAAGATCTATATCTCCTTTTCATATTTAGTTTAACCATTGTCTATGGAATTCCTTGGAGGGCGAAGAAGACAACATTGTGGGAATACTTAGACCTTGTAGCAAAATAAGTTGTTGATCCATGGCTAACCACAAATGAGACTTGTTCATCATTTATCACGGCTCAAATCGGATCATTGTCGTAACTTCATCTGGGGAGCTTTCATTGAGACTTGTTGCCAACCAATTTCACACGGTGGCCTTTTTCTTCAGCAATCGAGAGATCATAACGTGTCCATTATGAAATTCGGCTTCAGCTCAAATACATATGCCTTTGGGGTTAGAGTCATGCACAGTAAGTATAACATGGTAGAGGGTTGTTAGGAAAATAGTTACAGATCGACATGCTCTTTTGTCAAGCAATCCCTCTTCAAAATTTGGGGAGATTTACATGATTGTCTTAGTTGGGTGATAGGAGATGGCAAGCTTGTCAAATTTTAGACGAACTATATGGATTTCAGAGATTGACTCCCTAAAAAGCCTTTGTCTTACGCCAACCGCCATTGATGAAGGTGCTACAGTTGCGGATATGTCTGATGTCATGGGTAATTAGAATTGGAACATATTGCGAGCGTCCGACACAAATCAGAATATTTTCTTCTACTCTATTTGATTGGATTAATTATAATTTACATTTTACAAAATTTCTTATGCCTTTGGCATTATTTGTCGGCACCTTTAGAAACAAAGACGATATTTAATACCTAAAAGATGTATTAACTGTGAGTTTTCTCGTAGCTATTGTTAACATTGCATATTTTCTTGAAAGAGGAATAAATGAAGGGTTTACCAATGTTGGAATTCGGTTTTTCGTACCTGTTAAATTTCATTTCTCCTAGCAAACCCCATTCCTCTTTATGTAGCCAAAGACACTTAACAGTAATTCTACTTCTTAGCTTAGAATTGTTGGAACTTTGGCAGCAATGTAGCATTCAAAATGAACTTTGAAACAACTAAGAGTTTGAAAGAAACAAAAGCAAGTGAACAAAAAGAGAACTTGAGCTTAAACAATGGCTGAAAAATCACCATTTCATTGAAAAGTGAAAAATATATATATGAGTTACAATGTAAAGTTGGGAATTACCTAATGACTTAACTACTCCCACTAAGCTTAACTAATACAACTTATGTAATACACAAAAGCAAAGCTGATAATGTCAGCTATTACATCCATCAAATTCAAATCTAAATTTACTAACTTTTGATATCAAGTTACAAGCTAACTTGACTAAGTTACAAAAGAACAAAATGAAAAAAAATCACTAAGTTGCTTCTGGTTCAGTCTCGATGGTGGCATTATGAATGAGGTGCTGTTGCTGTTGGTCACTTGTTGCATTGTATGCCAATGCTTAACATTCCTCCTTGGACTGTATGCAACAAACACCAACTGAACTTCTCAAGACTTAAAACCTTGTTGTACCAAGAGGCTTTGTCAAAATATCAGCCAATTGATCTTGTGAGCTACAATGAATAAGACTAACTTCTTTGGACTGCTCAACCTCTCGAACAAAATAGAACTTAATCTTAAAATGTTTGGTTTTACCATGAAAAACTAGATTTTTGGCTATTGCCACTGCTGATTGGTTGTCAACTTTGATCTCAGTAGGTTCAAGTTGCTCTTCATTTAGATCACATAGCAACTTTCTAAACCAAATAGCTTGATTGACTGCTGCTGCAGCTGCTATGTATTCAGCTTCAGCTGTGGACTAAGCAACTGTTTGCTGCTTCTTAGAACTCCAGCAGAAAACTCCTGAGCCAAGGGTGAAGAAGTGGCCAGAAGTACTCTTCATGTTATCGATAGAGCCAGCCCAGTCACTATTTGAGTAACCAACTAGCTTAAGCTCACTTCCTTTCTTGAACATGACCCCAAACTTTAAAGTTCCTTTAACATACCTGAGTATCCTCTTAGCTACCTTGAAATGAGTTGTATTACAACAATGCATGAACCTTGACAATAGACTAACAACATGCATGAGATCAGGTCTGGTTGTTGTTAAGTAAAGCAACCAACCAACTAGGCTTCTGTACTCCCTTCATCAACCCTTTCTTGATTTCCAAAACTTACCAATTTCTCCCCTTAAGCCAATGGTGTACTCACTGATTTGCAATTTTCCATGCAAAATTTGTTGAGAATTTTCAAAGCAAAGGTATGTTGACTGATAAAAATGCCTTGATCAGACTGGTTTACTTCCATACCAAAGAAGTATGTTATGATTCCCAAGTCAGTCATGTCAAACACTTCTAGCATTTTTGCTTTGAATTCTTAGATCAAATCACATTTGCTTCCAGTCACCAGCAAATCATCCACATAGATTGAAACAATCAGCAGGGTTTCATCTTTGGATTTCTTCACATAGAGTGTTGGCTCACTTAGGCTTTTCTCAAATCCAAGCCTAGACAGGTAAGTATCAATTCTGTCATACCAGGCCCGAGGTGCCTATTTCAGGCTATAAAGAGCTTTCTTCAGCTTATAAGCTTTGTCTTCTTCTCCTTGAACTTTGTAACCATCTGGCTGCTCGATGTATATCTCTTCTTTAATAAAACCATTCAAGAAGGCTGATTTGACATCAAGTTGATGAATTCTCCATTGCTTCTGTGCAGCCAAGGCAAACAGAAGCTTGATGGTGTCTAGCCTTGCCACAGGAGCAAATGTCTCCATAAAATCAATTCCATACTGCTAGTTATACCCTTTCACCACAAGCCTTGCCTTGTGTTTGTTCAATGAGCCATCAGCATTGAATTTGGCTCTAAAAACCCACTAGACACCTATGATTTTCTTCTGATCAGGTCTGTCCACCAGATCCCAAGTGTCATTTTTGTGGATCATGTCAATTTCAGCTTTCATTGCCTTCTTCCAGTGCTTGTTTCTTACAGCTTCTTCAAAGCTTGAAGGCTCAACTATGGCCACATTACATTTTTGATAGATGTCAGCAATAGACCTGGTCCTTCTCACAGGAGGATCATCCACATTTGCATTGTTGAACTCATTTTCTGTTGATTTCAAGCCACTGTCAATTTGGTCTTCTTCAAGCTGACTTGTATCTGAGCCATCAAAGCTCCAAAACTTTTCTTCATCAAATTTGACATCTCTACTCACCAAAATCTTCTTGGTTGAGGGATCATATACCATGTAGCCCTTCTTGGTGCTACTGTAGCCAACAAATATGCCTGGAACTGACTTTTTCTCAAGTTTAGTTCTTCTTTCTGCGGGTACAAGCACATAACACACACAACCAAATACTTTCAAATGAGAAACAGATGGTTTGTGTTCATGCCATGCTTCAAATGGAGTCTTGCCTTTCACAGCATGTGTTGGCAGCTTGTTGAGCAGGTATACTGAAGTATTGACTCCCTCAGCCCAAAATGTGCTTGGAAACACCTAGCCATGTCCATCACTGTTCTGTTTTTCCTCTCACATACTCCATTTTGTTAAGGAGTATACACTGTGGTTAACTGATGATGGATCCCATCTTGCTCACACAACTTTTGAAATCTATTAGACAAATATTCAGTGTAATTATCTGTCCTTAACGCTTTAATCCTGCAGCCTGTTTAATTCTCAGCAAAAGCATTGAATTTTCCAAAGGCTTCAAACACCTCAGACTTCTATTTCATGAAGTAAACCCAACAAAATCTGGTCAGATCATCTATAAAAAGCATAAAGTACTTATTGCCATTCAGTGAAGGGGTCTTCATTGGTCCACAAACATCAAAATGTACCAATACAAGCCTTTCTCGAGCCCTCCATGCCTTGTTGACTGGAAAAGGCAACCTAGCCTGCTTACCAAGCTGACATACTTCACAAACAGTGTCTTTTGCCTCAATCTTGGCCATGTCCTCAGCCAGAATCAGCTTGTGCAACAAATCGAGTGACCTGAAATTGGCCTAGTCTTCTATGCCATAGACCAGCATTATCAGCTAGGCTTGTATAAGCCTTCTTTTCAAACTAACTCACATCAAGCATAAAGCATTTTGCAGCCATAGGTATTGAGACCATTTCCTGGCCATGAAAGTCTTCAATACCACAAGAATCATTCTTGAAAACTAGTAAATAGCATTTTTCAACCAACTGACCAACACTAAGCACATTTGAAATAACTTTGTTACCTGAACTAGTGTTGATCACAACATTACCTCTGCCTTTGGCTTCAATCAGGTTACTATTGCCTATCCTGATCTTTGAGGTAAAGCTCTTATCAAGGACCTTGAACAAGCTTTCATCAGCTGCCATGTGATGTGAGCAGCCACTATCCACAAGCCAACTGCGTTTGACTTTGCTTGTGGTTGCAAAGCATGAGGCAGTAAAGACATGCTCTTCCTGAGCTTAAAGGTCCTTAGCAGTCTTAGCTTGAACTTGCTGCTGAGCTTGAGGTTTCTCCTTGTTCCTACACACCTTCTCATGATGACCATACTGTTTACAACTTTTGCACTGAATATCTGGCTTGTTCCAGCAATACTTCTCCAAATGATTGGTCTTCTTGCAGTGCATGCACGGTGGAAACCTCCTTCTCCCTGCATCTCTTCTTGATTTCTCCCAAGGTTTTTTTGCTTTCTGACTTGAGCTCGAGCCCTCTTTGGCTTTTGCTTGGAAAGCTCCCTCAGGGTGCTCTTCCTGCCTATTGGCCCTTCTCTGCTCAAGTGCATAAAGAGAGTTCACCAACTCAGACAAAGAAATGGTAGTGAGATCCCTCGATTCCTCCAATGAGGAGATCTTTGACTCAAACCTCTCAGGGAGAGTGGTGATAACCTTCTGAACAACACTGCTCTGACTGAAGTCTTCTCCAATGAGCTTGATGTTGTTGACAGTAGCCATTATCCTATCAGAGTACTGTTTGATAGTCTTTGACTCTTTCATTTTAAAATTCTCAAATTCCCTTCTAAGGTTGATCACTTGTTGCTGCCTTGTCTTATCTGATCCCATGAACTCCTCCTTCAGCCTTTCTCATGCTTGCTTAGGTGAGTCACAAGCCATAATTCGAGTGAAGATCATATCTGACACTCCATTCTGCAGGCAGACCATGGCTTTGTGCTTCTTGGCTCACTCCTCACTATGCTGCCTAATCTGAGCAATGGTTGGATTGGCTGTCAATGGAGGTGGTTCAGCATCATTCTCGATTACACTCCACAAGTCATGCGCTTGGAGATAAGTTTTCATCTTAACTACCCAAATGTGGTAGTTCTCTTCAGCAAACACTGGTGGTGGTAGTGGTGTGAAGCTCATATTTCAGAAACAAAAACAAACAGACCAACTAAAAAATAGTTTATTTCTTCTCAAGCTTTGCTTCCACAAAAAACACCAACAACAGAGGTCCTCAAAGATGGCAGGCTCTGATTACCAATTGTTGGAACTTTGGCAGCAATGTAGCATTCAAAATGAACTTTGAAACAGCTAAGAGTTTGAAACAAACAAAAGCAAATGAACACAAAGAGAACTTGAGCTTAAACAATGGCTGCAAAATCACCATTTCATTGAAAAGTGAAAAATATATATGAGTTACAATGTAAAGTTGAGAATTACCTAATGACTTAACTACTCCCACTAAGCTTAACTAATACAACTTATGGAATACACAAAAGCAAAGCTGATAATGTCAGCTATTACATCCATCAAATTCAAATCTAAATTTACTAACTTTTGATATCAAGTTACAAGCTAACTTGATCAAGTTACAAAAGAACAAAATGAAACAAAATCACTAAGTTGTTTCTGGTTCAGTCTCGATGGTGGCATGCTGAATGAGCTGCTGTTGCTGCTGGTCACTTGTTGCATTGCAGGCCAATGCTCAACACGAATGAATCATCACAACAATTTATCAGTATACTTCAACAAAATCTATGGGTTCAAAGTCCTTTGATGTTTTTTCCATCGTAGGAATTGATTAATCATGCATTTGTATCAACTTCAGCTTGTAATCAGAACTTCTGTTTTTTCTTTTATTTGCTTGAAGTTCAATCATAGTTACAGCTAGGCGTTCAACAACTTGTTCCAATCTTCAATATCTATATTTGCTTGAAATTTTCTTTTCTCAAATGCATAAACTGTCAGTCACCGAGGTTCCACTTGGGTTATCGATGCATCGTTGACAGAAAAAACTTTTTTCCTCCCAATGTCCGTCCTTTCATCTCCCGTAGTTGAATATGCAGGCTGCTTAGGTACAGAGATTGCAACACTGCTTTTGTTCTTGAGAATCGTAAAAACTTCCACCATTGACGGCCTATCTGCAGGATTTTCCTGCACACATAGAAGTGCCAATTGCATACATGTAATGAGCTTACATGACGAAGATGAATCATCAAGTGATGCGTCGAAAAACTCTGCCCCTCGACCTTGTTTCCACAATTCGTATGCCTGGATATTATCATTCAACATTATACACTTTCCAATATTCGTACTGCAAAATGGAGAAGAAAAAAAGATGTCTCAAAGTTACTTACATATTCAAGAAGATTCAAGTTTTCATGGCATCCATACAGACTGGAATTCCTCTTGCCACTGATAATTTGCAGAAGTAGAACTCCGAAACTATAAACATCGTACTTGGTAGAGTATATTCCTTTCTTAACATACTCCGGAGGAACATAGCCACTACATTGAATCAATGAATTAATAACTACGCATAGATGCAATGCAAAAGATGAAAATTACTCTGATATATATTATTTGAGAGCATCTGGTTCACTTACTATGTCCCAACAATTCTGTTAGTATTTGCTTCAAGTTCATCCTTCTTGAAAAACTTGGCCATCCCGAAATCCGATATCTTCGGGTTCATTTCAGAATCTAATAAAATGTTGCTCGCCTTTATATCGCGGTGAATTATAGTATAATTTGAGTATTCTTGGAGATATAAAAGGCCTTGAGTAACTCCTTTGATTATTGAAATTCTTTTTCTCCAATCTAACAGATGCCTTTTAAATGGATCTGCATGGGTTAATTGTATGAATAATATTTGTCTCTTTTGGATAAGAAGTTTATGACATAACATTCCATAAATAGGTTTTCCACAATCATGGGAAGTTGAAAAGAATGAAGTATTACTTACCATAGAGGTAAAAATCCAAGCTTTTGTTCAGCATGAACTCGTAAACCAACATTTTTTCTCCATTCTCAGTACAAATTCCCAGAACACGAACTAGATTCACATGTTGAAGCTTAGCTGTAAGATTGACCTCATTTTTGAACTCCTCCAACCCTTGATTCGAGCTTCTCGAGAGCCTCTTCACTGCTATTTCTTGCCCGTTTAATAACTCTCCCTGTTATATATTGTCCACAATCCACAATGCAGTTAATAGTTTCCCTTAGAAATTTGTTGTGCGGTAAGGAAACTTGTGGCACAAGAAAGAAAAATTGAGAGAAATAAGATATAGAATTGAAGTGTGATTCACGGTCCTATAATTTTGCCTCTAGAATACACCAAGTCTTGAAACAAAAAAAAAAATTAGTGTAAATAGCAGTATTCGAGTTTTATATAGGCACGTATGTTTTATCAAAAAAGTATTACTTAGCACATTACTTATACTGCAAGTTATATTTGCACCATCGAATTCAAGCGCCCATCTTTTGACTTTTTATATATGTACATGAAGCTCAATAAGTTAGCCCATTGATCGCTAGACACCCAACTTAATTACTCAAATTATAAAGAATTGTTTATTTAAATTCTTTATACTTTATATTTATCAGCAATGTGAGGTAAACTGCTAACAGTTTCATTGGTCCTTGAAATTTCATAATCTGCTGCAGGTAAGCTGAAAACATATGGTTCTTCAAATGCATTATCGAAGTAATAGTATATTTACCTTGTAAACAGGACCATATCCACCTTCTCCAAGCTTATTCTCATTTGAAAAGTTATTAGTGGCAGCTTTAATGGTAGCGAAAGTGAAAGCTTGGAGATTAGGATCACCATTTTCATGCTTTCTTTCACCTGATATTTTGGTTCTTATCAAAGATACCGACATTTTCAACGCACCCAACAGCCCTGCAATCAAAATCTTGTGGAATCAACGTACGATTATGGTCTCGAATCATTTCAGATTCTCACATGTCCAAATAATTTACCTTGTGATTTGAATACTTTGTGTTGCAGGTAATAAATGAGAGCCATAATCAGGAGAACCATTGCAGCAACTGTAACCAAAACAATCACCAATAACTGATGTTTCTTCGGCTGAGTTGTGCCTACTCCATAAGCTGTGGAACGTTAATACATTATTCATTACACTAATTATAGTACAATGTTTTGTAAGGATTTCAGAATTTCAACAAAACTAGGCTCTGTTTAAGGCAAACAAGACATGCTAATGACAAGACACCGTTATTGTCTAGGCCTTAAAAAGTTAATAAAAAAGTAACAGATTATTACATTAGAAAGCCCCACAAATCAAAATATGCCAAATAAAGGCAAGCAATGTGGCCGCTTCACATATTTTTCCCAGTCAATGTTTGAAAATTCAACATTTTGTAAAATTGATATGCTCCAACATAGAGACCAGAGAATCCATATTACCTGCTTCTGAAAGCACCCAATTATCGTCATTGGAGAGTTGAAAGGCTGTGTAACCAAGTAGACCCTTTACCTTGGCATAAGAAACCTTAGCTTTAATGGCTTCCACATCGTCGAAATTGATCCAATTCGACCCGATTTTGCAAAAACTCACCACATAACTAGAATTATACACAACTTCAACGCCATAACCATAGTTTTGAATGAATGATTTGATTAACTTATACCCCATTGAACCATCAACGGTGAGAGCCGATCCCGAAGCTGCTGAACCAATACCATTGTCAGCAGAGTTAACAAGCTTCCATCCATAGCCATGGTAAGGCAAACCTAAAACTAGCTTATCAGCAGGGAATCCTCTCTTTAACCATTCCTTTATCCCATCATCAGTGTTAGCCCTTCCTAATGGGCCAAACAAAGCTGCATGAAAACCAGTAAACCTATCTTCTCTTGGTACATGGTAGTCATATGCCTGAATATTTACCCAATCCAGGTTTCGCTTTGTAGACTCGATAGGATAATTCACTGAGTTGACAATTGGCAAGCGACCAGTCGACATAGTTAACAACAACCGTGTCTTACCAGTGTTTCTCGACTCAGAAGCTACCTCAGCTCGCCATTCATCCAAAAACGTACCCAAACTGGTGCCATTCGTAGGCTGAAACCCACAAAGGTCTAAACCATGAAATCCATAAAGCCTGGCTGTTTTGACTGAAGATTCAATGAAAGATTTTCGACGGGAAGTTTCATTAACAATCAAAGAGAAGGTGGTGGATTCAGATCTTACAACCCAAATGGACAAAATAGTAGTGATGGATGGATTCTTTAGTTTTACAATATTGGTGAAGTTAGAGAAAGATTGTTCATTTGAGGAATTGATAAAAATCTGATAAGAGGTTCTGTTTATAAAAGCAAAGGAGGCAAAAAGGTGAGTGAAAAGAGCAGAGTTTATATCAGAAACAGGAAGGGAAGTGCTAGAGTCCCAGTAACCAGCTTTGATCCATGTTTGTGAGCTTGAGCTCTGCAGCTTCAACGAGAGAAACAGCAAGAGGAGGAAGAAGAAGATAGGTTTATTAGAAGCCATTGGAAAATCAATCTCTTGCCTAGAAAATCAACGTGAAAGTCATACAGTTTGTTTATGATAATTTCATAGTAGAATATATGTGTTTTTATGTTGTTGGAGGAAGATGAAAAGTCTTTTGAATTGTTTGTGTTTCCTACGGAGAAAAAAAAAAACCGGACTTCGAATAGGGAAAGTCGTCTACTGCATCTGTCAAAATGCCCCTAATGAATCTCTCAATTCCATGAAGCTTCATTGCTTGTTTACGTGCCCAGACCGATATCAACCTTTGTCAATGTCGATATTATTTTATGACCCCACAGACGAAAAAATCCAACGCGTATTACATTGGAATAATGCCGATTTTCACCCTTAACCTTATCAGAAATAATCAAATTAGCACTTTTTCCTTTTTTTTTTTTTTTTGGCTCTATTTTGCCCTCAGATTAGTCAAAAATTGATAGAAAATTAAATCTAACTCGTTGATATGGATGCCGTATAGCGAACTACATGTATTAATTGTTTACGTTGCATGTTGTCTTAAATGTCACATCAATAATTATTTTTAGAAAATAAAAAATTGTAAATATTATGTAAAAATATCAAAAATTATATAAATTCAAAAAATATTAAAGAATAACAAAGAGTATAAATGTTAGAAAAACAAAAATTATACAGGAAAATTTATAAAAATTCTAAAAAGTAGAAAGAAAAAACAGTTGAGCACAAGCAAATGAAAAAGGCAGGTTTTTTTTTTTTTCTTATGATGCCGTTAGAAATAAAATATATATAATATATGATTGACAGAAAATAAAAATAAAAAATTTATAAATTTTGACAAAATTATCAACAATAATAATAATTAGACTAAATTTTTTAATTTAAAAAAGTTTTAAAATACTATTACTATAATGTTTTGTGAAGATTTCAAAATTTCAACAAAACTAGCCTCTGTTACAAGCAAGCAAGACATGATACTGATAAGACACCGTTCTTAGAGGCAAGAAATGTTGTCGCTTCACATATTTTTCCTTGTCTGTTTGAAAATTCACTATTTGTAAAATTGATATGTTCCAACTTAGAGACCAAGCACCCAATTATCCTCATTGGAGAGTTGCAAGGCTATGTAACCAAGTAGATCCTTTAATTTGGCATAAGATATTTTGTTTTAATGTTACCTAAGTTGTCAAAATTGATCAAATTCAACTCGATTTGTAAAAATTCACTGTAATGAGTTATTTTTGCCTGAGCTCAACCTAAACAAACACAAAAAATAAATAAATAAATAATCTAGTCCAATTTTACAAGCCCAAATCAAAAACCTTAAAGCACAATTAACATGCCCAAAAACCTAAACTTATTTTCAGTAAAAATTAAACCCTAATCTATGTGCACTGCACCCAATACCTTCGCTTGTGCCACGTCAGCGTGCCTCGTCCCGGGGCCTAACGCGCGCCTGCCGCCTTGCACCAAAACAGCAAAGAGCCCCTCTTCTCTCCTACGTTGGCCGAGCGTCGAACCTGCAAAAGAGGACAAAAAAGAACACAAAAATAACAAGGCAATAACAGAGAAACAGTAATAGAACAGAAGCAAAACAGTGTAATATGGCTATAAAAGCCATCACCAAATTGTATTATTTTACGAGGAAAAAAAATTGAATACAAAAAAATTAGTAATCAGATATAGATTCGAAAAGAAAAAGGTGATTCTTTTATGATTATTATTTTCATTCTTTTATGATTTGAATTGGTGGAGGGTAGTGCATAGGCGCTACTACCCTTATTTTCTGACATTTTACAAAAAAAATTATTTTATGTAGTGGAGGGTGTCAAGTAGGCGGCACAAGTGGAGGGTGTCAGATAGGCAGCACCAGTTGTGCCTATCTGATAGGCGGCGCACCCAATATATTCCCCCCTCGGTCCCCCATCCAGCTCGTATCAGTTTGGAAAAAAAATTTAGCAGAACAAGAGAGGAAGAAGAGAAGAAAGAAAAGAAAATGTACTTTTTTTTATTGTTTTTTTCATTATAATAGATTATGATAAGAAAAAAAATTTTGTTAGTATTATATATTTTGTTTAGTGTTATTTTTATTTTTTGTTTTAAAGTTATTTTATTTATTGTGATTTGTTAGTAAATTCTGTGTTTAGATTATTGAGAATGTTATCTTATAAAATTTTTTAATATATTTGATATTGTTAGAAATGGCAATAAATTTGATATTGATAGAAATAAACTATTATCATTCATTAAATTTTTTATGTAAGTATTTTTATGCTGTTCGAAATTGTTTTGAGATTTTTTTGTTAATTTTTTAACAAATTAAGTATTGAAGATGGATAATCAGTTTTTCGTATGCGTTTATTTCGATGGAATCATCTTGACAACAGCTGTTGGATGTATATTTGAAACACGACAACAAATAGCAATGAGATTTAATAGAAATGTCTCGTTGGATGATATAAAGGGAAGGATTAACGAAAAATTGTTAGTCGTTGTGGGAGAAGGATCTCGAAACTTTTCTACAAGTTTCCAGTTTCGACAAATCCCATCAAATTCACCGAAATAGAACTTGTAGACGACGAAGACGTGGAGACCATGATTGCTCTTTACTGTGGGAATCGGAGTGACAAAAATGCACCGATTCACTTATTTACTGAGTTAGCTGGTATAGAGCAAAATAAAGATCTCACTGCATATGGTAAAGAACATGGAGCTCAAGAATCATGCATGGTGGCTCTAATATCGTACGTTGATAGTAAATCGACTATACCCTGGATCGATATCGATCTTAATGTTACACCCGATATTGATGTAGTTGGTGATGATGGATACGATAGCAGTGATCCTTGTGATCAAGAGGTCGATAGTGATAGTGATCCCGATGTGGACGATGTCCTCGATGATATAGACGACGAAGACATGAATGACGATGGAAACATTAAAGCGTCTTTAGTTGGGAACCAGATTCGATGTATTGTAATACATAATAATTCTAGGCCATACATGTCGCTCATAGACCCCCAACACGGCGTACGTAGCCGAGTTCTCGAAGTACCCTGAAGTACTTCTTGCTCCGGCTGACCGTAAATTCCGATCCTGAGGACTTGTTCGTAGGCCAAAGATTCGAAAGTAAGGAAGAATGTGTATTTGCTATTAAGCGGTATAGAATGAATATATCAGTGGACTACAAAGTCATAGTGTCTAAACCAACATTATATATTGGGGAGTGTTGGAAGTTGGCGAAAGGCTACAATTGGCGAGTACAAGCTGCATTTATTCAAAATTCGCAGATGTGGGAGATATGAAAATTTTTTGGGCCTCACACATGCACATCAACACGTATGACAGAAGATCATTGAAAACTTGATTCCAAAACTATCTGTACGTATATCATGCCAATGGTGAAGGACATGCCGACCATTAAAGTTTCGGTACTGATTGTCGAAATGAAGGCACGATTCTAGTACCGAGTATCATACCGAAAGGCGTGGATAGCTAAACAGATGGCAATGGAGTAATTGTACGGAGATTTCGATGTGTCGTATAACAAGCTACAATGATGGATAGCTGCAATACGGGAGTACGTATCGGGGACCTTCATTGAGTTACAGACACGACCTTATTACAACCCGGATGACCAACTACAACCGAGAAAAGAAATTTTCCGTCGGATGTTCTGGACGTTTGATCCATATGTACGCGCATTTCCCCACTGCAAGTCGTTTGTGCAAGTGGATGGGACCTAGCTATATGGAAAATATACACAGATCCTACTTCTTGCGGTTGCTCAAAACGGCAACAAGAATGTGCTCCCGATAGCATTTTCCATCTTAGATAAGGAGAACATGGAATCATTGGAATTCTTTCTTACCAACCTGCGTTTGCATCATATCCGATAGAGGGAAAGGATTAATTATTACCATTAGGCGTTCCGGTGTGCATTGGAGATAGCCGAATATTTACTTTTAAACAAAAAATGAGATTTGAGTAATCGGTGTTTATTCTTGTTCTCGAGTATTTAAGGCATTGTGTCCTAAGTTACGGGACATGATCCTTTTACTCGATTAACTTGAAATAAATCCCTTTTCGTAAAGATGAACTTAGTTAAGTAATGTTTTAATAAAAAAATCGTATTTTAAAATCTCTTCAAATTTTCATTTTTCGACACTAAAGACATCAAGTAATCAACTAGGTATCAATTTTGGGCGTAACGAGGGTGCTAATCATTCCTCGTGCCTAACTGACTCCCGAACCCATTTTCTGGATTTTTGTATACCAATGTTAGAGTATAAGAATAAGTTAGGTTGTTATTTTGTTAGTAAGTCTGGTATATTGTTGGTATATGGTTAGCAACAGTTAGGTGATCTCATTCAAGTATATAAGTCCTATATGTGTACTGATGAAAATAGAATTTCAATACACGTTCACCCACAAGACCGACCAATATCATATTTCAATGACTCATATTCTCATTCAATCCGCCCATTCCTCCATTATGTCAATTTTCCTATCTTCAACTAACCCACCAAATAATTCTCTCCATACTTCACATTTATAATCATGCATAACACGCACATCATTACAACCAATATTACTTATTCATATCATCATGGAGTACGCCACATATCAATTTACCGATACACAATTCTATTATGCAATTCAAAGAACATACTTGCAAATATTCATGTAATTTTACAGCTTTATTCATGCTTAGCTTTCTCAGTCAACCACAATCATATTCAACCATAAAACTCAAATTGAATTTAGATTAGAATATACAAGCAACACAACAACCAGAATAGCTCCCAAAATAGTGGAGTACAGAAACTCGTCTGCTAACCTTCGTCCTCGTTGATGGTCACTAAACTAACTATAAATACGACTAAGGCAAGTGTACCTATTGAATAATAGTATAGCTATGGTGAGTAGAGAATATCGTATCCACGAGAACTAAAAGTACTAATAATTACCTTCTTCTTATTATTATTTAGCCGACAAACTGGAGTGATTGTGTTTTAATCTAAAATTACTAAACTAATTTAACTAAGAACACAATAGAGAGTGAAATAAGAAAATAATTGAAGATAACCAATGAGGTAGACAATACCCAGGAAAGAATCCACCTAGACTTCACCTATTATTACAAATCT
The DNA here is from genome assembly GCA_025503065.1 of Gossypium bickii. Classification (NCBI taxonomy): domain Eukaryota; kingdom Viridiplantae; phylum Streptophyta; class Magnoliopsida; order Malvales; family Malvaceae; genus Gossypium; species Gossypium bickii. The sequence goes on from CP106709.1 coordinate 6,922,787, forward strand.
GAATTAAACGATTTATTTACTTGTGTCTTGATCCGTAAAAATCCCTAAATTATGTTAATATCTCTTTCGAAATTAAAAACAACTGACTCTAGGTTGATTAATTGAAATATCTTTCTAATTAAAACCCCTATTGTCGCATTAACTCGATCTATGGATTCCCCTATTAGATTTGACTCTAATCCGGTAGATTTATGTCGTCCTATTTCTAAGATTGCATGCAACTCCACTCAGTTATGCTAGATCTACTCTTAAACAAGGACTTTTGCTCCACTGAAATACGCCAAATAAAGGCAAGCAATGTGGCCGCTTCACATATTTTTCCTAGTCAATGTTTGAAAATTCAATACTTTGTAAAATTGATATGTTCCAACATAGCATAAAACTATTGGAAAGGGATACAGAAGACATGGCGTCACTATTTCATACAATCCTTTCCCGAGACGAGAGAATCCATATTACCTGCTTGTGAAAGCGCCCAATCATCATCATTGGAGAGTTGAAAGGCTGTGTAACCAAGTAGACCCTTTACCTTGGCATAAGAAACCTTAGCTTTAATGGCTTCCACATCGTCGAAATTGATCCAATTCAACCCGATTTTGCAAAAACTCTCCAGATAAATAGAATTATACACAGCTTCAACGCCATAACCATAGTTTTGAATGAATGATTTGATTAACTTATACCCCATTGAACCATCAATGGTGAAAGCCGATCCCGAAGCTGCTGAACCAATACCATTGTCAGCAGAGTTAACAAGCTTCCATCCATAGCCATGGTAAGGCAAACCTAAAACTAGCTTATCAGCAGGGAATCCTCTCTTTAACCATTCCCTTATATCATCATCAGTGTTAGCCCTTCCTAATGTCAAATAAAGGTGCATGAAAACCGGTAAATCTGTCTACTTTTGGCACATGGTAGTCATATGCCACAATATTTATCCAATCCAGGTTTCGTTTTGCGGACTCAATAGGATAACTCAATGAGTTGTCAATTCGCAAACAACGAGCCGACATAGTTAACAAAAACCGTGTCTTACCAGTGTTTCTCGACTCAGAAGCTACCTCAGCTCGCCATTCATCCAAAAACGTACCCAAACTGGTGCCATTCCTAGGCTCAAACCCATAAAGGTCTAAACCATGAAAACCATAAAGCCTGGCTGTTTTGACTGAAGATTCAATGAAAGATTTTCGACGGGAAGTTTCATTAACAATCAAAGAAAAGGTGGTGGACTCAGATCTTGTAACCCAAATGGACAAAATAGTAGTGATGGATGGATTCTTTTGTTTTACAATACTGGTGAAGTTAGAGAAAGATTGTTCATCTGAGGAATTGATAAAAAGCTGATAAGAGGTTTTGTTTATAAAAGCAAAGGAGGCAAAAAGGTGAGTGAAAAGAGCAGAGTTTATATCAGAAACAGGAAGGGAAGAGATACATGTCCAGTAGCCAGCTTTGATCCATGTTTGTGAGCTTGAGCTCTGCAGCTTCAACGAGAGAAACAGCAAGAGGAGGAAGAAGAAGATGGGTTTATTAGAAGCCATTGGAAAATCAATCTCTTGCCTAGAAAATCAATGTGAAAGTCATACAGTTTGTTTATGATAATTTCATTGTAGAATATACATGTTTTTATGTTGTTGGAGAAAGATGAAAAGTCTTTCGAATTGTTTGTGTTGCTTACGGAGAAAGAAAACCCGGACTTTGTATAGGGAAAGTCGGCTATTGCATGTGTCAAAATGCCCCTAATGAAGCTCTCAATTCCACGAAGCTTGATTGCTTTGTTTCTGTGCCCAAACCGAGTCCCGCCCAAAATCTGAGAAGATTTAGAAAAAAATATAAATTTAAAAAAAATGGGTTCGGATTAAAAAATAAGATAAGTTTAAAAATGGGTCGTGTCTTGGATAAGGTATTTTTGGCCCGAAGTTATTAAAGGACAAAAAAATTTACATTTTTTTTTTGTTTTTAAATGTTATTTTCTGGTTGTTACTCCTTATTTTGCTACCATCTTACTATTATGTTGCTACTATTTTGTTATTATTATTTGGATATTGTATAAAACTTATTTTATTATTAATTTTGTTATTATTAATAAAAGCATTTGTTAATTTTATTATTATTTTAGATGTATTTGCTTGTTAAGTTGCATCTAACTTAGTGTTATTTAAGTCTAAATATTTTTTAAAATTTATTTTCAATTTGTTGGGAAATATTTATTTTGATGTTTTTAGTATTTTTTATGTATTATATATATTTAAAAATTATATAAAAATAATATAAAAAATTAATACGGGCGGGGCGAGCTCAGGTTTTAGCATTTTTATTCGGGTCGGGCTTGGACAAAATTTTAGGCTTATTTTCTAAGCCGGGTCCAGACCTAATAAATGGGCCTAAATTTTTAATTGAGCCCGGCCCGGCCCATGAGCACCTCTAATGTCAACCGATATTATTTTATGACCCCATAGACGAAACAAATCAAACACGTTTACATTGAAATAATGACGATTTTCACCCTTAACCTTTTTAGAAATAAATCAAATTAGCCCCTTTTTTTTCTATTTTTGGCTTTATTTAGCCCTCAAACTATTATCTTTTGTTAAATTAGTCAAAAATTGATGAAAAAATTAACGCTAACTTATTGATTTGGATGTCACATGGAGATTTACATGTATTAATTGTTGATGTGATATTATATGTTACACAATAAATATTTTTAAAAAATAAAGAAATTGAAAAAATTATTTTAAATATTAAAAATTATATAAATTTAAAAAATATTAAAATATAAAAAATAGTATAAATGTTAAAAGAACAAAAATTATACAAAACTTTTAGAAAAATTTAGAAAAATTCTAAAAAGTAAAAATAAGCAGTGTTTTTAAACAGTTGAGAACAAGCAAATGAAAAAGGCAGGATTAATTTTTATTTTAAATTCTTTATAATTTTTACAATTCTTTTGAAAATTTTAAATTCTTTATAATTTTTACAATTTTTTAAAATTTTTAATTAATTGCCACATCAGCAACTGCACATGTGGCCAGCCATGTGGTATCCACATCAGCAGGTTAACGGCACTGTTAATTTTTACATCCAATTATGGTTAATTTGACAAAAAAAATAGTAGTTTGAGGGCTAAATGAAGCTAAAAAAAGAAAGAGGGCTAAATTGATTATTTCCAAAAAAGGTTAAGGGCGAAAAATGCTATTATGCCTTTTACATTTATGATCATTTCCACTTGTTAGACGTTGATCATTTTAGGTATTTAATTTTTTTTAAGAGTTAACTTTTCCGTTGACTCATTTTTCATAAAATTTTCTTTTTAGCATTAAAAATAAAAAATTTACATTTTAGGCATTTTCATTAAAAAACGTTTTTATTTAGACACCCACAATTAATTTAATTTTCATTTTAGTTACTTAACTTCAAAAGTTTTCATTTTAGTCACTCATTTTATAATTTTAATTTCCTTTTTTAAAATTGATTTTCTTGTGTTTTACCAAGAACTACCTGGATTTTTATAAGGAAAAACTTAGGTGACTAAAATGAGTTTAAAACAACATTGTCTAACCCAAATTAATAGCAAGTGATCGAAATGAAAATAGTTGTTAACCACGGTGTTCAAAATGTAAATTTCTTATTTTCAGTGCCTAAAATGAAAACCTATGAAAATTGAGTGTCTAAATGTGTAGTTTACCCAATCATTTAATTGGTTTTAAATTTATTTAACAATTCAAGTAAATAAGAAATTTTTAATCATACAAAATCTATCACACGCATATAGGTGTGTGGAAATGATAGATTTAGAAAATAGATGTGATTTAAAAATAACATACAATAAACAATAGAACGTATGGTTTGAAACTAATTAATCATAATAACAATAAAATATGTACAATATTAAAATAAAAAAATATTTTAAAATATGAGTAAAACGAAATTTAAACACATAAATGCATCAGATAAATATATAATCCACGGTCAAAAAATCATTAAAATTTTAAAAATATAAAAAATAGTATAAAATTATTTAGAAAATTTTATATTTTATTTAAAAAATATAAAAATATACGAAGAAATTAAAAAGGTTTTATATAAATAGATATGTTATTATATAATATAAATTTTGATAGTTGTTATATATTATAGATTTTGATACCCTTTAAAAATATTATTATATATTATAAATTTTGGTAGTTGTTATAAAAAAGTTGTTATGTCACGTAAGCAAATCATTTTAAAAATAAAAAAAATTATAAAAGTCCTCAAAAATTATAAAAAACCATAAAAAATATAAAATTACTTTTTTTGGAAATAAAAAATATATAATTATTTAAGAATAAGTTTAGACAGATCATTGATCCGTCATTGACTGCCCGCTGACCAGTCAAAATATCATTAAAATTATTTAAAATTATAAAATAATACTTAAAAATGAAAAAATAAAAATTAGCAAAGTATTTCAAAAATTAAAAGTATTTTTAATCAAATATATAACAACATATCTATTTAAATTTTATAACAATTATCAAAATCTATAATATATATATATAACAACATATCCATTTGAACAACTAAAATCTATAATATGTAATTGTCACGGGCCGTAGTTCAAAGCCTGTGACCATCACACTAAATGTATCCCATGAAGGTCTATCGTTTAGATAGGAATCATTTGGCTCATAAGAGTTGACCCAATTTAAAGAGTTGTTGGAAAAGCTTATCACATTGAAGCCTGAGTGACCCAATGATGAAGATATGGCAACATAAGTTACCTTGGAAATTAGGGAAATTAATCTTAGAAAATTAAGGGAACCATATCTTATAAGATTAGATTGGATTTGATTATGTAAATTGATTATGTAATCTTGTAAATTCCTAAATTTAAGGGATAGCCTAATCTCATCTGTCAATATAACTTGATCTAGACCGGGGTTTTGGAGGAGCTCAACTATAAATAGAAAGCCTCCCCCTCACTTGTAACTCATTTCATTCTTTCATTGTTTCTTGTATTTTTTAAAAGAAAGTAATCCAGTTAAAAGTATTTACTTAAACACCTTTTGTGGCTTTCTGTTCTTTTGTACTTTCTTTGGCAGTGTTGCTTCTGCCATATAAATCAATGCCTAAAAGAAATTCTTTGTGAATCCTCAATTTTTGTTTTCTAGGAGAATTCCATTGATTCAGTTAGTTCCAATACTTTCACAAATTTTAAGATTTAATTTATATACTTAATAACTAAAAATTAACCTTTTTTTGGTTTAAAAATCACAATTTAGTCATTTATAATTATTTTTCCAAATTTTGTAACTAAAAATTTTGATTAAAATATCTTATTAATAGAAAATAAAAATAATAAGTTAATAAATTTTAACAAAAACTATCAATAATAATAATAAGACTAGTTTGAAAAAGTAGATAGATTTTTTTATCTTTTAAAACACACTAAATCTCAAATTTATACAAAAGACTTTTCAAAAGGTATTGTCCCAAATGAAGAAAACCGTAAAGACAATCTTTATACCTTCAAACAATACTTCATTAAGAGCAAAATTTAACAATCATGGAATGGAACAATAAAAAAATACTGACAGTTTGGAAGGAAATGACAAAAAAGTCAAATTCTTTTCTATCATTTTTTTTGTTAAATTGCTTCTCAATTACAAAAGCAGCTCTCAAAAGTATTTCAATCTTCAGGCTTTTTGCAGTAATTGCTAAAATTAAGAAATGTGTGAAAAAAATTAACAAAGACAAAATTGTTATAACCTGATCAAGCTAAGGTATAGTAATACAAATAAAGATACCAACCAACCTTTCATGCATCTTCTTCTCCAGCCATTACAAATGCAAGAGTGTCTTATCTGCTCAATGGCTAGTACCACCCGTATTTTCTTCATACTTCAAAATGCTAAGTGGAAAGTTGTAAGCATCAGAACAAGTTCCTCATCTCGGATGCCCCCCAACTTCTTACACAGGCCAGAAGAAAGGACCCTCAACATGTTCTGATAATCTCATCAGCACACCTCAATTGGACTCCAAATGGAATATGTGCCACCATTTGTGACTAGTTCAGTGTTACGTTCTCTAGTATATATACACACAGTTCTGGAAATAAAAAGGTACATGGCAGCAGCACTGTTACAATAGCATACTGAGGTACGACAGTAACTGTGGTTAAATCCCCCATCCTGGGAACCACATAATGGCCATTTCAAAATAAACCGCACAGGGACCTTTGGGGTCCATTAGTTAAAAAGTCAAAAGGCAGCACAGCAAAAATGTAGGTTGCTTATTCCACGATTAGTTGCTGATCCACCTTCGTTTTCGGGCAGGTCTCTCATGTTTTATCTCTGAATCTACAGGAGTTTCATTCTCGGTCGAAGGTAATGCCTCATTATCTGTCTTTGTTGCCAGGGTATCTTTTTCCCTAGAAATTGGAAGCTTGAACCTCTCGCTTCGCTTCTTTAGCTTCTCGACAGTGTCAAGGTGCTGATCCTCCGATGGTCTTGTATCAGCTTCTTTGATCTCTGGCTCACCGACACCTTTATTGTCAGACAAAGGAGGAAAGTGCTCAACAGGCTCAACTGACTTACCAGGTCTATCTGGAAATTTGTTAGACTCGGAAGACACAACATTATTACTCTTCTCAATCTCCTTTAACTTCAAGGAAGCTGATGACTTGCTGTTGATATTGTAATCCCTCTCAGTATGGCTTGTCCAACGTTCCAATTTGGAGCGCCCTCGTTTCGACTCTCGCAGTTCGTCCTCTGAAGAAGCATCTTCTTTATGTTTTCTGGAAGAGTTATTACGTACTGGGTTCTTCTCATCACTTTTCAAGCCCTAAGCAAGGCAAAGGTTAATAATAATGATAATAACAATGTTAATAGATAAACAATCATTTTCTTTTAGAAGTGCAACCTTTACATATTAATGTGAAAAGTTGGAAGAAGAGTAGTTCTGTATATAGAGTTAAAAAAATTTACCAACGAACATAAAATGACTCAATCTAAAAGTAATATCTGGGTCATGAGAATTGTGCAGGTACAAACACACAGTCCTCTAACTCTTAACAGGTATATATTTGATTGAAAGAAGATGTTTCAGAAACAACAATGATAGGGTAAGTAAAACCAGAATTTCTAATTTTGAAGAAAATGCACAATCTTTCAATAGAAGATTTATTTATGCAAGTATGGACATGTATAAGCTCATTTCCAGAAAATGCTGTGGTATAGTTCTCCTTGCTAGTAAAGAAACATTATGTCCTTGAGTCTTTGAAACATACCGTTTCATTGTTGTGACCACTTAAATCTTCTTGGCTTTTCTTGGCAGAACCCAAAGTGGTTTGATTCCCACCTTCAGATTCTCTATTCTTCCTAGTGTTTTCTTTATGTTTCTTCTCATGCCCCTTCTGGCTATCCGAAGCATCGACACCAAGGTCACTCCGAGTGCTTGACCTTTCCGGCCTGGATTTTCTCTCATCATTACCAAATTGGTGTCCACGCGCATACAAATCTTCACGCGCTCTATGGCGTGAGGAACTTTCGTCATCATTCCGATCCCTTCTCTTCACCTGTTCACTGTGGCGTACGGTCTCTTTGAGTTGGTATTCTTTTTCAGAAACTTTATACTCATCCTTTCCCCTGGTATGTCCACCCCAAGCTTTGTCTTCTAAACCACGGCCGCTCCTCACAGTACCTCGTCCTTCCTCTCTCTCCCGTTTTGATAAACTTCCATCATGGGATTGCTTTAGCCTATGCCATTCATCCCTCTCCCGCGGCCTCTCAACCTTCTCTCTATTCAACCAAGCCTCATCCTTGTGCCGAGCTGAATGATGTTCATCAAAATTCTCTCTTGTTCTTCGTTGCTCATCTCTCTTACGTGGATCTAAGATTTCATCCCTTTCTCGCTTCCTGCGACTGCCACTGGATTCTCTACGTCCTTGCAGGATCTCCTCTTTGTTTGTATGGTCCCTCCTTAGGTACTCCTCATCTTTCCTTCTTTTGCTTGGGTAATCATCTGCTGCTTCATACCTACTCTTCAAATTATCATCTCTTTCCCTATGTCTTGCACTGACATCCTTATAATTGCCATTGTCCAATTGTTTTCTAGATGGATAATCATCTTTGTCACTCCTCTCACTTTCTCGAACCTTAGCCCTGTTCCTACAACCCATTTCATTATCATGATCTCTCTTCCTTAGGTCCTCAGTTCTTTCTTTTCTGCCATAAGGATCATCTTCTCTCCATTGCCAAGTACCATCAGGGTTGTCACTCTCCCTTCGCCTACCAAAACCCTCTTTTTTAACGGGCAAATTATGTGACAAGCTAGTGTCAACATCTCTAAGAGGATAAGAATCCTCTCCTGGTTTACCTACCATGTGATTTCTTTCAATCTCAAGTCTCCCATCGCGATCTTTTCTCCGGAAATTTTGATCATTTTCATCAAGATGCTTCTTGACAATCCCAATGCGAGAAGAACGTTCACCTTGAACAACTTCCTCCTCAGCACCATCTCGCCACTTCTGATAATCTCTGCTGCTGCCAGATCTTGCTTTGCTGTTTTCACTACTCCTTGCAGCCCTAGAATCCTCATCATCATCACGTTCACGAAGCTTCCATTGCTCTGCTTGAGAACTTATTTTTTCATTTCTCATGGGATTAAGTGAATTCTCATCTTTATGGGTACCATTTATCAGCTCATCCTTTTCTGTAACAGGGCTTCCATCAGCTGGCTCGAGTTCATCATCAACATGATCCTTATGCTCAACACTTGACTCCCTGGGATCTCTAACTACGCGAGGAGATTTACCATCCATGCGTTCAACAGATTCTTCCCTATCAGTATCATTGAAATTATCACGTTCACCATGAATAGGTGTAATGCAAGGGGATTTCCTACGTACTCTTCCCTGCCGATGCCTGTGTTACAGAGAGGGTTAATAACACTTATTATGAGATGTGATATTAACATCTCGATCATATACCAAACATCAGCCTAAAGGAAACAGCAAAAACAATCTAAGACAATTAAGAAATCCTTGCTAAAACTCATAACCAGCCTTTCAAACAAACTTGTATCTCTCACTTTCAATTTATGAAATGGATCGCAAAGGCATGGACTTCATCAACGTAACAGGCACATCAGAAACACGCAAAAGAGTTAATCATAACAGCAACAGGAATTCATTTCTCTTCACAGCCAAACATTCTAGAAAGAAATCCATCTGCTTAAAGATTACAAACTATGATGGAAACATTTACGGTTATCACCATGGAGTATAAAGTAAAATAAGTCAATCTGACCAGTCAATGATAACATGGACCTGCTACCAACTTCATGCATTTTCAGACTGACCATCTTGATTAGCATTTATTTTCTACTCCCTAGATAAATAGAGAATTACAACACTATCATCTTTTATGACCCCCAAAATCCTCCAAGTTCCTTCACTTTTCAGGGCACATGAAAGCATGTTTAGTTATACTTCTTAACAAAGCAATTAATGTGTCAGTTTTGCTATAATGAAGTATCAGTTTATGACAACTACATCTCAAAATTTTTTTCTAAGGTGAACAACTGCTTTACCACTCTACTTGTAGTATAGTATCACAAAAAAGCAACAATATTGTTCGTACCTCTCATCAGGAGGACTGCCAGAGTTTTCACTAGGACCCATAGGACTCTGAACCCTAGGTCCAGGACCATATGGTCGTGATGCTTCCACAGGGAAAGGCAAAACCCCATTGTCTTCACGTACATTATCGCGAACAAAATTCACAGTCCTTCCAACTAGTTCCTTCTTTCGACTTTTACCAGCATCTGGAGAATCGTCAAAATATTCAGTATCTTCATGTGCAATCGCAGCTTCAGATGCAAGATCTCCTCTAAGATCCTCCATCGGTAGATCATTTTCTGCTCGGCCTTCGACACCGTTGCCTGTGGAGGAATCATCATCTAGAGTATCCTGACAGACAATCTGTTTACACAATTAAGAGTTAGAGTTTCGCATGAGCATGAGCATCATATAGATACTAAATAAGACTCAGGCTAAGTGCAATAGAAACAAGGGTTGATAGCTCACCTCAATAACTGCATCTGAATCACGTACACGAGGTGGCCGAGTATCAATGGAAGGGAGGCGTTCTCCAGAACCTCCCTCCACCTGTATCGGTCTTCCAGTTGGCTGGTACAGTAAATAAAAAAAATTATCAAAGGGATAAAAAGAAATTGCACAACAGGCCTAGAAGACATGAAATTATTCATCACACATAATAAAGTAGTTAGTTAATATTGGACAGCAAGGGAAGAGAAGAACAGACACAGATCAAGCACATATGTTAAAGAGCTAAGAGTACAAAAATAAGTATTTACAGAGAAAAATATAATATAGTTGAAGAATCTATAACATCTAACAGGATTGCTTTTATAATTATAATGCATGGAATGTAAAACCAGCATATGAAGCTTACCAGTGGCGGTCGCACTCGACCAGCACCTTTTGTCATGTCATTTTGTCCACCATCTGACTTTACAAGATTAGCACCAGCTGGTACCACTTGTGCAGTTGCTGCTGCCAATTCTGGAGGCAAATCTGGATCATAGCCCTAAACAAAAAGCAAGAAAGTCAAGTCCTTAACAGCAGTTGCAGAACTCCAGAAGCCATACCACCAAGCCAAATATTAAACTGTTAAAAGGAAACATTTTTCAGATATAAATAAACGCAAAATTACCTGCTCGGTTCTCCCACTTTCATAAACACGAATTTTGCTTTGCATGGTGGTCTCCAAGCGGTGTTGTTCCTAAAAAATATTAAAATACAACCTCTTAGACCTTAGTTCCTGCAACAATGAAATAAGGAATCATTTAAAGTGAATTATTACCAGTTGTTTGCAATAATCTTTCCAGCTCTCCTCATTTAGACCAAAGTTAAAGAAGTCAGAGAGATCAACGCCAGGATATTTCCACGGCTTTTCCTCAAAACTGTCAATGTCAACATCGAATATGGTCCTGGAACCACATCGGATTAATAAAAAACTAGTCAGGCAAAAAACAGCGAAATTAAAAGAGTTCAAACATGATAGTAGAAAAATGAAACATAACAAGTATTACAGAAGCCAAAAGGCATTTTACAACATGTAATTTGTCTCCATTATCAGCTTCTAAAAGCCAAAATCAAATGGATCAAATATTCCAAGATCAAAACTAACACCATCAACTACCATTCCATAATAACATAATTATAGAAAGTTAAGCAGTTACTTGTGAGAAGGAAGAGTGAATTCCAGCCCACCACCAAAACCTCGCCCTGCTGTGTTATTACCCCAGCCAGGAGCTCCAAAACTAGGGTGGAAACCTTTTTGCATGGGAGGACCAGCTTTCATTCCAGATGGTCTCCAATCACCTCTACCACGACCAGCCATAGCACCCATGATTGGAGAAACCTGCCCTGGGGCTCCTCCAGAACCACCTGCAGTGGCTCCAGGCATTGATGTTGCACCAGGTCTTACATACTGCCATGTAGCATAAAAGAGATCACAGCATTAATCAGAAACCAAAGTGAACAAGCATCATAAGACCAGAATAAAAGAAATATGGTGATCATCCAGCAATGCATTTTTTTCCTCCTCTATAAAAGTTACAGTTTACAACAGACAATCAATTGATCAGATCCTTAACATATATGCACCAAAATTTCTATTGGATAGCACATTCAAGACTAAGGCTCAATTTTCATCAAATCACCAAGTATTAAATTTTAAGTAAAATTGACGGCTCAATCAAAATTTCTTAAGCTAAATTAAAGTCCACTTTAAAGCATGCGCCAAGAAAATATACAAATCAAGAAACAAGGATATCAATTGATGCACCGATTATAACATTGCACTAACAATATAATAGCCAAAAGAGGGAAAAGTGGCACATGAACAGCTCATAATGTTCATGATATAATTAACAAGGTTGCAGCAGAAAATATGAGCAACCAAGATGTCAATTGCAATAACAAATCTTAAGCTGGAAATAACTTAAACGCTATGGTATAACCAATGACAACGTCTAGGTTAAATAGAACACAAAATCTGTTTAAAAATAGTTTCAAACAAGTATGAAGAGAAGCACAGTTTCAGCAAAATTTAGCACTTGCTGTTGCATTTCAAGGAACAAATTTGCCTTCAATTTGTTGAGAACAATATTACTCTCTACAAGTTCCTCTCTTTTACTGACAGGCTGTTTGCACTTTTTCTTTGCAGAAGTATCTGTACTTGCTCTTGAGCACAAATTACTTGACTCATAGATAAACAAATACTTTGGAACATAATTTTTCATCTTCAACAGCTCCTACAGAGAATTATTGGTGTAGGAGACTGTTAAAGCATATTACATCTGAAAAGGCATTAACTGTAGTTGCATTTGTGTACCTCATCCATAAAGGTTTTACTATTGAGACCTTTAACTAAGGGCCTCAAACGTTCGAAGATCAAGACTTATGACAGAACTTTCTTTTTTTTTTTTAAGTTGTCTAGTTCAAGTTTAGGATCAGAAGAAAGATTAATTAAAGAGCCCTTTCTTACAACTTACAAGTCAGTATTGCATCAGCCAACAATACATGAACAATGTTTGAGTTCCATTGAAGTAAGCGAGATTTGGAGTGAAGCAGAATCGTTCTCCTATTAATATCAGTCGAAGTGCTTTTGAGCCAACCACGAACAAAACCAAAGTCTCGCCAAACAGACGGAAGGTCTATTTATTGATAATCATAATGATTTCTGATCGAACGTTATGATATCCAATATTCAGATATAATATCAAAACAGAAAACATCACAATGTAATCACCAGTCAAATCTTCTTACTGTTATTTATCATTTCATAATTTCATTCTGTACAAAGTTTACAAACCAATAACTATACTAAATTAATCCTAATGATTCATCAAATAATTGGGGCATATGACAAACAAGAAACCCCATTTCTTTCCTAAATGTTTCCAAATTGTTTGATTTAACAAGAACAACAGCATCAACATATTAACACACTGACCTTAAACTGAGAATGAAACGGATGGTACAGATGACTGCTGTACCCAATTTTTGGTGCAAGAACGACGCCGCTGGTAACCTTCCCTGCTTCTCCCCCTTCTTTCTTCTCCCCATCCGCCGCTTGCCCTCTTTCTTCGCCCCATTCCTGCTCCGCCGTCCCTTGGTTTGCATCTCCATCAGCCAGTATCACAAGCGGGTCCCCATCTTCGTCATCGTCATCATCTTCGCCTATCATTCCTCCTGTTTCCATAGCCACCGGGCCGTGGTTGTTGTCGTTTAATACAATCTGTAGATCATCTTCACTGTCACTGTCCCAATCATTCCTTTCTCCATCGGCTTCCGCTTGACTGCCTCGAATCCCAATATTGTTACCTTCCTGGCGAACCACTTCGGTTAAACCCGGGATTAACGGATCATTTGAGCCGATATCCTCAATTCCATTACCACCACCCTCTTCAATATCAAATTTAAGCTCTTTGCCATCCGCCGATTCATGTTTGGAATCCAGAACAATTGGTTCGGAAGCTGAACCAAGGGAAGAAGGGATCGAATCCGGAGCTGCTGCCGCAGCAGGAACAGCCGGGGGAGAAGGAGGAGGTTTAAAGGGGGCTAGGGTTTGGGCGGCGGGAGCTCCGAAGAGGGCATTGCCATCGTGTTGAGACTGAAGGTTGAGATCGATCGGACGGAGGAGCTGTGTGGGTGTAGGAGAAGGCTGGTATGGCTGCGGAGCAAGAGATGACAACGACGTCGTGGTGGATGTTGATGAGAAAGGCCTGAGAACGTCCGTGTAAAGATCTCCGAACTCATCGTCGTCTTCCATCGGAATTCCTTTCAAAAAAAAAAAAAAAGGAAAAACAAAAAGAGAAAGTTAGGGAAAGGGTTTTGATTGTGTTTTTGATAACGTTGGCGTGCTTCCTCCTCCTGCCCTTTTTAAGAGCATAAGCTTTTTATTACATTCATTTTCTATGAGGTTTTCATTCAGTCTTATTTTTTCTTATTATTATTAATTTCCTCTCTATTTTTTATTTGTTTCTCTCTTTGTTAATATTTTAAAGGGTAAATTACAAAAATAGTTATTTTTGTTTGCTTTAGATTACACTTTAGTCACTTATGCTTGAAATACTACGTTTTAGTCACTTATTTTATTGTTTTGTTACAAAATGGACAAAACGATGACGTAAGTGACTAAAACGTAGCATTTCAAACAAAAATGACTAAAATGTAACCTGAGGCAAATAAAAGTGACTATTTTTATAATTTATTTAATTTTAAATATTTTATCGACTTTTAAAGGTTTTTAAAATTATTAATTCTAAAAACTAAATTATTTAAGCTTTATTTTTATTGGTGTCTTAAGTTAAACGGAACAATAAAATTTGTATCTTGAGTTTATCGAATAATAAATCAATTATGCAAAATATAGATATATCCTTTCGTAATAGAGTTGATCATAAGATGGGTCGGGCTGAAACAAAATTTTAGGCCCATTTTCTAGGCTTAACCTCGACCCATCTTGAAAAATAGGCTTAAATTTTTGCCCAAGCTCGACCTAGATAAAAATGCTAAAAACCGAGCTCGGCTCATCCGTATTAAAATTTTTTATATTATTTGTTTATATAAAAAATTTAAAAATATAATACACCAAATACACTAAAAACATTAAAATAAATGTTTCCCAACAAATTGAAAAAAAAATATTAATACTTAAATAACACTAAAATAAGATAAATGCAACTTAGTTATCAAAAGTAACAGCCCATTTTTAGTGAAATCGGAACGGTGGTTTTGGGATCACAAATTCGAATCCGGAAGAAAATTTATTTTAATATTATTTCATGGTCTGCATTATGACAGAAATGTCGTATAAAAATTTCGTAAAGAAATTTTACTGATTTCATGTCTAATCTGATAAAAAGGACCAAATTGCATAAAATGCAAAAGTTGAATTCTAGTAGCTAAAGGGATCAAATAGCTATGGAATTCAAAATTGGAGGTCCTTATATGGAAAATAGACCAATTAGTGGAGTTAGTAGATAAGTATGATTAGTCATCATTGGAAAATTCATTAAAGAAAAGGACTAAATTAGAAAGTGAAATAATAAAAGATTATAAATGATTAAATAATAAAAATATCATCATTTTATATCATCTTTCCTAAACAAAAACGTGGAAACCCTAGCCATGGAAGTTGAGTTTTGAGCAAACTTATTTGGCTTAATTGGGAAAGTATTCTTGTCCCGTTTTTAATAATTTTTATATTTCCGATTTGTAATAGCTTACTCTAGCTATCTCGGGGATTAATTTGCAAAGTTATAAAAGTGTTAGGATTTTTCCATGGATGAGTATGTAAGAATTATGAAGTTTTATGGTAGAAAATGAAAGGTTGTTGATAGATAAACAGCTTTTGTAAAAGAAATTTTGATTAAATTGTGATTTAGGGACTAAATTGAAAAGATGGAAAATTCATGGAAAAATTCTAAATTTTATGAAATACATGGACTGCTGTTGTTACATGTAAAAATTGGCTAGGCTTGGAATAATGATTAAATTTCATGAATTTCATTTTCCGAGCCTAGGGACAAAATTGGAATTAATTAAAAGTGTAGGGGCAAAATGATAATTTTTCCTAAAATGTGAATTGGATTGAATTGAGTATGAATTGTATTGAATTGATGTTAAATTCATTCGTATAGATCCGGATAGATCAAATACGGAGTTAAATCGAGGAAAAGAGAAAGTAACTGATTAGTAACTGCTGTGTACACGAACTTGTCGAGGTAAGTTCGTGTAATTAATTTGTATATTTATATGTTTGAATTGAATGTTATGTATGTGAAATGTATAATTGTCATGTTTAAGAAATGATCACATATTCGAATATATATATGACTAGTATTATGTCCCGTTTGAACCTAAGAAATTCGATGAATACAAATGACATTGTCATTAAGGGTTCCCAATTGGTTGTGATCCTACATGTGTTGTGGACACACCACAACTCTTACGAGTTCCCGATATTTGGCTCTCATGAGCTTCCCGTTGTATGGTTCTTGCGAGCTTCCCGATTAATGGCTCTCTTGAGTTTCCCGTTTATAGCTCTTATGAGCTTCCCGATAATTGGCTCTTCGGAGCTTTCCGATTAATGGCTCTTCAGAGCTTCCCGATATTGGCTCGCTTGAACTTCCCGATTATGGCTTTTATGAGCTTTCCGTTACATGGCTCACATGAGTTTCCCGTTACATGGCTCGAAAGAGCTACCTGTTTATATGCTCATATGAGCATTCTTGAATATGAATTGACAGATTACAGTTTTGTACACTTAATGTGTACTACTGTGAATCCATCCATATTTTAAATGATTCAACTGGCAAAGTTCTGATATGTGACTGTAATAGTCTGAATTTGACCTTAATCGGAACGGTGGTTTTGGGACCATGAATCCGAGTCCGAAATTTTTTTTAAATATTATTTTTGGTGCTAATTATATGTGATTTATGATGTGTGAAAGTTTCGTATAAAAATTTTATCATTGGAGTGTTTATTTTAAGTGAAAGGATTAAATCGAACAAGTGGAAATAATAGCTTTTATGAAATTGGTGGCCAAATTGAATTGTCTTCTTTGAAGTAGGTATTGAAGTGATAAATTAGCCATTTTGATTGTATAGTGGACGGCTAGTGTATTAAAATAGTACTAAGTGGATGTTTTATATTATAAAATGGAAATAAATAATAAAAGTAGCTTGTATTAAGTAGGAGGGTTTAATTGAATTGCTCCTTGAAAGGTTGGACTTGCATGTCAAATAGCCCATTTCTTATGGTAGTGGACGGTTTGATGATTAAGTTTCTTATTTAATTCATTTATTTAGATAGTGGCATGACATTAGTATTATAATTTGATTATAATAATAAAAATAAAGAAAAGATGAGAGAAAAAAAACTCACCTTCTTCCATCTTCTTTCTTCATCTTGCCGAATTTCAACAAAGAAAAGAAGGGAGTTAGAATCTCTATTTTCGGCCATTGCATGTGTTAGCAAGGTAAGTATTTGAGTTTTTTTTTAGAAAATTTTTACATATTTGAGGGGGGTGATCTTAAGTACTATAAAAACATGTTAAAATTGTTGAGATTGAAGCATGTTGGATTCGGCCATGGATGAGTATTCGTGGGGTTGTGGTGCTTGATGGAAAAATGTCTAGTCTAGGTTTAAAAACAAAATGACTTGAGTAGGAAATTTGATGATATGAATAATAGTGGTTTAAGTTGTATAAATACTATGGAATTTATTTTGATTTGAGCTTGATAATACTCTTCATATTCGGCCAAAATGGAGTGAGTATATAAGATGATTATTTAGCTTGTATTTATATGGTCACATATTGAAATAATATATGAATGTATATTTACATGTATTTAGTTAGTATGTTCGGTCATGAATTATGAAGAAATCAATTATGAGCATTCGGCCTTTGTGAAATTAATAGTGTTAGAATATGAAAAAAATGTTTTGTAAGGACTTGTATGAGAATGGTGAGTATTCGGCCCTTAAATGGGATAAATAAATTCTTGAAGGACTAAAACATGAAATAAATGAAAGAAATGGACTTGTATAGTCCCTATACACATTCGGCCCTAAGGGGTAATAAGGGAATTTTGTGTATTTTGTGTTTTGTGCAATTAGTACTAAAATGAAAAAATGTGAAATAGTAGGGGTAAAATGGCAAATTATTCATTTATGTGTTTGGGGACTAAATTGAAATGAAATGTACTTGAATGAGCTGAATTTTAATGTGTTTAGATCAAGAACAAAGAAAATCGGATTTGGATTGGGAAAAATTAAAGATTATCGAATAGTCGGTTTACGCAGTTCGTCGACAGTCGAGGTAAGTCCTTAAGCTGAAATATATCAAAGAATTATTTATGAACATGTTAAATGATGATGTTCGATAAATTAGAGTACATGTTTATGTCATAGCCGAATGTATATAAGTAAATTAAATTGAATGCATAAATTGATAATGTGATATGAATGAATATTTCGATATAAATTGTGTTTGTACAATAATGTAATGATTCTATTGTAATGTTAATAAGCTTAGTTGAATTAGATATGTGATATAATTATGAAATGTGTGTGGAATGTTTAACTACAATGATACTCGGGCTTTATGCCTAGCAGGCCTCGTGCCGGTGATATGTTTTGGGCTCTATGCCTAGCAGGCCTCGTGCCGGTGGTATGTTTCGGGCTTTATGCCTAGCAAGCCTCGTGCCGGTGATATGTTTCGGGCTTTATGCCTAGCAAGCCTCGTGCCGGTGATATTTATTTCAGGCTTATTACCTAGTAGGCTTAATGCCGGTGTTATGATTTCGGACCCCGAGTTCAGCAGGCTCAGTGCCGGTGTGTGAGATTCATGTAATGTTTAGTAAGTTCTAGTTAATGAATTAAGTTTGCCTAAGCATTTGGGAGCGAATTTGTAATTCGGTTGTAAGGTATGTGTTATTCCTACTTAAGTGATCTATGAAAATGCATATATGTGTATGTGATGTTATTGAGAAAAAGAAAGATTAAAGTGATAAGAAAATTGGCTAAATGAAAGCATAAGTAGTTAAAGGTAACTGTAAAGGTACAAAGAAACGTACAAGTTAGTGATGTATTTATATGCATATTCGGCCATAATGTATATATATATGTATAAGATAAGAAATGTTTATTTAAGGTCTTGAGTTGGATGTTTAAATGTTTTACCACCGTATATGATAATGTTTTTGCTTAAGACTTACTAAGCTAGCAAGCTTACTGTGTGTTCTTGTCTACTTCTATTTTATAGATTTTTGATTCAAGCTACGGACTCGAAGGATCCTTGAAGAAGTCAACCACACTATCGACTCTTTTTTGGTATTGATAAACTTAGTTTTTGAGTTGAAAAGGCATGTATAGGCTAAACTAAGCTGTAATACTAATGATACTTGATCATGTATATATATATTTAGCCATGCGAATATGGCTATCTATTTTGGTTAAACTTTGTTCATGTGTTTTTGATGAAATGGTTTGTTCATGCTATGAATTATTGTTTGTATTCGGATGTGGTTTAGGTACCATTTGAAATGTGAATGGATGATACGAATGTTATGTATTTAGCTGGAGAAAAACTTGACTTGGATACATTGTTATTGATAAGTATAAGTAGTGACAAATTATGAATAAAGTGGTGCGTGAGGCATGTTTACATGAAACGATTACAAAAGTAGAGGTACTAAATAGATGATTCTATCATAAAATAAAATAGATGAATATGCTAATAATGAGATTAAAAGCATATTGTCTGATTTTTTTTTTTTTGTATTTGTGGATGAATATATTGAATATGTTTGGCTTAGTATATCAAGTATATGTTTAGCTATTTGGTAATACCTGTAACCCTAATCCGGCGACGGATACGGGATAGAGGTGTTACATTTAATAGCTATCATATATATATATGTTTAGCTATTTGGTAATGCCTGTAACCCTAATCCGACGACAGATACGGGTTAGGGGTGTTACATTTAATAGCTATCATATATATATGTTTAGCTATTTGGTAATGCCTATAACCCTAATCCGGCGACGGATACGGGTTAGGGGTGTTACAGTGACAATCTGAGTTCAAGACGAATTATTACTGGAAATATACTTGAAATACATGGATATAACTGTAGTTGTTACAAGGACGCATGATGAGAAAGTGTATGAATATAGAAATTTGATTATTTGTGAGCTCATACTTGTTTCTTGATATTTATATGAATTACATTATTAACATGATTGTTGAGGATATGTGTTTAGGCTTTTGGCCAAATTGTTTAGAATATGTTTTGTATGCCTTGTGAAAAAATAGTAAGTTAAATTCTATGTTATACGAACTTACTAAGCATTAAGTGCTTACTTGTTTTATTTCCTTTGTTTTATAGTAATTTGGAAACTCATTAGGTTGGAAGCTTGGCGGAGATATCTCACACTATCCATCGGCCCATTTCAGTACATATATAAAACTAACTTTGATTATAATGGCATGTATAGGGTAATTTGGCCAATGTTGGCTTTAAAGTATTTTGTTGTAAATAGCCATTGAAATGGCTTGAGTTGGTCATATTTTGATATGTATATATGTGTGGCCTTATCATGTTTGTTGTATTTAATATGGTTAAGTGATGGATAATTTATGGGTATGTTGATGAATGGTTTGAGATAACATGATTGGTAAATTATGTATATTTGTTTACACGGTCAATTAGGTAAGATTGAATACTTGGACATATGGGGTGTTATGACATGTATTAAACTTGAGTTGGGCTTGAATTGAAGGTCATATTGTGACTTGTGGTTGTGAAAATTATTGTGTTTAGGTTAATACCAAAATTGGGTGAGAAATATGACTTGGAAATAGCCTATTTTTGTCCAAACGAGCGCGTCTCAGCCGTGTGTGACACACGGCCTAGCACATGGGCGTGTGGTTTGGCCGTATGTCCCTTGTGTAACAACCCGTTTTTAGTGAAACCGGAACAGTGGTTTTAGGACCACAAATCTGAGGTCAAAAATTTTATTTTAATATTATTTTATGATCTACAGCATGATAGTATTATTGTATAAAAATTTCGTTAAGATTTACCGTTTGCATGCTCAATTTGTTAAAAAGGACTAAATAGCGTAAAGTGCAAAAGTTATATTCTATTAGCTAAAGATATTAAATAGCTATAGAACTTTAAAGTGGAGGTCTTTATATGGTAATTAGACCATTAAATGAGTTAGTGGATGTGCATGGCTTGGCAATTATGAAAATTTTAAAGTTAGGTAAGGGTAATTTTGTAATTTAGTAATAAAAGCTAAATTAAATAAAATAAAACAAAGTGGTCATCTTCTTGTTTCATTTTTCAACTGAAAATTACAGCAAGAAAGAGCCATGGAAGCTTGAAAATTTTGGCTAAGCAAATCCATTGCATGTAAGTGAAATTTTGTCTCGTTTTTAATGATTTTATGTTTTCGTGATCGTTGTAGCTTAACCTAGCTAGCCCGGGGACTAATTTGCAAGGTGTTTAAATGTCTAGGGTTTTACCATGAGTACATTTTAGTTGTTTGTAAAGTTTAATGGAAGAAAATGAATTCTTGTTGTTAAATAAACAACTTTTGTTAAGTGATTTTTGATAAATTTGTCAGTTAGGGGTTAAATTTAAAAATGTGAAATATCATGGTGAAATTTGTGAATCAATGAAATGTATGGGCTACTATAAGCACGACTAAAATTTGGCTAGGCTTAGTTAAGGATGAAATTGCATGAATTTCATTTTACAAGCCTAGGGACTAAATTGTAAAGAAATCAAAAGTATAGGGGCAAAATGGTAATTTTGCCCAAACATGATTTTTGGATTGAATTGAATAGAATGAGGTTTGAATTAGTTAAATTTGATTATATAGATCAAGAAAAGCAATGTGCGAATTTAGATCGGGGAAAAGATAAAGTGTTGGACTAATCGGTCGTTTTTCTCCGTACTAGTTTGAGGTAAGTTTGTGTGTTTAATAAACATTAAATTATATTTGATTGAAATGCTTTATTATTATACTCTTGATAATACAACTCCACGGAAATATCCAACGAAGTTTCGGTGACTTAAGGATCCCGTTTGAACATTAGGAATAAATAGGATACAAATGACATGTCATTAGGAGTTACCGTGCTTTGGGTGCTGGTCTCGTACGTCTTATTGGTGGCTGAGTTTCCGGCATGTGTTGCAGTTACTTGACAACTTGTGTGAGCAGCATCGTGTAGCTACATCTTGACTGACAGCTTGTGTGAGCAGACCCAATTATGGCTCGAGAGAGAGCATTGATATGAGATATAAGATAGTAGTGGTTTCGACCACGTATTGGCACATAGTGTGCGAGATACCCGCATATCCGATATTATTCTAAGTGGTTCAACAAGCACAGTTCTGTTACGAGGTTATATGAGTTCGACACGAACTAGTATAGGTATTTACGTGAATCACATAGAAATGGTCTATATATGACATATGAATGCATGACTATCTTGGTTGATGAATATTTGTTAGGCTTTTGGGCCAAATTGAGTTGTGATATGCCTTGATTTACTTACCTAAATTGCAATTGAATGGTAAGTTATATTTTTAGTTATACGAACTTACTAAGCTTAATTGCTTACTCAGTGTTATTTTCCGTGTTTTATAGTGGTTCGGAAGCTCGTTTAGATTGGAAGTTGTCAGAGATTGCATCACACTATCCATCGTCTATTTTGGTACTTTTGGTTATATATTTTGGTTTTAATGGCATGTATCGGTCATTTTGGCTAATGATAGCCTACTTGTTTTGTTATGTTTTTAGCCATTTGATTTGGCTTGTATTTGGGTATATATTGTTATGTATATATGTGTAAATAGCCTTATCATAATGGTGTATGTTTATCATGTGAATGTGCTAGTTTGTGAATTGGTATTTTGGGTACCAATTAGTTGAGCTTGATGAGTGACATATATGTTATGTTTTGGCAGAATGATGCATATAGGTTTTTAACCATTTAGATATGTTTGGAATACATAATTGGCATGTTTATAAATGGTCAATTGAGGTGCCTATGGGAATCATGGTTGTATGTGTTGATATTACATGATTTAAGCTTGATTTTGGTTGGTTTTGAATGCCTATTTATGTCATGGTCATATGCAAATTGTTGTGTTTAGGTTGGTACCAATTTGGGTAAGATATATGGCTCGGAAAATAGCCTATTTTTTTCCACACGGGCAGAGACACGGGCGTGTGTCTCAGCCGTGTGTCAGATGACACGGTCGTGCGTCGCCTGTAACTTTTAAAGAAAACAAGTCAGTAGCCTCACACGACCTAGCACACGGGCGTGTAGCTTGGCCGCGTGTTACAAGTCAATATGCTCACCATTTTTCACATGGCCTAGCACACGAGCGTGTGGCTTGGCCGTGTGACCCAAGTCAATAAACTCACTAGTTTAGACACGGGCTAGGACATGGGTAAGGACATGGGCGTGTGTCCCCATTTCAAATGGCCACACGGGCCTGTGTCCCCTGCACCTTTGAAAAACTTTCATGTTTTCTGAAAAATTCTTTGAGTACTCGATTTAGTCCCGACTTGTTTTTAATGTTTATTTTGGGCCTCGAGGGCTTGTATTAGGGACTATATGATTGAATTTGATTTGTTTCTAAAATGAATGTGATATGAAAATGAAATGTCTATTTGTTTGATTTGTAAGTCTGGTAATATTCCGTAATCCTGTTCCAGCGTCGGATACGGGTTAGGGGTGTTACACCCTGCATCTTAAAAATTGAGAAACAGAATGCTAGGCCGTGTGGCTTAGCCGTGTGACCCAAGTCAGAGAGCACCCTAGTTTGGACACGGGCTTGGACACGATTGTGTGCCCCTATTTCGAAAGTCCACATAGCTTGAGACACGGGTGTGTCTCTTTCTCACACTGTCTGACCACACGGGCGTGTGTCCCCTATAACTTTGAAATATTTTGATGTTTTCTGAGAAATTTTCTGAGAACTCGGTTTAGTCTTGACTTGTTTCTAATGTGAATTTTGGGCTTCGAGGGCTCATATAAGGGACAATATGATTGATTATGATTATTTTTTGATAGGAATGTTAAATGATATGAAATATCTGTAATTGACTTGTAAATTCTGGTAATACTCGATAACCCTGTTCCGGCGATAGATATAGGTTAGGGGTGTTACATCAAATGTCTCTAAAATAGTAGTAAAATTAACAATAAAATAAGAGTTATACAATACCAAAACAATAACAACAAAATAGTAGCAAAATAATAGTGAAATGACAACAAAACTATGAGAAAATAATAGCGAAACAGCAGCAAACAACAACAGTTTCTTCTTTTTTTTTTTTTTGCAAAATTCAAGTTGGATTGGCCCGAGCCCCCAAAAAAAGCTTACCCAAGCCCGACCCATTTAGAAAACGGGCCTTATTTTTTTGTCCAATCCCATTTTTCGAGTCTATATTTTTGCTTAAATCCTTCCACTTTTTGGGCGAGCCTTCAGGTCAAACCAAGTGGCTCGACTCATAATCAGGTTTATTCCATAATTAAATTAAGTTATATTATTTTAGGGTATTTTAGTTAAATTAGACCTAACTCATCAAATGAGTATTGAGGCCACCTGCAACTCTCAAACATTGCACCAACGAATCGAGCAACCTCACTGTTATACGAAGTCTTCACCTATTAGGACTAAAACCCTCCAAGCAATATCTAAATACGTTCCTCGTTGTGATAAGATCCTCCAAAACCAAAGAAAGGCCCAAAGACGCACCTCCAAATTGAACCACGACTCCTTTTGAATTGAGGGTTTGTTGAAACGAGCACATGTCATTGCTCTGTGAGGACCACTTTATTGGGAACCCAAATTCCTCGCCAAGTTTGCCGAAAACTCGGACATATTTCCCCCGGTTCAAATGAAGGTTGGAACATTGGTTCACAATAATTGTCTCCACCTTTTTGCGATGAGAGAAGTAATAGAACCCCGACGAGTTCTCCAAATTATGGCCCTTCAATTAATATAGATGTTGAAAGACGAAGAGCAAGGGACGAAAATAATCGTGAAGTACGCCATGGGAATCCACCAAGAAAAGCCCGAGAGTTGGCCTGGTGCAATCTTATAGTCCTTGAGCAGACTACAGAATAAAGGGGTACAATGGCCAGTGGACCCAGCCTCAAGCGCGTGAATTGGAAGCAGGAAGCTATCTTCGGTGGTTTCGAACAACCGGTGTGGCCCCTCCAAGATGGAGAAATCATACAAAAAATTGGGAAGTTTTATTCCCCTCACAGCCTCGTTACAGTTCCTCTTGCTTAATAGTGTAGGGATAGAGTTTGTCTGTTACCAGAACCGGAGACAGTAGTTCTCACGGTGGACAAGCTTAGATGATTCGGTCACCAATCCCTCTCATCTTCGTCATAATATTGATAAAAAAAAAGAAATCATAAATTAAAAAGCACAAACGTTTTTGAAATTACCTTTGTTTCAGATTGCTGAAAATGTTAAGTGTGAAAGATTTAGGGCTCCGAAGGTTCCCCCTTTTAAAGAAGGATTTCTCTTCCCGCTCTTTGACAATTTATATAATCAAGGAAAATCAATGATCTAGATACGAGCAGATGGAAATTGTTCAACTTTTAACAGTTAGATATGCACACTTGAAACCTGCTCGTGCACATGGCAAAGCAATCATTGTACATCACAACTCGTAGTGTACCCAACAAGCTTGTTTAAACTTTACATGATAGACCTAAAGAATGCCACATTATAACACCCCTTAAGTCCACTAAAGGGGGACTAGATTGTTATACATCAGTAATCACTGACACAAGTTCTAAAAAGGATTCAGGTCTCTGACCCGTGACCCGGATAGGTTCCACTAGAAGATTAAGTGCGATGTGAACCACGGAAGGACATCAAAGAGAGCTCGTGGAC
This sequence comes from Gossypium bickii, assembly GCA_025503065.1. Lineage (NCBI taxonomy): Eukaryota > Viridiplantae > Streptophyta > Magnoliopsida > Malvales > Malvaceae > Gossypium > Gossypium bickii. The sequence continues at coordinate 6,948,311 of CP106709.1, forward strand.
CTAGCCCGCAACGCAAGGCCGCAAATTCAGCTCGCAAGAACTTAGGAAATGCCTCGGTCTCAACTCGCATACACCCAAAGAGATTGCAGAAAGGACTGCGTGCTCCGCAGGCCATCCAAACACGTGTCCAGTATGTACGGAGCATGCCCAGAATGTTAGCCCCAATAACAGAAATGACCATGTACTCCATAAATATGTACCCAATAGACTTGGAGTTCACAAAGAATGTCAGTACTAGAGGCAGCGGAGTCAAGTCAAAATAGTGAGGCCCTATCCTGAGTTGTAATAGCATCTGTAACATGTATAAATACCCGAACACTCCTATCAATAACATACAAGAAAATATTACTCAACAAATTTGAATGTAAGTATTCGTGTAATTAATCAAATTCTCACCCCCTAAAATTTAAAAGTGTAATTGGAGTGCTTCAATTACACCCAATTCAATAGAACCCACCAATTACAATGAGTATCCAAATATGCCACCTCTGTAATTATAATTACACCAAGATCTAATTACTAAGTGGCTCTCTAAAAACTAGCTAAAGAAAAAAAAGACACATGAGATAATATTAAAAAATTGTCAAATTTCGAGATTAATGTTAATTAAAAAATATTTAAGGATTAAATTGGAAAAAGTTTAGAAGTTTAGAGACTAAAAGGTTGTTTTACCAAAAAATCATTAGACAAATGTTTTGTTCTTTAAAAAGATATATAAATATAAAAATGTTTTTAAGTCATCTAAATAATAAATATAAAAATAATTATATATTATTATTTTTTAAAATCAATTTAAAATATTTTTAATTTATCTAAATTTAAAATACCTCGCGAAAGTCTCAATACATAGACAGCCAAACGCGTGGGCGCGTGTCTATTTTAATACGGAGAAATGAAAATCAATTAGACCGGCGGTTCAAATCTGCTTTGCAACGGTGAAGTTCACGCATTCTTGCTCGGTCTTCGCATACCTCATAGCTGATTCAATTTTTTCCCCTTTTTTCCTGTAATTTTCTTAGCAGCCAAACGGAAAACAAAATTTTATTTTTCCAGTAGAAAAATGATCGGAACCGGGAAGATTAAGCAGTATGCCAACGTCCTCGACAAGCCCCTCGGCAAGGGAAAACAAGAGGTTCCTTCACTTTCTCTCGCTTTGTTATTTGTTTTTTTTTTTTTTTCTTCTTCTTCTAATGTTTATACTTCTCTGAAATGTATTAAATTACTATATAAAATTATAAGTTCGAGACTAATACTATTTTTCTACTATTTCATTTAAACTGTATTTTCATGTTCTTAGCTAGTAAGTTGAGTTCCAGATCTTTTCGATATTTCACCTTTTTGGCTGCGATATTTAAGATCTAACCTTATTTCCACTGTTATTTTCTCATTGGATTGTTTGCATTGGCCTTGAACTTAATTGAGAAATTATGATCCAAATTCCAATTGCATAAATTAGTCTGAAAATGATAACAAAATACGTCGAGCTTCTAATTACTTTAGAAAATAGACACAAACTTAAAAGAAATAGGATTAACGGTAGATCTAATTGGAATTTGTTTTGGAGTCAAAATTACCAGACTGTTGACTGTTGTGCTTCCGTTGCAGGTTAGCTTAAGTGCGTTTGCTTTCTTGTTTTCGGAGCTTGTTCAGTACAATCAAACACAGGTTGATAACATTTCTGAATTAGAAACAAGGTAAACCTTTTTTCTGATGCGTTGATTGGTTAGACTACTGTGAATGGATCTAATTTAGGGAAATGCATTAGGCTGGAGGATGCAGGTTACGCGGTTGGGGCTCGAGTTCTGGAACTTTTATGTCATAGGGATAAGGTATATGCACATTCATACACTAGAGACTCTAATCTTTTTCCATCCTCAAGTTATTGCTTAGAGGGCAGCATCTACCACCTTAAAAGTGTTCTAATTCTGTAAATTCAGTGAAAAAATTTCAATGTGATGCTTACTAGGAGCATAAATTCCAAGCTGTAAGTAGCTGGAGCTCAAACCAAGCTTTGAGCTCGATTGAGTATAACTTTTAAAAGCTGAACTCTATTAGAAAAAAAAAAAAAAAAAACTGAACTGCTCAATCTTACTCAAATAAGTTTGTTTACTTAGTAAAAGAAGAGCTCATCTCATGTTCGATTTCCAGCCTGATTATTTATGCTCAAACTTGAGGATGAGCAAATTGAAGTTTTTCAATACTAATTAAAATTAAAAAAGCTCAACTGGGCTTGTGATCTGCTTATATCTAAGTATTTGGATGCTTGAATTCTGCTCGCTCAAGAGCTTGAACTGCTTGAGCTCTGCTCAACAATGATTGAGCTGAATTCGAGTTTTTTATCGAGCCAAACCTGAATAGTTTGCAGCACAGGTATCCCATTTACTTCTTTATTTACCTTATGTCTGCTTGTTGTACCTCATTTGGGGTGTGCTTGGTTGAGTGTAAAAGTGGAAAGAAAATAATTGTTGAGTGTGCTTGGTAGGAAAAAAGAGTAAGAGGAAAAGAAACCCCAAGAGAAATGACCATTTTTAATCGGAATGCATAAAAACAAATCATTACAAATTGGAATGATAAGGAGGAGAGAAAACGAGGGAGAGATGTAAACTAGTTCAAAATTACGCATTTTTCAAAAGTTTCATTTTCTTTCCTCCAATTTTTTTGAACTTTACCAAGCAATGAAAGAAAAGAAAATTACTTTTTCTTTCAATTTTTCTATCATTCCTACCAAGCACACCAATGGAAAGAAAAAAGTATCTTTCTATTTTTCTACTCCTTCAGATTTCCATCTCTCCAATTTTCTTTCCACTCTACCAAGTAAAACCTTGAATCTGCTTTCATTTTGTTTTCTTTCATGGTGTCAGCACCGGGATTAAACTTTTAGTTTTCTATGTTATAGGGAAATAGAAGAGAGACCCGATTGTTGGGTATTTTATCTTTTGTGCACAGCACCGTGTGGAAGGTGTTATTTGGAAAGGTAAGCCTGCAATCTTGTCTATTGCTCCAACTTTATATATCCTATAAGCCTATAGACATGAAAAATCTAACCCGCTAGCATCTTCAGCATATAACTAGTCTCCAATTTATACTTCTCTTAGAGCTTCTTTCGTACTATGTTAGGTGGCTGACTCACTTGAGAAGGGCACTGAACATGAAGATGAGTACATGATTAGTGAGAAGGAACTCCTAGTGAACAGGTTATGCATTCCCTGAACCTATCACTTATAACGACATCATTACTGCTAACTATATCTGTAGTTCTAGATTAGTAATTAGCTGGTTTGTTTGAATTATAGGTTTATTTCAATTCCAAAAGACATGGGGACATTTCATTGTGGGGCATTTGTTGCCGGGATAGTGAAAGTAAGTTCTGCATTAATTTTTTTGTATAAAATGATTGATCATCCTGTAGGAGGTTCTTAAAGGCTCTTTTTGTTGGTTGGAAGGGTGTTTTGGAGAATGCGGGATTTCCAGCAGTTGTAACAGCTCATTTTGTTCCTGTAGAGGGTCAGCAAAGACCTCGAACAACTATTTTGATAAAGTTTGCTGAAGAGGTAGGTACTTTGCTAATGCTCTTGCATCTAATATTCCATCGTTACCCAAAGTCTTGTGTGTCTATTTGATGCTTGTTATCATGCTTTTGATTCATTCAATATATCTAGCTTATTTTTCTCCTCAGTTTGCTTAGGAGTGGGGTAATGTACAAAGCTTGTTTACTTGTATGGTTAAATGTATGGGATCAAAAGAAGCTGTTTCACTGCTTTACATATAATTAATGGACTGCTGGCTTACCCAAAAAATAATCATGATCTACTGATAGAGGATCAAAATAGTGCCAATAGAAGAGAGTGGCTTCAGACGTTTAAAAATAAAAAATAAAGAAAAAAAAAATGAAGTAGATATTTTAGGGCTTGGTTTTCAACACTTATTTATATACATACAGTACATTTAAGCTCCTATTCTCATAAGCAATATTCAGTTGGTCATGCAAGTATCTTTAACTTTTAACTTTTGGTACTACTGTTGCCCATTTCCGCACTAATATTTTCAGTTCCTATCATCACTGCTTTGAAGAGAAAAGGGTGCCTATATGTCTGTATGTGTGTGTATATACATTCTTCTATTTTATTTTAAGGCTTTCAGAGTCCAAAGAGCAACGATTAGCTACTAGCTTCCATTAGATATGCTATTCTTCTTCTTTTCCTTAACATTTTACATGGCATAGCATATTAACTTATTGTAATGCTGATCACATGCATATTTATTGCTGAAGAAAGTGTCTCCAACATCATAAACTAGCATTTTTATGTTGTTCCCCTGGAAAAAAGATTCTTGCATGTTGGGTGATGTTATGTGCCTGATTCAAATCTGCTCCCTTATTTCTGCAACCAGGTATTGCGGAGAGAAGCAAGGTTAGGTTGATTCGTATGCCCAGGTTATCTTGAGTTGGCCAATGTCCATGTTGTGCAACAGTGGCAAGGAAGCAGTGAATTTCAGCTGGTTCGTTGATCTAATGAAATTCTTCGATTAATGCTTGTTGTGTATTATTCTTTGTGGCACAGTGGTTACTGATATGGTATCAAGGATTACTGCAACAAGTGCAGTTCATGTAAAGTAACATGTCATCATTACTGTTTAAGTTTTGTGTTAATTGACTTCAAATGGGTTATTACCAATGAGAAACATTAGAACTTGGAGTTTGGACTCCAAATCTGTTAGATGTCACCTTTTGAGGTAATTGCATGCACTAATTACATTTAAGTCTTTAGTTCATCATCATTGTGTTTGTGTACCTTTCTGAGATGTGCCAGCATAAAGAAATCTAATGTGTCAGTTGAATTTTCTAGGGTAGTAAAGAAAATTCCAACTGCACAGCGGAAATATATATATGTAGTCTCGGAGAGGGTCCTTTAACTAATAGAGGTGAAACTGAGTCCGAATACTGTCAATCTTGAGTTTAACTCAAAATTTAGAGTCAATATGAGTCGAGCTTGATTAAATATATCTATTTTTAAGTTTAAACTCTGCCTGAGATATAATTGAGCTACTCGACAAGAGTTAAGCTTAGGGTTAATATATATCAAGGTAAATAATGTAATTTAATAATATAAAATATTTGTAATGTATATTAAAAATAAAAAGCTCGATAAAACTTCTGAGCCATTCGAGCTAAGTATTATTAAGCTTGAATTTATCTTGACCAATGACTCAAGCCACTCGGACTTTGCTTGATAATTATTGAATTTTGTTTGGATTTTTTTGAGTTGAACTCAACTAACTTTTGAGAACCAATTTCTCATTTAAACATCTAGATGTTAATTTTGATCAATTATAATGGGTTTTTTTTAAATTGACCCAAAAAAATTGATTAATTACAAAAACGATCCAGGTGCAAAATATTGTACGAAAATGACCTGCTTTTTACTGTGACTCTCGGTGTCGCCATTCTCACTGGCGGCACCACCCCTCATCATTACCCAATGATTGTCAATTCTAAAAAAATATATTTTCTGGTGCCACCATTCCCATTGGCGGCATCAATGTGTATTTTTTTTCAAATACGGATATTCTGGGAGGAAAAAAAAGAATATTTTAATAGATGTTGTTATCCTCTTTGGTGGCATTGGTGTTTTTAAAAAAATTGATTTTTTTGTGCCACCAGACTCTGTGGTAGCACCAGTGTGTTTCTTTTTAAATAATTTTTTAATAGGTGCCATCGGCCCTTTATGGTGACACCGGAGAAATTTTTCAAAAAAAAAAATTTGTCCTCCATCCTCTAAAATGAAGACTTGAATCCAGCGCAACAAAAAAAAAGTTTGGTACTTTCGCTGTCAAGTGAAGAAGCATGAGGACAAAGAAGAAAAAATGTCATCAACATTACTAAAATCCCATAATAAAACTCCTCCCTTTTTCTTCTTTTATCTTCTTCAACAACATCCTTCCCTCCCTAATAAAGCTGATAAAGGACCAATTTAATTTAAAAGAAAAAAAGTGATTGTTATAAAGAAAAATGTGAATATTAGAAAACTGATAAATAAAAATATCGGTTGAATTGATTGATGTACAAAAGTCTAGAAAAATAAATAAATTTAAAATATATTTTTTAGTTGTCATTAAGGTAATGTCAACTTTGAAATAATGTCGTAACAGTCACCCTTTTTCGACTACCCTTTTTAAATTTCTTTTAATAGTTATAATAGTCACCCTTTTTTAAAAGGGCTTATTATTATATTTTTAAATTACTTGTATTGAGCATTGAAATATTGTCTCGAGAATCTACACATAAATTAAAAGTGAAGATATTTTAAATGGGTTCAATTTATAGACACTGAATAAATTTATAATAATTATTTTTTATAATAAATTTGGTTTCAACTAAAAGTTTTCTTCTCAAATTTATTTGGTCCCTTTGCTTTATTCTTGTTAACTAGTGTCGGAAAACTAAAAGAGTTTTCAAATTTCGACATCAAAAACTGTGTTGCCGAAATATTCAAAAAGAAGTTTTCTTTTGAAACAAACTTTTAAATTTTCTTTTTCAATATATTTTCTTAAAGAGTGAAGTTTTTTAAGTTTTCATTTCAGTTCCATTTGTTTTACTGGAAACGACTTCTAGAAAATGATTTACTTTTCTGGAAAAGTTAATATTTTCTGGTGTTTGGGTGAATTTGTGTAAAATATTTTCTATTGTTTGGTAGATTTTCTTTTCAATTAAAAAAATATACATTTGAGGTTTTCTTATTTTTTATTGTTTAATTGAATATATTTTTATCTATAATTTTATATTTTACATTATTTTTGCATATATTAAAAATATAATGTTAAATTCAAATTCATTACAACGTCATTTTTTAATTACATGACTACTAAGTGGGTATTTTTTATTTAAAAATGTGATATCAACAAAATTGACAAAAAAAATTAATGATGTCAACAATTAGACTTGATTTTCAAACTTGAAAAGTAAAGAGACTAAATTCTTGAAAATAAAAATACAAAGATTAAATTACGGATCTGTGAAGTGTACATAGGCTGATGATATGTTTTAACCTTTATACTACAAAACATTTATTATTAATATATTTATAATTGTAATAAATATTTATTATTAAAATATTAAATAATTTATTAAAATAATAAATTATATTTATTATATTAAATAAATTATTATATGACTAAATATAAATAATTAAATATGTATGTTTAATAATATTAAAAAATATAATATTTTAAATATTTTAAAAATAAAAGTAAAATTTATTGTCAATATAATAATATTAAGCTTGATTTAAGTTAATTATCTATAGATGAGCTCTTTTCCGAAAAATGACTCACACTTTTCAAAATGGTAAATCATTTTACAAAAAAAATGGCTTATTTTACCTTAACCTGTAAGTCATTTTCCGTTGACTAAATTATTTTCTGTGAAACAAACACAGGAAAAATGCAAAAAATATTTTCCGTAAAACCTTTTACGTGTAAACCAACGGACCCTTCATTGCCCTACTCTTGCAAAGAGCTTTTCCATATATATATATATATATATTTTTTCCATGTTTATTTTTGTAGGTTTTTCATTGTTTTACTGTAACACCCCTTACCCGTATTCAACGCCGGAATAGGGTACGAGGCATTACCGGAATTACAAATTTATTTATCAGACATTTTATTTATTTTCTTTTCTTTTCTTTTTTATTTCAAATTTGAAACCAATCAAAATTAAACGTATTGTCCCTTAAACATATTTATTTTTCTCGTCATGTCTTAATTAAATTTATTACTCGTCTCAACATACTTAAATTACCTTGTATTAACATATTAAAGATAATCACATATTTACATATCATGATAAATATCATTCACTTGTCTCTTCTTCATAAACATAAATCAGTTAATTCATCATATCAATATTTCACGTACCATCAACTCATATTTCCTTATATCACATAATTATGTTACACGAACTTACCTGGTTAAATTTGCAGAAATACCAAAATTCAGGGACACTTTGGAAATTTTCTATTTTCATTGATTTTTCAGTCAATCTTAATCTAAATTAATAATTTCATTCAATTTTGCAATTTTAAATAATAAAATAATCCATTTCATGCAAATTGGTCATTTTCACATTTTTACAAAATTAATCACAAAATTTTACTTTTATTCAATTTAGTCCCTGAGCCTAAAACATTTCAAATTAGCCATACTACCTAAATATTCATACATATTTTCCTCCTCCTCCTCTCCATTCCACATCCTTAATGTATATAACATGCTATAAGTAACATTATTAATAATTTCATTAATTACTCATAAGTATATTCAAAACTGTCCATTTGAGTTATAGTCACTAAATTATTTATTTCCAGAGCTACAGAACTCCAAATGAAGAACCGTTAATTTTTCCTGAAACTAGACTCACATATCTTCTTACCATAAAATTTTCATAATTTTTGATTTAGCCAATTAGTACAGTTTATTCTTTAAAGTCACCCCTGTTCTGCTGTCTGGCAGTTCCGACCCTTCTTCACTAAAAATTATTTATCTTTTTATATAGAATTCATATGATATTATATTTTATTTCTTATAAAACTAGACTCATTAAGTAATCTAACCATATAAATTATGTTCCAAAATTATTTTTATACAATTTTTGATGATTTTTCAAATTCAAAACAAGGGATCTCGAAATCACTCTGAACCAGTCTTACCAAAATCTAAATATCTCAAAATACAGAATTTCTTTTCTTTCGTTGTTTCTTTTATATGAAAATAGACTCAATAAGATTTAATTTCATATCTCACTCAACTTCTAATTCCATTTCTACCATTTTTGGTGATTTTTCAAAGTTACCTTACTGCTGCTGTCCCAAAACTGTTTTCTTATAACTCATTTTACAATTTAATCCTAATTAAGTTTACTTATTTTCTTAACTTAATTCATACTTTGTTTCTTCTTAAATTCCTTCCATATTCAACTTGACTATCTAATATTCAAATTAAAACTTTAATTTCTAATTTCTTCCAAATTAATCCCTCTAACACAGCTTATAGCATACTTTACAATCTAATCCTCTTACTAATTTTAACTTAAATTTCATTCAATTTAATCCCTAATTCATCTTTTTCTTCAACATCAACTACACTTGAAAACCTAAAAACTCTCAAAATATCAACTTAATTTCATCAAAATCTTGCTTTAAAGCTTCTAAAACATCAAAATTAAGAGAATAGAACTTGATTGACTTACCAATTTAAACTTCAAGCTTTAAATCCCTAGTTTTTCCTTTTTCTTTTCTTTCCTTCTCCCCTGTTTCGTATGCTCTCTGTTTCTTTGTTTTGTTTCTTTTCTTCTCTCCTTTCTCTCTTCTCCCTTTTTTTTCTTTCCTTTTGTTTGTTTATATATATAATAATATAATAATATATATACATTTTGACTGAAAAAGTCTCACATTTTATTCATACAAATCGCCTCAACATTTTAAAATGGCATAATTACCATTTTGGTCCTTCATAATTTCTTTTAATCTATAATTCAACTTTTACACCTTTTTCAATTTAGTCCTTTTCATTAAATTACATATCCAAACGTTAAAATTTCTCAACTAAACTTTAATAATAACTTAATGACACTCCATAAATATTTTTAGAAATATTTATGACTCACTTTATAAATTCGAGGTCTCAATACCTCGTTTTTTGCCCAATTTTTCTAATTAATTCTTTTAGTTCACAAAATTCACTAATTTTAAAATATTTCTAAAATCACACTTAACTTATAATTATCGATTAACAAAGTTTTCTAACTTTTTCGTCAGATTTAGAAATCTCGAATTACTGTTCCGACACTATTGAAATTGGGCTGTTGCATTTACTATTCACTTTTTTATCGTTGCAATAGATTTTTTCAGTAAGTTTTGTCTGGATTTTTAATGTTCATTTGCCTAGATTAAAAAAAAATTAATGGGTGTCGTCTAATACATTGATTACACAAAAAACATCAATTAGAAAAAAAACATTGGTGCTGTCACACAGCTTGACAGTACAAAAAAAAATTGCCACAGGTGCTGTCATGAGTGTAACGACCCAAAATCCGTGGGCTCCAGAAAAGTGTGTTATCGGGCCTCCGTCTTAGTAAATCGAGTTCGTAAATAATTATTAGGAAAAATTATGAATCTAGTAGTGAGCGTAATAAGTTCTAAATAGGTGAATTTAGCTTAATTTAAAGTAATTAAGAAAAATGATCAAATTAAGTAAAAGGTAAAAGTTTAATTATAGATTAAAAGGAAATAACAATGACCAAATAGGCGATTAAGCCTATTTGGGAAGTTGAGGCCGCATAATGTATAAAAATCTTAGATTTTTATATAATTAATATATTAATTTATTATTATCATTATTTATTATTATGGTTTTATATTAGATATTTAATAATAATAATAATAATAACATTATAATTAAATTGATATTATATTGTGAAATAAATCAAAATAAAGACAAATATGTTGTGATTAAATTATACAAGTGTAATGCATATATTTATACATTTGTAATAAATTTATTTAATTATTTTTTACTTAAGTAAATAGATTTTTTATTATATTAAAATATTAAATTATATAAAAAATAAATTAAATTAAATTAAGACAAGTGTAGGGTGATGATAATGCACATTTGTAATACATATATTGTTTATTAAATAGATATTTGTTATAATATTATATAATACATTAAGTTAATAAAATAAATAAAACAAAGGAAATAATAAAAGAAACAAAAGAAAAAGAAAGAAAGAACATAAGCTTTCGAAACAGGCGAAAGGAAAGAAGGAAAAGAAGGAAAAAGAAAAAACTAAAGATTTATGGTTTAAAACTTTAAAAGGTAAGTCAATTTAGCCATTTTCTCTTAATTTTGATGTTTTAGAAGCTTTTAAACAAAGTTTTGTTGAAATTAAGTAAAAGCCATGGAAATTCTTAGGTTTTCAAATATAGTTCATGTTGGATAAATTGTTGAATTAGGGATTAAGTTGAATAAATTCTAAGTTAGAATTGAAAAGGGGATTAAATTGTAAATGAAGCTATAAGTTTTGAGTTTTAGGGATTAAATTGAAATAAATTTGAAATTATGAAAATATGATAAAAATTAGATAGTTAAATGTGAGTTTGGCAAGAAATTGAGTAGCAAAAAGGTATGAATTGAGAAAGAAAAATATATAGGTTTAGTTAGGATATGGTAAGAAAATATTGAGGTAAGTGACTTTATTGAATTGAATGATAAATATGTGTTAATATTGAATTGTATTTTGATTAGTGAATGGAAAAGTGAATTTGATATTGAAAGTGAATTTTGAAATGAAAGTGAATTTGAATTGAGAATTGGAAACTCTATTAACTAGTCGGGCTGAGTCGGATATAGTTGGCATGCCATAGGATATGGAAGAGTACGGGTTTTTGCCGGCTTACTGATCAGGCACTTATGTGACGACTATTGTTGCTGTTACTGATTCGACACTTTGTGTGTCGATATCGTTATTCTGTATTGTTATTCTGATTCAAACACTTTGTGTGTTGAATATCATTATCATTATCAATTCAACACTTTATGTGTCGTATATTGTTACCATATTCTTATGCACAAAGACTTTGTGTATTGAATATCATTATCATATCAAGCATCGCTATCGTTATCGACATCGTTTAGGTAATCGTGTACCGTTAAGGCTCAATGTGCCGTACTGGTGTGTTGGTTGGAATCCGTGTATCCGTCCAAGTCCGAGTCAAGTTAATAGGGACAAAAGAAATAATTTTACTGATAAAACTAAATTTGCATGACATAGCATATGGGAAAGGTGAAAATTGAAATAAAGAAATAAGAATGGTATGTATATATAATTAAATGATAACATAAAAAGATTGAATTGTTCATTAAGTGATGATAATTATAATGTAAAAGTATGTGTGTGATTTAATATATTTAATTATAAATTGAATTATAGTGATACCACTGAGTATATGCATACTTAGCGTACGATTGTTTCAGTGCGCAGGTTGTAAAAGTCAAATACTGAACCAGCATCCAAAGCCAGATCCGACTTCAGTAAACTTTTGGTGATGTATATTTTCTTTTAGTAATGTGGCATGTACATAGGATGTGTATAAATGTTATTATGTTTTGAATATATATATATGGTTAAAAATGTTAGTATTATAAATCTAAGAATTATAATAAAAAAATTTATCTATTTTAATTTAATTAGTACATTGATAAATTTAAATTGATATTATATTGATTGAGTTTGATTAGAAGCTATTTAGAATAGAAAATGAATATGTGAAATGAATTGGTTGAATTGGTTATGTTTGAAATGAATACGGTTTTAATTGCAGGGTTTTATGTGAAAATAAGTAGAAATGCTGTAGAAATTTATAAAAAAAAATTAAAATACTTAAGTGAGTCTCGTTTCTCTTTTAATACATACTTTAGGCTTCAAGAGTTTATTATAGGGACTTAGTTATTAAATTATACTATAAATATTATTTTATTTGTGAATTATTCTCAAGTTGTCTGATATGTCTGGTAATGCTTCGTAACTTTGTTCTGGCAACGGTTCGGGGTTAGGGGGTGTTACATGGGGAACGGCGACACCAAAAAAGTATGTTAATTTTTTCTTTTCTTTTCTAAAATACATTTTTTATTTGGCACGTTTAAAAAAAATTTATCCGGTGCCGCCATAGAGAACAACGACACTCATTAAATTATAATTTTTTTCTTTTTTTCTTTTTCCCCTAGAGTACTTGTATTTTTAACTAGAATGTAAAAAAAATACATATTAATGCCGCCAATGAGAATAGCGAGACCAAATTATTTTTTAAAAATCAACAATCATTGGGTAATGATGAGGGGTGGTGCTGCCAATGGGAATGGCGACACCAAGAGCCAGTGTAGAAAGCAAATTATTTTCGTACAAAATTTTACACCTAAGTTATTTTTCGTAATTTATCAATTTTTGCGGGTCAGTTTCGAAAAAAGCAGATTATAATGAGATAATTAATGTGCTCTATTTCTGAACAGGTTTGCTTTAATATGGGCCATTTTTTTGATATTGGGCCTATATCTGGGCTAATTCTTTCTTCCCAATATCCTGCTATTATTTGTTTCTTTTTATCTCTTTATTTATAATTCCTAATTCGTAGAAAACTCAGTGAGTCAAATCACAAATCGCTGATCCACCGCCATTCTCAACTTTTGGTATTCGCCACCTCGATCACAGCTATAAATTCCAATCAATTTCCCTAATTAAATCCCTATTTCCCTCAAAATAATGAAGCTTCAATTTTTTCTCCGATCCCCAAGTCACCAAACCCTGACCGTAACCCTAGAATCCACCCAATCCCTAACCCTTCGTCAACTCAAATCCTCTATCCTTCCGAACCCACAATCCTTCTCCTCCTTCTACTTCACCCTCAATGGAAAACCCCTCTCTGATTCCACCCTTCTCCCAAATCCCCAAATTTCCGATCTTTCAACCCTTTTTCTCCTCCCCCGAGTCTCCGGTGGCGGAGGCGATGGCGGCGCCACTGGAGCCGAGTCCCGCGACTGTTATCTCAAGATGTACGCTGTCAAAAAGCCCGATAAAGTCGACCCCAATGAGAAAAGGCTTGGTAAGTGGCTCAATTGTGCCTTATCTAATGAACCTCTAAGAGAACCTTGCGTGATTGATAAATTAGGGAATATTTTCAATAAGGAAGCTCTTCTTGAAGCTTTGTTGGGTAAGAAATTGCCCAAAGAGTTTAGACATGTAAAGGGTTTGAAAGATATGATTAATGTTAAGTTGTCGATGATTCCCGGCAAGCAATCAGATGCTGCTGATGGTGCTACGTTTCAGTGCCCCATAACTGGGCTCGAATTCAATGGGAAGTGTAAGTTTTTTGCGTTGAGGAATTGTGGGCATGTTGTTAGTGCTAAGGCTTTGAAAGAGGTTAAGTCATCTGCGTGTTTGGTTTGTCATAAGGAGTTTGTGGAGTCTGATAAGATGGTGATTAATGGAAGTGAGGAGGAGGTGGCAGCCTTGAGGGAGAGGATGGAGGAGGAGAAATCGAAAATAGTGAAGGAGAAGAAGAAGAGGGGAATCGATGTTGTGGATGGGAAAAAAGATTGCGGTAAGTTGGAAGGGAATGAAAAGCTTGAGAATGGGAAGAAATCGAATAATGGTGGGGTGAAGAAGTTTCGAGCTACGGATGTGGCACCGGCTAATGCAACAAAAGAAGTTTATGCTTCCATATTTACTTCTTCGAAGAAGTCGGATTTTAAGGAAACTTTTACATGTAGATCACTCCCACTTGGTCGAAATTGATCGGATGAGATTGAGTAATACTGTGGTGAAGAATTTTAGAGCTGCAGATCATGTGACACCAGCTAAGGATGCTAAGGAAGTTTCTGTTTCCATATTTACTTTGAAGAAGTTGGTAGATCAATTCAGGCTTGTTAAAGGTGATCTGTTGGTATTTTTCTTTGTTCATGAATGAAGAATAGTGTGTTTTGAGGTTGCTATTCCCTCATATATATTTCCTTTGTCATTGAAACTGAATTGTACTTGTTTAACCTAGAAATCTAATAAATATCTAATTTAAATATTGAATTGCTATTAATATGTTCTTTCTTTGGTGTTATCTTTAAATTGTGTTGTTAGTGAATTTGAAGTTGTCCCAATAAATTGAATCATCAGTAGCTTTCCAAACCGTGGAAAAGAGGAGGTTTTGAGATAAAATCAGGACCAGCCTTCACATGAATTTTCACTATTCCTGTTTAGTATATCAAGTTAGATGGATACTGTAATGGAACAATGTTGTCAAATATTTGTGTTGAGTCCTTAAATTGATGGTTTCATTGCTGGTTTTGGATGGAAAATTCTTATGTTGTCTACCCTGTCAGTTTGCCATCAAATATTTTTCAAAAACTTCAATTATGCTTACAACCTTTTTGAGGAGTTCAATTTGCACACAGCCATGTCTGTTGGGTCAATGTGTTATCTTTGTTTAGATATGCATTGAACAAAAAGCAAATGATCAGAACATCAATGCCGGCTAAATGAATTGTCCATATCAGTGTCCTTTCATTCACCTCTTAGATCTTGATTCATTCTTAACTATTATGCTTCTGGTGTAGGATGATGGATGAGTTGAATGTAGAATCATTGACAGCATCAGTTTTGTTTTCATTTATTACCTTCTCAACTGAGAACAAAGTTATGTTATTTGTTATACTGATGAAGTCTGCCCTAAAGTACTATTTTGATTATACATCCTGCCTCTGCAGCAAGATTTCCTCACGGATCAAAGCCCATTGCCATTGAAAGGGTTTATTTCTTTAGTCATCTTTTCGAAGGGGACATTTGAATTCAAATTTTAATACTTCTTACCGATTGAGTCTTAGCTCGATTGGTATAGGTATTATTCCCACATTATCCTCCTATTTATTTGTTGGGAAAGGGCTACCAGTAATCTCAAATATTATGTTAAAAAACAAATATGATCAGAATTTATATCAAGATTATTCAAAAAAAGAAATTAACACTTTTCTTTTTGCTATAATCCCGATGGCTATTGATTACCTTAGATTATACAACTGCAAAATAATCCTTTATCAATACCTGTAATTATCTGATTTTATTTAAGAAGCAAAGAAATTATTTTTGATGCATTTACTGTGTATATAAATTGTTATCGAATCCTATGATAATACTTCATTAAAATAAAGTCCCTTAAATTTAATTAAATCCTTTTGGATTAGGCAAACTTGAATCATCCATGTAAACAAAACTATAAAGCTTCCTGCAAGTAATCTGGCAATTTTCACTTGAGATATCTTGTTTTTAATATAATTTTTATTCCCTAAATTTGGCAATTAGATTCATTCTTGTTCTTGAATTTAGCAAATGTAAAAGTTTGATGACATGATGCAATATTAAGGTGTCATGTCATCCATTTTTTATGGAATCTAAGTTCAAAAACCAAAACAGGCATAATTAAATTTAAATACCAAAGTGAAAAAAAAAGTATAGATACTAAAATGGATTTCATTATCAAATTCAGGGACTAAAAGTTATATTAACCCCTTTCCTTTTTGGGATAAAAAATAATTTCGCCGTCTTATTGGTGCCCAAATAGAAGCGAAGAGGAAATCAGCCCACGGCCCATAATAGATTTCAGAAATAGGGTTCGATTATAAAATCTCTGTAACTTCCACTAAAACCCTCGTCATTCCTCCGCCACCCAGCTGAAGAACAACCCTTCCCGCCGCTCTTCATTTTTCTTCTCTCTAAGGTCACCAACTTCTCTCAGCTCTTGTTTATATTCATCCTACTTTATTCTCTCTTTTTTTCCCCTTAATTTTACGTTTCCGAGGAACTCAACATTCATTTGTATAGCTTCCAGTGTTATAATAGCTAAAAAAGATCTGCTTGTTTTGCTTTTTGTTTTTCCAGGAAAGCTAAATCCCGGATCCCAATTTTAGCTCAAAAATGTCGGGGTAAGTGGTAACTTATTCTTTATACGAGGATTCAAGGCCTTGTTAGTCTAATATTAGATTTATTCCCGTTAAAGTGAGTCTCTGTGTTGGGTTTGTTTTAATATCTCCATACACCATGTGACTTCAAGTTTTCTTTAGTGTGGAGCAATTTGCTATGATATTTATTTTATGTTGATAAACGTTGCAGTGTGTTTTGCTTTAGGTGATCTGGCTAGTTGTTTCAATTGTTGCTTGTGTTCTTCCTTTTTTGTTGAAATTTGAGTGATATTTTAGGTTGCGCCGGGTATTTATGGCGCATTCATAGGAGTTGGATGCAATATTTCAAAATTTTCCCATCTTGTAATTAAGTCTAATTGGGATTTGTGTTGCTCGGATTCCCGTGTTTGACATATAGATATCAGGATATGACCTCCAAGTATCATCCAAATACATAGAAAAACTTCGAAAATTTAACCATACCCATGTCTGATATATACCTGCACCCGATGCTCACGCCTGAGTATGATAGATTAGGATTTCTGTCTGATTTTTTTTGTTTCTTTGAAATGTTTCATTTTTATCACTATTAGTTTTTTTTTTTTTTTAATTCTTTCTGCATGTATTTATTCTGTTTTCTTGCCTGACGTGTTCACAGAGAGGAAGTTGCAGTTGCCCCAACTGAGGTTGCTGCTGCCATTGGTGAGCCAATGGACATCAACGCAGCCTTGCCTCTTGTGATTAGGAAGTCCAAAGCTCATGGTGGGCTTGCACGTGGTTTACACGAAGCTGCCAAGGCAATTGAAAAGCACAATGCACATCTTTGTGTTTTAGCTGATGATTGTGACCAGCCAGATTATGTTAAACTGGTCAAGGCACTCTGTGCCGATCACAATGTTAAAGTGCTACGTGCACCTAGTGCAAAAACTCTGGGCGAGTGGGCTGGTGTAAGTGAAATTTCATTCCTCATTTATTGAACACAAGTTATTTCTCTCTTTTAAGGTCTCAAAGGGACCACTTTGATCTTGTTCATCGATGAATATTACTACAAACTTATGCCACCAAATTGAATGAGATTACTTTGTTCTAAATGCCGATTGTGCTTCATCTCTGGGTGCAGTTGTGTAAGATTGATTCCGAGGGAAAGGCAAGGAAGGTAGTTGGCTGTTCTTGTGTAGTTGTCAAGGTATGGAAACATATACATGGAAATACATTCTATTTTACTTGAACAATATGTGTCCAGTCAAGCCATATTTTCACTTCAGATAAACTATATTGTCTTGCAGTATGTCTATATAGCCATGTATAGTATGTAATTATGTTTGTCTGAGTTTTATATTCTTATTGGTGCAGGATTATGGTGAGCAACACGAGGCTGTCGAAGTTGTCCAGCAGCACAAGGATTAAGCAAATCAGAGGATGGTTGCCTTGGTAGATGTCTGCTGAGTTTTTTTGTTATTTAACGAGTTCTTGATAGTGAACAACAAAAGATTATTTTCTTTTGAAGTTGTTGCGATTCTCTGGAACTGCTTGGTGTTTCTTTAAGTATGCTACACTTTTTTTTCATTTAAATTTTACGTGGTTAGTTCATGCAAAACTATTATATGTTGAAATCATATCTTTTCGACTCTATAGTCATATTTTGATGCCATTGATGGAGCATGATGATTGGTCTTTGTCCAATTTTCACAAATGCCTTGCCGTTGATAAATAGGCTTTAACCCAAATGGAGCCTTGCATCCCTCGACTCAACTAGGCCACATTGCTGTGGATGTGGATTTCATCTCCTTTTCTTGATCAATAAGTTTCTAGCAGCATGCCTTAACTGCCTTTGCTAGAAAAAATAACTATGTTGTGGTGCAGTAAATCAGTAGAATGGATAGTTCAATGTTTTATCAATCAAATAAAAGAATTAAACGAATTGAATATGAACAAAACTTGTTCACTTCATTAATCTTTGTAAATAAGCTCATCCCTTTAAATTTAGTTTAATATTTTGGTTTATTTATATTAAACTATTTCGTTTATGATGATTAATAATTTTTTTTTTTTTTGTTATTTATGAACAATACACTATCATCATGAGCAAGTTGATTTAATTTCAACAAATGAATTGAGAACTTATAATTTAAAATAAATGAATAAAAACACATTTGAAAGTATGAAATACGGTGTGGTGGTTGCTCGTTTTATGCTTTAATCATGTGGTTTTGGGTTTGATTCTCGTTTATAGGAATGGACAATTTTGTGACTAACTGTTTATCTCTTCGAAAAGCATTCACGATAAGGAAATTAATCATTACCACCAATGATAAATATGTTTTTAAAAGGAAAAAAAACACAAATTTAATATTATTAATGAACAAGTATCAAACAGAATCTAAGTTAAAAATCAAACATAAATAAAAAGTTATTTATTCAAATTTGGTTCATTTACATCTTTATTTAAAACTATAGCATTGTTTAGTGCCTTGATGTGTTGAGTAAGAAGTTGAACCAATTAAAGCAACAGGTACTTTTTGAAGTCAAATACTCCTTAGATAAGTTCACTTTGTTGGCTAATAAACTTTATCTGTACATGTATTAATAAGTTTTGAATGTAATGGTAAAACGCATTATTCATTATTCTTTTAAGAGAAGTTATAATAACTGATTCAAGACAAACTACACTGCTCTAGGCAAGTGAAACTTAAATCATGGTCAGCAAGATTTGACTAGAGCTTGAGCTTCATTGAAGTGACCTTGTTAAAAGAAATCATTATTATAATATTAGGGAAGTAGAGGTGGAAGAGAATTATAGAGTTTGAACACACATCATTTAAGTGTCTCACAAAAGCTCTAAATATTATTTTAAATTAATCTTCACAATATTTTTATTAAAATTGATTAGAACTAAAATATTAAAATTGAAAATCCTAAATCTATAAATTGAAAGGCACCGTTTTTTTATAGATGAAATATACAAAACTTAATACAAATATTAAACTTTTAATAAAAGTATACTTTTGAATAACTACCAACCAATTTGATTATCTATGAATGTGTTTATATTCGTTCACATATTATTGTTTTTCTTTTAAATGTAGGAACTTAATCGATATTTTTATAAACTAACTCAAAATAATTAATTATTTGTGAAAATTATCCAAGGTAATATTTATGTACATAAATTAACTATTCTCTGTAGTGATTATCGGTGCCGTCTGACATACTAGTGGTATCGCCTCCTCATCAATAGTCACTCATCAACTTTTTAAAAAAAATAATTTTTGGGGTATTGCCATTATGTCAGGTGGCACCAATATGTATTTTTTAAAATACTTGTTAAAAGTATAGATATTCAAGGGAGAAAACAAAAACTTTAATAAGCGTCGTCAGTGTATCAAGCAGCACAGGTAGGATTTAAAAAAAAAGCAGGTGAAATAGAAAAAAAAAATAGAAAAAGAATAATAAAAAAGAAAATAGAGAATAAAAAATACGAAAAGAAAAAGAATAATAAATAAGGAAAATAGAGATATGAAAGAGAATTTAATTTTCACTTTCCTTTCCCTTATTTGATTCTCTATTTTTCACAAATTCTATTTTCTTTTCCCATTCAAAATTTCCTTATTCTTCTCAATTGAAAACCATAGCCGTCGTACTCAATGCCACCAATGCCATCATTTACAGTGATCTTTCATGTTGATTTCGGCAATAAAGAAAAGATTTCCTTTTTCTTGTTGACTTCTATAGTTTAGATATCTCAATTGCCGACTACAAATAATTTAAAACAATGATCAAAGCTTCGAATTACTTTTTTTACTATGGTTTTATTAAAATATTACTGATGTCGCTTGACATTATGATGACACCAAAAAAAATATTTTTTTAAAAAAATTAATGAGTGTCGCTTGACATACCAACAGCACCTAATTTTTTTTGAATATTTCTTTGATGTCTCCTGACAGATCGCGACACCCATTAAAAATATTTTTTTCCTCCCTGAATACCCATATTTTTAACGGGTATTTTAAAAAATGCATACCGGTGCTGCTTGACACAGTAGTGATACTCCAAAAAATTATTATTTTAAAAAAATTCTGATGATTGGCTAATGTTGAGGGGGCGATGCCTCCGTGTTTCAGGCGGTACCGGCAATCATTGCGGAGAACGAGTCATTTACGTACATAAATTTTAACTTAGATACTTCCTGTAAATAATTAATTCTTTTGGACCAGTTGAGTAAAAAAACCAAACTTAGTCTATGCAACTTTACCCAAGTGTCGTCAAGTCATAGGTTAAGTAGGGTTGGCCCTAAGTTGTACTTTCTATATCATGTAGGGACCAAATCAATACAACTTTACCCAAGTGTCGTCAAGTCATAGATTAGGTAGGGTTGGCCTTAATTTGTACTTTCCTTATCATGTAGGGACCAAAACGTGACCTATCGTTAACGTAATAAAAGTGAGACTAATTTCATTTGTTTTAGACTAATTTCATTTGTTTTTTCTATTCAAATTTCATCCATTTGATGTAAATTGACAAATTTGCATGTTCACCCCACCCATTTCCATTTCTATCTCTGACACCTTAATTTGAGAGTTAAAAACAACATCTCTTACTATTCTTTCTCAAATCTCATCAATTTTTCATTCATATGATTTTGGAATTCTACTTCATGCCAAACACTTTGGACTTATAGGGTAAAAATAAGAAAAGATAGGATGTACCAACTTTTATATTTATTTGGTATCTACATTTTCTTTTTAAAAATTTAGTTGGTATTTTAATTTAAAAATTATAAATTATTTGATACCGGTTTATTGCATCAGCATTTTTATGATTCCTTTAGGCATTGCGAAGGGATTCTAACATATGATAAATTCTTTTTGGTGGGATTCGAATTTTAGTACGGGAAAAGGGATTTATTGCCTTAATCTATCTATGCTCTGTTAGCAGTGTTGGAGCCTTATTTCTAACCTTGATTCTCTTTCTAGTAGAATTTATAAAGTTTAATACTATTCGAGTAAGAACTTACTTCACGCTAAATTTGATCATGGGTCGGGTTATTTGTCTAAGCATGGAGGTGCACTTGAAAAGTAGGATAGTTCGAATAAAAATATAGACTCAAAAAATGAGTTTGGACAGAAAATAAGACCCGTTTTCTAAACGGGTTGAGCCTCGGGTAAGATTTTTTGCTCGGGTCTAACTCGACCCAAATCAACTGTTTTGATTTTGTTTCACTGCTATTTTACTATTATATTTCTACTATTTTCTTGTTATTATTTAGAAATTATATAACTCGTGTTTTATTGTTAATTTTGCTATTATTTTAAAAACATTTATTTACTAAGTTGTAACTATATGTTAGTGTTATTTAATTATAAATATTTTTTAATGTATTTTCAATTTTTTGAGAAATATTTAATTTAATGTTGTTAATTTATTTGATGTATTATATTTTTTTAAATTTTTTATATAAAAATAATTTAAAAAATTAATACAGGTGGGCCAGGTTGGACTTGAGCTTAGCATTTTTATCTGGACCGAGCTTGAACAATATTTTAAGCCCATTTTTCGAGCTGAACCTAGAAAACATGCCTAAAATTTTATATCATCCCGACCCGACCATATTAAGGTCTACTTTACGCTTCCAAAAGTAATAATCCTTTTTTTGCATGGAAGAATATTTATGCTGCTATGGGATTGCTCTTGAAAGGTTTACGTTGGAGATTCGATAAAGGTACCTCTATTGGGAATTTTGAGAACCCTTGGCTTCCGAGTGATGATAGTTCTTTTGTCCAATCTGATGCACTTCCAGGTCTTGAAAATATGATGGCTTGTGATTTGTCAAATGATCATGGTATGCGATGGAACACATCCCTTGTTGGAGGACTTTTAGCTCCCGTCGATACTAACAATTCTTAGTATCACGGTTGCTATGCCTAAACTGAACAATTGTTTTATCTGGCACTTTACTAAAAACAATTTCTATAGTGTGAAGTCGGGGTACCATTTAGCTATTCAAGCCAACACTTCACTTTCGCAACAGTGTGTTGAGGGTCCTTGGTTAACTCTTTGGAATCTGTCCTTACCACAAAAATTTAAGATGTTCATTTGGGGATGTTTGCATGAGTTCGTCCCTTGTAAGAGCAGACTTTTTTCGAAGGTAATTAATGTTGATCAATGTTGTCCAAATTTTGGGGATGTCGAGACCATGTTATTTTATGTTGCCCAAATGCTGCTATTGTTTGGAGCAACGTAGGAGTTAACATTTTGCGTAACTCTTTTGCTTATTTCATTTATTATTCGATGCACCTCCATGATTTTCCTCTTCGAGATTACATTCTTGCTTTAGTTTGGAGTATTTGTGGAACCTTAGATGTCGGAAGAATGTGATTTCTCAACCTGATCAAATCATTTCTTTTGCACACAGATTCCTACACGATTGGCGGGCTGCTAGAGAGGTTTTTCAATGTGTTTCATCACTGGCAACCAATCTTCCATCCGTTCCTCGATGCTGGCAGAGACCTTATGATATTTGGGTGAAATGCAATGTCGATACTGTTATGTCATGGGACCATAAATATACTGGACTTGCTGTTATTATTCATGACAAGCATGGTGAGTTCATTAAGGGCAAAATTGTAACACCCTAATTTTGGGCCTAGTAGAATTGGGCCTATTGGGCTTTGGGTATGGAGCGTTTAAAATTTTTGAGAACAAGAGAACGACACTAATGCAATTTGAACCTATTAGGTGAGTGATTTTGGAAGGTTAGGGGGCTTCCATGAAGTCCCGGGATCAAACCTGGGCTTTAGGAAAATTTTGGTTTTAGGTGAATAAAACCCTCGGAGTAAGTAAGTAGGCTTTAAGAATAAATTGTGGAGAAAAATGACACAAAAAGGAGTTGTGGTCTAGTGGCAAATGGCGCCACATGAGAGATAAGTAAGTGTCGCCATAGAGGAAGCAAGGGGTCCAAGGTTCAAGTTCTGGCGCTTGCATTTCATTTTGATTTCTTTTTAAATGAACTTAGACTTTGGCTCATAGGCTTATATTTAGTTGCGTATGATTTAAGTCACAAAAGGAGCTTGTGTTGTGGTGGCATGTAGCGTTTGGAGCATAGGAGAGGGCAAGGGTTCGAATCCCATTGCAAGCAAAAAAAGATATTTATTTTGCTAAGTTGGGGCGACAGGTGGTTGTGCTGGAATTAAACTCTGCTGAAGGAGATCCCACATCGGGCATAGGAGTAGTCGGAGCGCGGATCAACTCCAGATTCCTATCAGGTGTGTATTTCGCACTACTCTAGTTGTAGAGCGACACACGACGATGGTAGCCACACGAGCGTGCGAGCGCACGTGTGGGAACTTTGACTCGATAGTTGAGGCCATCATGAGTGTTCTTGTGGGTTTAGGCTGTTTGGGCCGAAAGGGGCCATGACGGACCAATGGGCCCGTGGGCCCATATGAATAAATTGTATGATTGTATAGTAGATATTGGACTGGACTATGTGAATCTCATATCTGTGGTTAGATTTGGGCTAAATGGGCCACACGAGCTTGTGAACCCATTTGGGCTGAGAATGGGCATCGTTATCTCTGTTTACAATGCATTGATGTACGAAATTACTAAAATACCCCTGATCTGAAAAATTACCGAAATACCTCCGATTTATGAAATTACCAAAATACCCTCAATTTGCGAAATTATCGAAGTCCCCTTGGTTTGTAAAATTATCGAAATACCCTCGGATAATAAATTTATCAAAATACCCCTAATTTGTGAAATTATCAAAATACCCCTGGTTTGCAAAATTACCGAAATACCCTTGGTTTGCAAAATTACTAAAATACCCTTAATTTGTAAAATTACTAAAATACCCCTATATAGTAGAATTATTGAAATACCCTCTATGGGTAATGTTACTGAAATACCCTTTACAGATAAAGTTACCAAAATGCCCCTAAATGGTAGGATTATCGAAATACCCTTATAGGGTAATATGACTATTTTGCCCTTGTGGGTAAATGACTGACTTAGACTATGAGATGACTAATTTGACTGTGGTTGTATGGCTGATATGCTTTTATTACATGTTTAAATAATTGTTATTGAGCATGTCCATTTTGCATACACGTGTAATGATTGAGTATGACGTACACGACATATTGCATGGGGCTGGGACAAAGTTATGGAGGAAGTGTACGGCCCATTGTCGTTCTGTACAAGGCTTTCAGCCTTTCTGCGATATTTATGGCTTTGTGTCAATCGTATTTACCCGTGGCTATGTGCCTAATATATATATTAATGACTCTGTGTCGATCATAATGACCCATGGCTGTGTGCCGATTATATTACCGTCGCTGATGGTTATGTGCCAAACTTATTACAATTACCGATAGCTTTGTGCCATCCTGATTATGGCACTGTGCCATCCTGATTATGGTTTATAACCATTCTGTTTATGGCTTTTAGCCGTTCTATTAACCAACAGCGATGCTACGATATTTATGGCTTTTAGCTGGTCTGTCTACGGCGTCGAGTCGTTCTGTTGACTTAGTGTCGGTGCTAAGCTTGGTGTGATGGCTGGGTGGGTCGATTTTATCCCCACATAGCGTGTTGGTTGGTACGGGTGGTGTGTTGGCTGAACCGGGGTGGGATGCATCATCATACTGTTGCATATCTGTTTTTAAGATCTGTCACTGTACTGGACTTAAGCCACTTGTTCTGTTATTGGTTTGGGTTAGGCCCAATTGATTCTGTTATGGGCTGTGACCCAAATGATATTGTAGTGGGCTTTGACTCACGTATGCTTTGAACTGACTGTATTGTTACCCTAAAAGGGCTTTGGCCCAGACTATTTCAGTTTCTGTTTTTGTATACTGACTGTTACTCTAGTAAGGGGATTACACATTGAGTTTTCATAAACTCACCCCGTTTTTAACTGTGCAGGTAATCCCTAGTCTTAGAGGATTTAGAGCTGCGAGGGACTCGGAGGTGGCCACACGTCAGATATGCTTTAAAGTTAAACTTAGTGACTTTATTTCATTTTATTTTAATTTATTGGGTTAATAAGTTTGTAATAAGGCCTCTTTATTTTTAACTTATTATTTTTGATATTTATTTATGATGTTTTCTAACTGCTAAAAGTGGAATACGATTTCCAAAACGGTAACTGTTTTCAAAACACTACGTTTCCGCAACGTTTTCAAAATGCTTCTGCAACTCTATTTCTAAACATCACATTTTCGTAAATTGTTTATTTCAAATATGCTTCCGCAACAGATAAGGTTTTAAAGGTAATTACATTTTCAAGTAGATAACAATTGCTTAAGTGTTTTGAGTTTTAGCAAAGAGGCTTTAATTCTCAAACAAGTTTTTAACAATAACAAATAAGGGTTTTCAATGAAAACATGGTTTTCGAAAAACACTTCCATTTGACATGCTAGATTCGGGCCTAACTTCTAGGTCGGGTTTGGGGTGTTACAAAAACTCTCTGC
The DNA here is from genome assembly GCA_025503065.1 of Gossypium bickii. Taxonomy (NCBI): domain Eukaryota; kingdom Viridiplantae; phylum Streptophyta; class Magnoliopsida; order Malvales; family Malvaceae; genus Gossypium; species Gossypium bickii. Next base: position 6,974,287 of record CP106709.1, read on the forward strand.
TTATCGACATATTTAAACCCTGCTCATACGGAAGTTATGGCCATAAAAGATGGTTAAAGGATTTTCCTTTCATCGTATCATCATTGAATTGGGTTGCAAATTGGTTGCTGATGCTTTGCGTTAATGAATTGCTTAAATAGCTCACTTATTCCAATAGATTTACCGAGATACTAATAAAGTGACTCATGCTTTAGTTAAAGCAATTTTATTATAATGTTGTTTAAGATTTTTCATCTTATTTCATTTATGATTATTTACGCTACCATAAGTTACTTTTTGTTATTTTTGAAACAAAGAGAACTAGGTTCGAGTGTATTGGGAAGACTTTATGATTGAGGTTTTAATTTTGCCTTTGCTTTTATTTGGTTTTTTTCTTATTTTGCCTTTATTTTATCTACTAATTCCCTTAAAAAAGTAAATTTTAATTTTTTATGACTCTTAAATATATTAGGTAAGTTATTTCTTTTTAAAAGATTAAAATGTGTTGTCAAGTGCCTATAAAATATAGAATTTGAGATTTAATTGGTTGTTTTATTTTAGAAGTTTAAAATTTAAAATTTTTATTTTTTTCGATTTAAAAATTTTAATTCAGTCATTACTTTTATTAATAATTTTTGTTAAATTTGTTCATTAACATTTTTATTTTCTGTCCATCATATACCACGTCACATAAACACACCCTAATCAAAATATCAAGTTGACAAGTTTTAATGAGAAATACTTACAATTTTAATGACTAGACTAAGATTTTAAAAAAAATAGGACTTAATTTTTAAAATTTAAAGTACATGGATTAAATTTTAATTTTTTTCAAAGTAGAGAGACTAACATCTGATATTAACCCTTTTTAAGAAAACAAAACATCTGTCAAAACACTAGAACGAGGAGATGGTTTTCCTTTTTTTGCATAGCGTGTCTTAGATTTCATTGCGGCAAAAATGGGGAAAGAACAGGGAGTAGGGAATTTTTTTTCGCTTACGTGTCGAGTAATGGTTTGAAAAGCGATTTAGTAAAATAAATGGACAAATTTCATTGGAAACCCCTCTTGACGTCTTCCAAACCTGAAACGGTACTGTATTATTATTATCTCTGTACTTTACCTTTTTCTTTATTGTTGGGTAAAATAAGAAGTGCAATGAAAGGCAAAAGTGAGTGGCATTGCCAGTTACATGAGCTGTTGTAGCTATAGCTGGGACTGGATAATCTCAGGATAAAAAGGAATAAGGTTGTGGGTTTGATTTTGTATGCAATAATATGATGCAATTAAAGCTTTTTCCTTTTTTAGGAGGGTCTCCGCGGGGAGGGGGGGGAGGAGAGTGATCCATTGGTTAAACAAGAAACCCTAACTCTGCCTTATCTTAAAATGGGTTCCCAGATCTGTACTTGAAGGAGCAAGATATGATGAGGGTTGGTTGGTTTCTACGGTCTCAATGGCAATTTAGCAAATGATGGTAAGGAATGGATGATGTCTTGTGTTGAAGAAGAAGAAGAAGAGGGCCAATGAGAACAAAGAGAGATTGACAGAAGAGAGTGAGCACTCACAGGCAATTGTATGCAAAAGGCATACCTTTATCCGTGGTTGCTTACTTCTCTTCCGTCGGCTATTTTCTTTTTCATCATCATTATCTTCTTCTTCTTCTTCGTTTTCCTGCATGTCATTATGAATTATTAAAGGCCCTTTCGTTTGTTTTTGATATGTGTCGAGGTTATAATAATATCGATCAACTGTACTATTATTTTTCTTTGCCCCTTAGTATTCCAATTGTGAGTGTGTGGTTTTTTCTTGGGAACATTTAAAATAACGAGAAGAAATCCTTTGATGGAAGCTTTGAAGGAAAGCGTGACTTTTGATGGTCCTTTCTCTTTGAAGAGAGGACGAAAAATGCTTCTTAGAACATATAGTACGCCTACTTACTGTACTTATTTTTAACGAGAAACTTAACCGGTATCTTCGTATTTTTATTCATTTTCCCTTTATTTAAAACCCCTCTTCCTATATATTCATGCTTTCTTGGAGGCGGCCATGCAAGGTAAATCTGGCTCTGATTTTTTGGGTTTTTTTTTTTTTTTTTTTGCTTGTTTTCTTTCTGCTTGTGTTGTTTGCTAAGAGTAAAAAATGATAGTTTCTCAGCTGAATCTTTCTAACTATATTTGGGATTGTCAAGGATTTGGATCTGCTGATGTTTTAGCTAAAGGAATGTCACCATTTTTCTTATTTTTCTGTACTAATCTGCACAATTTTCTTTTCCATCATTGACTATATGTATGGCAGCAGGAAATTTACAAATGCAGGTTAGTATATAGATCTACTCAGCGGATTATGTTCGATTTTTATACATTGTTTGCTTTTTTCCTGGAAGATCTTCTTTATAGTATCTGGTATAATATTAGTCTCTTAAATTTGTGGTAAGTGCAATTTTTTGCATACTGCACCTTGTTTGCCATTAAACTGGTTATGTCATCGAGGTAACCATTTTCAATTTCCTTCAAGCTTGTTTCTTCTTTCAAATTTTATGTGATATTAGTTTAGAGATTAGTCTTAAATGTAGGGAAAGAAGTAATTTCCCTATGCTGGTTTCAACTTTTTTCAGTCACTAAGATCCACTGCAATTAGTGCGTAAATGGTTAGCAACCCGTAACGGTTCCCATCCGTGAATGACGGCATATATGTTATCCTTGAGTTTGAATGACGGCATATATGTTGTTTGCAACATTTTATATAGCATATAATATCATGATTTTGAAACAAGGGAACACGAACACATTGATATTGATGACCATGCTATGTGACTTTGTCTTGAACTTGACCTATATGTATAGATGTATGGTTTTATGCATATATCGGGGCAGATCTTGAAGTTTTCATTTAAATATTCGTGAATATCTTAATGATTCAACTTTTAAATATAGGGAGAGTAGGTTATGTGTTCAAGAAATTGAAAATTTGTCTTGTTTTTAAATATAGGGTGAGATATTATTTATTTTATAATCAAATATGATTGAAATTTGGGAAATTTGCTAGTATATCTTAGTTTCAGTATGTGAGAAGCCTAGAATGAGATGAAATACATTTTATTCTAATTTTATACATTTAATGTATCCTACCCCGGACTTGGAAAATTTTAAGTTGTGAAAGCTAGAGAGGGATTCGGAAAAGTTCCCTTAAGAGTATAACTACCAATGATAGAATCCCTCACTATAGTTGGTAACTTATGCTCTTAGTTGACGGCGAAATGATATTTCTTGTGGCTGCATTTATGTTTCTGTTTAAGCTTTTGAAAACCATATTTTAGTGCATGGAGTGAATCCTTTACATCTTAGTCAATAATTCATATATTTGATTAGTGATTATTGTTTTTCAGTCTCTTGCACACTAGATTTAAAATCATAAAAGAATGGCTAATACGGATAGTGATTAAGACAATCTCGTAGTCGGTTGATTATATTCTAATCTTGAATAGCTTGAGTTGATTTAAGACTAAAAGTAAAAAGTGGGATTTGAGGTCTTTTATGTTTCAAGAAGGGTTAAGAATAGGGCTATATGGTAGAAATTGATAGTCTGTAACTCGAGAAATTCTAGGTGAATCCCAATTCTTCTACGAAAACTTTATCGTCATTTTAGGTCTTTCTAACATTGCATTACTATTGAGAACATTTTGCCCTAATTCATAATGTTCTATGCATAAATGTGGTAGGTGTCCATTACTTTCATCTTCCCCTTCTGGCAATCGTACTTATTTGTATTCCGACACATTCAAGGGGGTAAAGCTGAAAATGAAAAATCCATGTTATAATTCGGAGGCTACTATGTTTGCATAAGACCTTAGAGAAATAGTGGAAACTACATGATGGAGTGAGTTTGTAAACTCACATTTGCTTCTTTTCTTGTTTAGTATTATATTCGTATTTGCCGCCTCCTCTCATTTTTTATGCTCTGAGTAACAGGTATTCCTCAGGTAAATCACTCACCTCAAGAATTTGATCCTCTTTAATGTTTCCAAGTTGTGGACATGCTTTTGATCGACATGGTTAAATATTCAATGAAATTTAATTAATTGAAGTTACAGTTTAGCTAGATACGGTATTCGGTCAATTTTATTTCTCAAAGTTGCCGAAATTCGGGTTATGTATATTTCCATCATACATAAAATGTATTGTTTTAAGGTTTTGCTAGGATGTTTATATATGATGTAATGATTTTTGTTGATTTTATTGTTGCTGAAGTTTATAGGCTTAGTTGTTGCTTCAGTCTGAAGTTATCTCTCATTTGGTTTTACAGTGGATTTCAAAACAAGTTTGCCTATGTTTTGATTTTGGTATTAGTTCTTTTCCTTTTTGCATTGCAGTTTTAAAACTTGTAATCATGATGTTGTGTTCCTTAGAATCATGGAAGGAGAAGGAAATCTCCGATATGAATTCGAGTAACTCGAAACTCTCATGGAAGCATCTCAGTTGTCCATCCTCAACTTGAAGGAACGCGAAGGTAATGCCGGAATTTGCATGCTGCAACATCACTGCTGAAAAACAGGCCAGATAAAAATAAATCCGACATGCGTAAGGCATTTGATCATGTCTCGTTCGTTCTGGGGATGGAAACGAGAATGAACATGTCGATTCTTGGAGTAAGTTTACAAAGGCTGTTGGAATAGCAACCTGAATTATTAGGTGAAGAAGATGAAGGTAGTATAAGATTGTAGATTGGAGTAAATTACAGAGAGTAATTGTAATTAAATAAAGTCCTTGCTTCAATTCACATGAATAAATACTGTCTCAAGCCACTATATATTGGGTTTTTAAAATAAAATTAGGAAGAATTTCTCGGCTTTGAACCCTATGTTATGCCTGATGGTTAAGGTGTTTATCGTCCCAACTGTGGTTTGGATTCGAGTCACACTAGTTATGTTTATTATTCGGGTTTTGTCCTGTTTTTGTATTTCACAAAAAAAAAAAAATCTCGGCTTTATTTATATTTTAATTTAGCATTATTTTGGGGGAATAATTGAGTATTTTTAGAATCTTTATATTTTCATATATATATACATATGAATTATGTTATTAAATTGATTATAAGTTTGATAATTGTTTCCTAAAATATGACGAACTGGTGTTGTAATTCAAATTTAAAGTTAAATTTTTTTATTGAAATAATATTTTAATTTTAATTTTATTATTTTTATTTCAATTAGGAATAAAATTAATTTTATTAAAATTCGATATAAGAAGCTCTTATAAAAAAAAGTGTATTTATAATATGTAGATATTGCAATTACAAATAAAAAGTTGTAATAGAGGATAAAATTAAAACATTAAAAATCGATTTTATAACCTACTTAATTGTTATAAGTAAATATTGCTATAAAATGCGACTATTGTAAAAAGGGTTGATTGTATGAAGGTGTATCAAGTCACCAACTCAATTTAGAGAAGTTTAAAATATCTCTTTTTTTAACTAACAATAAATATTACTATGTAAAAAATTATAATACTAAGATTAAACCCTTGCCTTGATTTGAATAGAGTAGTGGTTAAAACTTTTATCCGACACCCGTTTGATACGGTTTTCGAACTGTATATAAACAAAGACTAAACCCTTAAAAGCTATAAAAGCTTCAACCACTACTCCAAGTCCATATAACTCATTTAATATTAAAGATAAAATTATAAATATATTTATTTTTAATTTTTTTTCTTTTTGCCACATAATAACTATGATATAATCTAGTATATATCATAGATATAATAAAATATACTAATAAAATTAAAATATTTAAAATTTAGAAAAAAAATATTATTTTCATTATTTTGACTAAAAATATTTTGTAAAACTAAAAATGATGAAAACAAATACTTTTAACTTTAAATGAATTGATTCTAGTTCAAATCCATATAAACATGAAAATATTTCTTTTTCAACATTTTTCCGACCATTAAATCTCCTACCTTGATTTGAACGTAGAATTTATTTTATTTTATTTTTCATGTTCCCATGGAAAAATAGATACCAAACATGTTTTCATTATTCAAAACAAGTTTTTATTTCTATTTACTAAAAATGAATTGTTTTCAAAATATAAAAAATAAAATCATTTTTTAAATATGAACATAGAAAATATTTTTAGGAATAAAAAAGTATCTTTTAATTTTAATAAAAACAAAAGTAAATTACATTTAATTCACATTTGATCACTCAATTTTAGAAAATTATAAAATAGTTACTAAATTATTCAAAAATTTACATTTTAGTCACTCAACTTCAAAAAGTTATAAAAATATCATTTAACTATTCGAAAGTTTTCATTTTAAATCACTAAGCTATTAATTTTTTAACGGGTGATTGATGTAATTATTAAATCATTGTTTATCATATATAATATGTATTAGCCATGTAATTCCAACATGACTTCAAAAAACATTTTGGATGCATTTTTTTATCCTTTAATGAATTAAACCTAACCTATTTTCTTTGGAAAGATCATAGATAGCCGATTAAAACTGAAAAATAGCTCGACAATTAACTCTTATCATTTAAACAACCCTGAAGAGGCGCTACTGAAATTTAATTTTGCCAACAATCTTATAAATTAAAAAGACCCAACTCTAATTCATAAATCCAATTGCATGATTCATTTAAATTAGACACTCATTCTCATAGCATAATTCGGTTTCTCTCTCAATCAAACTACTAATTTATTTTACTTATTAATGTACTCTAATCAATTATATAGTATTTTAAATACCGAATTAGGGGTCTTTCTTAGAACAACATTGAGAATAATACTAATAATTAATTTATCTTAACTTGTATAGAGCGATAATTAAAACTTTTATCTGATACCCCTTTGGCATAAATTCAAACTATGTTACCTCACTTTCACTCAATTATTGTATAAAAAAATTATACCCTAAAATAATTATATCTCCTAATAACCTAGAAAAATATCTTTAAAAGAGAAAAGCTAATCTAATATAATTCAAGTAAAATTGGTCTAAAATCAAAACTCCACTCAAAGTTGGGCACGTTTTTGTACGCCTAATTAATTTTTCTCCTACAAAATTCACCCATTTGTTTTGCATTTTACACAAAATTTATTTGCTAAAAATGAAAAACAAAAAAGCATCAAGATGTAAAAAATTATATAAAAGTTTTAGAATATTAGTATTTCCTTCCTCTCAAATAAATGAACCATAGAAATCTGTATGTTATGAGTTAAAATGTATTTTTACCTTTTTTATTAAATAAATGAGTAAATTAATCAATGTATATTAGATTAACAAGTAAAGTGATTTTTTTTATTTATATTGATAAAAGTTAACATGATAATGAAATAATCAAACAATAATACATAATGTGACACGTGTTTCTTATATTGATATACAAAAATTAATTTTTATCGATATAAATAAATAAAGTTCTTAATAAAAAGAAATTTATTTTTTAATTTAATATAAATAAATTAATTTTAAATAAATTGCTCCAGATTCATAAAACAGTGGATGGATATTGACTGATGGAATCAATCGGTCCTGGTGGTAAAAATTTACAGGAAAAGTGACACGACAATAGACAAATGAAAGAGTCACGAGCTTAACTGACTCAAACAGCTAGAGTGCTGCTGGACCCTTCTATAAACCAACCACAAGACCATTTCCCTTTAGGATCCGAGGCCACCTAAACCCTATAACTGTTAAGGACCGCATACACAGTTGTCTGACACACTGTCTTTTTTTTAGCCAGTGGTCGGAATCAATTAGATCGTATCTACAACAATGGCATTTAAAATTTAAATGCTGAAAAACCCTAAACGTGAAAGCTTGCTAACCCAGAATATCACTGTTGGCTTTTAAGATGACGAGGAGCTGGCTATCACAGAGGAGAGGGGACCCATAATTTATCAGATTTGTGCAGATCATTAGCTAAATGGATAGTGAAATAAATGATGGAGACTTTTAAAGCCGGCAAAAAAGATTTGTCTTTGGTGGAATAATTGTAGCCTTTAGGACAATAATTGAGACCAAAACTGGACTAACCTTAGCCATAAAATAATAAATGAAACGATATTTTACGTAAAAGCTTTTTCTTTTTCTACTAAATTTCTACTTTATGGGCGGAAGTCGGCTATGGAGATATTAGTCGCGAAAAGTGTTTTTCGGTTTTTTTAGTAATTTTATTATACCTTCTAATTATATTTATATTTTGTAACCTAACATTTAAAATTATCTATAATTTTTTTCTAACTCATAAATAAATATATTTTAATACCCTCAAACTCATATATTCATGTGTTAATAATAATATTCAATGCCATAGTTTTCAATTTTATTATCCTTAAAAGTAGTAAATTTTGATACGGCAGTGTCGTCTGGATGGTGATGGGTGGACGGTCCACTTGCACATAATAAAACAACATGAAAAGATTAGCATAATTTTGATGCATAATTTTGGATCAAAATAAAAATTTTAGTCAAATGATACATACACAAATCCTACCGATCATAACACAAACCTACTAAGACATGATGAAAATAGATAAAATAAGAGTGATAACAACATAGCATCCTCTCTTTCTTTTTCTTTTTCTTTTTTTCAATTTTCATGCAGATCATTAATAATCTTGAAACTTCCGGTCAAGCAACCGTCGGCTTCTCGGCCGGTGAAGTCCAGACGATGTCCTGAAGAGCCGGCCGGAGCTGTTTACTGCAAAACTGGTTGTATTCGAAAGTATCGCCTTTGTCTTTTTTAACTTCCACGACCAAAAACGATGGCGTCACTGCAAATATGTCAGCAGTAATAGCTAATTTTCCTTTCCTTCCACATTCTTGACCCTGTAACCTCACCTTTGATTCACTTTTCTTCACGTTGAACTTCACCGACTTGGCTACCTCTTCCAGTCTCGATATCACGCTGCTCGCCGGCCGTGTCGTGGCGAACCTAAGCTCCTCTTCTTCTCTCTTCTTCTCTTCGAACAAAGGTGACAAATCGAATCCCTGTGACAAAGAAATGATGTGGAAAGCGTTGAGAGTCTCGGGTTTTGATGATTCGTTGTCGCCATCGCCATTGAAGGCTTCGAATTCTAGCTCTTCTTTTGTTCTAACAGTTTTGGGTATAGATTTTTTGAACCAAGATGAATCCCTGATCTTTGATATGGTGATTCGAGAACTGGGGATGGGATCTAATAGCTTAGTGATTAACCTACGAGCTTCAGAGGAAAACCATGGCGGACACTTGAAATCTCCTCTGTAAATCTTTCTGTACATTGCCACCAAATTATCATCTTGAAATGGTAAAAACCCAGCAAGAAGAACATAAAGAATCACTCCACAAGACCAAATATCAGCTTTAGATCCATCGTATCCTTTTTTAGCAATAACTTCCGGCGCCACATACGCCGGCGTTCCACACGTTGTGTACAACAACCCATCTTGTTTCGAATGTTCCGAGAAAGCACTGAGTCCGAAATCAGTGACTTTCAAGTTCCCATCTTCGTCTAATAACAAATTCTCCGGCTTCAAATCACGGTGGTAAACGCCACGGCTATGGCAGAAATCGACGGCGGAAATCAGTTGTTGGAAATAAACCCTGGCCAAATCTTCCTTGAGTCGACCTTGGACGACCTTAGAGAAGAGTTCACCGCCTCGGACGAGTTCCATGGCGAAGTAAATCTTGGATTTGCTCGCCATTACTTCGTGTAACTCGACTATGTTGGGATGCTTCACCATATTCATGACGGAAATCTCTCGCTGGATCTGTTCCATCATTCCGACTCTGATCACTTTTTCTTTGCCCACAACTTTCATGGCAACGCTCTTCCCCGTCGTAACATGCCGTGCATGGTAAACTTTGGCAAAAGTCCCGTGACCCAACATTCGTCCAAGCTCGTATTTTCCATGAAGCAAAGCCGGATGATCGGTTTTACCTTTTTCCGCCATTTTTTTCATAAGCTCGAGCTATAAATAACTTTAAAAAGAAACAGAAGATTAAAACTAGCAAAAGATTGAGATAACAAAGTTCCTTCCCCCTTTTTTTGTTACACCGTACGTGAACCGATCACCCGTCTTCGACGTGTTTCCGGTGACAATTCCGGCCGCCGATTGACCGCTTACCGTGGCCACAAAGCTCAGGCGTCGTCAACCATGCCCCTCTCATCTCTCTGCATTCCCCACTGGCCACTGGGATTTCCCCCCCTTTTTTTTCACTTTTTCTTTTTAATGAAATAACTTTGCTCTATCTCTGATATCGGGAGATACAAGTTATTTGCCCTTTTTCTTTCTTGGATCAATAAATACACGTTCTAATTTATAGAGAGTTGAATACCCCATTTTATCTCTTGATTTGATCCAACGGTTACGATTGTAACCCACATGGCATTATATCTTGATCAAGTTATCGGTGGTTGAAGAATAGGATTGTGTCACGTGGAAGATTTTACAATTTCACGGTGTTGATTGACTCTTGCCACTGAAGGAAAGTGTGATTATAGGGATGAGAACGAAAATCCTCTACCCTTACTTATGCACTTCTTTGTCCCCCACCAATATAAAATTCACACGTGGATAAAATTATTAATAATTCTTTTATTAACTTTTTTTCTTCACCTCTCATCAATTTTAATTATATATGTTTTTATAATATAATATTTAAAATTATTTGTTCTAACGTAATTAAATTCATATATTTTTATATTTATATAAATCGAGTTAATATTCAATCGACATAACTGAATTAATGATAAGAAGGAGGACCCTAAATATTATAAAGATTTACTTTTATAGTTTTTTTTTTTCAATCTTTATAAATATTAATTAACTAATAATAAATTCAAAATGAAATCATTAAAAGCTTTTTTTTAAGATAAGCATTTAGTGAATTAATTGAAAATAATAATCAATATTTTAATCATTCATCCCATTACTTCCACATGCAAAATTGGCGTTTATAAATCATAAAGAAGACGACTTGATAACTGCAGCTAGCAAGTCTACGGTTGTATGTAGATTCAACTAATTAAATTCTGAATTATTAATCAATTTTTTTGCTAAAACGCACACTTGTCCTCAAGTTCATCGAAAATCTCAAGAAAATAAATAAATTTTAAATAAAAATAATATCTTTATATTTTTATTATTTATAACAATACAATTAAATTGGTGCTTGAGATGGTGGATACTCTTCTCGGCTTTAAATGAAAAATAATAAAATAAACACATAAGATATAAGAAGGTGTTCACCCAATTCGATTTCTCTACATTTGCGGACCCTAGTTTAGTGAGAAATATGCACTCTCTTTAACAATTACAAGTGAATCTACTCAATCGCACATACCGTGATTGTTTCTTTCACCCTTACACTTTAAAGGTACAATACTCTTGTCACTATATTCATCCCTTGTGATGCCAGCAAGTAAAACTACTACATAAGGTTTTACTAACAAAATAGCACTCTTACAAAATAATTTCCACAACAACAAATTAAGTGCCTAACTCTTTCTACATTTTCTTAGGCAAGTCTCTCAAATATATAAACTTTACTTTTGAGACTTGCTTACAATTGAAAATCTAATACAATCCTATTAATACGATAATACCATAAGAGCAATATTTCTAGAGTCTTCTATGGCACTCTCTGAACCTCTTGTCTTGGTTGTCTTGTGTTTGCTCAGTTTCGAGCTTGATAAGACCTTGTTCACTCGCGGGGTTTAACACTCTCTCGCACTCGATCTAGCAATGACCTCGTTGTTAAAGGAGCATTGCTCTTGTTTTTTTGATTGGCGTCTTCTTCATGAGTGACTCATTCGATGTCTCTATGCCAAGTTTTCTACCCTTAGCTTTGCTTGTCCATCACTACTCTTAGAACCCTCGGTCTTGTTTCCTTTACTACTATGTTGTCAGTGCTCTCACCACTCATTGCGTTAATCTTTTGCATGAGTGGGGTTAACTTCTTCTCAACCTTCCTTGGTTGCACATTATCCATTTGTGCCTGGTCGGACTCTGCCTTAAGACACATTTGGATGGCGCCTAACCTTAATGCATTCAGCTCCATGTCGCACACATCCTTTATCACTCGAAATTTGCCAAGCCTTATTACTTAAGGCTCTCGGTCGCTTCCATTACCTACGATTTCAGACTTCTCCAAGGTCTTCATGATCGCCGACAATTTAACCTTGGTGGGGGCAATCTCTCACTTTATAGGGACTCTCACATAAGAAGCAACTGAGTGGCTTTCTCTCGCCTACCTCATCCACAGTTTCCTCGAGTCTCGTTTTGTCTCATCGGGGCTTCCTAAGCCTAGAATCCTCATCCGAATATCGGACACTATTGTCCCTCCACTCTTTCCTTTGTTACGATTCTTGGGAGACTCAAACGGTCTTTAGTGTACTAGACTAGGGACTTCGCTACCACCATGGCTCACGTAAGGCTTTGAACACTCGTATGTTGTAACTTCATTTTGCCTACGACTTAAGTCTATCGAGGAAGCTAAATAAGGTCTCATTCTCGCCTATATTTGATATATGAAGCATTAACTTGGAAAACTCATGTATATAGTTGTGCATCATCCGCACTGGATAAGTCGCCTAAGATCTGATTGGGCCTTCTCATTTGTATACTCGTGGTAGAATAGCAACCTAAACTTCCTTTAGAAGGCCTCCCAAGTATCAACGGTTTCACCACGCCTTACAACATCACTTCTACGACCCTACCAAACTGGGCTTTAAAAATTGTTTTATAAATTCGTTGTTTTATGCGTACATGGGCAATTCCGGTCAGTTCTAATAAATTCGTTGTTTTATGCGTACATGGGCAATTCCGGTCAGTTCTACACACATCTAATCCTTTCTTTGAACTTCTAGAGTCTTCTGGGACACACCAAGAACCTCGTGGCTCAGTTGTTTTGTGTTTGCTTGATTCCAAACTTGATGAAGCCTTGCTCACTTGCAAGGTGTGACACAAGGTCCACCTTATCAAGCAACCTACAGCGCACTCCACTTTGTGAACTTTTTTATCTGTCATAATTTGATATGTCAAATTAGACTATCTATTACACTTAAAGAGCTTATTCCCAAGAAAATTAGATGTTTTTTCTTTACTTTTGTTGACTTTTAGTTTTGTTGTTAATAAATTTTTTTTTAGTTGTATGCCATTTTTGAGACCAAAATTGGCTAATCGTGCCATGGGGGACCTAACAATGAGATTGAGTGGTGTAAGGAGTCGACGGTGGACCGAACGGGAAAAAACATCACCTAGAAAAAGGGTATTGTGGTATTAAAACATGAAAGTTGTGATACCCCTGACGGTGTTGAAATAAAGAGAATCAAGGTTAATTACAGTGATATCGAGTAATGGGTATCGCAATACCGAGACATCCTAGAACCACCCATTTTAAGACTGTTATGAGTATAGCGATACCTAAGCCTGGATATCATGATACCGCTGCTTAACAAGTGAAAAAACTGCAGGTGTCAATTTACTACTTCGAATTAATTTAATGAGGCATTGGTTGCCAATTTACTTCGGTTTAGCGGATGAGATACTACGTGTCAAATTATTACTTCGAATTATTTGATGAGGTATTGGGTGCCAAACTAGTGTGTTTTGGTTAGATCTGTGTATCCGTTCAAGTCCAAGTCGTGTTAATAGGGATAAATGAATAATAAAGTTTTATAATTGATATTGAAATGACATGGTATGATAAATGAAAGTGAAATAGTGAATTGAAAATAGAATGTGAAATATGTTGCAAATATATGGAATATATGAGTTTTATACTCATAAAATGAATATAGAATGGATAATGCAATTGTATAATGAAATGTGAAATAAATTGTGAAAAGATATTTATATAGCAAGTATGAGAATTGAGATATTTGTAAAACAAATGAAATATGATATGGTTGTTGTAATATTTAAATATTAATATGTGTTTATATTTCAATTGTATATTTGTAATTTGTTATCTTTAAATATTCGGATTATAAAAATACCACTGAGTTTTACTCAGTGTACGATTTTGTTTTCCGTGCGCAGGTTAGGTACTTAATTTTGATCGCCGATTCAGCATCCAACAACGATCCCAAGGTCAAACATGGTGATGTCTATCCTTTTGTGTCGGCATGTACCTAGGGTGTCTAACTATTAATTATTTTGTGAATTGATTGTAAATGAGGTTATAAATATAATGTTAGTTTGGTATATATATAAATCTAAACATGTGAAATTAAGTTAATGTTTAAGTGATCATGAATTAGGCAAAATAGATTGAAGTTGGCATGTTTACAAATTGGACATGAGTGATGCTTTATTGATATGAATTGATAATACAATTGTGGTACCTATAAGGGTATATTAGTTAGGCACCTAGAATGTTTGTTTTGATATGATTTGGATGTGTTTAGTTGTGTTTTGAATTGGTTAAATGAATGATTTTTGAGTTGCTTATTGTCCAAGCTTGTAGGGAATGGTAAACTTGTTGTTTAATGTACATTTTGAGTCCACACGGCCAGACACACGAGCGTGTGACTGGGCGTGAACCCTACAGCTTTGAAAATTTTTAATAATTTTTGAAAAATTCTCCGAGTTTTCGAATTAGTCCCGATTTGTTTCTAACACGTATTTTGTGCATCGAGGGCTCAAATAAGGGACAGTGTGTATGAATTTAATTGGTTTGGAATCTGAATATTATATGATAGAAAATGTTTGAAATTTATGTTTGTTTGATCGGTAAACATCGGTAATGCTCCAAAACTCTATTCTGGCGATAAATATGGGTTAGGGGGTGTTACATACCATGCGTTTGATAAAATGCTTGTTTGGAAGTTAAGTTTGTTTATATGCTAAATCGTTTGATGATTGGTTGATTGATTATTTTTCAGTTTAAGTTAATGTTTATGCTTGATTAATTGATTGTTCGATTATATCGAAATGCTTAATAAGCTAGAATTGACACCTCTAGTAAAAAATATAGATAAACGAGACAATGAAGAGAGTTTATCCTTAGATAGTTAGATACAATTATGCTGAATAGTGAGGCTGAGAGGAGATCTATATGCCTTGGTGAGACTGATAGGAGAGCTTAGGTGGTATCGTTTAGTAAAAGGATGAGACCGAAAGGAGATTCCTAGCTAATAGTGACAATCAATATAATCGGTATAGGTTTATTAGCTTAGTTAGCGATTAACGAATCAACCAACCATTGTTTTATCATCTACATTATCTAAAGCAATAGGGAAGAAATTTGGATTAGTTAGTTTAATTGATAATTTAAATTCAATTTATAAACAATTTCTTTTGGAAATTACACTAATAATTTCTGACTCGATTAGATTAGTAATTGCTTAACTTGTAATTTATCGAAATCCATTGGGTTTGATCTTTGGAATACTCTAGTATTCCATTGACACTATAAATATTACAATTGACATTGTCCGCTTGCAGTTAACACCGCTCTTTTAATTTTTTTATAAAACTGTTTGTTTTTTCGCACACGCGCATGCCAACTCCTCCTCTAATTTTTGGGTTCTTTAGAAATACATATAAAACAGTTATTAATTCTATTTTTTAAAATTATTTTAAAAAATACCTCAATTCTTTTACATACATTCCACTAGGGGTGTTCATAGTTTGGTTAAAATCGAATTAATCGACTGAACTGATCTAATTCAGTTAACTGGTTGGTGACCGAATTTAGTTCGGTCGGAGGTCGGTTAATAATTTTTTAAAATTTTGATTATCGGTTAATTTGGTTCAAAATCGAATAATTAACTAATTTAATCGAAATAAATAATATATATTATATATAATATATTTTTATATTAGCAGCGTATTTTTTGAACTATTATTTTTTATATTAATCAAAATAAATAATATATCATATTTATATATAATATATTTTTTGAACTATTAAAAAAAGAAAATGAACATTAGTAATTTTTTATACATTTTATACTTATTTTAACCAAACGGTAAATATATGTAAATTTCATTTAACTCGGTTAATCAATTGAATTAATTAAAATATTTCTATTCAGTTAATGTATTTGAAAAAAAATTGATTCGATTAATGATTAAATTTTTTAAAATTTAAGGTATTTCAAGTAATAGTAATTCGGTTTAATTAATAACCGAATCAACTGTTTGAACACTCCTACATTCCACATCATATGTCAGCTCACTAGATTTAAACACCTCTTGAATTTTATATTTAAAAATAAATTTCATCGCATCAAATGATTGATTCAGTATGATAACAACACGTGGCACTACTTTTTATTTTAAAAATATTATTTAAAAAATTTAAACCTATCATGTGAAATAGTTGATTTATTATGGTGGCGACCCATAATGATACTTTTAATTTAAAAATATTTTTTATTTTAATTTTTTTTAAAAAAATACCTATCAATATAAACTCGTCATTTTGACATAATAAACTTAAATTTTTTTAAATAATAAAATAATATCATTTAAATAAAAATATCATCAGGTATTACATTTTCAATAACCCATCACATGACATGGGGATTTACTTTTAAAAATATTTATCTACTTTTTGATAAATTTCTAAGCAATTTCTTTTTGAGTGCAAATTACTAAAGGACCCAATTATTTTATAACATTTAAAAAAAAGTTATAAATTTTAAAGGAAATTTATAAAAAATATAATAAAAATATATTTAATATTAAATATGAAAAATATTTTTAAGAAAAAACAAAACAACCAACCTAGTGCTAATGGCTAACGCCAAAGACCTTAGAGAATTCTTCTTTGAAACTCCCAACACCTAAGCCCAGCCCCCAGGTGTTCTTTTTTAATATTTATCTTGTTATGGTTGATAGTGTCAGTGTGTGGTGGGCGTGGCCGCCAAACACGAGCTTCGCTGCTGTCTTCAAACTCATGTCATTCATTGCACCTCATTTTCCACCCTCACTCTTCCCTACGCCTGCTCCATCTGCACTCTTCTTCATTGCTATGTTTATTATAAATTTAATATTCATTTTTCATTAATCACATCTCACCTTTTTTAATAAAATTTTGTCAATTTGTATTTTATTTAATTAGTACTTTAATTAAAAAAATCGTATATTAATTTGATACATGTATTAAAAATAAGTTAATTGAAATTCTTTTTAATTTCATTTCAATTTTTATTAATATAAAATAAATTAATTAATTAACTATACAAATATTTTCTTTTTTAGTACACATGGCATAATATTTTCGATTCATATTAATACACGTATTATAATATGATTGCATGAGATATAAAAATGACGGCTGTCAGTAAAGTTTAAATACCAATTAAGTAAAAGAGAAGTGTAAATTAACTTTAAAAAAATCCATTTAATCAAAAAATAAAAAGAAAAAAGGAAATCCATATTGTATAAATCATATGAATGTACATAGTGACATACATTTCTTTTCTTTCTTCTCCCCTTTTCTCTTGATAAACAAATTTCTACTTTTTGATACAATACGAAGAGTTGCTAAGGTAGCTTATGAGTACCAAAGTGAAAACTTAGGAAAACAAAACGGCTTTTTGTAACACCCCTTACCCGAGACCATTGCCGGAGTCGAGCACGAGGCATTACTAAACTTAACTTACTAGTTCGGGGCATAAAAAAATTGAAACTGTCCGTCTGCGTCATGTTCACTAAATCAATTATAACTCGAGTTACGAAACTCGAAATCTAGATCCGTAAATTTTTCCTGAAACTAGACTCATATATCTTCTTACTATAAATTTTCCAGAATTTTTGGTGTGGCCAATTAGTACAGTTTATTAGTTAAAGTCTCCCCTGTTACACAATTTGACAGTTCTGACCTCTCTTCACTAAAAATCAATTATCTCATATTATACAACTCTTTTTCCTACACCGTTTCTTTCATATAAAAATAGACTCAATAAGCTTTAATTATATATCTCATGCACAACCTAATTCAATTTCTACTATTTTTGGTGATTTTTCAAAATCACATCACTGCTGCTGTCCAACTATTCCCCTGCATATAATTACATAATTTATTTAAAATAACTATCAACTAGGCATTTCATAACATCCAAAACATGTTCTTAATTAACCATTTTAATGGCTAATCATTACCAAACATTTACAAGTCCATAATAAGCCATATCATAAGGTCACACACATAAAATGGCTAAGTCCCTATACATGCCATAACTTAAAACGTTCAAGTCACAAAATGCCAACATAATCCTTTGATAGTGTGTAACGATCTCCGACGTCCTTTCGATCCCTAAGTTGGCTTGTAATACTAAAAAAAAAAAAATAATAGGTGTAAGCATAAAGCTTAGTAAGTTTACATGTAAATAGATAACAATATTCTTAATGAATTATCTTATGTTTTTCTTATCAAGATCACTTAAGCTTTTAACTCAATATACTTAAAACTTGTATACTTGCCTTACCTTTTAACATGAATTTATCTTACCTTACCTTTTTAGCTTGGACTTGCCTTACCTTTACTTTGGTATATTCTTTGAATTTTCCCGTTGAACCACTTGGAATACTAAGGATACGCGGGTACCTTTCCTTATGAAACTTAACCATTGCCATGTCTTGACATGGTCTTACGTGGTATCCTTGCCTTATGAACTCACCTATGCCATGCCTTGGCATGGTCTTACATGGGACCTTTGCCTTATAGTAATATATCAATGCCATGTCTTGACATGGTCTTACATGATTTCCTTAAACCCTAATGTCATGACATTTGTATCCTACACATTCCTAAGGTTCAACCGGAACTTTCTGAGATAGTTTTTTCGTCATTTCATACTTGAGTCTTTAAATAATAAATTTACAGAATAAATATGTAAATGCTGGAATTTAATAATATTAAATGTAAAATAATAGAATATTGCATTTATTTACTGCAAACTTACCTCGAAACAGAATACGATCAACTATATCGTTTTAATCCTCTATCTTTTTCTTTCCTCGATCTAACTCTGGATTTCGTTCTTCTTGATCTATAATAGCAAATTTAGCTTATTTAATACTCACATTCATCAAAACAGTCCTTAATTCTTAACTTTAGCAAAATTACAATTTTGCCCCTAAACTTTTACATATTTACACATTTGCCCCAAAGCTCGAGAAATTAAACTTTATCCCTTATTCTTATGTTTTATGGCATGCTGATCATTTTTCCCTTCTATGGCAACATCAAATTCTCACTCTAACTTGTACTTATGAACATTAGGTATTTTTACTGGATTAAGTAGTTTTACTCGTTTTCACTTAAAATCACTTAGCAAAAGTTGTTTAACATACTTTCAAACTTCATATTCTATCATAAAACATCAAAATAAACACATTTCACCTATGGGTATTTTTCCAAATATGAACCCTAGCATAAATTATTAATAGAATAAGCTAAATCGAGTTAAGGGACTCCAAAAACGTAAAGAACATTAAAAGCGGGGCTTGGATGCACTTACTATGAGCTTGAGAAGTTGAATAAACCCTAGATATGGTGCTTCCTTGAAAAATTCGGCCTAGTTGAAGAAGATGAGCAAAAATTGGCTTTTAATTTTGTTTTTTTAACTCATTTTAATCACTAAATGACCAAAATGCCCTTAACTTAAAAATATTCTATTTCACCTATTTGATGTCCATTTTTTTTTTCCATCAAGTTAACCAATGGTCTAGTTACCTTTTAAGGACCTCCAATTTAAAATTTCATAGCAATTAGATACCTCTAGCTTCTAGAACTCAAGTTTTGCACTTTTTACAATTTAGTCCTTTTGACTAAATTGAGTGCTCAAACACCAAAATTTTCGAACGAAATTTTTACGAAATCATTTCATAAAGTTGTAGATCATAAAAATATAAGAATACTAATTTTTTTTTTAAATTTTTTTTTCTCATCGGATTTGTGGTCCCGAAACCACTATTCCGACTAGGCTCAAAATCGGGCTGTTACAACTCTCCCCCCCTTTAGGGATTTTCGTCCCCGAAAATCTTACCGAGAAAAAGAGGTTTGGGTATTGTTTTCTCATGGCTTCCCTCTGGTTCCCACGTAGCCTCTTCTACTCCATGTCTTTGCCACAACACTTTCACTAAAGCTATACTTTTATTTCTTAACTGTTTAACCTCTCGAGCCAAAATCTTAATCGGTTCCTCATCATATGTCATATCCGGTTGAATCTCAATCTCTGTCGGAGAAATCACATGTGAAGGATCAGAACGATAGCGTCGCAACATTGACACATGAAACACATTATGAATTCTTTCTAACTCTGTTGGTAAAGCTAGCCGATATGCCACCTTTGGTCCAATCCTTTCGATAACCTCATATGGCCCAATGAAACGAGGACTTAATTTGCCTTTCTTGCCAAATCGAGAACTTTCTTCCAGGGGATACTTTCAAGAATACCCTGTCACCAACTTGAAATTCAATTTCTTTTCTTTTCAAATCTGCATAGGTTTTGTCTATCTAAAGTCGCTTTCAAGCAATCTCGATGACTTTTACTTTCTCTTCTTGTTTCTTTGACTAGATCAACCCCGTAAATCTGATTTTCCTTAAGCTCTATCCAATACAAAGGTGTGCGACATTTACGTCCATACAAAGCTTCATAAGGTGCCATCTTGGACTCAATTGATAACTATTATTGTAGGCAAACTCTATTAACGGCAAATATTTCTCCCAACTACCTTGAAATTCCAATACGCAACATCTAAGCATATCTTCAAGTACTGAATAACTCTTTCGATTGACCATCGACCGAGGATGGAAAAGTTGTACTAAAACTCAACTTTGTACCTAAAGCTTCCCGTAATTTCTTCCAAAACCGTGAAGTAAATCTCGAATCTCTATCCGAGATAATCGATAATGGTACTCCATGTAGTCTAACTATCTCGAAATATACAACTCAACCAACTTGTCAAGTGAATAATCCATACGAATCTGGAATAAAATGAGTGACCGTTAGCTTATCAATCACAACCCATACTGCATCTTTCTTTCTTTCTCGATGTCAAAGGCAATCCCGTCACAAAATCCATAGTAACTCGGTCCCATTTCCACTCGGGAACTAATACAGTGCAATAAACACGAAGGTACTGATGTTCACTTTTACTGTTGTGATGATCAAGCATCTAGAAACAAATTCTCAAATATCTCTTTTCATTCCTCTCCACCAATACCTTTTCTTCAAATCATTATACATCTTTGTACTACACAGGTGAATAGACAAAGAAGCGCTATGTGCTTCTGTAAGATATTCGAATAAGCTCATCATTCTTTGGTACACATACTCTGTCTCTGAACATCAAACAACCGTCGAACGGATCGAAAATCGGACTCTACACGACTCACAGACCGAACTCTTTTGGCTTGCAACTCATTGTCATCCTTCTTCGAGCTTCACAAATTTCTTTAAGAAAGCGTCGGTTTAGCTCTCAACTCGGCTAAAATAGAACCATCATCGATAAGGTCAAACTAGTATGCAAAGCTCTCAATGCAAATAATGATTTTCTACTCAAGCATCGGCAACAACGTTTGCCTTACGGGTGATAATCGATCACTAGCTCATAATCTTTAATCAACTCTAGCCATCTTCTTTGCCTCAAGTTTAGATCTTTCTGAGTCATCAAGTATTTCAAACTTTTATGATCAGTGAATATTCGGCATTTCTCACCATACAAGTGATGTCTCGAAAACTCTAAATCATGTGTCGGATAATTTTTCTCATGTGGTTTTAACTGTCTAGAGGCATAAGCAATTACCCTTCCTTCTTGCATAAGTACACAGCCTAGTCCATGTAAGGATGCATCACTGTAAATCACAAACTCTTTACCTGGTTCTGGTTGTACTAAGACAGGAGCTTTAGTCAACAATGCCTTTAACTTGTCGAAACTCTGCTGACACTTCTCAGTCCATTCAAACTTGACATCTTTTTGTAGCAATCTTGTTAATGGAGTAGCTATCATGGAAAATCCCTCTACAAATCGTCTATAATAACCGGCAAGACCAAGAAAACTTCTGACCTCTGATACATTCCTGGGAGGCTTCCAATCAACAATGGCTGAAATCTTATTCGGATCAACTTTAATACCTTTACCTGAGACAACATGTCCAAGAAAACAAACTTCCCGTAACCAGAACTCACTTTTGCTAAATTTGGCATAAAGCTGATTATCTCTCAAAATCTGTAAAACTGTTCTCAAATGCTCTGCATGCTCAGTCTCATCATGAGAATAAATCAAGATGTCATCAATGAACACAACTACAAACTTGTCCAAGTAAGGTCTGAAAATTCGGTTCATTAAATCCATGAAAATGGCAGGAGCATTAGTTAAGCCAAATGGCATCACAAGAAACTCATAGTGGCCATACCTAGTTCAAAAGCGATTTTTGGAACATCGACTCTTTAACTCGCATGGCCCGATAATATCAGGATCTCAAATCTATCTTAGAAAACACGGTGGCTCCTTTCAATTGATCAAACAAGTCATCTATTCTAGGCAATGGATATTTGTTCTTTATGGTAACCTTGTTAAGCTGCCGATAGTCTATGCACAATCTCATTGAACCGTCCTTCTTTTTTACAAATATCTTTGGTGCACCCCATGGTGAATAACTAGGTCTTACAAAGCCTTTATCTCAGTTAATTCTGTGAAGTGAGCTTTCAATTCTTTTAATTCTATTGAAGCCATTCTATAAGGAGCAATAGAAATAGGTGTGGTACACGGAATCAATTCAATACCAAACTCAACTTCTACGATAGGAGGCAAACACAGTAGTTCTTAGGGAACACATCGAGAAAACTCATTTACCATGTGCAATCGATTCAATTTTCAACTCGGATCTTTAGTATTCAACACAAAAGCAAGATAAGCTTCACATCCTTTCCTCAAACATTTCTGAGCGGACATAACTGAAATCATGGTAATTGCACTATCTGACTCATCTGAATTAACTCGAAGGATTTCACCATTTTCACATTTCAACTCAATGAATTTCTTTCCACAATTCACTATCGCATCATGCAGATTAACCAATCCATACCAAGAATCACATCAAACTCATCAAATGGCAATAGCATGAGATCGACCGAAAAACAGTAACCTCTAATCATCAAAGGGCATTTTTACATACTTTGTTTACTAACACATGCTGACCAAATGGATTCGATACTTTAATCACAAATTTCATAAACTCTATAGGCATGTTCATACTAGGCATTAATTTCATGCAAACATAGGAATGTGTTGAACCCGGATCAATCAAAGCAATAACATTAACATCATGAAGAGAAAATGTGTACGTAATTACATCGGGGAGGATGCCTCTTCACGATTACGGAGAGCATAAGTCCTTGCGGTGCTTTAACATCCGATCTCGTTCTTTGTATCTCTAAATGCGACTCTACCGCCCTACTCGGGTTCTCTCGATATCCGCCGCCTCGGCGGGGCATTACACGATCTTGCACTCGGTATTACTTCTCTTTTAACCATTTGGGACACTCCGAATGAAATGATTCGATTGCACCGCGCCGGAAACAACAAATCTCGGTTGCTCGACATTGACACGGATGGCGTCGACCACATTGAGGACACTCTCGGTCTATCGGGTTGAATCACGCCAACACTCGCAATCGAAGTGGTTTGAGCTTTTGAATCCATAAATCTTCCACCTCTGTTCGGCTAGAATACCCGGTGAAAAATTAGATCTCGTAGAAAACTCTCTAGGCCTCTTGGATGTAGAGTGAAATGACTTGCTCATCTGTCTTTTCTTGAGTCTTGCATCTCAATTTCAGATTTACCCTTTCTTTTTAATAACTCTTTACGCTTTACTGAGGCTCGTTCAACTAAAGCAACAAACTCTTTTATCTCTAGAACACCAAGCCCGCGGTCGGATATCATCATTGAGCCCATCTTCAAATCTTTTGCACATGATAGCCTCTGCAGACACACACTCTCGAGCATAATTCTTTGAGTCGAACAAATTCACGTTCATAGTCATCCACATCATCTTACCTTGTTTTAACTCAAGAAACTCTTTTCTTTTACGGTCAATAAACCTCGAGTGATATACTTCTTACGGAACTCCTCTGAAAGAAATCCCAAGTAACTCTTTCTTTCGGTACTATTGATACAAGTGTCTTCCACCACCTGGTAGGTGAATCTCTAAGAAGTGACACTACACATTTAATACACTCTTCCCGGTGTGCGCAGGATAACTCGTCAAAAACTCTAATAGTATTTTGAGCCAAAATTCACTTTTTCTGCATCGTCATCTTTGGTAGCCGAAACTCTTCAGCCCCTTGTTTTCTGATCTTGTCAACGGGTGGCTTCTCTCTCTTGTTGTATCTGTGGTCGGGAAGCTACATGGGTGGTCTGTGGATCATGAGGGGGTGGAGGTCTAATGGTGGGTTCGTCTGAGCGAACTCGACAAACCATTCATTTAAAGCTTGGAAGAAGGCTTCTCGAGCCCCTCCTCCACGACTAAGCTGTAACTTGGGCCTTTCACGACTATCTTGTGGTATCGTCCCTTCAGCGGGAGTGGGTGCACTACTCTCTACATCATCTGCACCAGCTCGTTCAGGATCCATAACTATAAAAAAAATTTAAATCGTCAAGAGTCGTCACACTATCAAAATATAAGTATGGCATGCATAGATAGACTCTTACTCATACTAAATATTCCGAGAACCGACTAAACCTTGCTCTGATACCAATAAATGTAACACCTCTTACCCGAGACCATTTAGGAGTCGAGCACGAGGCATTACTAAACTTAACTTACTAGTTGGGGGGCAAAAAAATTGAAACTGTCCGTCTGCGTCATGTTCACTAAATCAATTATAACTCGAGTAACGAAACTCGAAATCTAGATCCGTAAATTTTCCCTGAAACTAGACTCATATATCTTCTTACTATAAATTTTCCAGAATTTTTGGTGTGGCCAATTAGTACAGTTTATTAGTTAAAGTCTCCCCTGTTACACAATTTGACAGTTCTGACCTCTCTTCACTAAAAATCAATTATCTCATATTATACAACTCTTTTTCCTACACCGTTTCTTTCATATAAAAATAGACTCAATAAGATTTAATTATATATCTCATGCACAACCTAATTCAATTTCTACTATTTTTGGTGATTTTTCAAAATCACGTCACTGCTGCTGTCCAACTATTCCCCTGCATATAATTACATAATTTATTTAAAATAACTATCAACTAGGCATTTCATAACATCCAAAACATGTTCTTAATTAACCATTTTAATGGCTAATCATTACCAAACATTTACAAGTCCATAATAAGCCATATCATAAGGTCACACACATAAAATGGCTAAGTCCCTATACATGCCATAACTTAAAACGTTCAAGTCACAAAATACCAACATAATCCTTTGATAGTGTGTAACGATCTCCGACGTCCTTTTGATCCCTAAGTTGGCTTGTAATAATAAAAAAAAATAAATAATAGGTGTAAGCATAAAGCTTAGTAAGTTTACATGTAAATAGATAACAATATTCTTAATGAATTATCTTATGTTTTTCTTATCAAGATCACTTAAGCTTTTAACTCAATATACTTAAAACTTGTATACTTGCCTTACCTTTTAACATGAATTTATCTTACCTTACCTTTTTAGCTTGGACTTGCCTTACCTTTACTTTGGTATATTCTTTGAATTTTCCCGTTGAACCACTTGGAATACTAAGGATACGCGGGTACCTTTCCTTATGAAACTTAACCATTGCCATGTCTTGACATGGTCTTACGTGGTATCCTTGCCTTATGAACTCACCAATGCCATGCCTTGGCATGGTCTTACATGGGACCTTTGCCTTATAGTAATATATCAATGCCATGTCTTGACATGGTCTTACATGATTTCCTTAAACCCTAATGTCATGACATTTGTATCCTACACATTCTAAGGTTCAATAGGAACTTTACGAGATAGCTTTTTCGTCATTTCATACTTAAGTCTTTAAATAATAAATTTACAGAATAAATATGTAAATGCTGGAATTTAATAATATTAAATTTAAAATAATAGAATATTGCATTTATTTACTGCAAACTTACCTCTCTAAAAGCAGAATACGATCAACTATATCGTTTTAATACTCTATCTTTTTCTTTCCTCGATCTAACTCTGGATTTCGTTCTTCTTGATCTATAATAACAAATTTAGCTTATTTAATACTCACATTCATCAAAACAGTCCTTAATTCTTAACTTTAGCAAAATTACAATTTTGCCCCTAAACTTTTACATATTTACACATTTGCCCCAAAGCTCAGAAATTAAACTTTATCACTTATTCTTATGTTTTATGGCATGCTGATCATTTTTCCTTCTATGGCAACATCAAATTCTCACTCTAACTTGTACTTATGAACATTAGGTATTTTTACCAGATTAAAGTAGTTTTACTCGTTTTCACTTAAAATCACTTAGCAAAAGTTGTTTAACATACTTTCAGACTTCATATTCTATCATAAAACATCAAAATAAACACATTTCACCTATGGGTATTTTTCCAAATATGAACCCTAGCATAAATTATTAATAGAATAAGCTAAATCAAGATTCTAGGGACTCAAAACGTAAAGAACATTAAAAATGGGGCTTGGATGCACTTACTATGAGCTTGAGAAGTTGAATAAACCCTAGATATGGTGTTTCCTTGAAAAATTCGGCCTAGTTGAAGAAGATGAGCAAAAATTGGCTTTTAATTTTGTTTTTAACTCATTTTAATCACTAAATGACCAAAATGCCCTTAACTTAAAAATATTCTATTTCACCTATTTGATGTCCATTTTTTTTTCCATCAAGTTAACCAATGGTCTAGTTACCTTTTAAGGACCTCCAATTTAAAATTTCATAGCAATTAGATACCTCTAGCTTCTAGAACTCAAGTTTTGCACTTTTTTACAATTTAGTCCTTTTGACTAAATTGAGTGCTCAAACACCAAAATTTTCGCACGAAATTTTTACGAAATCATTTCATAAAGTTGTAGATCATAAAAATATAAGAATACTAATTTTTTTTTTAAATTTTTTTCTCATCGGATTTGTGGTCCCGAAACCACTATTCCGACTAGGCTCAAAATCGGGCTGTTACACTTTTATTAAAGTAGGGTAATCTTGTCAGATCGCAACTTGATAGTGGTATATAAAATTGATGGTAAAATTATAAAATTTTTTATTAAGATGTGATATAAAAGATTTTCGTATGCGTCCGAAGAATACTTAACACTAGTTTTCAATAAAACAATAGTGAGAAGTGCATAAAAATATTGGATTAAATGATCTCTAATTTTAGCTTTTGATGAAGACACCATGAAATTCATTTTTATTATCATTTTGAAAATATCTTTTTTTCATAAGAAAATTATTGAAGTGAAAAAGAGGAAGAGAGAAGAAAAAAGGATGAGGTGAGATAAGGTGTCAAATAATTGTGGCAAAGGAGGAAAGCTTAGAAATCTGAAAATTTTGGTGTGATATTGGTGATAACATATCTCTGCTATTCACTCCATCCACAACTTTTCTGAACCCTACCATTAATTTTAGTCCTTGTTGTTTTCTTCATTTTTCACTCTCATTCCCATCAAAATTTCTAGAGTTAGATTCAGGCTAATTTATCTAAACTCGAATTGATCAAAATTTAAATCCGTCCATCAAGTAAGGGTTTTTTTAAATAAAAATTTAAAATATCCCGATAAATTTATTAGGAGAATTATAATAATATTAACAACTAGAACCAAATTTTTTAAATTTAAAAAAAAACATAGATTAAGACATTTTTTAATTAGCTACTCCAATATGATTTAATTAATCATTATATCCCCCTATCATTATCATGATCATATACTTATTAAATGTAAAAAATATATTTCTTTTCATGTTATTATATGATCATAGTCCAAATATTATTCCAATATGTTTTAATTTACAGCAAATTTTGGTTTTAGGTTTTGGACATATACATATAATATTTTGATGGATCCAGATTTGTGCAGCAATGGGAATTTTTGCATCTGATGAACATTTATTCCTTACCATGTGACAACATCATTAATTTTAGGGTAAATTATTTTAAGATTTTTAACTTCGAAAATTTACAAAATGATTATTGAATTATTTGAAAATTTTCATTTAAGTATTTTGATTGTTAAAATCATTGTTGTATGTCTTTATCTATTCGCACTGTTTGCACAAATCAAAAGCTCTCTTTTCTGTTATCTACTATAATTCAGTATTTTTTTATGAAATAGTTTTGAAACTCACGAATTGTGAACCAAAATCTAAACAACTTTATAATCTGATCTCCATCATAGACCTTCAGATTGACTTGGATCTAATGTATGTTCTTTTACTCGTCAATGGGTATTGCTCCACTATATCGTCGAATCGTCGGTTGGAGCTTGCAGCCAAACTTTAACAAAAAAAAACTTAATAGCCTAGTGACTTAAATAAAAACTTTCGAATAGTAGAGTGACTTAAATAAAAACTTTTTGTAACACCCCTTACCGAGACCGTTGCCGGAGTCGAGCACGAGGCATTACTAGACTTAACTTACTAGTTCTGGGCATAAAAATTTAAACTGTCAGTCTGCGTCATGTTCACTAAATTGACTATAACTCGATTTACGAAACTCGAAATTAAGATCCGTAAATTTTCTATGAAACTAGACTCATATATCTTCTTACCATAATTTTTCCAGAATTTTTGGTGTGGCCAATTAGTACAGTTTATTAGTTAAAGTCTCCCCTGTTACACAGTTTGATAGTTCTGACCTCTCTTCACTAAAAATCAATTATCTCATAATATACAACTCTTTTTCCTACATCGTTTCTTTCATATAAAAATAGACTCAATAAGCTTTAATTCTATATCTCATGCACAACCTAATTCCATTTCTACTATTTTTGGTGATTTTTCAAAATCACGTCACTGCTTCTGTACAAACTATTTCCCTGCATATACTTACATAATTTCTTTCTAATAATTACCAACTAGGCATTACATAATATCCAAAACATACTCTTCATTAGCCATTTTAATAGCTAATCATTACCATACATTTACAAGCCAATCTTAAGCCATATCATAAGGTTATACACACAAGATAGTTAAGCCCCTATACATGCCATAACTTAAAACGTTCGAGTCACAAAATACCGATATAATCCTTTGATAGTGTGTAACGATCTCCGGCGTCCTTCGATTCCCGAGTTGGCTTGTAATACTATAAAAAAATAAAGAATGGGTATAAGCATAAAGCTTAGTAAGTTTACATGTAAATAGATAACAACATTCTTAATGAATTATCTTATGTTTTTCTTATCAAGATCACTTAAGCTTTTAACTCAATATACTTAAAACTTGTATACTTGCCTTACCTTTTAACATAAATTTATCTTACCTTACCTTTTTAGCTTGGACTTGCCTTACCTTTACTTTGGTATATTCTTTGAATTTTCCCGTTGAACCACTTGGAATACTAAGGATACGCGGGTACCTTTCCTTATGAAACTTAACCATTGCCATGTCTTGACATGGTCTTACGTGGTATCCTTACCTTATGAACTCACTAATGCCATGCCTTGGCATGGTCTTACATGGGACCTTTGCCTTATAGTAACATATCAATGCCATGTCTTGACATGGTCTTACATGATTTCCTTAAACCCTAATGTCATGACATTTGTATCCTACACATTCCTAAGGTTCAACCGGAACTTTCTGAGATTGCTTCTCAGTCAATTCATAATTGAGTCTTTAAATAATAAATTTACAGAATAAATATGTAAATGCTGAAATTTAACAACATTAAATGTAAAGTAATAGAATATTGCATTTATTTTACGCAAACTTACCTCGAAACAAAATACGATCAACTATATCGTTTTAATCCTCTATCTTTTTCTTTCCTCGATCTAACTCTGGATTTCATTCTTCTTGATCTATAATAGCAAATTTAGCTTATTTAATACTCACATTCAACAAAACAGTCCTTAATTCTTAACTTTAGCAAAATTACAATTTTGCCCCTAAACTTTACATATTTACACATTTGCCCCAAAGCTCGGAAATTAAACTTTATCCCTTATTCTTATGTTTTATGGCATGCTGATCATTTTTCCTTCTATGGCAACATCAAATTCTCACTCTAACTTGTACTTATGAACATTAGGTATTTTTCTGGATTAAAGTTTTTACTCGTTTTCACTTAAAATCACTAAGCAAAAGTTGTTTAACATAATTTCAGACTTCATATTCTATCATAAAACATCAAAATAAACACATTTCACCTATGGGTATTTTTCCAAATATGAACCCTAGCATGAATTATTAATAGAATAAGCTAAATCGATTCAAGGGACTCCAAAACGTAAAGAACATTAAAAGCGGGGCTTGGATGCACTTACTATGAGCTTGAGAAGTTGAATAAACCCTAGCTATGGTGTTTCCTTGAAAAATTCGGCCTACTTGAAGAAGATGAGCAAAAATTGGCTTTTAATTTTGTTTTTAACTCATTTTAATCACCAAATGACCAAAATGCCCTTAACTTAAAAATATTCTATTTCACCTATTTGATGTCCATTTTTTTTCCAGCAAGTTAACCAATGGTCTAGTTACCTTTTAAGGACCTCCAATTTAAAATTTCATAGCAATTAGATACCTCTAGCTTCTAGAACTCAAGTTTTGCACTTTTTACAATTTAGTCCTTTTGACTAAATTGAGTGCTCAAACACCAAAGTTTTCAAACGAAATTTTTACGAAATCATTTCATAAAATTTTAGATCATAAAAATGTAAGAATATTAATTTTTTTTATCGGATTTGTGGTCTCGAAACCACTATTCCGACGAGGCTCAAAATCGGGCTGTTACACTTTTCAAATTGTTCAACGACCATTTTGTAACTTTTAAAGTTTAGTGACTAAAATGTAAACTTACAAATTATTTGTTGTATCTCAATTAGTATATTAAGTACTCTTGGAAGTATATATACTCTCCAAGTTTATCTGTATGAAATTTATAAACTATCATCAACGAAACTTTCACGTTATTTATAGAAAACGACAGATATCTAATAAATAATGAAATGTATAATTTGTACAAAACAACAAACATTATATAATGAAATATATGATATAAAAATAATAATAATACGATTTGTATAATAGGTATAAAATAAATAAAAACATATATTAGCTTATATTGTGCATTAGAAGAAAGTAAAACAAGTAAATACATCGGATAAAAGAATATTAAATGCATTTCAATTAATTTTCAACTTGTATTGTCATTTATATATGTAGAACACGATGTGAGTGACAAATAAATCTTATGTGAAAATTATATAAAAATAATAACGAGTCATTGGTTGCAATTGTAAAGTTAAGAATTTAAGATGTATGATATTTTAGGTTCAAATCCTATCATTTATATATTTTCACTATGTTTAAATTTTTTTTAAATTAATATAAAGTTATAAAAAATACAAAAGCACCCTACAATAATATTTATTAGTTGTTTAGTTTTTGATTTTTTCCCCTAACTAAGTAGATGCTGAGTCTGACTCATAAAACTAACTCAGTCACATACTTAAATAATAAGTGCAGATGTAGAATACGATGTGGATGAAAAATAAATTTTATGAAAAACTATATAAAATAATAATGAGACTTTGGTTGCAATGGTAAAGCTAAGAATTTGAGATGTATAACGATCTAGGTTAAAATCCTATTATTTGTATATTTTTCCTAAATTTAAATTGTTTTTTTATTATAAATTTTATATAAAGGTATAAATTTGATGTTTTAGGTTCAAATTGTATAATTTGTATATTTTTGCTAAGTTTTAATTGCTCTTTTATAAATTTGTACCAAAAAGTTTTTTAGGTCAAAATTTGAGATTTAGTCCATGTAATTTAAAGTTAGAAATTAATCTTCTTACCTTTTCAATTTAAAAATTCTAGTCCAATTATTATTATCGTTGATAGTTTCTATCAAAATTTATCAATTTAATATGCATATATTTTTTTCAATCATATGCCATGTCAATGAGATAATCAAAATTCTAAATTAACAAATTAGAATCGACAAATTTTGATTAAATACTTAATATTTTAATAATTGGACTTTGATTTTCAAATTTTAAAAAAGTAACTTTTTAAATATAAGAACTAAATTTCAAATTTTGTTAATCTTGTAAGGGAATTTTTTTTTTTTGATACAATATCTAGAACTACTCAAAGCTCCTCCCCAACTTATAAATAGGAGAATAATGTGTCTTAACGCACTCGAACTCATGTCATCTTACATTGGCAACATTACCTATGCCAATCGAGCTAAAACTTAATCGGTCTTGTAAGGGGATGTTGTTAGCCATATAAACCAAACATGCATATTTACAGCCAAAAAAAATAAATAAAATATATTACCATAGAAAAAATATATATGTTTTTCTACAATTATTACAGAGCACCAACACATGTGATGCATGGAAGAAGCTTATAAGGTTTATGGGGCTAGGCAGACAGGCAGAGTCAGAATCCTTTCTTAACTTTTAACTGGTTCTACTTTAGATGTGTTAAGCCGATGATGTCTTTGTCTTAAATTTCCAATGGATGATCGACTTCCACATAGACCTTCTTCCCTCTCCATCCATTCATCCGTCATTTTTTGCTGATAGTATCGAAGTGCCACAAATAGCATGAATGCTACACAGTTTCACACCAAGAACAAATAACTTGTTAAAAAAAAAAAAAAAAAACGAACCCATCGATTTATAACAAATAGCAATGAAAAGTAGAGCTACTTGTTGTTCTTACCGGCCCAAATGCGAGCAACAGTAGAACATAGGTTCCAAACCAGGGTGAAGAGGACCATTGCCACGGCCTTTTTATGTGTGCAATATCCCCATGCATCTCGAAACCGTCCGATCCAAAATTTTCCTTCATGTTCCACGTAGATTTTAAAAAATTAGACAATGTTGTAATAATTAAAAAAACCCACAAATAATTAATAATAGAAATATAAGCATTAATATGTCAATTGAGTCTTAGCTCGATTGACATCAATATTATTGCTAGTATAAAAAGACGTAAGTTCGAATGCATTGAAGTATATTATCCTCCTATTTAAGGGTTGAAAAAAAACTAAACATTATATTAAAAATTACAGATATAATAAAAACCTATAATGAGATTAATGTTCAAAAAAAAATATAAACATTAATTTTATAAGTTATAATAACAAAATGAATTCAATCCCTTTTTTTACAACCTTGGTTTTAGATTTTTTTTATTGATATAATTACAAATTTAACCCTCCAAATCCATATATGAGCTATTATATATATTTATTCGATAATTTTTTTTTAAAAAAAAATCAAAATTAGATTGGTAGAATACTTAAGCATAGAGGGTTAAATTGTTGTTTATTTGAAGAGACCAGTTTGTTCAATATAAAAAATGAGAGGGACTGAAAACGAATATAGCTTTTAATTGTAAAATTGATTGTGACTAAGGGAATCTCCAAATTTAATTCTACAAGCATGATATGATAGTTTTACCTAAAGCTTTCATGGTGAACCGAA
Organism: Gossypium bickii; assembly: GCA_025503065.1. Taxonomy (NCBI): domain Eukaryota; kingdom Viridiplantae; phylum Streptophyta; class Magnoliopsida; order Malvales; family Malvaceae; genus Gossypium; species Gossypium bickii. The sequence continues at coordinate 7,007,881 of CP106709.1, forward strand.
AAAGTTGAGGGTTATAAATGTAATAAAAGAAAAGGGTTCTTTTTTCAAACTTTAATGAAAAAGGTAATGAACAGAATAAGAAGCCCATAATAATGATGGCTTCAAACCAAAGTGATAAAGCTATACAGCACAATAAATTATGAATTTTATTTCAATTTCAACAAATAATTTTAGCAATTTGATGAGAAAATTTAATGAGGTTATCCACTTCAACTTCTCAAGTAATTTTTTTAATATAATTTCTACGTATTTAAATGTGCTCGAAATAACGTTACTAATTAAATTAAAATTTATTTTTCATAAATAATGTTGTCTGAATTGAATTGAATCGTCAATTAGATCGGTTGAATAGAGAACCGACTAAGATATCGGTTAGGATAAAAACTTTGAACTGATTAACTCTGAAACCAATATGGATCGATTTTAAATTCTTATAAAATTATTCACCCTGTAAAAGAAACTTCCTACTCTTTTGAAAACTACCACCTTTAATTGATCTGAGTTCGAGTCACGCTAGTCGTGTTGCTGCTAGGGTTCTGCCCTCCTTTTGTAATTAATATATATATCAATAGAGATAAAAGAGGGATTTACCGTATGCAGTTAATTGGTGAGAATATGAAGTGCAGAGTTTTGGAACAATGAAAACGCCAAAGAAACCTGAGTTTTAAGCACACAACCAAGACTCACAGTTAATATTGTAAAATGACAGCAAGATTTTCACCCTCAGTAAAAAAAAAAAAATTATCAGAGTTTGAGGGTGTTTAAAAAAAAAAAAAACTTACCCAGTTTAGCCATTTTCCAGATGGTTATAGAGCTGCCACACCTGGCCAAAACAAACAGCAGCACTGCCATCTGCAAAATTGTTCCAATTGATGGTCAACTTCTGTTATTTTTCCATCTTGTTCTTCAATATAAAAAATGGTAGCAAAAAGAGAAGGAAAATTTACCTTCATTGTTGTTGAAGGATCACCAGAAAAAAGTGCACTCAGCTTTAATAAGAACTCATTCAAGTAAGGAAGAACCAATTTAAGTAACCAAATTGCTTCTTCTTCTCCAACCACACAGTTTGATTCATCCATTTCCACAACTCCCCTGTCATTGTTGTATAAAATGAATTCAGGGTTCAAAAAATTGGTTCAAAACTGAGTGTTTTTGATGATTGCAGAGGCTTTTTTTTTTTTTTTTTTTACCTGCAGATGATTGATCTGTAAAGGAAAATGGCTGCAAGGTAAACAAGTCCCATATAGGAAATTACAGAAATAAAGCTGCAAAACAGCATTGATCAAACAAGGGTTTTAGTAACGAACAGATTGAAACATGTGTTTTCATTGACAATTACCTGATGTTGAGATCTTGTGTGTAAGAGGATGAGATTATGATGAATGTTCCTATTCCGAAGATCAACGCCGATTTCGGTATGTCTCTCCACATTACTAAATCAACTGAAAGATTTTAACAGAAGTAAAAACAAGAACTCAACAAGTTGATATTATGAAAAATTCTTTGATTTTCTTGACTTACCTATATTCTGCAATTTGTTCTGTGTTTGTGGGAATTTGTGGTAATGGTAATCATCATTTGAGGCTGAAACTGAAACAAAACCAGAACAGAACAATCTTTAATCTCAAGTTGTCATGTAAGAGCATTAAATAGAAACATGTTACTTACAAGGTTTAGATTTTGTGGGAATTGAAGTAGCAAACTTTACAACTGGTGGATGCTGTTTGTTCATAGTTGAAGAAAAAGTTGCAGTTTTGTTATGGAATTGACTAAATTTCTTCACTTGATTAACAACATTGCTACCTTTATCTTCATGTACCTTCTTCATTTCATTGATAGCTTTGTTAGGCTTTTCGTCTGGTGATTTCTTCACTTGAATATCAATTTTGGGAAGCTTCTTGTCCTCTTGTACATTCATTTCCTTAATATCAAAGCTCTTCTTTTCATTTTCAACTTCAATTCCATTCTCTTCCTCTACCTGTTCTTCATCATCTTCAACAACATCACCATCACTATGAGCATCATCATCAAGTAATGGTTCAGGGGATGATTTGACTGTATCTCCATTATCAGCACAGCTTGAAATGGTTTTGTCTTGGCAAACACCATGCTCTTCATTGTTCTCTTCAGTCTCAGATTCAACCTTGTCTGTTTCAACTGGATTCTTCTCATTTTCTTCAGTGGAATCCAAACCCAAATTTTCATTTCCATTTGAATCTGTTTTTGCAGTCCTTTTAAGAACTTGAGATCTTTGCTTCCTCATAAGAATTGGGTTTCTCTCATTTCCATCAGATCTTCCTTTCTTGACCTGAACAGGACTCTTCTTCTTAATCCCATTATCAACAACAGCCAAGCTCAAATCTTTACAATGTTCCATGGATCTTCCTTTAGCTACTACCTTAATTGGGTTCTTCTTGAACCCATCAAAGCTTTCATTTTTCCAAGTCTTTCTCTTGCTACCACCGACACTTTGTCCTTTCTTCAATCTTTTATCACCATCACCATTGATGTTTTCTTCTTCTTCATCTTCATCTTCTCCATTGAAAACCTTGATTCCACCTCTGATTTCATCGCTCTTCATTCTAGTTTCCCACACCGACCCAACTGCAACAACACTGCTTTTAACACCTAGTCTTCTGTGACTCAAATCCATCCTTTTTCTTTCCAATTTATTACCTTTTCGGCTTTATGGGATAATTGAGTACTACTGGGACATTGATGTTAACTGTTGATGAGGCTTGAATTTGAAGGATTGGAGGATGTTGGAAGCTATTGAGAAACACAAACAGGATGACATGGTGGGGTTACTGGGGTTATAATATGATTTGGGGCTACTTTTAAGGATTTTTTTGGATATTAAAAAGGGGGTTATTTTTACATGCAAATTGAGAGATTGTCCTCGCTGAATTGTTCTGGAAATGAATGATGGTTTCTTCTGCGAATTTGCTTTGGATCTGAACAAAGTAAAAAACAAATCATAAAGTTTATACTCCTTAACTTTAACTCTTTAATTACTTTGACCTGATTCTTTTTTATCTCTGTACCCTCAACTTTCAAAACCTTTCAATTTACTCCTTTTTGGAGAAATTCTCCTTTAATCCTTATATTATATGTAAGTTCTAAATTTAGTTAATATATTTTAATTTTATTAATTTTTTTATAAAATACCTACTTCTACCTTTACCACCTCCCGAGTTTGAGCAATAATATTTTAATGCACTTGAATCCATTTTTTTAGTTGTTGCGATAGTAATCGTACTACTCAATTGGCTTAATTTGATCATTTTTATTCTCTACGCTGTTTAAAATTTCAAATTTCAATTCTAATTTAAGTGATAACAATTAAATTCATTAAATTAAAATAATATGACTATCTTTTGTTAATATTAAGTAAATATAGCAATTAACATTATACTATACATATGATAATATATTTACAGCTAGGGGCAAAGGCAAAATTTTTTTTATTGGGGGTCGAAATTAAATTTTAATTTTTATGATTATAAAAATACAATTTCACCATTTGAATAGCTTATATTTTAAATGATTAAATCATATTTTTATTATTTTTAAGGGGCCAAAATATAATTTTATTTTTATTAATTTAAAATTTAAAAAATTTAAAAATCTAAATAAAAAATTTTCATTTTAAAGGACTAAGGCCTGTCAGCCCATGACTACATCCCTGTTTACCCCAAAAAATATTTAAAATAACAAAATTTAATAACATAAAAATAGAAATTTCAAAATTTAAAATTATAAAAATATAAATTTACCCGATTAAATTACAAATACTAAATCTTACATAATTTCTCAAAATTCAGGTAAAAAAAAAAAAAAAAAAAAAGCTTACACATTGAGAAAAGTCTGGCGTAAGGGGCGAGTGCCGGAATCCAGTAGGTACATGAAAAAAGCTGATAAATTGAAAGGTGTCTTTCTATTTTAAAAAGCACGTCACGACAGACATTTCATGCAAACAGCTGCCTACTGCCTTCATATATATGTACAAATTTAAAGGTTTTTTTTTTTTTTTTTTTTTACTCTTGTTTTGCCACCGACACCAGTTTCATCCAATCTAAATTTGTAACGTGTTTGGGTGTAATAATTCTTTTCTTGCAACGTGTTTCATGCAAATCCCAAACTAACAGCATCGGTATTAGCTGAAATTTTGCGAGAATGTTATACGTTTTTTTTCCCCAGAAAATAAGCAATGCTGAATATATGTTAATGCACAAGTTTCAACCCACTTGTACATACAGCTATTTGTAAGAGCCCCATCAATAAATATGGCAGATAATAATCATATAGAGTTTCTACAATTATTTGTTAAGTTCATAAGAAATCAAATTAAAAAGAATAGAATAATAAACAAATTTTTTCTGATGAGGGAAACGAAAAATGAGATTCACAATCCCCAGAATCTTTCTTGAAAAACTACTTACTAGTTCTTTGAGTGGATTAGTTTACAAGTTGATCTATAGTAACTGAGTAGTTTAACTTTAACTCCCCATCTCTGCTTCAACAACAAAAAGAAAATGATAAAAAGACCAAAGTCAGTGATTAGAATTAAGGTAAACAAAACTCGGGAAATGGCGGAAAAATGGATCGGTATGAGTTAGTATAAGGCTTGCCTTTGAGAAGCATCGAGTTCGTGGTGAAATGCAGCACTTTGGTATTTGCATTTCACTTTTGTTTGATGATGTATCGGTTCTCGACAAGAATTCCTACACCGTCATTGTTCGGTTGCCCCTACCGTCTATCGGGAAGAGAAGGCAGTTTTTGCTGATGTTTGAATCATTTAACATTGTTGCTTTTGATAGAAGTTTGTAATATGTTTTTCGATTCATCCTGCATCTTCGACTTGTCGTTTTCCGCCGATTTTTTCATTTCTTGTTCGAGCTGCTTGCAGTTCTCATCGTGAGCTTTGTTAAACATCCTCACAAAATTTAGTAGAGTTGAAGTAACTACAATATCAAAAAGAAAGCACATTCCAAGCCTCATAAGCTAGTGAACAAAGAGAGATACTAAAGTTGAAGGTTTTTACTTTTTCGATCAAATACCTTGTTCGAAGGAACATCGAGCTGGATCTTCTCCGAAATAAAGAATCAATGCATCCACGTTTCTACCCTGTCGATATAGAACCCAGGTAAGGACGGTTTAATATGGTGAATGGTTGTAAATTGTAAGAATGCCATTGTTTGCAACAAAGCAAGAGACATACCACCCCGGAATATAATGAAGCCAGGGATCTGACTTCGGCTTCGGCGAAACAAAGGAACTCTTTTAATTTCTGAAAAAACGAAAGGACAATCAAAAAGAAATATGTATATGTGTATGTACATGTAGGTGTTTTATATTCTTAAAATACCTCACGAAAGCTATCCGACACAGGTCCATCATTTTCGGAACTCGACAGCTCCTGAACAACTTTCTCCAATCCTTTGCTTATGGCTTGCATTTCCTCTGCCAAAAATTTCAGTTGTATCTAAAGGAAATCCGCATGTTAGCGACAAGATGCTAGCTATAACTTGAAATCTTTTAGAACTATTTGCATTAAGAACGAGTAACATACCTTTGCTGCTGGTTCTAAACTCGAAACATCTTTCGAAAAATCAAGTACAACTGGAAGCTTATCAGCAAGCACCTATGATTTATTATTCAGAATTATTATGACCAACTCAATATGTTGAGACTTTTTACATCTAGTTACCAGATTAAAATCAAATACATACTTTAAAATCACTGCAAGTTTCATATTGTCTTTAAAGTCGAGAAAGAACAGGTTTTGTTATGGTCACAAGAAATCCTACCTTACAAAGGTAATGCATGAGAGTCATCTTGTTGTTCCGTGCACGTGTATCTGTTAGTTTAAGAAGGCTGTCCAACTTAAATCCGATAGCAGAACCTAAAGCAATCGCACGGACATTGGATAATATTTGATGATATGAATGTATGATAGTGCATTAGCATTGTTCCATTATCAGCCAAATCATAGTTAACTCACCCCTTGCGGTTCCTTGATTCAAAGCATTTCCTAACGAAAGAATTGTCTGCATTATTCTCTTCAACTTGACAGAATTTCTGATCTGATAAAAGAAGTTCCGACATTAAATGCAATATCAATCGTCGGATAGCGAAAGGTGTTCCGTAAAAAATGAATGCAGGCAAAAATAATGTATTACTTGCCTCCTCTGCTGTAGAGTTTACAATGTTGAGGCTGTGCCTAAGGTCAGAAACCTAAAGGATAGTTTCAAGTCCGGATAAATAACAATGATAAGCAAATAACATTTAGCAACTCTTCAATTTGGATACTGATTCAGGATCAAACCTGGGAGCGAAACTGAATCTTAAAAGAGAATACCCTGAGCTTGGATTCCACTCTCGGGACTTTCATTAGCTCCAAGAAGAACTGTTTCAGAGGTCCATGAAACATATTGATACTAGAGTGTAGTTAATTAGCTAAAAGAAGATATTAAGTAAAACTTTCATTCTCAGCAATGAGCTGCTATGGAAGCTGAACCATGGTGGTTATGTAGTTTGTCATTAAATATCATAGCTCGATTGAATAATTCACTACGGAGGTCATCAAATCCTACATACCTGTTCACATTTTCCCAACTTATCTTTGTCTCCAGTGTAGCCCTGAACAAGGAGTTATGAATGCAATTAAACTCATGGAAAAGATAATACAAGATGTTTTGACTGCACCGCAGGCACATGATTGGAGAGCATCAAGTCTAATGTTAATATGATGAAGAATTTTAAAAATTTATTATTTGAATAATAATTCATTTCACCTTCAGTAGTTCCATCTCCTCTTTGGTAGGACAAAATTTTATGAGGTTATCAACCTGGTCAACATCTAATGCTGATTCCTCCAAAGCGAGAACCGAACTCTGCAACAGTTTCACTAAATAGCATAAGCTAACAAGCAGGAGATATTGTTAACTGTAGAGGATCTTTGACTATTTTATATTGAGAATCTTTAATTATTTAATATTATTAAATAGTATCTTTAGAGATTACAGCTGATATTAAATAGTATCCTTAGTTGTTAAATCCTACATGTCTATATAATTGTACATATTTCTAAGAAATATATACTTTAGAGTGTTTTTCCTCAATATTAGAGTATTCATCTCTAATTTCATCATGGTATTAGATTTTTGATCCGAATTTTGAGATTTTTTTTTTTGATTTAAATTTGAGATTTTTTTTTTTGATTTAAATTTTTTTTCTCACAAACCTAGAAATACAAATTTGGTAATTTCCACTTTAGCCTTATTTTTTCTTCTCACCACCCTTACCATTGGAGTTGGAAACCATTCGCCGGCGAAACCCCAAACTCCGGTGACCAGAAGACCCGCGAGTGGGCCCTACCCGCCGTCGCAAGCTTATGCTGCTTCGTTTCACGTGCAGCACATGGACTCTACCTGCTGCCTCCGTGTGTTTTTTTGATGCCATCGCTGTGCTCTCTGCTTTCTTTCGGCCATTCTCCTCTAAGTGATGGTGAGTTTTTGGCTAAGTTTTTTGTGTGGGATATATTTGGTGTTTTTTTTAATATTTTTGTTCTAATTGTGCAAGTAGATTTTTTTTTGGGGTTTAGTTGTTTTTTCCCCAGCATTATGTCTACAGACGAGAAGCTCGTGATTCCAACCGTTAATCCCTCATTGCAAATTAGCACTGTGAAGCTTGATGGATATAATTACTTTGCTTGGTCAAGGTCCTAGTTGTTGTTATATCAAGGCTTGTGGCTTGCAGGGGTACCTCACCTGTAAATCGTCGAAACCTGGACTCACTGATTCAACATTTAGTCAGTGGGATTCAACGAACTCTCTTATCATGGCATGACTAATCAACTCTATGCAACCCCATATTTCCAAAACCGAACTCACTGATTCAACCTTTAGTCAGTGGGATTCAACGAACTCTCTTATCATGGCATGACTAATCAACTCTATGCAACCCCATATTTCCAAAACCTATTTATTGCTTGATATTGCAGAAAAGATTTGGAATGTTGCTGCTCTCACCTACTCTCTTGTTGGGAATGATGCATAAATTTTTGAGATTCGTAATAAGGTCTATGGTACAAAACAAGGGGAGCTAGCAATTTCTCAATATTTTGCTGAATTAAGTGAATTGTGGCAAGAATCTGATTATTATCAAGTTTTTCAAGCGAATTGTGTCAAGGATGCTGAAAAATTTCAGAAGATGGTGGAAAAGGAGCATGTTTTTGATTTCTTGGCTGAGTTGAATACTGAGTATGATCAGATTCGGGTTCATGTTCTTGTCAAGACTCCGTTCCCTTCTCTTCATATGTCATACTTCTATGTACAACAGGAGGAGAGTCGTGGTGGTGTTATGCTCTATAATCCACCTTTAAAGAATGCTAGCCTTATTGCTAATCAGGATGGTCCATTAGGTGGTAAGTCTACCAAGGATCACTTGACGTGTGACTACTGTGGTAAGCCTCAGCACACTAAAGATTCGTGCTGGAAGTTGCATGGTCGTCCCACTCATGGTCATGGTGGAAAACGAGGGGGTAATTCTTGGCCTCAGGCAAATTTGTTAGACTCTGTGACAATAGAGAATAAGTCCACTTATGCTAGAAGTTTTACCTCGGACAAGATTGAACATCTTCGACGCTTCTTGTCTCAATTAGACTTTACCTCGATTGCCAAGTCTAATCATGCGAACTTACGTACTATTTTAACTGCTCCATCTAATTCTGACTCTTGGATTATTGATTCCAGTGAGAATAGACATATGGCAGGATCAAATAAAAGCTTATTTAACTATACTACTTGTCCATTTAAAGATAGTGTGCGACTAGCCAATGGCTCCCTTTCCTTCATATCTGGAACATGTTCTATTGTTTGTACTCTCAATATCACTTTATACTCTGTCTTCCATGTCCCTAAATTTTTTATTAACCTTTTATCTATTAGTACTATCATTAAAGCCTTAAATTGTAAACTTGAATTCTTTTCTGATCACTTTGTCTTTCATGACCTCCAAACAGGGAAAACAATTGGCAGTGGTAGACTGTGTGATGGTTTATATCTTCTGGGTCGATCGCCCAGTATATCTCAAGCATTATTTGGAGACAATAAAGATGTCAACCAGAAGATAATTCAGTGGCATAGGCGGTTAGGACATCCATCATTTACTATTCTTGCCAAGATGTTTCCTAATTTGTTTTCAAGAACCCAGTTAAACTCTTTAGTTTGTGATGCCCTTGACTTTGCTAAGCATATAAGAAACAATTATCATTTGCGTAATAATAGAAGTACTGTTCCTTTTGAGATTATTCATTCGGATGTTTGGAACCCTACTCGCATTACTTCTTTATCTGATAATCGTTGGTTTGTTACTTTTATTGACTGTTGCACTCGGATGACATAGATGTTTTTTTAAAATCCAAAAGTGATGTTTTTTCGTGTTTTCATTCTTTTCATAAATTGATTACTACTCAGTTGGATGCTAAGGTTAAAATTTTGCGAACTGATAATGGAACTGAGTCTAACTTTAATAATTATTTGGAATCATATGGGATTTTGCATCAGACCAATTGTCCAGGTACAAGTGCTCAAAATGGTGTTGCCGAAAGACTAAATCGACATCTTTTGGAGGCTGCTAGATCACTTATGTTCACTATGAATCTCCGAAAGCCTTATTGGGGGGATGCGATTTTGGTTGCGGCTTATCTCATTAATCGGATCCCTCTTCGCGTCCTTGATTTTAAAAGCCCTATAGAAACTTTACAGGGCAAGACAGATTACCCAATTTCGCAAAAGGTCTTTGGTTGTGTTGGCTTCGTTCATATTCGACATAGGAGCAAACTGGATTCTCGCGCAGTCAAACATGTTTTCATTGAGTACTCTTCCACACAACAGAGTTACAAATGTTATCATCCGCCTCCTAGAAAGTATTATGTAAGTATGGATGTAACATTTTGTGAGGATGAATCCTACTTTTCTTCATCACAACCATCTCTTCAAGGGGATGTTATTGAAAATGAAGAGATGACATCTTGTTCTGTTACTCTTTCGAATGAGAATTTAGTTCCAGCAGAGACTTTGGTTCAAGAGAAGACTAGTGGACGGTTGTTAGATAGGCCTGATCTACGGGCATACACTAGAAAAGGCAAGAAAGAATATACCATCATACAATCTACTTTATGCCTTGACTCTTCACTATCAGGTGAGTCTTCTTTACCTCAAGTTGCTACTGATTTGGAATTACCAATAGCCCAATGAAAAGGTGTTAGAACTTGCACTTTACATCTTATCTCTGACTTTGTCTCTTATGATTCCTTATCCCCACCCTATAGAGCTTTTGCTTTGTTTTTGTTCTCTATATCTGTTTCACAGGATTGGAGAGAGGCTATCACTGATCCAAGATGGAAGAAGGCTATAATTGAAGAAATGAGGGCTTTAGCAAAAAATGAGGCATGGGAACTAGTTAATCCTCCTGATGGGCAGAAATTGGTTGGGTGTAAATAGGTGTTCACTATCAAGTATAAGGATAATGGTTCAATTGAAAGACTCAAAGCCATATTAGTAACGCAATGATTCACTTAGACATATGAAGTGGATTATCAAGAAACATTTGCTCCAGTTGCTAAATTGAACACGTTAGGATCCTTTTATCATGTGCAGCAAATCTCAACTGAGACTTATAGTAGTTTGATGTAAGAGTGCCTTCTTACATGGAGACCTAAAAGAAAAAGTGTATATGAAAGTTCCTCTAGGATTCGAGGATAAAGATACTTAAAGGGAAAGTATGTAAACTGAAAAAGGCATTATATGGACTAAAGCAATCTCCCAGAGCCTGGTTTGATAGATTTAGTAAGGCCATGATGTCGTTTGGCTATCTACAAAGTAATGTTGATCATACCCTCTTTATAAAACATCATAAGGGTAAGATTACTCTCCTTATAGCATATGTTGACGACATAATTATGACAGAAGATGACAAAGAAGAAATGGCCCAGCTTAAAAACAATTGGCTCAGAATTCAAAATCAAAGACTTGGGAAAGTCACAATATTTCCTCAAAATAGAAATGGCCATATTGAAAGAGATAATTTTTATTTCCCAAAGAAAGTATGTCTTAGATCTTCTGACAGAGATTGGCAAGTTAATTTGCAAACCAGCAGAATCACCTATTGAGAGTAATCACAAGTTACAAGCAGGGATTGGTGAAATGATGGAGTCGAACGTTTAATTTATCTCGCTCATACTCGACCTGATATAGCCTATGCTGTTAGTTTGGTAAGCCAGTTTATGCATGATCCTCTCAAAGCTCATATGCAGGCAGTATTGCGAATTTTGTGCTATTTGAAGTCTACACCGAGTAAAGGTATTCTCTTCTAAAAAAATAGTCATCTCAAGATAGAAGTATTTATAGATGCAGATTGGGCTGGCTCTCTTGATGACAGAAAGTCTATAATGGGTTATTGTACAATTGTGGGAGGAAACTTAGTCACTTGGAGGAGCAAGAAACAAAGTGTTGTGGCTCGATCAAATGCAGAGGCTGAGTATTGGAAGAGCTGAAGTTTTTTAATGAAAATGGATCAACCTTGTACTATGACAACAAGGCGGCCATAAGCATAGCTCAAAATCCAGTACAGCACGATAGAACCAAATACATCAAAATAGATCGTCATTTTATCAAGGAAAAAGTAGCTAATTGTGTCTTAAGTCTATCTTACCTAGCATCCAAAAAACAGTTGGCTGGTGTTTTTACTAAAGGGCTCAATTATAAGACTTCTATGCACCAACTTGAGGGGGAGTGTTGAGAATCTTTGATTATTTGATACTATTAAATAGTATCTTTAGAGATTAAAACTGATATTTTCAGAGATTCTAATTAAGAGATATTATTTCCTTAGTTGTTAAATCCTACATGTATATATAGTTGTACGTATTTATAAGAAATATATACTTTGAGAGAGTTTTTTCCTCAATACATTAGAGTATTCATCTCTAATTTCATCATTAACCATATCCACACAGCACAACCGTTTCCTTTTTGGTAAGATGTATTTGTGCGTGCAATTTGATATTTAAGCTTATTGAGTGGACATCCATATTATTATAGACTAATATGAATATCCATATTGTTTGAGTACATCCTGCACTAATATAACAGTAGTTCCCTTGGTATCCTGAAATTACAACACGCTTTTCTCCTTAAGGATCATATGAGCTAAGCTTTTCCCTGTCCATCAGAACTTAGTGACATTTGAAACAATCTAAAACATTGGACAGTATGAAGGCCAGAGTTCTTACATGTACATTTGTTAAAAATAAAGAGAAAGAGGTGTTAAGATGAATAAGCAACAAATCAGTAATATGGAAAAATCACTCTACTGCTAGGATATGAGTTTGCAGTTGATTTTAGGATTAAAACTATCCAAACATAAGGTTTTAGAGCAACAATTTTAGGTAAGTAAATAATTGGATGCTGTAAATAATACCATTCAACCTACCATTAACTCAGGCAAGGGCACTTTCACTTTTGAAAGCATGATTTCACAATTATATGCACGTCTGTGGTCAATCTGCAAGAAGGAACAAGTACTAAAAAAAACATACTCTATATATAACAATTAGGTTCATGATATGGCAATCATCATCAAACAGCTGATGGTATAAACTATAAAGTCTTCGTTCATGTGTGAGCATGAATCAGACTGAAAGCATTTCTTATCTGCACCATACCAAGTTTCCAATTCATGTATGAGTATCTATCATTGCTTATCTGCACCAAGTTTCCAATTTGGAGAAGTATTAAAATGCATTTTATTTTCTATGGCAATGAAGCAGATAAGCAATGACAAACAGGATAATAACTGCACCTAGTATTTAATAAAGGATGAATTTATACAAGAGTTAAACTGCTTAGTATGTAAGGTTATAACTACAGATGGATGGTAACATCTATGAAACAAGAAAATGAACCTTAATTCTTAAAAAATGCATTACCAGTTGCACTATTTCAGTTTTTGGTCCTTTTGCTGTACGTGAACCTTGTTTATTACCACGATCTGTATTGGGAGCAGCTGCTGAGAATAGATTCTCTAGCTCTGATATGTCAATCTCAGGAGTCCTACAAAGAGTGTTAACTGCTCCATAAGACTTAAAAGGACACCGCAAATTTCAAAAGAAAAATCCAAACTTAGCAAAGCGGCACATACTTGGAAGCTTCACCCGTTTTTTGTGCTTCAGCCCATAGGCTTCCCTGCACTGCTCTGGATAACTTCAACCAATGCAATGGCTTTAGTTTCTTGTCATTCTTTGAATTACTAGAACGTGAAAGAAGTCTGTTCTTTGAATTTGCAGAAGAAAGCAAAGGTGGTGGTGCAGGAGCTGAAGGTCCACCACCTGTCTTCTTACCAAAAGGAGCAGGGGGTGGCGGGGGTGCTGATGATGAACCAGTTGTGAGTGGGGGTGGTGGGGGTGGGGTTGCTGATGATGAACCAGTAGTGGGTGGCGGTGGTGGGGGGGGGGGGTGCTGATGATGAACCAGTTGAGGGTGAGGGTGAGGGTGAGGGTGAGAGTGGGGTGCTGCTGGGTTTGCTGATGATACATCAGTTGGGGCTGGTGGTGGTGGCGGCGGGGTTGGGGGTACTAATGATGAAGCAGCTGGACTTGCTTCTTGCTTGGAGTGAAGAGGAGGTGATGGAAGAGAAGGAGGAGCAACCGTGGAAGCTACATCTTCCTTAAAAGGTGAAACTTGAGGAGGTGAAGGGGCAGCAACAGGAGACTCAGCTATAACCGGTGCTGGAGGAGGAACTGCAGGAGGTCCATCTTTACCAACTTCAGTTTTACTCAAGGGAGATGCAGGAGAAGGTGTTCGTGCTGCTGGAGTTGTTGCTCTCTGAGCTAAACTTTCCTCCAAAGATGCCGATGCTTCTGTAGGTATGTCGCTGATAGTTTGATTCTCTTTAACAGGTGGGGTTGGAAGTGGAGATGTAGCGGGAGAGATCACTCTAACCTCAGGGTCCTCCTTGGCAGGTGATGTTTTAGAAAGTGGAGATTTGGCAGTAGGGATCATTTGGTCCTCTTTGCCAGCCAGTGCTAAAGGAGCTGTCACGGTTGAAGCTGCTGCCGAAGCTGGAGAGGACATAGAAGTGGAAACCTCTGAAGGCTGATCATTGGCTATCTCAGCAGACTGTGGGGCATCAGGCTGACTGTATGGTGCAATTTGAGAGTCCTGGGGCTTAGCCTCCTTATGTGCTTCAGAATCAATAGATGACTTTTCTGAGGGTGCTGAAACCAGTCTCTTCAGACCCATAGTTGTCGGACTCCTCGGGCTACCTGGTAATGATGACAGTTTTTTTTCATCCGAAAGCTTTCTAGGACTTAATCTCCCAAACCGAGGGCTGTCAACATTGCTATTCCGCTCACTGTCGGACTTTTCTTGGGCTGATGCACCCATTTGTTGAAGCATATTATACGCAGCATCTGACCTGGGATCCAACCAGTCAACATTACTAAACATTTCTTGAACTTTGGCAAATGCTTCTATTGGAAGTCCTTCTTTCTCTTCAAAGCAAAAATTATCCATGGAAGTAATGGAAGCAGCAGCATCCATTTCCGAGAAAAGAATCTTCACCAACAAGGTAACCTTTTATTAGGGCAAAAAAAAGGAAGAAAAAATTTGCAAGCAAATGATATATATACCTCAGCTCTAAATTCTTTTGGAAACTGATCCTTAGCATCCCACAATAGATCAATTTCATCACGATTGAGCATCAAAATGTTCGATCTAATAAAAGCTGAGTTAAACACAACCCTGAATATCATCTTCTCTCTTTCCTTATCACTCAAGTTGATACACTCAACCACAATATCACCTTGAACATGGCAATTTATGTCAATTTTAACAAGCGCACACTCTTTCTGCAATAAAAATAGTAAGATGTTAAGCAATCACTTGCTCTGGAGTAGAATCCAACAGCAGGCACATACGAAAGAAGATGTGACAATATGAGCAAGCATATAAAACAACACGTTGACACAAGTCCATACATAGTAAGTAGATTTATTTAAAAAGAATAATGACTTTTCATGATATTAGAGCATAAGTCCCCAAGTTGAATTTCAAGAGCAAGGCCATGATATTACCTGCTTATAATACCGGACATATTTGCTTCTTTTGGGGGTTGAGTACAAAAGTTTTGGAACTTTATCAGCAACAAGAAAAGGATCCTGTCCATATATTCTAAATACAGGACGGCAACCTCCCTCTCCATCAACGTTTGGAATTTGTCTAAGAATTACACAATCCAAGGTTAGAGCTCGGTCCAAAGGAGGCCACGCAGCAGCCACATTCCTCCTTGAGACATACTGCAGATACCTCAATTGTGAAGGCACTGGATTCAGGGATGACAGCAACTGCAAACGCTCACTCGGAGCTTGCTTGTATATCATGTCCAGTGTCTTCTGCTCGCCGCTATACTGCTTCCTATATATAAGCAATGCAGCCAACATGAAAGCCAAAACCGGCCAACCACCCCGCTCGCAATGCATTAGTAACAAATTGTTCTGATCAAGTGAAAGCCAACTTTCGCATGATCTCAAGAAATGGTGGAGCACCTCCATTGCGATTAATGGACACCCTTCGTACTGACAAGGGTAATCCATTATTGTCATATCGTACTCGGATAGTAATTCAGCCATATAGCTTTTGCTTTCTCCTTCGCGGAAATTAAAGACCAAGAATGAAGCGTCCGGGAAGTGACCATGAAGATTATTAACTATTCCATTTACGTGGACTTTGTAGTTTTCTTCTTCCCAAGCATCAATAGTGAAGCAGCAATCAAAAACTATTTGCCACCATAGCACACATTTTGTCAGCTGCTATTTCAAGTCATAAAATTACCCTATATGCTCTTACACTTTAAACAGAGAATTCAAAATGCAAACTTCCAATTTTGTTCCCAAATTTTCTAACCAATCAAACAGAACCCAGAATCTAAAAAGCAGCAATCTTTTCAAAATTCATATCTAATCACCTAAATACTAATCATCTCCTGAGTGACTAATTTTTCCAGAATCAAATATATACATTGAATTTCTATTTTTAGCAATCCATAATCCCAATTATATATATAAAGAGGAAAGAACATGAAATGAAACAAAGGGAAGAGGAGAAAACACACCATGAACACGTTCACAGATCTCCAGAAGGCCATCAGGTGGCTTCTTGTAAAAGAGTTTACGAAACAAACCCATGCCTTTGCCCCAGAATTCTTTGAAAGTTGAAACACAAGAACAAAAATCAGACTCGAAAAACAGCTAAAAGAAAAAAAAAATACAAAACAAAACAAAGACAAAAGAAGAAAACAAAACCAAAAAATAAAAAATCAGACCTTGTCCTTGAAATACGGAGTTCGTTGAAAGGGCATTGTAAATTCAATCAAGGCTTCAACTTTGCAGGTGACAAGTAAGAGAGAAGCTATTATGTCACCCTTTAATGACGTGGGCACCATCTCTCCCCGACATTTACTACTACACATTTTATCCTGTTTTTACGATGTATTTTTAAGTTTTTTATTTAGTTATATGAACCGATTATTATGTAAACAACATTATTGGAATTTGGGATTTTGGGAAAAAACCCGAAAAGGCAAGTTTCTCCCTTTATAAATTCTTCACTTTCCCTTTTCACTTCCATCAATGTATGCTTACAGGATGTAGGTGGAAGAACAGATGACCTTCATTCATATAGCCATCAATGCTTTGAATTGAAGGAGCTCTGCTGTTGGAAATACTGTAATGGGCTAATGGCTTATGCTATTGAGGATCATGTATTAGTTCATGAACCTCTAAAAGCTTTAAACCTCATAAACACCATTGCCAGAATCCATCTTTGTTTAGAATACTTAATGGTGGAGAGAAGACCAATCTTTTAGTCCATCAACGTATCAGAAATCTTGATAGGAGGATTTTATTTTATTTATCAATTATTCTAATCATTCTCTCTTCCATGATTAGGTTGCACAGGGATTCAAGTGTTGGCATGCTGTCGATGGTTTGATATCTGTGAAACCGCTTAGCGTCATCATCACGATATATC
Source organism: Gossypium bickii (assembly GCA_025503065.1). Taxonomy (NCBI): domain Eukaryota; kingdom Viridiplantae; phylum Streptophyta; class Magnoliopsida; order Malvales; family Malvaceae; genus Gossypium; species Gossypium bickii. The sequence goes on from CP106709.1 coordinate 7,024,974, forward strand.
TTTCCATTATCATGTGGGAGACAAAAATGCTTACACTCTGCCTTCGGAAATTCAGTGCTGAGAACAAGTCTTGCAGGAAATATATGCCTATTCATTTTAGGCTTTAGGATATAAATGTGAGATTCGAAAGAATTTTTTTTCTTTTTTAGATGAAAAATATTTCGAAAAAAATCAATTAATTTCCCGTTTTTCATTTAATTTAGCACGGTTAATAATTTTAACTATGTTGACAGTTAGAAACTAACTATTGATATAATTATTGGTGGACGTTGCGTTAGCTCATGTTCATTTCGAAATTATATATTATATATATATATTTAATGTGGGTTGTCACATTAGTATTTATTGGCTAACATGGTACCATCATATCAGTATTGTCGTTTGTTTTTAATAGTCAACTTTGATCAAAGTGTTACTCTAGTCAAAATTATCAAATGCTATATTATTTGATCTAGACTGGATCAGTTAGATTAAGAATGGTCAGATATTGGTGTGAAAGGTGGTTTTGAACCAATTGGATCGGGAACTAGTACGAACCGATTGAATTTTGTTTTTGAATTTTTATAATTTTTTAATCAAATTGATCGAACTGGTCAAATTGATGAACTAACGGTGACTTAAAATGGTTCAATCATCGTGCCAATCTAAAGAACACCAGCTGAATTGGATAAAAAAATTGAGAGAGACTTAATTGATTCTTTTTTAAAAAATTGAGGAACTTTTACACCATTAAACCGGTATGATTTTAGATGATTCCATTCATACACTAATTGCTTAAAATGAATGAAGTTTAACTTGCAAAATAGATTTGTTTTTCTTTGAAAACAGACAAAAATAAAAATTTTATTGCAAAGGATAGAGAAAATAGTTTTAGATGGAGATTGTATCGATGGTAATAGATGGAGAGCAGATGCGAAAATACCTTATAGAGCAAGGGATGGAGAAAGTCGAGAGGATGAGACATTGGAGACAGGAGAAGATCACTTACTATAGGATCAAGAGAGTTATATAAAGTTGATTACCATAAGGAACGTGTCTTCCTCTGGTCAGTGAATGTATTATTTGGTATCTCTTTTATTAGATTAATTATAAGACATGATGTGATTGAGTTATAAGGTATGCTGATAACGAATGATAGTTATGTTATTGAAGTGATTAATGAATGATGTTTTCTCATATCCAAGTGAAATGTGTGCTAGGCGAAGGGCTTGCATGGGCCACCATCATTAGTATCTCCCTTGTTAGGTCGATTATAAGACCTGATGGGCTGCAAGTATGTTCACTTGGCAAAGTTTAGCGGAGGGCAATGTGAAGTATGTCTAAGACACCTAAAAATCAAAGTTTCTCAAACATGATACTCAAGATATAGATCTTTAATCTTTGTTAACAATGTCAAAGTTTCATTGGCAATTGTACATATTAGATTCAAATCCGAGCACTCAATGGCCCATACCCTTAATCTTTGCCAACAATAATAGGACCATATTGACATGTCATTTTATCATATTGACATGTCAAGATTTCAGCAGTGCTAGCAAAAGGCTAAGATATTGAAAATTTGAAACATATTCGAGCCAGAAGCATTGTCACTCATATTATCCATAATAACTTTTCACATTGCTAGTACTCGAATCATAGTAGTTGCGGTCCAAAAGCATTCTCCCACCAATTATGGATGAAAAAAAAAATGCTAGAATATTTAGAAACGAACCTTCTCCTCGAGCTGTTTATTTGCTGAAAACCAAGCCTGAGCTGTTAGTAAATTATGAAGTACTTCCATGCGCAAATCATTCACCTATACAGGTAAAACATATATAAACTATCGTTACTATTGCAATGAGCAATGATGATGTCAAATCCTAGCAATACGAACAACCCGGTGGAAGATAATAAACATTAAAGGAAGCTATATCGATCAAATCAGCTGTGTCTTACGCTGTCAAGAGGTATATGCTTAGCCTTCTGTATCTTCAAGTCCATTGTAAAGCTACTCAAATCACCTACTTTAAGGTTGTCGGGAAAACTGCCTTGGTGCCTTGCTACCACCAAATGTTTGGCTCATAATTTAGACAATTGTGGGGTGTTTTAGAGTTTTTTAAGTTTAGTTTGTAGATTATATCTATAAAAGAATATTTATCATGATCACAACAATGAATAATTAAAAAAACATAAGCTTTTATTATATTAATATAATTACAAAACCTAAGATAGATTCCTAAAATAATAATAAAAATAAATAATTAAAAAATAAAATTTAAAAGACCTAAAATTATTGAAAAATTCAAAAAATAAAATCTTCACAAACGGCTTCCACGGCTAATTTTTTTACTTCACAAGAAGGTGTTCCAAATTTATCTTCGGTAATTTTGAAAGAGCATGATTCTTTACCTACACATTCCTGTTAAAATTTTCAAAATATATATTATTAGAAAAAAATTCAAGATATTTAAAAAAATAAAAAAATAACATACCTTTTCAAGAATTGATAAGGCATCCACTTCCGAGTCATTTTCACTTTTGTGAAATGATCCGCACACTCCTTGTGGACTACCAAAACTAGCAAACTTAATCTTTGAAATTGGTCGATCTTGGCATGATAATTTCACTTCTTTTCCTTCGTGAGTATTTATGCAAACAGATCCGATTTCAACAGTTTGGAATTGTACACCGGAAGGATTACCACCAAATTCCTCAAACAATACCAAAGTGTTCTCACCGTCTTTAAGAAATGATCGAGGAACATGATACCTATCAAACAACAAAATTGGAATAATGACAAAATAATACTAATAATATGAAAATAAATATTTATATATGTAAAAAACTCAAGGGTTACCATCTTTGAGTAGGTTCACCACACTTAGAGACACATTTACTATTACTGTATCTACCACGATAATCACAAGTCTCTGTCTTACAAAGCTGCTTATCAGCTATATAAGATGGCCAATATCTACCAAGGCTATGACCATTCACCCAAGCCATGCCCTTTCCTAAACCTAGTAAATCCACAACAACTGGTTTATTCTCCAATGGAGCTTTGAATGTTGTCTACAATTTCAAAAAAACCAAACATAAATATTAATAAAATCAAACATTATATGTTTAACATTTATAAGTAAATGTATTGCTTTTAATTACCTTGTACCAAGTGAAGTTCCTGTAAATCGGAATAGGGTCGGAAACCCATTTGGATGATGATTTTGAAGCACAATCTATGTCAAAAAACTTGTTCGAAATCCCATTCAAACCAACTTTATATGTCCATTTATTTGAAGACAAATCCTTGACAACATTTTTGTTCAAAACCAGCTCAGTTGGTGATGTAATTCCAGCTCCAACCAGATCAAACATTGGACCATAGTTCTGCATTATTTTGATTCAAATTATACATTAAAATTCTAGGTTTTTTTTTTTATTTGTCGTATGTATATATATATATATGTATATACCTTGAATCCAAGAGTGACACTAAGTAATGATATCAAGTTTTTCCCGAGGGATAGGTTAATGTTCCTCTCGAAAACATATGTCACATTGTTGTTACCATATTTTGACCATTGAGAACCTACAAAAACAAATACATATATAAATTTAAATAAATATGTTTTGAATTCAATAACATGTATATATAAAATATAGTTCTTAATTACCGATATATTCTCCATTGAAAAAAGCATGAAGAACATGACCAGTATTATTGACACGAAGTGTAACTATTCCATTCAACATGGGATCATCTTTTGCAACATCAATACTGTCCAAAAAAATATATAAATTAATTAATCAAAACATATATAATTTATATTTAAATGAATTGAATATAATTGAGTTAAATAATTTACCTTGTCATATACCACAAATAATCACTAGCATCATTTGCCATATCCTTTTGATCAACAATCTTGTTAAGAGAAACATCTCCCCTTCCTTGAACAGAAGCCGATTCGATCAACTCGGGTCGCCACATCCATTTCAAAGAACTCGGTTCATCTTCAGCTTTGTTCAATTTCTTAACCATCAACGAAGTTTGAGCAGAAACCTAATTTATTTATTTTTTAAATATAAATCCATTTCTGATCATAATTATAATAACACAAAACACAGAAATGGAGTTTACCTTAGCGGTATTATATGCTTCCTCCCTGCAGTCTGGAAGGATACTAATAGACCATGCTGGAACAAAGTAATTAATGCCTCCGAAGTTGACATTTGCATCTATTTTGGTATTTGTATTGCTCAAAAAGCAACTTGATTTCTCCTTTGTTTCATAAATAGTAGCCTAAATCATATATATAATTAAGAACAATAATTAGAATAAAATGATAAATATTTTTTTTTTCAAATAAATTATTTTTATTACCATGACTAGATTGCTGAGTTTTTCATTTGTAACGTCCCCGTTTGTAAGAGTATACTCAATGGAATGTAGAACATCATGAAGCTCTTTCAAATGTCCCCATTTTGGTTGGTTCAAATTTCCTAATAAAAATTAATAATTAATTAAAATAATCATAATTTATATACATATATATATATATATATTCAAAGGCATGAAATTACCATATTCATCAAGAGGTGCATTATAGTCATATGTAGTGGTAATATACGGGCCACCAGAAGTTCTACCAAAATTGGTACCACCATGATACTAAAAATAATGGGAAAACAAAGGGGTTAATTAATAAAATTAAATTATTAATAATTTAATTTTAAAAAAAATCACTTACCATGTAATAATTTTGTAGTGTACCACCCTTTTGGAAAAATCGAGCAACAGAGTAAGCAAGATCTTCTGCAGTTCTAAGAGGGTCTGCACCACCCCAACTCTTAAACCTAGAATCAATTAAAATAAAATTTAATATAAAGTTTATAATTTAAATTAAATTAAATTAAATTATGAACACTTTTAAGAAGAAAAGGAAAAATTCACCATCCAGTCCAATTTTCAGTCCACATTTTAGGGGTATTAGGGTCTTTTGGTTTGTATTCATCACAATACCAACCATTGCATGTCTCCAACTACAATTATAATTAAACAAAACAAAATCAAAATTCAATTATCACAAAAAAAAAATGTATTTCTAAATTAAATAATATAGTAAAGAATAAATTAAATACAATACCATAGGTTTTGGAGCAGCAGCTTGTTGACACATGATCCACGGGACACCAATATCAAGAGAATCAGCCATTTGAGCACACCAATTAATATATGATTTCCCGTCATCTCCATATGGATCCATAACATTTCCATATTCATTCTCAATCTATATATATACATTTAATTTTGGTATAATTTAAATATATAATAAAAATAAAAATAATAAAACATAAAATTTTATCATATATACCTGAGCTAGAATGATATTTCCTCCTTGGGATGCAAATAGTTTCTCTTTTTTCACCATATCAACTATCAAAGTTGTAAAGTTTTTCATTTCATTCTAAAAATAAAAAATATTAAACACATTATTTATATATAAGAATAAACAAAAACAGTTTTAAAAAAGTTTCTAAAAATTTAAAAAATTACCATAAAGACATCGTTTTTAGTACGGAGAAAAACTCCGGGCATGTTATGCAACCATACAGGGAATCCTCTAATAAAAAAAGTAAAACTATTAATACTAAAAAAACTAGTTAGATAACTTATTAAATAACATAATTAGTTAAAACTTTAAAATAAATTAATTTACCCATAATTCCACTCAGCACAAGTATAAGGTCCAATTCGAAGAATTGCATATAAACCTTGGTCTTGAATCGTTTTAAGAAATCGAATAATATCATGATTTCCACTAAAATCATACTGACGACGAGCTGGCTCATGTGCATTCCAAAACACATATGTTTCAACTGCATCCAATCCACCTTCTTTGGCTTTTCTTATAAGATCCGGCCACATCTAATAAAATATTTAAAAAGAAAATTAATCAATCAATATCTCAAAATCAAAATATAAAAAAAAAATAGCCCAAATAATTCAATTGTAAATTATTACTTGAGCAGTACTTCTCGGATAATGAATCGAACCCGAAAGGATAATTCTATGATTCCCATCAATTATGATGGATCTTGAATCATGAGTGACATTGAAAGCATTGGAATGAGAAAGGATGAAAGAAAAAATAAGAGTAGAAAATAAAAGATAGAATATTTTCATTTTTTTTTCTATCCAGTAAAGCTAAAGAAAAAGTGTTGAGTGAAAAATCAGAAGAGTATGATAATGTATTTATAAGGTAGTAATTGAGTCCATATCAAATACTAGATTTTCAAAAGATATTTACTTTGATTTATTTACTATTTTAAATAAATATTTTTTTAATTATAATTAATTAAAATTCTCGTATTATTAAAACATTTGGAGTTTTAGTTATATTAAATTAAGGTTTCTTCGGATAAGTAGGGATGTTCTAAGATTAATTTGAGCCATTTTCTGAAAAAATAGAGTTTTGGGGCAATCCTGGTTCTTCAGGCCCAGGAGGGATGTTTTCGGCAGTTGCAATCAGGTCGACGAAGGCAAGTAAAAGTCTTTGAAAGCAGTATCATTTTGGGCGGTTCAGAATCCAGGATTTTGTGTGGATCGCCTTGCTTCTGTTATGCCAAAACATTAACAGGGAATGAGAAGGCAGCCTTAGCAATGTTTGTAGCGAAAATATGGAAATGAAGGAAGAAATCCTGGCATACTCTGTTTAGAAAATATAGTGATATATACGAGGCAAAAGCATACCTTCCAAGCTCTAGGAGAGCATTTTATCTTTCTGGAGAAGGATCATTCGGGAGATGTTGCAAGTCAGTATGCTCAACTTTGCAACCTGCCAATAACAAAATCATTAGCATTAGCATCAGTTGTTTACAAAGAACAGGGCAGGAAATTTGGGGGAAATTAAATTTTAATTTTTACAATCGTAAAATTACAGTTTCATCATTTGAGTAATTTTTAGAAGGAAAAGTGAAATTTTAAAACGCTCAAGGATACACCCGAAATGCAGAGACAAAAACGAGTGAAACACATTCCCAATGGCGCAGTCAGGCCACTGAGCAATTAGTGAAGGGTATATCCATAATAGCTTTTCACATCACTGCGCAACCACGATTCAGCTATAATGTTAACCGTAGTAGCTATTCACATTGCTAGTACTCGAATCAAAGTAGTAGTTGCCCAAGTGTTAATTTTGGAAATGGTTATGTTGAAGTTAAGTTTTCATGAATTATATCTACGGTGTTAATGACTTAAAATGATGTATGCGTATTGTGTAATATTAGTTAATTTAAGGAAAGAATATGTTAAAAGTGTAGTAAGAGACATGGAATTAATCATGAATTAAACTTGAATGATTGATCTAATTATGTGATGTTATAAGTGGTTAGGGACTTAATTGTAAAAGATTAAAATTTTAAATTTTAATAGCAAATAATGGTTGGAAAGGGTCCTATACCATAGTTATTAAATCGGATTTAAATTTGAGTGGATAAATTATGTAATATGAATGTTTTGGATATTAGGGTTGTAAAGGATTACATTGAAATAAATGCATTCATGTTTAAATGATTGTAAATTATTTGAATTGTACGAATAATGAGTTTTTGTTTTCGAATTTAATTCTTATAGCGAAAGATGACGTACGACTGTTTCATAACAAAGGAAAAGTTAAAGTCTTCAACGAATAGTCGCTTTCGATTTATGCTTCTATAATTCAATTTCTATTTGCTTGCGTAAACTAATTAATTGTTATAATCAATATGCCTATGCATTGAGGTAATGACATCTTTCTCTATAAACTTTGAATAATGGATTCAAATGATGGTATTTGGGATTTGTGATAAATATTCGAATTTGTGTTTGTTATTTATATAAATTTTGAAACGTTGATATTACGATGGTATGTGTTACAAAGCTGATTATGATGTAATGCCCCGTTAAACAATGCTAAACATGGTTCGGGTAGACCTGGCAAGCCATAGGGTCATCGATATAGTGATTTACTAGCCATTGTTGCCAAGCAATCTGAGATGACAAAATGAATAGTACGAACAAATAGTAAAAGTCATCGTTGTCAGACAACCCAAGACGGTAGAATATACAAATTCTAAAAGTCATTGTTATCGAGTAACCAAAAATGTTAGAATGAAATAGATTTGTGTATCCGTCCTAATGTTTATCTTCGAGTAATAAGGGCCAGAATCAATAAGTATTGAAAATGATATTAAAATATGAAATAAATAAGAAAGTTGAAAAATGATATGATGAGTTAAAATAGTATTTATCAAAATAATTTATACTTGTTAAATATTATACTTAGTTTATTCTTAATGCAATATGTTTGAATTTGAATTATATTAGCACCATTGAATATTCAATAATCAGTGTACGTTTTGTTTATTTCTGTGTGTAGATATCAGACGAGGATTTTCGCTAGTTGAAAATGTCAAAGCATCCATTCTAGAAAACTCAGCTCCGGAATTTTTTTGCTACCTCTTTTGTATGTATATATGTGTTTGAGTTGGAATAACATGTACCTAGACTGTTTTGGGTATGTTGTTTAAAGGTTCATTTTGGTATTTGGTATTTAACCTAAAAGGTTTTAGAAGATGAATTTTAATATTTAACTAGTAGATAATTAAGCTAGTTTTTATACGTTTGTTTATTTGAATTAGTTGGTTAAATGATGTTACAGTGGTGGTTATAATTTGATGATGTTTGGTTTTGTTTATATGAGTTTAATTGATGATATTAATTTAATGTAAAGTTTATGTATGTTTGAGGTACCATTTGTTATGGTTTGAACACTTGAAAATATGCATTTAGACTTATTTTACCATTGATTTTCGAGACAACATGAACATGTCTCGAGACCATAAGAACAAAATTTACCTTATATTTTGATCTATATGCTTAGTGTCTCGAGACTTGGCAAGCTAGTCTCGAAACAATCCTATTAAAGCCTCAAAACTAAATTAGTTGTGTCCTACTCTAGGTCTTGAAACAAGAATCCCTTGTCTCGAGACAGTTAAACATCGAAGCAAATTTAAGGAAACATGGGAGGTTGGTCTCTAGACCTAGTCTCGAGACACCACATTTAGTGTCTTGAGACATATTGACATCGAACCAAAAATAGTTAAAATAAAATGAGTTCTATCTCGAGACAAGAAGTCCTCTGTCTCGAGACACAACATTAAAACTTGATAGTTGAGTTTGAATCCGATTTCTAATTCTAAATTTAACCCACCATAACCCCGTAGTATGATGAATTGAATCCTAAACACTATCAATACATATTAGTGAGTATGATTGATGATTAAATTGCTTCGATAACGTAACGTGACATCATGCATTCGAATCCATCAACCAAATTAAACGTGGGGGGTTACAATATTAAGCCCACACAACTTTCAACTTCCAACCTGATGACTCTCTCCACATTATTATCCATAACCTTTGGCTTTCCGCCCGTCTCCCAACCGAGCAAAAGATGAGTAAGGAGGTTATAGAATAGTTAAATTTGTAAGTTCCGATACGTGTCCATTGCTTTTGATTTGACAAGGAATTGGTCAAATTCTTGGGGATCATACATGATGTTGCTATTGTTTTCATAAGCCATTTTCCCAATGAGTTAAGGACGGTGGTCAATCAACTTTTAACTCTTTGATGGAACATGGAAAACGTGCATCTAATCGAAGTGGGGAAGTGGAAGCTTTATGAGAAAGATTAGGGCATGCAATTCATGCTTTTCAATGGGAGAGGTTTTCAAAATTAGGGAAATGTCACAATTCCACGCAACGCAACGCAACTTGTAAATGTCCAAAAACGAGTTGCCGGTGAGAAAGTTTACTCGTTAGGGGAAAAGTTCAATACGTCGAATTTAAGTGCATATATCTCAATTTAAACATTTATATGGTCGGCGGATTATTTTTTTAATTATAATATTTTTAGTATTTAATAAAAAATAGATATGATCAGAATATCAAAAATGGAAAATCTAAAAACCTAATTATCAAATACAGAAAGATCTCATACAATGTATAAAGGCATAGACATGGTGGCATGGTTTAACAATTTATGGGACAAATTAAAACTAACCCTTTTTGATTCATTCGAAAACAAGAAGGAAAACAAAACCCAAATCCGGAAAGCCATGGATGATAAACAAAATGGTAAGTGGAAGTGGTAGCCAGTAGTGTTGAAAACGCGTGCATTGTTATCCACAAAAAGGAAAAGGCGGTTAAGAGAGGGAGAGAGACGCAGACCACACAAGAATTGTAAACTTGGCTGGAGTTGTGTTGTCAATATTATCATTTCCATTGAAGAGAGAGGGGTTCAGAGTCTTTTCAAAGGGTTCTCTCTCTCTATTTTTTGTCCCTTCCTTCCTTTTGTCCTTTAAAACGGCTTAAAAAAAGCCTATCTTTCTCCTCTCTGTCTTCTTCTTCTCTTCAACTTCGTTAAACACTCTTCTAAGAAGAGAAGGGAAAAAGGGAAGGTGCCTGCTTTCCGTCATTCCCAATTCCATGGCTTGTAAAATCTCAAATTCCATGTTCCTTTGCTTGGTATGTTCTGATTTCTCAATATTTTTACAAATATATATATGTTCTTTGTTTTGAATTCTAAATTTCGTTCCTTTGTTGGTTTGATTTTCAGGGTCCTAGTCAAAGGCCAATTAGGAGCCAAACAATTGCTATGCATTCTTCTACTGGTATTCAACTTTCTTTCTCTCTTTAATCTTGGCTATTAAACTCAATAATTTCAACCTGTGGACCACTTGGTGAAGTTTTTGGTACATTTGGTGAGATGGGTTTTGTTAGTTTGATGTTTTTCATAAGCTAGTGTTCCTTGCCATGGTTTCTTTGAGCTGCATTATCTGTTGACTATGGCAATTTCATTTCTAAGTTAATCAGTGCCTTATCTTACTCTCTTGCACAATAGTGTTAGTCTCACTGGTTCTGATAATTAGCTATAGTAATTCTTAAGACATCGTTTTATTTGCAAACTTGAATAAGCTAAGCTGCCAAAAGAGGACATGGGGTACCTTATGAAACAAGTTGACAACAATTAAACCATTATGTGGATGCTCTCTTGCTTATGCTTTGAAGTTGAAGCACTGAATGGCTATATGCTCAATTGAAAGAACCTCAAGACTCAAGTGGACAAGTAGGTAGTTTCTTGTTGTTCATCAGGCCCCATGTGAAGCTTCTTGTCAAGAAATTATAGACTTCTGAACTAGTTTATGCCAAATAGGATGTTAACTTCTTGATCTAAATCAATCGAGTCCTTTCAGAGTTGTTAGCCTTCCCGCATGTATGATTAGCGTTGCTATCATTCCATATGATTTCCTCTCATTTACCGTATTAATGCCTTTTTTCCCCCATTAGCAAGTATCTGTCACTTGAAGTGGGACAATCTTCTCGTTAAGGGAATTAAGCATAGGAAGGGTATAATTCCCTTAAGAAGGAATAAAGTCATACAAGCTGTGGCGGTTCCAGTAAGGCCATCTTCAGCAGACAGTGCTGACAGTGCTCAGTACAGAAAACAGTTAGCGGAAACTTATGGATTCAGGCAAATTGGAGAGCCTCTTCCTGATAATGTTACATTAAAGGATGTTATAGACACCCTTCCAAGAAAGGTATTCTTTTTTATGGTTCCCATACATCCTACTTGTTCAGATCATTTGCGATGAATTTGGTCCAGAGTGTAATGTTTTGCCATTTTGAACATGCTGCTGAGTGAGTTTTTGGGTTCTATGATTGTCTGTATGAGCAAGATTGTATGGTTAAATATAAGAAAATAGTTTTGCATTTACAGTGGATCAAGTTGTTCGAGCATGTTTCTTATTTATGACTTATTCCAATACTCTGAACTGAGGGGAGCAAAAAATTAAGCATGACTGTTTTTCTTCTTCTTTTTTTTATTACCGATTTGAATTTATGAACTTGAATATGAAAATGCTAGTACTTAACCAATAAATCTCTTTACTGATTTCCTCTTCTTTTTCCCAAATTTTCTTCTAAGGTGTTTGAGATTGACGATGTGAAAGCATGGACTTCAGTTTTAATATCTGTCACTTCCTATGCATTGGGGATCTTCGTGATTTCAAAAGCTCCATGGTATTTACTTCCTTTAGCTTGGGCATGGACAGGAACAGCAATAACTGGGGTACATTTCATTACAGTCTCTTCATTTTTTACCCTTTATTTGTTATAATACCAAATACAGACATACTTCTATGACAACTTATTTACTGTATCTTTTTCCCCTGCAATTTCTTTAGTTCTTTGTTATAGGCCACGATTGTGCTCACAAATCATTTTCAAAAAACAAATTATTGGAAGACATTGTGGGAACTCTGGCCTTTCTACCACTAATATACCCATATGAGCCATGGCGGTTTAAGCATGACAGGCACCATGCAAAGACAAACATGTACGTATGATATGTTTATTGTTTTATTATTATCACTGTTGCAGTGAAGTTTTTCAATGTCATTACTGGGGATGCAAACAACATTTTTGCTGCACATGTGCTCAATTTTTGCATATATGTCCTACCCCTTTTAGATGATTAGCTCCTTTACTGCCATGTTATCCTTATACATGTAGTGTAAGCACTTGAATTTCCACACAAGTTGTTTGATATTGTTGCTTTGGGGTGACTAGTTCGGGATTCGATTCAGCTACCACAAAATTCAGCAATGTTCTAATGTTTCACACATTTCTACCCAAGTTATTTTATTATTTATTCCTATCTGTAGGCTATCAGAAGATACAGCTTGGCACCCAGTTTGGGAAAAAGAGTTTGAGACTTCTCCTTTTCTACGCAAAGCAATCATGTTCGGTTATGGCCCATTTCGACCTTGGATGTCCATAGCTCACTGGTATGGATGCAAAATAGTTGGTTCTTCTTATTCTGGACTGCAGTGCCCACACTTATCTTAAATGAGTTAAACACACTTCACTTCCATCCTCTTCTCCTACAATTTGACTTGTACATTTTAAATGCATAGGTTGATATGGCACTTTGATTTGAACAAGTTCAGACCGAATGAAGTCAAAAGAGTGAAGATCAGTTTGGCTTGTGTTTTTGCATTTATGGCAATTGGATGGCCATTGATCATCTATAAGACAGGAATAATGGGATGGATCAAGTTTTGGCTAATGCCATGGTTAGGCTATCACTTTTGGGTAATGCTACTTCCAAGTTTCATGTGGTTATATTTTATGAGTTCAAACATCTTTAACAGGAAATCATCACTTGATAAGATTTGATACCTGTGAAACTTTATACCAGTTTGGTGGACAATAATTTATCTTCTAATGCCATTTAATCATGTGGAAAACCGGCCTTATTTCTTTTAGTCTAATATTGACCAAAGTGATACTTGAAACAAGAGCTATTTGAAGCGAATAACTTCATATATTTGCATGTTTTGTTATGAGTTGATTAATCATAGATTGTTAACCCGTGGCTTGATGTGAATGTGAGTGATTTAATTATGCAAATGAAACTTATTTATAAACCCTTAAAAGTTGTGGTTTTTCTTAAATTGGACAGATGAGTACATTCACAATGGTGCATCACACGGCCCCTCATATACCCTTCAAACATTCAAATGAATGGAATGCGGCTCAGGCTCAGCTTAATGGAACAGTGCATTGTGATTACCCTCGTTGGTAAATATATTAATTTTGCTGCCCTTCTATCGATCTTTTATTTGAGCCATCATGTTTCCCGAAAGCTGATAAACTAGATTGTAGAATTAGCTTTATTAGACATCATATTAGGGGATGCCTTTCCACTATTTCTTCATTCAACATCTCATCTATTTCCTCGGATTCCATGTCCTTGAAGACTCTGGCAAAATGCTGAACTTTATATATTTGACAGGATTGAGGTCCTCTGCCATGATATCAATGTCCACATTCCTCATCATGTATCTTCAAGGATACCAAGTTATAATCTACGAGCAGCACATAAGTCTATTCAAGAGAACTGGGGACCGGTATGGAGCAGTACTTTTTTAAAATAGTTTGTAGAACATCAATATGGTCATTTTCAAACTCCCTCAGGAGATGCTAACGATTGTTCTCATTGCATGTTCATGTTAATGACAGTATCTGAACGAGGCTACATGGAATTGGCGTCTGATGAAGACGATAATGACAGTGTGCCATGTTTACGACAAGGAGCAAAATTACATCGGTTTTGATGAACTTGCACCTAATGAAGCTTCTCCAATCACATTCCTGAAAAGAGTAATGCCTGATTATGCTTAACTCCTTATTAAACACCTTGGGAGTCCATTGCTTTTAGGTACTTCCTTATCTGGTAGCAGCCATCACTTTTTGGGTCAAATTAGGTAATGTTATTCCAGTTTCAGAAAGTATATTATTCATTTGAATGGTGAATCATTCTTCAAAGTATTATAGTGCAAGTTCCCTGGAAATATCTTTTGTTGATTTTGACTGCCAATACATATACATAGCAATTTATGAATCATGATAGTTGATGGATTTTACTCACAAATATATAGTTCTCACTATGCTTAGACTCGAACCTTGATTTTCCTTAAGCTTTTATTATTATTATTATATATTTTCATTCACTATGAAATAATAATATTTTGTTTGAGTGGTAGTGATGATTATTAATTATTATTAGTATCACACCTTGTCATTCTTTTGACATAATTGTTAGTTACAGGTGCTCCAAAGCTTTAAGTTTGCTTCATTCATACTTCAAAATATTTGGATGGCAATAATCATTCCCCTTTTATCAACTTCAATTCATTCATAGGCGTTTAACAAAGCCGCAATTTACTTTGTTTTTTTAATTACAACCTATTATTTTCATTTTTTTCAGATTAAACTCAATACATTATTGCATTTCCCCATTAATATGTTAATAAAACAAAAAGGGTAAATTTAACCAGATCCTTCAATTTTAAGCAAAATTCAACACATAATAATAAGAAAAAGGGTAAAATCCATTCATATTGATTCCAAGGTTTGTTTAAAATTGTAGTTTATACAGTTAGAACATTAATGTATGGGATATGATACGGAAAATATTTGGTATACTGTCAGTGAAGTATTTAGACTTCACAAGTAAGGTTAGGGGTTGATTAAGGGTTAGAGGTGATTATAGGCTGGTCTGGTTGTAACAAAATTTTAGACTCATTTTATAGGCTCGGGCTGGCTCGGCCTGAAAAATAGGCTAAAATTTTGCTCAAGCCTGATTTAGATAAAAAAAGTAAAAATTTGAGCTTGGCCCGGCCCAACTTGCTCGTATTAAATTCTTATTATTTTTTACATAAAAATAAATTTTAAAAATATGATATACTAAATAAACTAAAAAATATTAAAATAAATGTTTATACTTAAATAGCACTAAGATAGGTACAATTTAACTAGTAAATGCCTCTAAAATAGTAACAAAATTTAATAATAAAATAAAAATTATATAATATCCAAACAATAACAACAAAATAATAGCAATATAATAGTAAAATGACAACAAAACAACGGCAAAAGTGGAAAAATAATAACAATTTTTGTTTTTGCAAATTCAGAGCTCGAGCAAAAAAAACTTGCCCAAGGCTCAGCCCATTTTCATTTTCTAAACGGACTTTATTTTTTTGCCCAAACTCATCTTTCGGGCTTATATTTTTGTCAAAATCCTCTCACTTTTCAAGTAAATTTTCGCTCACCTCGACTAATCAAACCTATTAAAGATATAATAAAATATTTTAAAAGAAAAACGTATCAATATCTCAAAATTGCTTTTGAATAAAAAAATAAACTGTTCACCTTATAAATGTGGCTGATTTCTTGTCACTCATCCTCCTAAGTCATTGCAAATGATTAAGATTTTGCTTCTTCAATATTTTTTTTCATTATTTTTTAATTTCCTGTCGGATTTGGGCATGCTCAATTGGACCATTTGTTCTCCTTTTACTTTAAAATTCAAGGTAAATATGGATTAAATTAGAAGTGAGAGATTTTATATCTTGTAAAATATGGATTATATTTTTAATAAACAATATTTTGTCACGTATTAAAATATATGCATTAAATATAAATTCATTTTAAATCTCCAAAAGTAATATTAGTTAGATTCATGCCGATTGAGTCTTAGCTCGATTGGTATGGACATTGTTATCAATGCAGGAGGCTGTGGGTTCGAGTGCGCTGAAGGTTATAAATAATTCTAGACATTATGTAAAAAAAAAACAAACAGATATGATCAGAATTTATAATTTACGGTAAAAATACTTTAAAAAGCTGAAATCTTATTTTATTATTACCAAGTAGTAATAGAAAATAATGATAATGATTATAATGGTAGTAACCATCATAATGAATCCACAATTCAACATAATCAAGTTGGAGAAATTTAAGTGTATGTGGGATTAAAATCAAATCAAGGTTAAAAAAATTGAATCAAAGATTAAATGATATAAAAATATAAAAATATAAAAAATAACAAGTTCATTAATTTAAAAAAAAAAGAAAAATATATATATCCTCGCTCTTTTATAATAAACTAGTTTTATATCCTGTGTAATGCACGAGTTACTCGTTTGTTCTATAAAATTATTATTATTTAAATATTAATCTATTAATGAAAATTGTTCATGAAATAATATTTTGAATATATAAACTAATTTTTTTTAAAAAATAATTAAGTTTAAAATATAATATAATGTTTAAATAAAAAATATTAAAATATATGCAAATAATTTCAATAGCATATTTCATTTTTTTAATTCACTTTTACTTGATTTTTTTTTAATTTTTATTGTTATATATTTTAATATTTTTATAATATTTAAATTATTTGTTAACATAACAAATAGTACTATATTAGCATGAAGTATATATAAACTATAACGTGAGTTATCACATCAACATCATTAAAAAATAATATTTCAATTAGCATTTCCGTTTGACTCTTTTTAAAAAGTTAATGGTCAAATTTAACTAAAAAATAAGAATAAAAATTAAATTGACAAAAAAATATAAAGGTTGAGGACTAAACATATTATTATACCAAAAAGAAAATGGTTACATCTTAGATCAATTCCGCTAACACAAAAATTGAAATCTCCTTATGCTTTTTTTCCGCTCTATAACTATGACTTACATTCTTTGACTAAAATCTATAGTTTAACAAAGTTTTTACAGGGAGAAGAAAAAGGGTTTGAAGAACTGTGATTTACTGATGGAGAAAGAAAAAAATGTAAAAGATTTTGTAGTATTTGCAAGGTAATTATTGTAAGAACTAAGTGTTAATATACTGTGTATTAGCAATAAAAGATGATTAACAGTTTCTAACACTCAATGAAGAATCATTGAACACCCACCAAAACAATATCCTTGATAAATACACCAACCCAAAATTATATTTTGTGTAATATATTTGTATTGAATTCTCCTTTGAAGCTCAACCTAAAATTATTGAATCCTTGTCTCTGCTTCTCTCCTGTTCTTCAGTTCCAACACAGACAAAAGTGATCCACTTGCAAAGCCAGACAAGGTAAGTTCACATTCTCTGTAAGAGACACCCAAAGCTAATGTTCCATTCATTCTTTTCCAAGAGCTTTTTGCTCATTTTGTTGATTTTTCTTACAGGTTTTAGAGCTAGAGTAATGAAAATTCATGTCATAACTAGCTTCAATGGAATTTGCAGAATTTGGACAAGTGTTTGTAAGTTGCTGGTGATTTGAAGTTTTAGAGATAAGAGGCTTTTGAGTTGGTGTAAGGTGGTCTTAATATTTAAACATGGCTGAAATGGGTTTTGGTTTCTTCGATTGTTTACTAATTTTGTCATTGTTGTTCAAGCATGTTACTTGTCAGCTACCCAACACAGATTATTTTTATGTCTCTGATTTCCTGAAGAAAATGGGCTCAAACTCGTACATGTCCCACAACAACAACTCTATTTCTGTTTTTACATGGAAAGGGGTACAATGTGATGCCAAAGGGGAGAATGTTATTGGTTTAAAGGCTTCTGGTTTAGGCCTAACTGGTTTGATTCCTGATTCCACCATTGGCAAGCTAACCAAGCTTCGGTTTTTGGATCTTAGCAACAACAAAATCACAGCTTTGCCTTCAGATTTATGGAGTTTAGGGTCACTCAAGAGACTTAACCTCTCCTGTAATAAAATTACAGGGTCTCTCTCTAACAACATTGGCAACTTTGGTCGGCTACAAGTTGTTGATCTTTCAGACAATGATTTCTCTGGGGAAATACCTGAAACTATAAGCTCCCTGGTAAGTTTGCAAACTCTTAAGCTTGCTGGGAATGGATTTGAAGGAAGCATTCCAACGGGTATTCTAAGGTGCTGGTCTTTGGTTTCGCTCGATCTCTCCTCCAATCTTCTTAATGGTACCTTGCCAGATGGTCTCACTGCAGCATTTCCTAAGCTCAAATATTTGAACCTTGCCAGAAATGAGATTTATGGCAACTTGTTTCAAGGTGACATTCATCAGGTAAGTTTCAACTGGTCTCATTTGGTTTATTTAGACTTGTCTGAAAACCGGCTTAGTGGCGAAATTTTAGTAAACCTGAGTCAAGCTCTTAATCTTAGACACCTTAATCTTGCATATAATCGATTTGCTAGACAAAAATTCCCGAGAATCGGAATGCTTTCGAGTTTAGAGTATCTCAATTTGTCTAAAACCAGCCTCGTCGGTCATATTCCGAGTGAAATTTCAGAACTGAGTTATTTACATACACTTGATGTTTCATCAAACAATTTGAGTGGAGAAATCCCTGTTCCTGTCTTGCAAAAACTGCCATTGATGAAGAGATTCAACTTCTCTTACAACAACTTAACCCTTTGTGCTTCAGGTTTCTCCCTTGACACCTTTGAAACAGCCTTTTATGGTTCATTAAACAGTTGTCCCATTGCTGCAAATCCTGTCCTGTTCAAAAGAAGAGCTCATATACACAAAGTTTTCACTCTTAACCTTGCTTTAGCTTTAACCCTTGTCATGGTCTGCTTGCTCGCCGGTTTGCTATTCTTAGCCTTTAATTGCAGAAAGAAATCTAGGACATGGCTAGTTAAACAACCTTCTTATAAAGAAGAACAAAATATGTCAGGTCCGTTTTCTTTCCAAACCGATTCGACCACATGGGTGGCTGATGTTAAACATGCAACATCAGTCCCTGTAATGATGTTTGAGAAACCATTGTTAAACATCACATTTGCAGACCTCTTGTCTGCAACTTCAAATTTCAGTATAAGCACCCTAGTGTCAGAAGGGAAATTTGGGCCTGTTTATAGAGGATTTCTGCCTGGTGGGATCTATGTAGCTGTTAAAATCTTGGTTCATGGATCAACATTGACTGACCATGAAGTTGCAAGAGAGCTCGAGTATCTTGGTCGAATCAAACACCCGAATCTTGTCCCGTTAATCGGATATTGCTTGGCTGGGGATCAAAGGATTGCCATATATGATCACATGGAGAATGGAAACTTGCAGGACTTGTTACATGATACTTGGGAAGAAGACTCTGAAGGGCTATCAACATTAACAACATGGAGATTTCGACACAAAA
Organism: Gossypium bickii; assembly: GCA_025503065.1. Taxonomy (NCBI): domain Eukaryota; kingdom Viridiplantae; phylum Streptophyta; class Magnoliopsida; order Malvales; family Malvaceae; genus Gossypium; species Gossypium bickii. Next base: position 7,044,532 of record CP106709.1, read on the forward strand.
TAGCACTCGGCATTGCACGAGCATTGGCATTTCTTCACCATGGCTGCTCACCTCCATTAGTCCACAAAGATGTTAAAGCTAGTAGTGTTTATCTTGACTTGAACTTGGAGCCTAGATTGTCGGATTTTGGATTGGCTAAACTTTTTGGAACTAGTCTAGAGGATGATGAAATTAGCGGTAGATCACCTGCATATGTACCACCGGAGTTTTCTCAGCTGGAATCCGATGATGCCCCCACACCAAAATCCGATGTATATTGCTTTGGTGTTGTTTTGTTTGAGCTAATCACAGGGAAAAAGCCGATCGAAGACGATTATCCTGAGGAACAAGATGCAAATTTGGTTAGTTGGGTTAGAGGATTGGTGAGAAAAAACCAAGGTTCAAAAGCCATTGATCCTAAAATTCGTGATACAGGACCAGTTTACCAAATGGAGGAAGCCCTCAAGATTGCATATCTGTGTACGGCTGAACTTCCTACAAAGCGACCAAGCATGCAACAAATTGTTGGCCTTCTCAAGGATATTGAACCCACAGCTTCTCAATGAAGAACAATGACTATAAATTGGCAAATCAGTTTGGTTTTTTCCTATGCCACCATGGGAGGGTGAGGATGCTTGTATCTGTTAAAATCTCCTTTAAATTATAATTTTTATATACAAGAGTTTATTACTTGAAAATTGCCAACCATTTTACTTTAAATTTATAAGATCTTGTTTGTTAACTCAAGTTTTTGAAAGTTTAATTTATTATTATATCAATCATAATTATATACAATTAATAAAAAATAATAACTATCATGATAATGTTCTTTGGTTGTTCACTTTTAAAATTTAACAAAATTAAATTACTCCAATTTTATTTTTGAGAGAGACCAATTTACCCTATATCGAACGGAAAAAGTGTTTTTACCTATCTATTAACCAAAGGATCTAAGAATCTAATTTTTAGCATATAAAAAATGATCTCTAATTACTAAACTCTTCAACTATACAAAAAAAAAAAAATTGCATATCAAACTATGAACCTCCATGACAGACAGGCTTCCATCAATAGCACATTCACCAGTTAAATTTTAATTTACTTTTTCAGAAATCTACAAACTATCAAATTCATGATGCACAAGTATTCATGAAAGTTTTTATACACAAAACCACCTTCATTACCACCCAAAAGCGTAGTGAATTAATCAATGTGGGTGAACGGATGATTAAACCTGAAGCACCATCTGCCATCTGCCATCTGCCAACATCATTCGCAGGAGAAACTCAATTCATCGATAGCTATGGATAATTCTGATTCGATCACACTAACACTATTATCGGGTTTTTTTTCTTCAGCCCTCTCTTTGATCTCAACTTCTTTTCCTTCTGCTGCTGTTATACACTCCTGGAATCTGAAACAGCCCGTGAGATGGTCGTTTGTTATTCCTGCTACTTGCATGAACGAGTAGATGACTGTTGGCCCCACACTTCGAAAACCCCTTCTTACCAGATCTTTGCTTATGACATCTGCTTTTGGGGTTTTAACAGGAACCTGGCGAGGATATCTGAATTTGCTTATTATAGGCTTGTGGTTCACAAAACTCCAAATATATTCATCAAATGACCCAAACTCATCTATAACCTGCCATCACCAAAATCTGCAAAAAGTTAGTTGCAACGATAATCATAGCCATTATGGAGAGTGCAATTATGGTACTTATTGCTGTAACAATGGCTAGTGGTTCTGGATGGGAAGTAAATTAATCACATGAATGACTTGGCATTTACCAACTATTAAGCAAGCTGGCATCTAATTGATACGAATAAAGTTTCCTCATGCTCAAAATGAAATGATTATACATGACAAATTATCTATTTTTGTCTTATGGTTTGTCCCATATGATAAAAGACAGCTTGGAGGGTTTAGGACCACTTTTCTGCTACTTTTCACCTAACCTCCTCAAATAAGTGATCAATAAGCAATTCTATATTTGGCTAATCACTTGCTAAAACAAGAGAATGATGCAAACTGGTCCCAAATATTGGACGTAACAATCAACCCAATGAGCTCTATATCGGGAGATGGTAAAGAAGATGGCAGAAATATGCTATATATTGCAAGATAAGCGACAAATTGTAACTTCACTGTGTAAACTTCAGTAGAGCAACATATTCCATCTAGCTTACAGACCGTTGTTAATTTATGCTTGTTAGAAGTGATTTAGTGAGCAGCCAAGCACTACTTTTCATGCCAAGCAAGGTAAAAATAGTGAAAAGAAGAATGTGAATCTACCTTAGATATTTGGCGTGCATTCTCAATAATAGCTCGAAGCTTTAGTTCTGATAACAAAGAACTTGACATGCTACCAGGTGCTATTAACTTCTTCTCATTCAATTTTGATACAGCGGCAGGATCAAAATCCATGAAAACTTCCCTGCATAAAGATATACATCCGCAATGAATCTGCTTATTCAATGAAGTAAGATGGAATTTCTGTCCGAACAATACCTAAACATTTGCCTTTTGCTTAAGATAGCAGGCCATGTAAGTTCAGATAATGCACCCGAAAGTACAAGCAGCTCAAACAATTTCCTGCATGTGGATAATAATATCAATCAAACTATTTATCAAATGAAATTCTTTTTATCAATAACCAGACAGAGCACTATTATGATCACGTACTTGTCATCATGTACAGGAACTCCCCACTCTTCATCATGGAAAGTGGCATAACTTGGATCTGAACCCAACAAACAAAAACAAGTCAGCCAAAAACATGAAATAAGAAAAACCAAAGCATCAAGGGAACCACAGTGGAATGCCTTCATTAAATGAAATAAAACTCCCTCAAAAATTAAGGATCACTTGAGGATGTATCCCTAACGGATTGCAATAGTCTGATAGACAGTTCTTCACTTCGAATACAATACCTGAATCTCTGAAAGTGTAACTAATTTGCATTCATGTAATACTGTCATACAATGTGCTTGGTGATAACCATGCAAAACTTGCAAGCAAATGGAATGTGCATATGAAGTCAGAAAGATAAATATAAGGCAACTTAACTGCTCAATTTAAAACATTAAAATCTGCAAAGCATCGAGTCATAACCTTCCTTGTGCACCATATTTATAGTTAGTGAACCTAATCCAATACGGCAACATCAAGACTGGAGAACTTGAAAAGCATAAATTACACAAAAAATTGCTTTGTTCTTAGTGCAGAACTACAAAAACTATATCCTATTCCTAGTGCCAGCAACCATTGCCACCCCAAGTAATTCTTCTGGTTATGACATTCAAAAGTTAAATGTAGAGGAATTTGCTCTAACCTAATTCTCAGAAAAGCTTCTGCAGTTATTACAACAATTGAAAGCAGTCTCAAGGAAGAAATTTGACACAATTTCTAATCAATCAGGACTGAACACTGAAAAATTATAACGACACAACAACACACCTGTATTTGGTGTCACCCACGCACATCTCTTTTTCTGATGTGAACCATCAGATAGCGAATCCGAACCACTATCAGAAACAAAGCTTCTTGGCTTTGACGCGTACGGCTTCCTCCTACTTCCAACACTATTTGACCGAATTAACCTACCAGTAGATGCTCGACTGTGAAATGAATCCGTGGAAGCATCCGATGAACATGAAGCATTTAGTGACAAATTAGAATGTAATAACTTCTCATGGCGACGAAGCACTGAAGGAACACTGACAGAATGTTTCTTCGGAGAAAGTGAACTAACAATAGATGATGGAAGGGATTTTTTCTCCTCTGTTGCAGTGACCTCAACTGGAGACTTTTCAACCTTCCTCAAAGGCTTTGAAGCTGGTTTTCTTGCACTCAATGAACCGGCCTTGTTCCCTGCCGGTCCCAGTACAGGCCTTGCCTCGGAATCAGGTGCATTCATTGACCTCAATCTCGGTGCACCCGACATAGATTGAGAAAAACTCACAAACACAGACACTAATTACAGAGATCTTAGCTTTTTATAACCGCAAAGCAATCCTAAGTTCTCATTTTACCAGCTCTTTAGTTCACTCCAATCCCCACCCGCAACATTGCCTATTCAACCCTCGAAATTATAAAAACCCACTGACAAAAATCCAGTAAAACATCAAATTCCTCAAAATACAAAGCTTAAACCACTTCAAAAAAACCTTTAACAGCCCTTTGAAAACTCAGAAACTAGATCTCAGCTTTTCACCAGACAACCTCAAATTTACAATTCTACCACTCCAACCTTCACTCAAATCCTCAAAAACCCACACAGCTCTCTCTCATCCAGAGCACACCTTACAAGAAGCCTGACAACCCCCATTTTCCCTTATCCTCAAAGTCTCCAACTCAGCTCGGAAGCCCTAAAAATCAATACCCAAAGTTAAAGAAAAACGAGATTACTTCTATAAAAAGGTTTAAAATTTGAAAGTTAAGAAAACAAAAAAAAAAGGATCACATTGTATATTAATTCAAATTATTTAGCCTCGAAAAAACAGAGATTCCATTCTGCATTGTGGAAAACGAGAGAGAAAGCGTTTCTGTTACCTCAAAAGAAAAAGTTAGTGCAGTGTTTGTTTGTGAAACTGCGTCGTTTGGTTTCAGTCACTGTCTTAAGGGAAAAAACTGACAAATTTGCTGACAATTCCATACTTTCTTTCTCTTTCATTTTCCCGAGAAAATTTGATCGGAGACTTGAAAAGAAACCGAGAGAAAAAAAAAGGGTTCGATCTTTAGGAATCGAATTTTCTCTCTATAATTTAGAGCAAGAAGTAAAGAACCAATGAGTGGAAAATAGAGAAGAGTGAAGATTGGGCTTTTGTTCGCGGTATTTTATTGAAGAGTGACCGGTTTATTACCTGCTATTCCCGGTTACTTTTTTTTTTTTTTTAAATTTGAAAATGGATAAAGTCTACTTCTAAACTTGCCAATTTTTACTATATCCTCTGAACTTACCTGCCTTTCACAATTTAGTCCATAAATTTAGATAAAAGGGAAGAGGAGCTGTTGTTAATTCCGACTGATTTGGAATCCCAAAAATCGGTGTATTAGCTTTGCTTGGTAGGATGTTTTCTTACTGCAAGTGTAGTTCATTTTTTGGCTATGAGAAACACAATGGCGAATCTTTGGCTTCTTTAAGGGGAGCAAAGATATCTTATTTGGGGAAAAGGTGATTTTTGTTCAAATTTTTTCATGAGATAGACATTGAACAAGTGATCAATGAAGCGCCTTAGGCTTTTAACAATCACCTGTTGGTGATCCAGAAATTAGGGGAAAATGAAGATATGATGCAAATCTCGCTAGTTTTCTCATCTTTTTGGATCCAGGTACATGATCTCCCTCTAGGTTTTTATTCGGAACTTGTAGCAATACGATTGAGAAATTTTATTGGAAAAGTTATAGAATATGATATGAAGCAAGTAAATCGGGGAATGAAGAACTATCTCTGAATCCGGGTTCAAGTGGATATTAGGCGCCCTCTAAAGAGACGAAACAAAATTATGATTTCTCCACCAAAGTTCATTTATGTGAATTTCCAATATGAAAGGCTAACGTTATTCTGTTATGTGCGGGTGTTTAGGCCACAATGACAATTTCTGTCTTGTTAGACTCAGCCAAGACTCGAAAGAGGTGGAATTGGGGTGGAGTTTGGTGTTAAAGGCACAGCCGAGGAAGGCTTTCGCCGCAAACAATGTTTGGCTGAGGGAGGACGACGATGGAGATTCTGGAGAGGCAAATTAGGGAAAGCAATATTTGGGGTAAAATTTTATGAATGGTATTAGGAGAAAATCATGGAATAATGTCAATCCAATTTTAGGCTTTAATTTGCAGGGATCATCAAATCAAGAGGATGCGAATAATGGTGCATCTTCACATGGTCTGGGTCAAATTGAAATGGAGCATGACTTAGAAAAATGCCCAATGGTGACGAGGAACGGAAAAAAAAGCCTCGCCCAAATACTTTGGTTTCTAATGTTTTTGTTTTGACGGATTCATTAGGAACTATTGCTAAACGATCTGATGCTTGCAACCAATTGATATTCGCGGTGATAACCAACCAAGAGAAATGAAAAATTCTAAGTTGGAATGTTTGGGGTTTTGTTAAAGAAACTAAATTAAATGACAACCGAATAAAAAGTGTACTTAAAAGATGTGGTTTTCAAAATGGAATTGACGTCCAAGCAGATGGGGCACGGGGTGGACTATGTTTAGCATGGAATGGGAATTATTTGATTAATGTTCAAAGCTATTCAACAAACCATATCGATGTAGAGATTCAGATAGAGGGGGAAGTTTTGAAGTGGAGGTTTATGGGATTTTATGGGGCCCAAATGTTCGGAATAGATCAATAACTTTGGATTTGTTGCGACCATTAGGAGAAAACCATGATTTTCCATGGATAGTTTGTGACAATTTCAATGAGATTTTATATTCTTTCGAGAAGTCCGGGGGAAATGCTGAGAGAAGATAGAGGTATGGAGGAATTCCGTAAGGTATGGATGTTGACTATTTAGAGGCATGGTTCATTTGGGAGAGGGGGAATTTACCGAAAATAAATATCATAGGAGTGACAAATGTTGAATATTGGATGATTATGTTCACTAATTATTCTATTCGACATTTACCCCATTTTTTTTCAAATCATTGTCCTCTTTTTATTCAAACAGATAAGACAAACATAAGATGAAGGAAAAGAAGATTCAGATTTAAAAATTGGTGGTTAATGGAGGAATCTTGTGAAGAGGAAATAAGGCGAATATGGGATAGCGGTACAGGAAGGGTGTTGGAGATGTTGGAGATTGGTTTACAAGAATGGGTTGTGCAAATTAAAGAGAAGAGAGTGGGACTAACGCAAAACCTTAGTAAAAGGTTGGATTATTTGAACAAGCTAGATAGAGATGATGAGACAATGGCAGAATTGATTGATGTTAAAATACATTTTAACATGGAGATGGAAAAAGAATAGATGTATTGGGAGTAAAATGCACGTGCAAATTGGTTGTGAATGAGAGATATAAATACGTTATATTTCCATAATTTTGCTTCCCAACAGAGGAGTATAAATCGCATTCATAGATTACAGAATGAAAAAGATTGCTCGTGATTATTTTGCTAACATTTTCTCTACAACAGGTATTCGCAACTTGAAGCACGTTTTTTCTGGAGTGGATAGATGTATAACAGATAGCATGAATTAGATGTTGACTACTGGATACACAGAAGAGGAGGTTTATTTGGCTTTAAAGAATATGGGTCCAACAAAAGCATTAGAGGCAGATGGGTTCCAGCTCTTTTCTTCCAGAAATTTTGGCATATTATTGGACGGGAGGTAAGTTCTTTTTGTCTTGAGATTCTTAATAAAGGTTAGTCGTTGAAAGCTCTAAATATTACAAATATTGTGCTAATTTCGAAAATTAGACATCCTTCGAATTTAATGAATTTTCGTCTTATAAGCTTATGTATGGTTTTGTACAAAATGATTTCAAAGATGGTAGCCAATCGATTTCAAAAGGTGTTGGATTGCTGCATTGATGAAGCGCATAATGCATTGTCTCAAGAAGATTGATAATGGAAAATTTTCTCCTTGCTTACGAAATTTTACATACGTTTAAGTAGAAAAGTGCGGATAGGAAAGGTTTTATAGCGTTGAAACTGGATATGAGTAAGACTTATGATTGTGTTGAATGGCTTTTCGTTAGAAGTATGATGTTATAAATGGGTTTTGCAAGCTCGTAGGTTGATTTCAGTTATGAATTGCATAAGTACTATCTTATACTTAGTTATTATGAGTGGTGAGAAAGGAGAGATTTTTAAACCGACGAGAGGATTATGTTAGGGGGACCCATTGAGTCCCTATTTATTTTTAATTTGTAGCGAAGGTCTTTCATCTCTCATGAGACTGGAAAAACAAGATGGTTCGTTGAAGGGGGCAAAGGTATGCCGAAGAGGACCTCAAATTTCTCATTTAATGCTTGTTGATGTTGTATTTTATTTGGACAAGTCACTAAAAGGGGGGCAAATACCTTAAAAAAGATACTTGAAGAATATGGAAATTGTTCTGAGTAATGTGTTAATTATGAAAAATCTACTTTTTTTTAGAGTACAAATATTCCAGATCGTGATAGAAATTCTGTTTCGCAAATACTTAATGTTCGAGTTTCAAAAATTGTAACACCCCTTAACCCTAAACCGTCGCCGGAATAGGGTTACAAGGCATTACCAGACATATCAGACAATTTACGAATAATTCACAAATAAAAAAACATTACTAGTATAAATTAATAATTAAGTCCCTATAATGAACTCTAGAAATTTAAAACATATATTACAATGTAACGGGACTCGTTTAAGTATTTCAGAATATATATTTTTTTTTTCTATAACAATTTCGACAGCATTTCTACTTATTTTCACATAAAACCCCCTGCAATTAAAACCGTATTCATTCCAAATATAACCAATTCAACCAATTCCAAAATCCAACAATTCAACCAATGCAATTTCATATTTAATCATATTTAAATTATACTTATAACATCAAAATACCAAATATCATTCTTTACAACAAAAGTCATGTAGTAATTTAAAGTGACCAAAATAACACCTATTTACATGCCACTTTTATCAAAAGAAGAATACATCACCAAGTTTGTTCTGGAGTCGGGATCGCCTTGGATGCTGAATCAGAACTTTGAACACCTATTAACTTGTGCACGGAAACAACCGTACGCTGAGTATACATATACTCAGTGGTATTACCATAATTCAAATTATAAACATAATAATCATATCATTAAATCATATAACTATAAATTTGACTAAACCAATTCAAACATAAGTTGGTCATTTTCAATACATTATACAATTCAAATTTAGCTATTCAACAATTGAAATAATACACATTCATGTTGAGCCATTATCCATCTTATGAACCAATGGTTCATGCTTTCCAATCTCATACTCATATTCAATTCACAATTTTTCAATTCATGTTCTATTTTCACATTGCTTTCAATGGCTCAACCATTTCATTTTATTCAATTTAACATTTCCTTTAGTTACCCTATTAATGCAGACTCGGACTTTGGCGGATACAGATTCCAACCAAACACACACGATGCGGCACATTGTGCCTAAAACGGTACATAGTACCTTAACAGTATACGACACATAAGTGCCTGATACGATACACGAGGTGCCTGAAATACGACACATAAAGTGTCTGATCGGTAAGCCGATAAATCCCGTACTCTTCCAAATCCTATGGCATGCCAATTATATCCAACTCAGCCCGACTAGTTAATAGGGTATTCCATATTACTTTTCAATTTCAATTTCACATACAATTCAATTTCAATACATATTCATCATTCAACTCAATTTCCATTCAATTCAACAAAAACACTTACCTTATAATTTACTTACTATATACATAAATTAATTTAACATTTAATGAATAAATAAGTAATTTGAATTATAGTAATACAAACCCGAATTTGCTTGATTAATCCTCGATAACCTTCTCCTTTCCTTTGTGAGTCGATGCTTCGAGTTCCTTTTTAGCTACGAAAATAATTTAATTGCAACATTTATTTACAATAAATAACTGAATTTTATTCAATTCCTACTCTTTCTTTTCATTCCTCATTCTTTATACACAATTATATTATTTACTTATAAATTCTTTCTAGGCTGTCTACCTAAGTCATTATCACTAAATTATCTATAACTTGAGTTACAGAATTTCAAATTAAGATCTGTAAATTTTCTATGAAACTAGGCTCATATATCTTCTTGCCATGAAATTTTCAGAATTTTTGATTTAGCCAATAAGTACAGTTTATTCTTTAAAATCACCCCTATTCTGCTGTCTAACAGTTCCGACCACTCTTTGCTAACATTTTATTATATTTTTGTAAAGAATTCAAATGATGTCCTAGTCTGTTTCTTCTAAAAATAGACTCGTTAAGGAATCTAACCATATAAATTATGTCCCAAATTTTTTTTTTATAATTTTTAATGATTTTTCCAAGTCAGAACAGGGGATCTCGAAATCACTCTGAATCAGTCTCACAAAAATCTAAATATCTCAAAATACAGAATTCCTTTACTTTCTCTGTTCTTTCATATGAAAATAGACTCAATACGCTTTAATTTCATATCTCACTCAACTTCTACTTCCATTTCTACTATTTTTGGTGATTTTTCAAAGTTACTCTTCTGTTGCTGTCCCAAAATTATTTTCTTATAGCTTATTTTGCAATTAAATCCTAATTAAGTTTACTTATTTCCTTAACTTAATTCATGCTTTGTTTCTACTTAAATTCCTTCTATATTCAACTTGACTATCTAATGTTCATAATAAAACCCTAATTTATAATTTCTTCCAAATTAATCCCTATAATACAAAACTTATAGCTTACTTTACAATTTAATCCTTTTACTAATTCTAACTTAAATTTCATTCAATTTAATCCCTTATTCATCTTTTTCTTCGACATGAAATTTGTTTAAAAGCTTATAAACTTTCAAACTATCAAATTAATTTCATCAAAATCTTGCTTTAAGGCTTCTAAAATATCAAAATTAAGAAAAAAGAACTAAATTTAGCTTACCAATTAAACTTGAAGCTTTAAATCCCAAATTTTCCCTTTTCTTTTCTTTCCCTTTTTCTTCCCCTGTTTTCGTCTTGTTCTCTGTTTCTTTTTATGTTCTTCTTTCTTTTTACTTTCTTTTTATTTACTTTATATTAAGTAAACAAATTATTTTATAACAAATGTACCAATATTTTTATTACAAGTGTACCTATATAATTATTACTATTACACTTGTCATCTATTTTTATTTTTATTTTATATATTATCATTGAATAATAATTTATATATCCAATATAAAACCATAAAATAATGATATACATTATAATTTAATATAATAAAACAATAAAAATCTTAGATTTTTATCATCAATTGCCGCCTCATTTATGCTAAATGGCTTAATTATCATTTTAGTCCCTTTTTACTTTCTTTTAATCTATAATTAGACTTTCACTCTTTATTCAATTTGATCCTTTTTCCTAATTACTTTAAATTAAGCTAAATTCACTAAATAAAAATCTAATTAAACACACTATTAGACTCATAATTACTCCTAATAATTATTTACTAACTCGATTTACTAAGACGGAAGCCCGATAACACACTTTTTCGGTGCCCACGGATTTTGGGTCGTTACAAAAATTTCAAATAAATATATCAGATTGTCCAATATGATGAGAAGGGGGAAACAGTGGGCTTTTCAGATATTAAAGGATCGTTTGAAGTCAAAATTTGATAGTTTGAGCACCATATTTCTATCATAAGGGGGAAAAGAGGTATTATAAAAGCAGTTTTATAGGTAATTCCAACCTATTCAATGACGTGTTTCCTACTACCAAAATCTATTTGTGGGGAACTGGAAAGTATTATAGGGGATTTTTTTGTGGAAAAAAGGACATGGGAAGCTTGGAAATATACTAGTGTGAATAGAGTCGTTTATGTGAATTAAAAGAGAATAGGGGTTTGGGTTTCCAGAGTTTAACAAAATTTAATTTAGCTTTGCTTGCAAAACAAGGGTGGCGATTAATTAATTGTCCAAACTCTTTGTTGGCACGTAATTTGAAAGTAAAATATTATCTGACTATTTATTTCTTAAATGCAGGGTTAGAGAATATACCTTCCTAGAAAAATGTGTGGGATGCAAAAAGACTTCTCAAAGATAGTATGTGCCGGAGAATAGGGATGGGGGCCCAAACTTCGATGGTGAAGGATGTGTGAGTACCGGGATCTGAAAATTACAAAATACAAAGTGATGTTAATAATATTGGCATCAATGTTGTGACGGACCTAATTGACTTTGACTCGAGGCGATAGAACGTGGAAACAATAAGGAATACCTTTTGTGAAAGTGATGCGAACAGAATCCTCCAAATTGCTTTAGCAATAGAAAAAGACCTGAGTCTACCTCAAAAAGGTGAAAGTGATGTGGCGGTTATTAATCGCTATTATAGTCACTATGCCTACACTAATTTATACAAGAGAACTAAGCTCCTAGAAGGCTAATCTAATGTCAGTAGTAGGAAGACTCACTCTTTTACCCTCATCCATTCTAAGACTACACTCTTTTTGACTTCACTATATATGCAATGTATGTTATATATATAATCAGGGTTGTTTGAACTAGAGCGGATAGTCGAATTAGGAATCGATCAGAAGATTAATTCGAAAAGTGACTTTGAACCAAATAAATCGAAAATCAGTTGAATCAAGTTTTTTTTATTGAATTTTTTTATTTTTTACTAATTTTTTAATTGGATCGGTGAATCGGTGACCTGAAAAGAGTCATTAGAATCGACACGACATTGAAGAGAGCATCAAGAGTGGAAGAGTCAAGGTCGAAACATCACCCTCTAGACATTGACCATGATAGCCAACAAGGCAGAACCTAATGCGATGGCACCAACAACCATCGAAACTCAAGTCTAGCAGGGGATCAAAGAGACATCGACATCTAACCATGACCGATTCAAGCTTCACAAAGTAAGAGAGGTACATGAAGAAAACAAAGAGAAAAAAAAAAAACCGAGTCATTCAAGGCAGAGCTTCATTGACTATCAAGGACGATAATTGAAAAAGGTTAAAACAACCCGTGGAAACACATGACATTGCCTTTCGCTGACAATCGATGGCAAATCATGAGACAAAATTAATGTGGCAAGAATAAGAAAATATATTTTTATCTTTTATTAATGTGAAGTCATGTTATTAATAATATTAAGCTAACATTTAATCAATTACATGAAAAAAAAAAAAACACCAAATTAACTATTAAATTAAAAAAAAAAGTTTATTTGATTGGAGTGGGATTCTGGGCTTACTGGGCGAGCCACTTGGCCCCGAGCAAGCAGTAATATCGATGAGATGAGACTGAGAAACCCAAGATAATCCAAAGCATGGACATGATTATCATGCCATGTCCTAAAATTCCATGTCATTGTCACTGCCTAAATGCTTTAGCTTTTTGACAAGTTTCGTTATACTTACAAAAATTGCCTTTTATTCTACGCTAAAATAGATGCTTGCCATTGTTGCGTCTTTGGCTACTTCTCTTGTAGCTTAATCTTGTTTCTCACTCTTCTCATCCTTTTTATTTGATCTTCGGCTACTTACAGTCTTCATCTGGGCTTTTAGATTTTTTTTCTTTTGTTTTTTGTTCCTTTGTGTTATTCATGGCACACACTCTTGGTCTTACTCAACCAGCAAACATAGAACTCCCCAAGGTGAACGCCCCATTTTTTGATTGACTTTTTGGGTTTAGATTTAATTTTTTAATATTGAAAATAATTTATATTTATCGATTGTTTGGATTTTTTTTGTTTCAAACTTTGGTCATGGATTGGCTCTTTAAAGGATCTCTAAAAGTTGATATTTTGATGTGCATATCATTGGATTGATGAGTACAGGCTTGATTTTTAAAAGTAGCTAAAAAAAATTGTCAGTCTAATGTTTGTGGAAATGCTTGAAAGATCTCTTTTGCTGCAAAAGAGATCGATGTGGCAGAATGGAAAGGGGACTTACTTGCAGTTGGGGTCACTGAAAAAGACATGACCAAAGATGAAAACTCCAAGTTCCAAAACCCAATTTTGAAAAAATTAGATGGCCTGTTGGGTGGTCTCTTAGCTGAGGCTTCTTTTGAGGAGGAGTTCACAGGGAAAGCTGGCCAGTCCTTGGTTCATAGACTTCCAGGCCTTGGCTCCAAAAGGGTTGGTTTGTTTGGCCTCGGTCAGTCAGCTTCATCGCCAGCTGCTTTTCATGGTCTTGGTGAGGCTGTTGCTGCAGCTGCAAAGACTGCTCAAGCCAGTAGTGTCGCCGTCATCCTTGCCTCTTCGGAATGTCCTTCCGCCATGTCGAAGGGCAACACTGCTGCAGCTATTGTATCTGGTAATGCTCTCATGATTACTTAGTATCATGATCAATGTTCTTATTCCGAAGTTTGAAGTTTATCTTAGTTGAATGGTTTGGTTTTTTATAGGGACGGTGCTGGGATTATATGAAGATAATAGATACAAATCTGAGTCAAAGAAACCACAGCTTAAATCTCTGGAAATTCTCGGTCTTGGAACTGGACCAGAGATAGAGAAGAAGATCAAGTATGCTGAAGTTGTTTCTTGTGCTATAATATTTGGAAGAGAGCTTGTGAATTCACCAGCCAACGTACTTACCCCTGGTTCGTACGAGCACTATTTTTGTATTTTTTTTCCAGTATTCCTTTCTTTTTTGCATTTAATTGTAAGGATGATCATTGTTTAATTTTATGTCTGAAGGTGTAATTAGAAGGCTGAATTTCTAACTTGTCAATGACAGTGAGTATATTGTTTAGATGGGGCAATAAAAAGGAGAGAAAATTTGTAATTTCTTTGAACCAATGTGTCTGTTTATGCTTGCAGCTGCATTAGCCGCAGAGGCTTCAAAGATTGCTTCACTGTATAGTGATGTTCTGTCTGCAAACATCTTGACCGAAGAGCAATGCAGGGAATTGAAGATGGGATCTTACCTCGGAGTTGCTGCAGCATCTGCAAATCCTCCTCATTTTATTCATTTATGCTACAAACCACCAAGCGGACCTGTTAAAACCAAGTTAGCATTAGTTGGAAAAGGATTGACTTTCGACAGGTAATTTCATAAATAATTACATTGACATATTCTAACAGGCAAATATTTTATGATTCAGTTACCATAGGAACTATCCAGCAATGTATTGTTCAGGTTTTGACTACTTGTCTTAAATGTTCTTAGTGGTGGCTACAATATCAAGACTGGACCTGGTTCCTCGATCGAAACCATGAAAGCAGACATGGGAGGTTCGGCAGCTGTTTTTGGTGCAGCAAAAGCCCTTGGACAAATCAAACCTTCTGGAGTAGAGGTAATTCATTTGCTTCCTCTCATTTTACTATTGTTGCTCTTCATCTCTGTGCAATCTTTTCTTATTGTGTTTTATATGTTAGTTTATATTTGTTTACTTTTTCTGATTTCTGCATCAAATCTAGTCTTTCACTTCATAAATTGCCCTAATACGCAGGTTCATTTTATTGTTGCATCTTGTGAAAACATGATAAGTGGAAAGGGTATGAGGCCTGGAGATATTGTCACAGCTTCAAATGGAAAGACAATTGAGGTATAGTTTGTTCTATTCTAGCCAAAAAAAAGAAAAAGAAAATTGAGGTATACATGAAATATATATGGTATTGTGACATTCATAGTTGGGTTCTTTCTTCGTTGTCTTTAATAAATTACTTGTTGCTCACTATGCGGATTGCAGGTTAATAACACTGATGCAGAAGGTAGGCTTACACTAGCAGATGCTTTGGTTTATGCTTGCAACCAAGGTGTTGAGAAGGTAAAGCCGAAAACCAGACATCTTAAATTTGTGATTAGAGTTGTAAACTTGGTAGTTTCAATTGCCTATTTTGTATAGATAATCAGATTTCCATTTTTCAAGTCTGGTTGACTAATTTTGCAGATAGTTGACCTGGCAACACTAACCGGGGCTTGTGTTGTTGCTCTTGGACCCTCAATTGCAGGTATATACTTGACATATGAATTTTACAATCCCCGGAAAACAGTTTTTCGAACTTAGCGTTGGTTATTTTCAGAAGCAGGATTTATGATCATTTTCTGGATGACAATTAAGTTAGGAGAAACAACAGGCAATCTGAATATTTAAACATTTAAAGTTGGCACTTCAATATAACAATTTTTTTTTTCTTTCCATTGAAAGTGTTTTCCTTATTCATAGTTGGTTCGAAAGGCAAGCAGTCATCGTTTCATTGGTTGTTACTCAATTATTGAAACCAAAGCGGTGTGTGTGTACTGTCTCACCATTGCCAATTCATTGGAAAATTTTCTTTAGGCGTCTTCACACCCAATGATGATCTAGCAAAGGAGTTATTTCAAGCTTCAGAGGCCAGTGGTGAGAAATTTTGGAGGATGCCATTAGAGGAAAGCTATTGGGAATCAATGAAATCAGGAGTTGCCGATATGGTAAATACTGGCGGTCGTCAAGGCGGTGCTATCAATGCAGCTCTGTTCTTGAAACAAGTATGTCAATTTTACTCTCTATATTTTTACGCATTCAAACGATAGATATTGTAATGTCCACGGTCGAACCATGTTGCAGAACTTCATTGTTGTTGGAACTATGATTTTGCAGTTTGTTAATGAAAAAGTAAAGTGGATGCACATTGACATGGCTGGGCCTGTCTTGAATGATAAGAAGCTTGTGGCAACTGGATTTGGCATCTCAACTTTGGTGGAATGGGTTCTGAAGAACTCTTCTTCTTAAATGAAAGCTTGGAACATGCTCTGTTGCGATGGTGGCAGACCGAAAAAGGAGAACAACCTGTTCGAGGTTGTTGGGTTCTGTAAGATCTGTCTTATGAATAAGAAGCTTGTTGTTGGAATACTGCTCTGTTTTCTTTTGCTTTTTGTAGCTTGTTCCTACAATGTTATAACTACATAAAGCTTTTTTACCAATAAATCTCTTTCCTTCTCATGTTTTATGGTGATTGTGTTCTAACTATAATATATATATATATATCAGGATATTTGGGTAACTTAAAAAAGAATAAAGGGTTAAAACTTTTTTTTGTTTAAGTTGGGTGTTTCAACTTGACAATTATTCTCGTATTGGGGCTTAAAGATTTCTTTTATCTATCCGTACTTGATTTTTCCTTGAAAATTTTAGAGTTTGAGTCTCAATGTGAGAATAATTATCAAATTTAGGTCTTAATATGTAACAATTGTCAAAATCAGGGACTAAGTTGGACAAAAAAATTTCAGGCTTCAATATAAGAATATTACTAAATTCAAGTCTTAAATAGGGATTTAACCAAAGGATAATTTATCCTATGAAACACTTGAACTCAAATGAATTTATTTCTCCTAGGTTCATAACAATTGAGTACGAAGGAAGTAGAAATAAAAATAAAAAAAAAAATTACAGATAGTTAAAAATGTGATTACTAGGAATACTTATAATTATGGGAAAATGTTGCTAAAATATTAAGAAAGTTTCACTAAAACAAGTTGCATTGGTTCACTAATTATTTTCCAGAAAGTTTTCTTAATAAAAAATAGTTTATTATTAACATTTTTTTTGTAAAAATAAATTAATACATTCATTTTAAACTTAAATTTAAAATAAGTTTTAAATATTTAATATGTATGTAAATTAGAATATAAATTAAAATATAATTTGATAACACTTAAAACAAATTTAAATTGATTTTTAGGATTATTTAGAAAAATATTATATAAAAATAATATAAATAAATGATAAGAAAAAAAATCATTTTGTCTCAAAAGCAAATAAATAAAAGACCATGATGATGAGAAAATTATAATTTGGTGACCAAAATATAATTTATACCGTATATGAATGATTAAACTTATATTCACCATTAAAAAATTTACTTCTAGAATACCAAAGGTTAGGGTTAACCCAAGCAAAATCTAATCTAATTTTTTTTAACAATTTCATTATAGGTTTTAATTATCTTTCTTTTTGACGTAATACCTAAATTTACCTATAGCTCCTCCTCTACCCATAGATAGAATTATAATGCGCTTCAGTGCACTTAAACAACACGTCCTCTTGTTGGGTAGATAGAATTATAATGCGCTTCAGTGCACTTAAACAACACGTCCTCTTGTATTGACAATAATACACATGCCAATCGAGTTAAGACTCAATCTATAATTTTCCTTTTTTTTTTATTGTTCATGATCTAATTTTTACTTGATGATTCAAAAAAGTGGAATTTTATATATATATATTTGATATTAAATTATTATTCTATTTAAAAGGAAAACATGCGAAACTTTGATAAAAATAAAAGTCAAAACATGCTTAAATATTTGTAAAATTTAATCCTTTTAGTTTTATTTTAAAATTTTAATCCGGTAAATTTTAAAATTTAAATAAAATTATTAATATTGTTAAAAAAATTTATTAAATTAATTGGTGCAACATTTTTTTAAATTAAAAAAAAAATCATTTGGTAGTCATGATAATAAATTTGAATTTAACAAAATATTTTTAATAATACTTACAATTATATTTGTATTTTTAAATGTAAAAAGTAAATTGACTAAATACTTTAAAATAAAAGTAGGATGAGAAATTCCCAAATGTGTGAAAAGTACAATACATTCCTACCATTTGGAATTAATTGCACTAGATATCCCCAAACTATGACCTTAATTCTAAATTGATCACTTGGGTGGTCGCATGGTTATGTTGAACACGGTCATGAATGCCGAGTGGGCGGAGATAAAAGCCATGGAAGAGAGCATCAGATACGCGCGCTTGAAAGGCTGGAGCAGAGTGGTTTTTGAGACTGATTGCGCCAGTATTGTTAATCGTTTTTGTAAGGCCCAATTTAGCAGCCCGAACCCAATACCAAGCATTAACCAACAACCAAACGGGCCAACTAGTCCAATAAACAAGCCCAAATTTTTAGCCCAAAGATTTAACAAAAAACAGAATACAGGGGAACCCTAGCAGTAACCCTTCGACGCCGCCAGCAGCTAACTCGCCCCCCGCATCGTGCGTGCCTCCAACTCCAAGTCGTGCACGTCACAGTGCCTACAAAATAGGAAGCAGTAAAGCAGTAGAGGGGTATTCAGGATTTGATTTTGTTTTTTAGGCTATAAAAGCCGAAGTGTATGATGTAAAAAAGGGAGGTTTTTTTTTTTACACAGAAATATACAGATAGTCTCTACTTTTTTTACAAATACAAGAATACAGACGGTTTCTCACGAATACAAAAGCAAATACACAAGGGAATACCCCACAAATTTTCAGAGATATCAACACAATACCAGTAGAATCGAGCAAACTTTTGGCGAAAATAGAGGGGAAGAAGCTTACCAGGCCATCGGTCTTGCGCGCTCGGGATCGGTTGCCGGATCCGCGGTGACATGGCGACGAAGGGAAGGAGTTCAAACCGTAAAAATTTTTTTAATAGAAGGGGGTTCTGGTTTTCATTTTTGAAGCAGACAGGAGAAATGAAGGAAAGGTTTTTTTTGGCTTTTAAAAGAGGAAACGCACGACCACATGTGGATTTGTGCAATTTTACCCAAAATGGGAAAATTTTGCATTTGGTCCTCTCTTTTGCACCCCTATTTTGATTGCATCCCCTTTCAGCTTTCTTCAATTTTTTTAAATTTGCCCCTTAATTTTACACACCGATTCAATTTGATCCGCGTCTAGGCACTTCCTTTACAAATTTGGAATAATGGTGTTTTCAGTCCTTACTCTCTAACGAGAATTGCAACTTAACCTTTTTTTTATTTATGATTCGCCCCAAACTTTTATTTTCAGTTTAATTTCATCCTTTGTTCACCTATTTTATTTTATTTTTTTCAAATTAATTATTTCTAATATTTATTATTATACTTACTGTTATATTATTATTCTAATATACAATATTATTGTTACTAATCACATTTTCATATTCCCCTTTTTATTATCGTTTTTATATTGCTATTTATTATTATTTTTTTTCTTTTTCCAATATTACTACTATTATTTATTTCTAACACTATTTCATACTATTACTTTTATTTTTATTATTAGTGCTACTATTATTTTATTATTTTTCTACCAATTCTATTGTTATTTCTATTACTTTTATTTTTGGCCTTACTTTTATTTATTCACTGCTACTTTTTTTTTTTTGCTTATTACTATTAAATTTAATATTATTTTTATTCTTATTAATATTATTTTATTTTGTTTTGTTTTGTTTTATTATTATTACTACATGTCATTTTTATTCCTATTTTGTTATTATTAATACTTTTTTTATGTATATTATATCGATTACTATTATTTCTATTATTGCTACCATTATTTTTAATGTGGTTACTATTATTTTATTATTATATTTATTATTTCAGTATTATATTTACCTTTTTTTTTATATTTGTTAGTTTCATTAGTAGTAGTATTATTACTTTTGTTTCATTTGTCATATTATTTTTTGTTATCATAATATTATTGTTTTTCCCCTTTTTGCATCTATTATTCTCCCTTATTATTATCGTGTTCATATTTTAATATTAGTATCTTGTTTTTTTTCATAAAAAGGGTTTTACAAAGGTAATATTTCGTGTTTGGAAGTTCGAGAAATCGTGCCCAATCGTGCTGGGCTTCGATTTTTCGTTCGTCTAGCTCACTAAATATCCTTTGAAGATTTTGATCACATTTTTTTTTAAAATAAGGCAATTTTCGTGTTTGGAAGTTCGAGAGATTCGTGCCCAATCGTGCTGGGTTTCGATTTTCTGTTCGTCCAAACAATTAAATATCCTTCAAAGATTCTTTTATCGTGTTTCTTAAATAAAGGCAATATTTCATGATTGGAAATTCAAGGAACCGTGCCCAATCGTGCTGGGTTTCGGTTTTTAGTTTGGCCAAATAGTGAAATACCTTTTTCAAATTGCAATGTATGAGTTTCGGAGATCATGAAACAATCCTGGTATCGATGGTTTGAAACATCGCGTCCTATCGTGCTGGATGTGGTGTTTCATCTTTTCGGGACAAGAGAGTTTCGATATCCAATGTGGGTTATCCAAACATATTTGAAGATTCATATTTCAAAATATTTTCTAATTTTTTCGATATTAAGGACATTAATCAATCAATACGGTACCAATTTTGGGCGTTCCGAGGGTGCTAACCCTTCCTCGTGCGTAATCGACACCCGAGCCCGTTTTCTTAAAATTCATAGACCAAAATGTTTTATAAGTGGCCCAATCACACTTCAAAAAAGATTGGTGGCGACTCCGTTTTTGTATTTTAAAGTCGGCCTGTTTTCTAACAAAAAAATGGTTTCGACAGTTTTAATAAAAGAAACGTTGATTTGACTATTATGGGTCATTGTATGCAGCATTTGTTTAAGTTAGCCAAGCCTTTCCTTTTTTTCATTTTTAAATGGATTCCTAGATCTTGTAATAAAGTAGCTGACATTTATGTAAGTTGGCTAAGGATAATACTTGTAATGTGGATTTCAACATGGACTACCTGTTGGAAGTTCATGATTTTATTTTGAAGGATGCAATAAATTGATTTGACCGTTTGGTCGTTTTTATCAAAAAAAAAATTTCTAAATTGGTCACTAAATTTTAAAACATCCTAATTACATCTCAAGCTATTGATGTTTTATCAATCAGGTTCGTCGATTATTAAAACCTATTAATTTAACCGTTAAATGATATGTCAAATCTTATGTGACATAGTTTAAAATATAACTTTTAAAGAAAAAATAAAACATGACGGCATAATTTTTAAAAGTAAAAACTAAAAAAAGAACTGAGTGATAAAGCTTTTGTAAAAGCTTCGAAAACCTAATAATCAATATGTTTACGATATTTATTTTTCTTTAAACTATGCCATATAATATTAGACATGTTATTTAGCGGTTAAATTAATTATGTTGGTAATGAAAGGACCTTATTGATATAACCTGAATGGTTTGGGATATAATTATAATGGCCATTTAAAATGAAAGTTAGAATTTGAGTGTGTATAGTGCAATTAACCCTACCATTACTGAAACAAACACGTTACACGTGTAAAACCATCAGAGTCGACTTCATCAAAAATCAAGACCGTACATAGGAAAAAATGAAGCAAAACATGGTTCGTGGGTGCCAATGGAGGAGAAAGCTTCCCTTCATCAACATATATATAGTCGTTTCTCTTTTCCTCTCATTCTTCCTAACAAACTACCTCCTTTATTTTCTTTCTCCATTTTTCCCTTCCTTTCTTTCGTCCCAAACAAAGACCAAGAAAATATTCAACTCCATAAACACCACCATCGTGTCATTTCAATAGGGAAAAAACTGGGATTAATCCAGGCTATCTGATCAAGATCCATAAAAAGGAAATTAAAACCATGGCGGGTCGTTGTTTTCACGTTGCATGGATCTTCTTCTCCTTGTTTTATCTCTTCTTCCTTCCTTCTCACTGCTTCTACCTCCCTGGTGTTGCCCCTGAAGATTTCAAAACGGTCAGTTACTTTCTTCACATGCATGCATGCATGTCAATGTTGATTTATGCATCATCTTCATTATAATGTGATTTCGGATCTTGGGGTCGACTTGGATTTTCCATTCTGATATTGGGTTTTGTTCAGATCTGCGATTTATGATCTCTTGAAAGTTTGTATCCCCCCCCCCCAATTGTTTAAAGGATCCTAACATTATTCAAATTTATGTATTCTTCCATCAATGCCAGGGAGATCCATTGTTGGTGAAAGTGAATAAGATAACTTCAACTAAAACACAACTTCCTTATTCCTACTATTCATTGCCCTATTGTCAGCCTGATCACATAGTTGACAGTGCAGAGAATCTTGGGGAAGTCCTTCGTGGTGATCGAATTGAAAACTCTCCTTACACGGTGGTGACTCCACCACTATGATTTTCTTTTACGTCTCTTTACACTCTATATCTTGGTTTTGTTTTGTTTTCAGTGATTAAAAAAAGGATCATTCTAATTTGCAGTTTATAATGAGAGAATCACGAATGTGCAATGTTTTATGTCGTAAAGTTCTTGATAAAAAAGCTGCAAAAGCTTTCAAAGAGAAGATAGATGATGAATATCGTGTTAACATGTGAGGGCTCTCAAGAAATTTCCCATTTTCAGCTTTATTTCTTCTTTTGAGTAACAATGGAATGAATATGTTTTTTTTATGGTTTTGTTTGTGATATAGGATTTTGGATAATCTTCCATTGGTTGTTCCTATAAGGCGGCATGATGTTGAAAATGCTGTAGTGTACCAGCATGGTTTTCATGTTGGTCTCAAAGGGAAGTATGCTGGGGTAAATACTAGATTTATCAGCTTGTTTTTTAGATTAAATTTTAATTTAATTTTTCAATTTGATGATGCAAACATTGCTGGTTTGTTGTTGTGAATTGTAGAGCAAGGAAGAGAAACATTTCATTAACAATCACTTGGCATTTACAGTCAAGTTTCACAAGGATCCATTGGCAGAAACTGCAAGGATTGTTGGATTTGAAGTCAAGCCATTCAGGTTATTAGACTTTGTTGCCTTTAATATCTCTTATCAATGGTGTTTATTTTCTGTGTTTCTTAACAAATCATGTTGATGAATGCAGTGTTAAACATGAATACGAGGGCGAGTGGAACGCGAAGACCCGTCTTACGACCTGTGATCCCCATGCAAAACGTGCGGTAACGAGCTCTGAATCTCCACAAGAGGTTGAAGAAAAGGAGATCATATTCACATATGATGTTGAGTTCCAGGTCAGGTCATGTACCTCTATGTAAATTGCATATGTTACTCGAACATATTCCCGAGCAACATTGGTCCTTGCTACTTGTTACAATTTGACTAGTCTATTTGATGTTATTTCATTCTAATCACCTTGCTTCTAGTAATCTTGCAGGAAAGTGATATAAAGTGGGCATCTCGATGGGATACCTATCTTCTGATGGCTGATGATCAGATCCATTGGTTCTCAATTGTTAATTCTTTGATGATTGTTCTCTTCCTGTCTGCAATGGTGGCGATGATCATGTTGCGAACTCTTTATCGTGATATCTCCAAGTACAACCAACTCGAGACACAAGAAGAAGCTCAAGAGGAAACAGGGTGGAAGCTTGTCCATGGTGATGTTTTTCGGCCTCCAACAAACTTCGGTTTATTCTGTGTGTATGTAGGAACAGGGGTTCAGTTTTTTGGTATGATTCTTGTTACAATGATCTTTGCTCTCCTTGGCTTCCTATCACCTTCAAATCGAGGCGGATTAATGACTGCCATGCTTCTACTCTGGGTCTTCATGGGCCTATTTGCCGGATACTCGTCAGCTCGGCTATATAAGATGTTCAAAGGAGCAAACTGGAAGAGCATCACACTCAAAACAGCTATTACATTCCCTGCAACTGTCTTTGCCATCTTTTTTGTCTTGAATGCATTGATATGGGGTCAGAAATCCTCCGGTGCAGTACCATTTGGAACCATGTTCGCTCTCGTACTTTTATGGTTCGGCATCTCCGTCCCACTCGTGTTTGTGGGAAGTTATATCGGTTTCAAGAAACCTGTAAAAGAAGATCCAGTGAAAACTAATAAGATCCCAAGGCAAGTCCCGGACCAGCCGTGGTACTTGCACCCTGCATTTTCGATCTTGATCGGGGGCATACTTCCATTTGGTGCTGTTTTCATTGAGCTCTTTTTCATCCTAACATCAATATGGCTGCATCAATTCTATTACATATTTGGATTCCTCTTCATTGTCTTCATCATTCTTGTTGTCACTTGTGCCGAGATCACAGTTGTTCTATGCTACTTCCAGTTATGTAGTGAGGATTACCAATGGTGGTGGAGATCATACTTGACTTCCGGTTCTTCGGCACTTTACTTATTCCTCTATGCTGCCTTCTACTTCTTCACAAAGCTCGAGATCACGAAACTGGTATCCGGAATGTTGTACTTTGGCTACATGTTGATTGTGTCGTATGCGTTCTTCGTACTCACCGGTACAATCGGTTTCTATGCTTGCTTCTGGTTCACTAGGCTCATATACTCATCGGTGAAGATCGATTGAATCCATTTTTCGTGCGACTCGAATGAAATTTGCGGGTTTAATTCATCTTGAGGATGCTCAAAAATCAAACCCCAAAACTGAATCAGAAATGCAGGACATTCTTTTGCTTGTGGACTTCACCAATTAAGTTTTGAATATTTTGATCATTGAAATGGTTTAATTTTTTTTCTTTTTCTTTTTTAGATTTCTCCATGGTAGTTCTTTGATTAATTTTTAGTTGTTAACTGATTCCATTACTGGTTTTGTACTAAAGAGATTATGAAGCAATCTCTTTTTTTAGAAGCCAATTTTCTTTTTGTCTAGAAATTAAGGAATTGTTGTATTCAGAATTGATAGTCATGTTGTGTCATCCTGCAATTCTGTCAATAAAGAATTTTCATAATCTTCCAATAAAGAAGATGATCAATTTATACACATTGTAGCAAGAGTTCGATTACATTTTATTTCTACTACTTAAATCTCTACTAATAAAAAATTTATTAATTAAATTTTGTATAAAAAATCAAAGAGTAAATAGATTATTTTATTAAAAATTAAATTTTTTATCTATTTTCACTGTTAAGTACTGACGTGACGTGATTGATGATACCAACATGGATCGATGGTTTTCATTCTTTTTAAAATAAATAATATCTCATAGGGAAATGGGAACTATATGTAAATCCATAGGCATAAGAATTAATGAAGCAGCAAACAAGACTTACAGTCTTTAAAATTTAAAGCAAGCCTTTACTTACAACTGTATTTCCAAACTGGAATGTCTATGTATTGGGTATATTGGTTTCAGATCTTCATATCAAACGTAACAACAAATATAAAAATAACATCATAGATTACATATCAATCTGCGTCTTCAGCAGTAAAATCAGGTTCCGGAGGCTTTTGTAGTTTCACCAACTCCTTTGCGCTCTTAGCGCCCGGTTCCGATGAATGCCACGGCGCGTTTGCAGCAAACTTGGAAGCTAAGAAAGTAGCACCGATGCTGTATGAACCTCCACCGCTGTTATTGCGGGTTCCATCTGATCCTCCTGCTGCTGCTTCCTCTTCTTCTTCCTTACGACGAAGCTCCTCCATGATCTTCCTCTTGGAATAACGCCGCCAAGCGGCTTGGATAAAGCAAGCTGCCCAAGTTCTCCACTGCTGTGAATGAAAACGGAATGTATGTTGTACCTGTCTACTGTGAAGACGCCTGAATTGACCAGCAACAAATTTTAATTCCTCAGCTATGAGGGCAAAAGCTTCGACCTCAGTTAAAGCCTTCACTGTCCGAGTAGATGTTGGAAGGCTAGCACCGGTTTTGGGATCCAACGCCCAAGTTAGAAGTTCCTCTCCACAGAAATCTCCTTCTTTCAGCAAACTGCGGTTGAAAAACCCACTCCTTCCACCATCTGTTGTTACACTCTCAAGACGGCCACGAATAATGAATAGCATCTCATCAACAGGATCCCCCTCTCGGACTATGTAGGTGCTCTCAGTAAACAGGCATGGTTTCAGCCGTTCACAAATGGCATCAAGCAATCTCTCATCCATACTCTCAAACAGAGGAACCTACAAAAATGAAAGCAGTTAGCGCGTACGATGGTGCCAAAGCAATACAATATCGGATGCCAGTCGAGAAAAGACCACAATGGAAGGATCATACAAAAAAACAGGAGGAAAAGGAAATGGAATTGAAGGAAAAATTATTAAGCCTATGCCTATGTACGGAACTGAATTGAAATCATGAAATATAGCAAAAACAACTTCTAGAGACACACCAGATCATCCACTAAACGAAGATAGTACAACATGCTACCGATCACTTTCATATATAATGCAAACACAATATTTATATTATGGGGAAAAGTTGTATTCCATAGGCTTCAGAACATAGATACAGAAAGACAAGTGAAAGGTAATCCATTGCATGAAAAATAAAAAAACTTGTACTACTCAGTTCTCACTACTGCTAATAAAGAAGACACCAAAACACAAAGAAAAGAACTTACCCTTCTAACCAAAGCCAGACAGAGGTGCCTCTTAATATCTCTCCTCAGATCCTTTGGGAGGCTCTGGACCAAGTTCTCTTCATCAACACCGCGTGTTTCTAACCACTTGTATTGGTCATAACGCCTCACCCGTTCCCTCAAGTCCTGGGGAAGCATACGATGATGCATCCATTGTTCTGAATCACGCCTTTTAATCCTCATCTCTTCTAGCCGAATGGTGAGAGATTGAAGATAGGTCTGTTTACAACATTGAAAACAACAACAATGCCAGAAATTCTCAAATCAATTTTTCTTTCTACAGTCTCAAGTCTCAACTAACTAACTGGCTAAATAAAGCTTGAGATAATATTCAAAAATCTACCTGCATGTTTCCGATCAGAAGCGCAAAGAGAATGAGTCCAAAAATGGCAAGTGCTATGGAGAATATGACCTCACCAGGATAGGTGCTAGTTTCAAGTCCCTGGCCAAGGGTACTGCAAATATATTGAAGGAAATACGCAAAAGAATCTTAGGAATCAGCTGAATATAAGTCAAACACAAGCATAGATAACATATAATAACAAGAAATTAACCATGCCATATAAAGGATAAGTCAAAACAGTAGGAACCAAGGGCAAATAACCAAAAATCAAGTTAGGAAGCATTAAAGCATAAGGGGAGAGGCCTTTTATTTATTTCTTTATTATATAGCCTAGCAACTAAAGGCCAAAGGATTGATGAAGATAGGAAGGTAAGACTTAAAAAAGAGTAGCAAAGATAGTACGAATATAAGACTAATGTTCTGAAATGGCAACAGTAACTCATAATCCATGAGTATGTAGGTACACGTGGCTGAGTTCTTAGGGTTCAATCAGTAGGAGTTGAATGTGTAATAGATGCTGCATTTAACATCCAAGTCCCTGTAAATAGATGACAAATAACAGAAAGCAGAACACAACCTAGAGTGTATCTATTTCATATGCATTGCCAAGAAGACAAGAAAACTTTCCACACAAGTAGTGTCTTGCAAGTTCTCTTTCAAACAATCATGATAAATGATGACTATCAATGTCTGATATGAAAGCAACTTCTTGCTACATAATAATCTAATAAACAGTGCAGAATATCATATAACAGAATCCACATTTTATTTTCTTATTATATTAATCACCAGTTAGAAGGAACATGATTTCCCACCTCAAATTCTGTAGACCCCACCATAAACAGTAGCAGTATTTGGAAAAGAACTTTGTTGATGATGAAACGATACCAGATGACAAAGCTTGTGTGAAGATTCCGAAATCAAATGGAGGATTATCAATATTGTCATCAGCTGGGCACTTTTCTTTAAGAACAGTGTCTTTGGTATTATTCCATACTCCATAACCTTCCATATGCTGATTCCCGCAGTATAAGAAATTTGTATTGCATTTATCCCTACCAATATCCTTACAAGCATTCTGCCAGCAAGTATCATTTCGTTCTACGGCTACCCAGTACCAGAATGCCCCTACTATCTGAATCATTCATCCAAAAAAAAAAAAAACACAGATCAAAATATAATTACACAGGTAATCATATTTGTTAAAGAACAGATTAGAGCGAAAATTGTGACCTAGAGATCAAAAGATGGCCTAAATCAAAGAAGTGGAGAACAAATAACAACAGGTTTTATTAGTGCAATAAAGATGCATATTGATAGGGACTTACATGACTACAAAGCATATATAATACCAAATAATATGCGGCTCCAGCCCAAGCAGTTTCAGCAAAGACACCTGTTGTCCTTTTCATTTCTGATGTTAAGGGTATAACTCTAAGAAATCGAGGGATATACTGAAACAAGACGATGAAAAACAAGGCCTCTTTTGTTGCTAGCACTTCTGAACCATGAAGAAATCGCCAAACAACAATCTGCATTTATGAACAAAATAATGAGAAAACAGCAGGTGCTTTTGATCAGCCACGTTGCAACTACGATGTCATGCAGCAATGATAGCTCATCAACATTATTCTCAGGTAGAGTTAACTACTACTCCCTAATATGACAATGCACATATAATCTTAACTTGGACATCCTTAATCAGCATATTAAGCACTTGAAGGAAAACAATATTCAACCAGATTTTTACTTAAAAAAATCCTATGGATGTTATACTCATTCTGTATTAGGAATTGAGAATATTTAAATTGGCCTTGCCCTACATGCGTTCAAGGTATTACCTATGTGAATTAACAGTAGCCAATGATGATAGAAAAAAATGCAATGAAAAAATTACTTTAACATAGTCCATATATGCAACACAAACCATCAGTTGCTCCCATGTTTCACACTTTAAATAACAGAATACCGCAGTAAAGAGTGTGTGAATGTGAAAGAAAAAAGAAGCATGTATACAAAGAAAGTTAATACACATAAAGCAGACAATAATGAAGCAAAACAAGAAGTAAGAATGAACAATACTACAACATCAGATGGAATACAAATAAAATTGTGGCTCACCAAACATGGATACATGAGAAGGAAAAAAATCAATAAAGAAAGATATAATGCAAGAAACATAGTGCTAGATGCATTAGAACAAATGATAATATGCAGCATTCTGCTATTGAATACTGAAGGAAACAACTGTTAAGACCTGTGGTAATGGAAGCACAGCAAGAAAATCAAGGAAGAAATATTGCAGCATGTATCGCTTGGCTATTCGTGCAGGATCAATCACAAGTTCACCTCGTCCAAAAACTCGAGAAGACGGGGCAATGTAAGCAGTACGGAACTGAAGAGCCATGCGGATAAGATAAAAAGCATCTATAATCGTCCGCAGAGTGGTTGCAGTGACTGCTAAACTTTTATCAATAGTGATACACTTTTCCGGATCATTAATAACAGGAAGAAAAAAAAATAGAGGGTCCACTGATACAGCCAGAATACATGATATGAAAAATAATTTATTGCATAGCAAGAGGAATTTATCCTGAGGATCAAATATTTTCTTTTCTGATACTTTAAGATCCTCAGGAAACACGACTCGAGAAACCCCAAATCCAAGTGAGCGACCAATTGACTTAAGTCCTTCAGATCCCTTTCTGATCCCTCTCTTGAAAGATCTAGATGTTGTATTGTTTGCATGGCCAGAACGACCTAACCCCTCAATGTTAAACCCACAATTTTTCAATCCTGAAGCAGAGGGTGATGATGATCTAGAGTCCAAGTCATCCAACCTGGAGAAAATAGAAAGAAAAACTTAAAGATGATATGTCTTCACCTAAAATAATTTACCCAACAGCAGTAGCTATCAGCCTTAAACTCTAACCACAAGAGATAGAGAAGTGGGGAATAGAACATTCAGAATAATGCTTTGGTACCTGACAAACTTCTCCCTTTGTCCACTCATATACTGAGCTTTATGACCACAATCAAACATTTTTTACAATAGAGTGCATAAATACATCCTGCAATCCAGCAACAACGATTCAATCAAGTGTCAAGCAATTAGAGAAGTTTCTTATGCTATCATTCATGATCCAGCAGTTAAGCAGCTACAATTCCAGAAGATAGCAAAGCAAAGAAAATTGTAAATGTTTGAACAGAATAAGGAGGAAGCACAAACCTATTTTCTCGTAAGACCAATCAAATTTATGATCGCAAGAAGTAACATAACTGCATATAATTTATGTCTGTGGTTTCTAAGAGATTTCAACGCTATAATTGGAGAAACAAATTCCCATCATTCAATCCTTTCAAGCGGAGTTCAGTTCCAGTTGAAATAATTTGGTGAATTAAATTTAAACTCATACTCAACAAATGCTCCAGAAGACCCTAAATTTAAACATCACTCAGATGTTTAGCGTTATACACTTGTTGAAGAAATGAACTAGTCCATATTTCTCAAAATCACAAATTATCAGCCTCCTTCAAAATTTCAACTAGCCATATGCCTCTACAATCGCTATTTAGAAGCTAAACATAATTTTTACCCATACGCATAATTACCAAAAGCTGAAAATTTCATCTCTTTATCTACCGATCAAGTAACAACTATAATTTCAATAAAAATCTCTACCTTTCCTGATCCGTCTATCTTTACCAAGTTATTTTGCTAGAAATCGATTAAGCTAAACCTAATTGAAACCGACACACACCTCTTCCACTAAAAATCTCCACCTTTCCTAATTTTTCTATTTTTAGCAAGTTAAATTGCTAGAAATCGAGCAAATTCTCTACCTATACTACTGGATCCCAACAAATGGCCGCAAAAAATAGCTTGTCCTTTTCAAGTATTAACCAAGCTTTCAATCTATTAAAGAATCAAATTTACTATCCTTAATTAACCGCTTAATCGAACGGAAAGTTCACTCAAAGTAACGAACGACTAATTAGAAAGCAGAGTTGACTTCTAGATTCGAAACTCTTAGCTAAAACTTCAACTCATATAAACCATACCAACAAAAAAATTTGAATAAATTACAAAGAAAAAAGAAGAAAAATATCATAAAATTTTCAAACTATAAAGAAAATTTAAGAACTCATAAAAAAATAAAAAAATTCAGTACATAATTATAAAATTATCTAAAATAAATTTAGTTAATATGAGGAAGAAAACTTACAGAGAAATCCTTCAAATTTACTTCAAAAATGAATTAAAAGCTTCCTAATAATGTAAAAACAAAACAGATTTACAATTAAGCGCGACTGAAGAAGAAGAATGTGGGAGAAAAAACATGAAAGACAGACGCGAAGATAATATTTACCGAAAATGGACGAAGAGAGAAACGGAGTCAAATTGGGAAATGTCCAAATGGTCCCCTTTAGCCTTTAGTTCACCTTATTTTTATGGTTAAATTCTGCTACTAGTCCCTGTATTATGCGTGAAATGTGAAATTAGTCCCTTGAATTTGGTATTTTTACTTACCCCTCACCAAATAATAGTCCTTAATTTTAATTTTTTCTATTTCCAAAATTTGGCACCGCAAACATATTATCACATTTTTAATATGGTGTAATTTATAATTTTTGCATATTATTCACAAAAAAGCCAATTAATTGATTTAACTATTGTCATTTGAGTTAAAAGTTAAAATTGAAATTTTGGAATTAAAAAAGCTAGGGACTAAGAATGATACAATTAGAGAATAATGATTAAATCTACAATTTTACTCATTGTACAAGATTAATAATACAATTTAACCAACCATATTTGACTACTACTATGTGAATCAAGACTGAAAGTTTAATTTTCGAAAAGCAGCGTGACCAAAATTGACCTTATTAGAAAGTATAATTAAATTTGATGAAATTAAAGTATAAGGATTAAATTCATAATTTATGCATAGTACATGGACTAATAGCATACTTTAACCTATTTTTACCGTATGAATGGCCAAATCATGAATTAAGCAATGCTTTTAATAGAGTAACACAACACAATCTTGATTACATTATAAAGCAAATAAGGTTGAAGGAAAAAAGGAATTTATTTTGAGTTAATATTAGATAAGCGAAATCTGATTCCGAAGTTTCTGATTTTTTTTTGTAAAAATTAATCACTCATCATGTTCAGTTCACACTGTATACAAAATAAATTCGAATATGTTTTTAATTATTACTGGCTAGCTAGTTAAGAAATACATGTAAAAATAATGTTAACGTTTATGAATGAGAGGTGACATGTTTCTCTTATATAATTTTAAGGTTATTTGGAATGATGAAAGGCGATAAGTTTTCTAAGAATTTAATTAGTGGAGAAGAAATGTCCACGATTGGTATTGTACAAGAATATGATTACTTCAGATATATAAACCCTTAAATATTAAATCGAACATTAAAACTAAATTCAGGTATCAATATCAAACCATGCACCTTCTTGCAAGGGGGCCAAATATGTTGGAAAAAGTAACATTTATGTTTGATGCAATACTTGTAGCCTACGTGCATGTGTTGTCAACATGCAGCCATCATAGCACTAACATTGTGCTGCAGAAGCCGGTAAAGCTACCTGCAAAATAACATGTAACGTTAGCCAGGCTGACCGGAAAGCACAAATCTAGATGTAAAGAAAGTTCAAACAGCATAAGCTATTAACCTTGGCAACATTTGCTGATTTTCAAACTCCATTGACACCAACAAAAGACAACCACATATGGATTATGCTATTAAGGAGCTAGAGATGGCCTTAGCTAGATTTTTTTTGTTAAATTCTACTTTTGGTCCCTGTATTTTACGAAAGTTGTAGATTTAATCCCTTTGATTTGGTTATGTTTAATCCCTGTACTTTCAAAATTTAAAATTTTAGTCCTCATCAAATGATAATGATCAAATTCATTAAGATTTACTATTTCTAAAATATGATATGGTAAACATATTATCATATGTGTAATGCCATGTTAGTTTGTTATTTTCACATATTACTCACTAAAAATCCAATTAGTGGATTAATGACTACCATTTGTGTCAAGACTGAAATTTCAAAATTCGAAAAGTATAGAGACTTAGAATGATCCAATTGGATAATATGTGCTAAATATACAACTATACGCATAGTACAAGACTAGTAATTGAATTTAACCAAAACGGCTTAATTGTTACTGTCTGAGTCAAGACTAAAATTTCAAAACTTGAAAAGTCAAGGGACTAAAATTCATCCATTCAAAAATTATAAAGAACTAAAATTGATGAAGTTAAAGTATAAAGACCAAATCCATAATTTTTGTAAAGTACAGGGACTAATAACACAATTTAATCTATATTCTTTGAGTATATGTGTTTTTATATATGTGATTAATACTTACTATACTTTTTTACCTCACAATCAGCCTTAAAAAATTGTTACATGGTTTGTATGGGCAGTACGGTGCAGTGCATTTAGCTTACTTTTTGTCTCATACTACAGTATTGCTATAGTATCTAATTTCACAGCTACCGCTGTTTTTCACACATAAACACACCCACCATCCAAACCCACCCTTAATCCAATTAGTTCTAGTTTGTTAGCTTTAGCCCATTTGTGCGGTAATAATGTGGTAACTCAAACTTGTATTTGTAATTGTACTATATTTGTTATACTTAAAAAAAAATACATAATAAAATATCTTAATTCGGCCCTAAAGTCGAGTGTGAAGATCCGTCATCGATTAATGGGCTTCTTCCATTGCAGCCTGCACATCCCTATGTTTCCTTGGCAGCAGCATTCATTAGTACGTACGGATCCAGCCCAAATGTATGTCAACAAGAACTGGCAACGTAATCATCACCATTCATTACACTATAATCACGAAAAATGGACGATCCAGAATGCCTGTGATTGAAGATTATTATTAGCATCCTTATATTTTTTTTCCCCGTGAAATTTTCCACGAAAAAGAGCGATCTGTTATTATTTGTTTTCATCTCCATAAACTGACATCCAATCTCAAAAAAACTCTTGGGAGTAAAAAGGTTCTTTGTTTTCTGTGATTTGTTTAATTTAATCACTTTGGTTTAATCTTGAAAACACCCACCAGACATGCCTTCACGTTGCGAAATTTGCTGCGAACTGTTGATCGCCATTTTGCTCCCTCCTTTAGGAGTTTGCTTAAGGCACGGTTGTTGCACCGTAAGTAATTAAATTATATTTGTTGGATTCAAAATAAAATCTGGGTTTTGATGTTGTTTTGTTTTGTTTTTTTGGTGGGGGTTTGCAGGCAGAGTTCTGCATTTGTTTACTGTTAACGATACTGGGATATATACCAGGAGTAATCTATGCTCTTTACGCCATTGTTTATGTGGATCGGGATGAGTACTTCGACGAGTACCGGCGTCCACTTTATTATTCCAATGCTTAGCTATCACCCCAACAACCCCTTCTTCAATTATCTCCCTCTTTTTTGTTCTTTGTTGGATTTTAAAAGTGCTTGTTTTTAATTTAACTTCACTTTTGCTGGTTTTGCTTAATCATGTGTGTGTGTGTGAAATGATGTATAGTAGCAACATGTGACTGTTTTTCCTCGGATTTTGAGTTTAAGCCTTGGGATGAGATAAAAACAGAGATATCAGTGAAATCAATTATTGTTTATTCAAACTAAACTATAGTTATGAGGTTTCAATTTGTAGCTGACATTTTAAACATGATATAGATATTATTGATGTGCAGGAAGAAGAGAGAATGTGGGAGAGGCCAGGGTAAGGTTAAAAAGAGGATTGAGGTTCACACTAATACTGCAGAGAGTCTCTGATGAGTAGGAGTTATAAACACATATATTAGTATATGCCTTTTTTGATACAATGTTTAGAACAACTCATAATTCTTTCTTAACTCTTAAATAAGAGGATAATATGCTTCAGCACACTCAAATTTATATTCTCTTTTATTGACAATAATATCAATAGCACGTGAAGTCAGGGAAGATCTTAACTTATAGCTAAGTAGTAAGTCATGGTGAGATGATAAGGTCTCCAATGGGGTGAGGTGGAGCCTGGTCAGTTCCGGTAGGAATGTATATAATAGATATATATATATATATATATATACACTTCAAACACGACCGGTAATGTATTAATATTATATTTTTCCTCATTGAGCAAAACATATGAATAACTTGAACATAAGCAAGATACAAACCCGATGCATGGAAGCATTATACTTCAATAAAAACCAAAGCTGGAATCAAAAGAAGAAGATAGTGGCGAGGTGGAAGCCAATTAGCAAGAGGTATCTAAGCATAAGTGGTGAGGATTTGAGAAGTAAAGAGTTGGCTCCACTCTTTCTGGCACGAGGCCGAAGAAGGTCCCCGCCGCCGTAGGTTCCTTTCCCTTTTTTGTTTTCTTCACCTGCATCCTCCCTTGCGTTAATTTCTTCCTTATGTAATGTCTTCAACATTCTTCCATGCCTTTTAAATACATCTGCATTTTTTTTTAAAAAAAAATCATAATCAATACTATTTTATATTATTATGACTCAAATATCATTTATTTGGAGTCAACCAAACTCTTAATGGGTCGATATTATTTTCAAATCGAGTCGAGATTTTGTCTCCCAACTTCAATATCGAGAGCTCAAACCTAAGATAAGATGTGCAAAATAATAATGCCCCGTCGGATTGGCTTTTCAACCCCTTAATGGGTTGACTCAATTATACGAATGTGAGATGGATAACGTACTTTTGTTGAGTTGTTTTCCCTCCATCAATGGGTTGACATAATGATGACCTGAAACTTTTGATGATGAGATGAACGGCACAGCTTCACTTGAGGAGTGTACGAGAGAATTGTTAGAACAAATGACGACGACGAAGAAGAAGAAGGGCAGCCATTTAACAACTCTTCTCTTCATGTTTTGGAATATAAAATCTCAAGTCCTTGTTGGCTCTTGCAAATTTTTTAGCCACTTGTTTCTTATTTTGCTTTGGACTGATTATTTATAGGCATTCATAAAGGAAAAATTAAATAACTTTTTTTTTCTGATTAAAGTCAAAAGAGATTATTCTCTTTGTTTTTCATTAAATCAAGGAATAATATATATACCTCAAGAAAGTTTTAAATTCACACAAATGGAGATGGTATAATTAAACCCAAATCTCACAATTTGATTTAAATGATTCCATGAAAATTAATTTGCAAAATTGTACTATCTATATTATTATTATTAGAATTTTGACTAAATGTCAAAAATTAATCATTACCAATTAAATTTTAAAAAATATAAAATTATTATCTTTTAAAAAGTGATAAATATTATTACGAGGATGTTTTAATTTATTTTATAAAATTTATATAAAAAAGTCAATCTAAAAGACTAATATATATATATAAATACACAAGTCTGTTACCCTAGTACGTCTCTGTCTGCTATTTGGCAAGTTTTTAGGTTTTCTTGTTTCAAGTTCGATTTTTTCAGCCAACAATTCTGAAATTTCTCTTAAAAGTTTCAAAACAGTCTTCTTTGTCAACGTTCTGTTCTTCTAATACCTATATATGGAAGTCGATTTTGCAGATCTAACTCTAGAGGAAAAAGAAGAAGCAGTCCTGCAAATACAATCAGATACAAATTCGATAAGAAAGGAAGAAGGTTTTAATCTGGTAGGATGTTTTCTTACAGCAAGTATTATTCACTTTCTAGCAATGAAAAGTACCATGGCTAATTTATGGCATCCAGTTAGGGGTGTGCAAGTTCGTGATTTGGGGGAAAGAAGGTTTTTGTTTCAATTTTTTCATGTTATGGATATGGATAGAGTTCTAAAGGGGTCACCTTGGACATTTAATAATCATTTGTTGCTACTGCAAAAATTACAATGGGGAAAGGATCCATTAAAAATTCCTTTAATTTTTACACCTTTCTGGGTACAAGTTCATGACATTCCCATCGGTTTTTTTTCTGAAAATTTGGCAATGCAATTGGGAAATTTTATAGGAAAGTTTCTGGAGTACGACAGTTCAAATTTGGGTAAGGAGAACAGAAATTTTCTACGAGTAAGAGTCCAAATGGATATCTGACACTCTCTTAGAAGGAAAAAACAAGTCATGTTCCATAGTAATTGTTCCTACGTCAGTTTTAGATATGAAAGACTGACTCTCTTTTGCTTCTTTTGTGGACGTCTAGGTCACAGTGGCTTCTTTTTGTGAAGCTAAAATGGAATTAGGGGTAGAAATTATTGAGATGGTTGGGATTTATCTTTGCGTGCACAATCAAAAAGAGCCCAAGCAATGAATAGTGTCTGGCTAAGAGAGGAAGGAGGAGCGGTGGGTGTAGTCAATGCGAATGATAATCCTAGAGGGTATGGAAGATGGGGTGGAGACAGAAGATTTGGGAATATTGATCCTGTCTTAGGTTTCAACCTAGAAGGTAAAAAGGTTTCCTCAAGAACAGAGAGAGAAAACATGATAAGGGGGCAAAATCAAATGGCGATGGACCAAGATCTATAGATTGAGGTGGTTATAGGGGAAGAGGGAAAGAAAAGAGCTAGAGGGGACCTTGAAGATAGCAATAATATGGAAGGTAGAAATAAGAGAATCTTTGAAGAAAATCATCAAATATCAGCTGCTGCCAGGAGGCAAGCCGACCGGTCGCAATGAAAATTCTAAGTTGGAATGTCCGAGGTTTGGGGAATCCCCGGGCAGTTCGAAAACTTCGGCATTCGATGAAGTTACATTATTCCCAAGTGGTCTTCTTTATGGAGACAAAAATAAACAAGTTCAAGATGGAAAAAGTTAGAAAGAGGTGTGGTTATCAGTATGGTATTGATGTTGATTCAATTTGTTCGAGAGGTGGATTAAACTTAGCATGGCGAGGGGGTGTGAACATAGCACTACAAAGTTTTTCAAAACGTCATATTGATGTGGTTATTGAAGAAGTAGATGAAGGAAAGAAATGGAGATTAACAGGTTATTATGGATCTACATACATAAATGACAGAGAGGAATCATGGAATCTGTTGAGGATATTACATCGGCAGGGAGAGCATCCATAGCTGGTGTGTTGTGATTTTAATGAAATATTATATGGTTTCGAGAAGAAAGGAGGACTACCTAGAGAAGAGAGAAGAATGAAAAAATTTCGACATGTGTTAGAAGATTGCAATTTGGTGGATTTGGGTTACTTAGGAAACTGGTTTACTTAGGAAAGAGGCAATCTACCGGAAACAAATATTCAAGAAAGGCTTGACAGAGGAGTTGCTACGGAGGAATGGAGTTCCTTATTCCCAGATTCCCTAATTCAACATCTTCCACATTCTTTGTCAAATCATTGCCCACATCTTATAAATACAGAATATAAATAGAGAAGGCAGATAAAAAGAAGTTTGAAGCTTGGTGGGTCTTAAAAGATACTTTTTTTGATAAAGTTAGAAATATTTAGGAAGATTCTACAGGTGATCTCCTGAACAAGCTGGAAATCATGAAATGAGGTTTAGAGAGATGGGCAAATCAGATTCGAAGAAATAGAAAAATAAAAAAGGAAGTTCTTAATTCAAAATTGGCAACGTTACTTGGAGCTGAGCGAAATGATGAAAACCTGACAAAAATTATAGATGCAAAAATTCACCTGAATCTTGAGATTGATAAGGATGAAAGTTATTGGGAACAGAGGGCTCGAATAAATTGGCTGAAACTTGGAGACAGAAATACATCGTTTTTTTCACAAGCAAGCAACACAAAGAAGTAAGTGCAATCTTATTCACAAATTACAGTTTGAAGATGGTAGGGAGACAAAGGAGAGTAACGAGATGGAGGAGATTGCTCGTTCGTATTTTATGAAGTTATTTTCAGCGGGAAGACAATATAATAATGATAGAATACTGCTAGGAATTGAAGCGTGCGCCTCTGATGAAGATAATTATAAATTGAAGGCCAGATACACGAAAGAAGAGATATGGGAAGCTTTATCAGAAATGGGTCCTACAAAAGCTCTAGGAGAGGATGGACTACCAGCCATATTTTACCAAAAATGTTGGCCGATCATTAGGGAGGATGTCTCAAATTACTGCCTTCAAAAATTGAACGATGGTATGGATTTACGCTCGATCAATAAAAAAATATTGTGTTGATACCAAAAATTCAGAATCCCTCTAATATTTCTCAATTCAGGCCAATTAGCTTATGCAATGTGATTTACAAATTAATAGCTAAAGTTATAGCTAATCGGCTTCGGGTAGTGATTCATAAATGTATTGATCTAGCACAAAGTGCCTTTGTTCCAGGGAGGTTGATTACTGATAATGTGTTACTTGCTTATGAAATTTTGCATACTTTAAAAAACAAGGTCGGACGAAAAGGGCTTATGACAGTGAAACTAGATATGAGTAAGGCATACGACAGGGTTGATTGGAATTTTGTGGAGAGGGTAATGAAGAAGATGAGATTTGATACAGGATGGGTTGATATGATAATAAAATGTGTATCTACAATATCATATTCTGTGGTTTTTAATGAGAATGCAAGTGAAAGTTTTATTCCATCTAGAGGTCTTAGACAAGGGGATACTTTAAGCCCTTTCTTATTTTTATGTTGTGGGGAAGGACTCTCGAGTCTTATGAGGCTGGCGAAAATAGAAAACATTCTAAAAGGAGTCAAAGCTAGTCGAAGGGGTCCAGCTATTTCTCATTTACTCTTTGCAGATGACTGTATCTTATTTGCAGAAGCTACAGAAAGTGGAGTGTATTCTTTGAAATAGATTTTGATGGAGTACGAGATGAATTCAGGCCAATGTGTCAATTATGATAAGTCGACTGTTTTCTTTAGTACTAACACACAAGAGGGGGAAAGAATGTGTAACACCCCCAATCCCGAACCATCGTCGGAACAGGGTTACGAGGCATTACCGGATATATCAGACAATTTAAAAAAAAATTCTAAAAAAAAAAATTCATAGTATAACTTTAATAACTAATCCCTATAATGAACTTTCAAAGTCTAAAGTCTGAATTAAAAGTGAAATAGGACTCGTTTAAGTATTTCAGAATATATTTTGTTTAATATAAATTTCGGCAGCATTTCTGCTTATTATCATATAATACCCCCTGTAAATTTAAACCGTATTCATTTCAATCATAACCAATTCAACCAATTCATTTCATATATTCAACTTGATTATATAATTTTCATAATAAAACCCTAATTTATAATTTCTTCCAAATTAATCCCTATAGTAGAAAACTCATAGCTTACCTTACAATTTAATCCTTTTACTAATTCTAACTTAGATTTCATTTAATTTAATCCATAATTCATTTTTTTTCTTCAACATCAACTATATTTAAAAACCTAAAAACTCTCAAAATATCAACTTAGTTTCATCAAAATCTTGCTTTAAAGCTTCTAAAATATCAAAATTAAGAGAAAATGGCTAAATTGACTTACCTTTTAAAGCTTAAAGCTTCAAATCCCTAATTTCTCCTTTTTCTCTTCTTTCTTTCTTTTCTTTCCCTATGTCTAAATGCTCTGTTTCTTTTCTGCTTTCTTTGTTTTGTTTCTTTTCTTATTTCTTTTATTCTATTTACTTTATGTTATAATAATATAATATATAATAATTACTTTAAATTAATTTAATATAATTTATTACTAATATGTATTTTTTATAATTAAAATCTAAGTAAAAATCTTAGATTTTTATCTCATATGCCGCCTCAACTTATGCTAAATGGCATATTTGCCATTTTGATCCTTTTTACTTTCTTTTAATCTATAATTAAACTTTCACTCTTTATTCAATTTGATCCTTTTTCCTAATTGCTTTAAATTGAGCTAAATTCACTAAATAAAAATCTAATCAGACACACTATTAGACTCATAATTTCTCCTAATAATTATTTACTAACTCGATTTACTAAGACGAAGGCCCGATAACACATTTTTTTTCGGTGCCCACGGAATTTGGGTCGTTACATTTGGCAGTCTCACAGATACTTGCAGTAAGAAGATCAAATGATCCAGAAAGATATCTGGGGCTCCCTAGTATGGTGGGAAGGAAGAAGCGATCGTCTTTTCAAAATTTGAAGGATAGATTTAAACAACGAGTTGATAATTGGAGTACTCGATATTTGTCACAAGGAGGAAAAGAAGTTTTTATTAAAGTTGTACTCCAAGCTATTCTAACATTTACCATGGCGTGTTTTTTACTTCCTAAGACTCTTTGTATGGAATTGGAGGGAATAATAGCTAAGTTCTGGTGGCAGAAAATTTGAAATAGAAAAGGTATCCATTGGTGCGCTTGGAAAGATTTATGTTTATTGAAGGAAGATGGTGGCCTTGATTTTCGAAATTTTGCAAAATTTAATGTGGCGTTATTAGTAAAACAGGGATGACGTCTTATTAATTTTTTAGGTTCATTATTAGCGCGTGTGTTAAAAGCAAAATATTATCGTAACTCGAATTTTTATGAAGCTCGGTTAGGAAATTTACCTTCACTTACCTGGAGAAGTGTCTGGGCTGCGAGAGGGCTCCTAGAAAAAAGAATATGCTGAAGGGTTGGAAGAGGAGATAAAATTTCCGTTTGGGATGATTTGTGGATTTCAGGAAGCGAAGCAGATAGAATTCTGAATCATAACAACAATGGAAACGTTAAGTTAGTGTCGAATTTAATTGATGCCAATAGTAAAACCTGGAAAACAGAAGTGGTAAGAAATACCTTTTCAGATGATACAGCGGAGAAAATTTTGCAGATCCCACTTGCGGAATTGGATCATGAAGATTTGCAAGTATGGCGAGGGGAGTTCTCCGTTAGGAGCGCCTATAAACTATTACAGGAATCTAGCCAGGATCCTAATACTATTAATTTACATATTGAAACAAAGAACTTCTACAGGAAATTATGGCAACTTAACATCCCAAAAAAATCCAAATTACAACATGGAGAATATCTTGGAATTTCATCCAGTCTTTGGTAAACCTCAAAATCAAGCGGGTCATCACAGAAGTCCAATGCCCTAGATGTCGCCAAGAAGAGGAAGATTGCTGTCACATTTTTCAATAGTGTTATGCAACAATCGAGGTTTGGAATCAGTTAAAGCTAATATGGATACTGAATCATAATAACCTTAGTATGTGGGAATGGTTAGCATGGATATTTGAAAAAGGGAACAAAGAACAGGTTCGGCTCTTCTGCTGTGGACTTTGGTTCATCTGGTTCAGCAGAAACTCTCTATTATACTAGAAAAAATCTCTAATAGGTTTAGAAATAGCAAGGAAAATCAAGAATTTTATTGAAGAATTGGACGCAATAAAAGGAGAAAGAAGTATTCCTCAGTTTGCTGGAAAAACTCACTAAATACCAAGTAGGGGAAGAGCAATAGTTCAATTCGACGCGGCTTTTGACAGACACTTGCTCAGATTGGCTACTGGTCTACTCGTCCAAAAAGAGAATAGGGAAATCTTAGCATCGAAGGCAGTCATTCACTCCAAAGTTGCATCCCCATTCACGGCAGAGGCACATGCAAGTTTACAGGCGATGAAATTAGGGATCTTTATGGGTTTAAATAGAGTGATGATAATGGGTGATTCAAAAACAGTTATTAAAAAATGTCAAAGCAAAGATATAGATAAATCAGTTATGGGAGCAATTATCAGAGATATTCAAAGCCAAACTGTTGGATTCCAGGAGATTGAGTTTATATTCATCCCCAGAACAAAAAATAGTTATGCTCATACTATTTTAAAAGAGGCCCTAAAGAAAGGAGAAAGCTTTTACGTGTTGGGAGGACTTCCAGATTTCGTCCGTCAAGCGCTGGAGATTTCTCGGCAAAGCATCTAGAATGAAAGAGGAGAGAAATGAAAAGGCGAAGAGGAAATGACAGAGTGAAAATTGAATAAGGTAGCAGAAAAGTAATCTAAAGTTTTTTTGGAAACCTGCTATCATAAATGCTGGGTCGATGGATGTGAAAGGGCATAAGAAAAGTGGTATCCAGCTATTTGATTTGACTGGAATTTGAAATTTGATTTGCATACTATTTTAGTCCGGTTACTTCCGGATAAAATTGGGTTAGGTTGTTAGTTTTGTTAGGCTTTATTTCTGCTTTTGTTTCCTTTTGCTTTTTTTGTTTATATTTTGGACTAAGGCCCAAATATTTGTTTGTCTTATAATTTTATTAAATAAGAAATCCAGTCAGATTATTCAAAAAAAAAGACTAATATATATATATATAAGAAATTATTTTTTGGACTCTTTCCACCACATCATCCTGGTCTCTTTCCAATTATTTTATAACATTCCAGTAATTTTTTTTCCATATTATTGACATATAATTTTGGTTTTTTTTTTTTACTAGAATCCTGAAACATGAACCATCCCAAGCCTTAAGTACAAAATCTTGAACTCGAACCTTGAATCTCAAGCTATGGGTTTAAGGTTTGGGATCGAAGTTTAGGGTTTGAGTTTGGAGTATGGAGTTTGAATTCAGGGTTCAAGTTTAAGGTTTAGGTTTGAAGTTCGGGGTTCAAGTTCAAGGTTCAGGGTATGTGTCAATTACATGACAAAAATTGTTGAAAGGCCATTAAAATTAGAAAAAGACCATGAATAATGTGATGGGAAGAATCCATAAAATAATTTTTCATATATATTCATACACTCACATTATCACAAAATCTGGTGTAACACAAAATAAAGTTTATTAAATTGATAAATATTTTTAATAATGTTAACCATGTTTATGATTTATTTTATGTTAAAATAGAATCATTCACTCAATGAACCAAAATTTTTTGAAAATTAAAGAAGAGATCAATTTTTTTTTCTCAATAAAAAAATAAATTAATTAAAAAATAGCAGCAAAGATGCTACTATAGTCGCGAATGTTGAAAAGCAGAAATATGAATTTTGAGCTCCCAATGTTTCAAATAAAAGCTTGCTTGAGAATTTTGAAAATTTCTCCTCCTCTGTTTGTTTTTTGTCCATTAAATATTAAGCAAGGCTTAAAGAGGATTTCATTTCAGCCCTTTCAAATAAAAGCTTGCTTGAGATGATTGCCAGTGAAAGAATAAAGGAAACTTTATTTATTTTCATCTCAAAGAATCTAATAAATCCACTTTAATAATTAAAAAACTATTTTTTGTTTTATTTATTTTTAATTTTTCTGTTAAAAAATATCGATTAAAAATACTTATGATTTCTTAACGTCATTTTTAAAAGCGAAATAGTCTATCGTTAGTGTATCAAATAATTATTTTTATTTAATCATGTTTTTTTTTAAACTCCAAAAGCGAAATCATCGTATAGGCAAACTAATGTAGCAAATAATATCTTTATTTGATTTATTATTATTTAATTAGCGAAAGATCTAAGCGAATCAGATGCATATCTAATTGCTTAGTCACTCTGGGAAAGAGTTTTTCTCTTTTTCTTTTATATATCAACAATTATAATTGGAATTAAGTATTATAAAGCACAATTCAATTAATCTGGACCAGAATAAATCTATTAAGCTAATCACCGAAAATAAGATTAATGTTTTCTTAAGTTGAAATTAGTGTTATACTAATAATTAATTAATAAACATTTTTACAGCACTTTTGAAAAATACTCTTCAATCGTAACAGCAATGGAGAATTAGGCCTTAGTTGATTAGAGATGTTGTCTACAGTGACTTTTAGTTGAAATAGATTTTGGAATTTTAACCCAACTTGATGCTTATTGGCATTGGTGAGGATTCTGAAGTCTAAGTGAGAAATGAAGATCACCAACTGTCTATTTTAAGACAGAATTCTCTTTCTAAAGTATGGACTGGCTTTACCACAACACAAAAATGTTAGTCTATA
Source organism: Gossypium bickii (assembly GCA_025503065.1). Taxonomy (NCBI): domain Eukaryota; kingdom Viridiplantae; phylum Streptophyta; class Magnoliopsida; order Malvales; family Malvaceae; genus Gossypium; species Gossypium bickii. The sequence goes on from CP106709.1 coordinate 7,089,370, forward strand.
GGAGACGCAAGTGAGTTAGATTGTAGGAGGACCCTTGGATACTGAAATTGGGGCTTTTGCATGATCATGCTGTGGACGATACTCGAGTGTGTGATGTGATTGATGAATGATGACAATGGTTGCCTTTTCGCACATTGCTGTGGATTGTGTTGCAAGAGTGACTTCTTACCAATTTCGAACGGTGTTGCCATTTATGTGGAGCTGCCATGGAGACTAACTTGCATCCTCTTTGGGAATGTGTTTGTGTAAGGTCTGCACGGGTTAAGGTTGATTCTAATAAAGGTACAAAATAGTTTCATCTCTAGCTCACTTTGCAAATTGGTTGATAAGAGAACAATGAAAATGAATTCAATCTAAACATTGCATCAACTTGATGCTATTCCAACAAGACAGCTGGTGTGCCGATGCTATGTTGAGAGATTGTTGGGAGCCGGCATGCATGTAGTGGTCTTGGTATTCAATACAAATTAGAATGTTTCAGTACTAGTTGGTTGGGGTATTTCGGCCCTTGGATGGGTGAAAATGAATACTAATGGAAGGATTGGCATGGCTACCGGCTATGCAAAAAGTACGGTAATAAGAAGTAAAAAAAGTTAATTTAAAAATGAAAAAGGTTAAAATTTAAATTTAAAAGGAAGCTCGTTATTAATTACTTTATTAACAAATAACCTTAAAATAAAGTTCACACGATTTAATTTATCAATAACATTAAAAATTAGAAAAATCTAATTATAATTAACAACCACACAAGTGAGAATTATTAATTTATACCGTATCACGTACTTACATTGTATGAATTGCATATTTAGTTTATACCCAATCATACTATTTCTCCAACTCTTGGTTGTCTTTTCAAGTGTGAGAAATACTATCACCACCAACAATAACCTGACTCTATTACCTAAATGATGTGATCCAAAAATTGTTCACGAAAGAGAAGAGAGAATCAAGAGATGGAGAAAGAGGGGAGAATTGAGGAATGGTTTCTTTTGTGGGTAATAGAGTAACCACCCCCATCTTTAATACCCAATCACTACATATCAATAGGAAGGGCATCTAGCTGATTGGCTATGGTCGGAACTTCGGCACTGTCTCAGTCATTACAAGCAGAATTGAAAGCCATATCAGTCCTACGAAATGAAAGAGCTAGAAAGCGACTAGCATAGAAAATAAATAATTTGGCGGCGGCCTAGCTTAGCTTAGCTAATAGCCAGTAACAAATTAAATTACATATTAATCTTTGGTTTCTTATCTTAGACTTAGTGGCTGAATAGTTATCTCATTACCCATCGACTGGAACACATCATCCAACTTTAAAATGTGTTTATATTTTTATATTTTTCAATATATTTTTACAAAGTTTAGAGTTAATTAGATTTAGTATTATCTTCGTTAGAAAATTTGTCTCTCAATTTCATTGAAGCAAAAATACTTTAAGAACTGCCTTAATTGAAGAGGCCGCCATCGATGAAATTTAAACCCATACCTTAAATAAATTTTATGTATCATCTGAATCTAAATAAATTTATTTTATATGATCAAGTTTACAAATAAAAGCCATCATGTAATTGAATTAGCTTCATGGCTAGCTTTTGCTTATATAAATTTTATGTGCATACTCGTGCTTTATTTTATATTTAAAGACGGTGGTGTCAGAAAAACATAGGAGATAAAGAAGAAAGTAGAGTTAAAAAAGGTTATAGTTAAAATATTCAAAAATATTTAAGTTATTATCACACGTTGTCTGTTTTTCTTAGGTGTCTATCTACATAAAATATATAATACGCACTCATCATCATCATCGTCACCATCATAGATTATATATAATATATCTATGTATCCTCTGGTTTATCACATTGTGACTCCAAAACCAGAATGTGAAAACTCTTGAAAGAAAGAAACATCCAATATCATTTATATATATTCTCAAATAACCTATAATTTCAGTAGTAAAATAATGAAAACCAGTTTTAGCAGCCATAAGCTTCCGAAACCTATACCCTACCACTCCAGGATACTCATCACCTCACCACCATGCATAATAGAAAAATTAATGGAAAACCAGCAATGCAAGTATGCTCGTGCAACCCAATACCTTATGTTAATCTGTGTATATCTATATACATATATCAGTGTGTGACAGCCGCCCCACGACCACCCACATTAAAAAAAGAGAGTCAAATGGGCTAAACTCAAGCATGCTGCTTCGATCTAAAGTATAAATAGGGTTGGAACAGAGAAGTTTATCACAAGAAGACATGATAAAGGTGGGGAAACCAAAAGGACAGCAAGTTATGAGGACAAGCGCAATGTCGGCAACATTTTTGGTAATGTATTGCGTACTACTATTTGATGTAGTCGGTGTCTTAGGAGATGTCGGGACGGCAGCCTCCTATGATCCTCCCTACTTGCGTAAGTAACGGTTTTATTCTTTCTATTTTAATTTAATTACTTTTAATTTTATATTTTTTAAAATTTAATATTTTAATCTTCACATCAACAATTAAACACATTAAATTTAATTATGTTATTTCTTAATTTTTATGTCCCAAGCTTATTATTACATGCGTAACTTTATATAAATTTATTATTTTTACATAATACTAATAAAATGTCACATTATTTTAATTAATGGAATTAATGGTTACGAAATTAAATTGTTATTCTTTTTGTCACGACTGAATTTTGAAAATTTAAAAAATACATTTACTAAAATTAATCAAGTTAAAGTATCATTACTTAAATTTATACATAATGCATCTTAATTTTAAGAGAACCCCAACTTCTCTTCCGGTGATATTGATGTTCATCACTCCAGAACTTATATAGTAAATTTCAATCGCAGAAATAATCTTATCTGTGATGTGTGAGTTTTCTTATCCGAATTTGGGTAGAATTAAAAACAAACAAAGTCAATTCTTAAATCATATTCATAATCATGTGCTTATATGACCTGATTTGTAAAGAATTGAATAATGAAGCGACAAGATGCGGTGGATACAGCGAAGACCAATTCCCTCCGGGAGAGTTGTTTGCTGCAGTGAGTGATGGGTTATGGGATAATGGAGCATCATGTGGGAGGAAATATAGGGTAAGGTGCATCAGTGGCCCAAAGAGGCCGTGCAAGGTTAGATCCATTGTCGTGCAGGTAGTGGATCTTTGCGATCATGACCCTTGCCCCGCCACTTTGCAGTTGTCTAACAAAGCCTTTAATGCCATCTCAAAGATTGATGCCAAAGTTAATGTTGAATATGCACAGTAATCATCTTTCACATATTAAATTTTATTAATTTCAATTATACAACACATCGGAAATTAGTATATTAAGCCTTTTTTTTTTAATTCTTTGCAGGATATGAAGGAGTTTCGTGTATATATTTCGAGTTTTCGAAGAGTATCTTCCTTAGGATCCTTAGCAGCCATTAACATGGAACTGTTGAGAGTTTATGATTGTGTAATATTACTTGAATAAAGTGAAGTATTAAATGTTTTTTTTTATACAAAACTTATTTTTACTCATAATTTTTTTTTTAAAACGGAAGAAAAGATGCATTTAAGCATGTTTAAACTCACATTTGCTTAATTATTACAATAACAACAATACCGATTGAATATGGGGTTATTCTAAATTTATTTTAACACATAAGTAAAACATAAAGAAATGGTTCTCACCTGAAGAAAATGGAAACCTTTATTAAGTTTAACTACTCCATCAATGGCACATTATGAAACATATATGAGCAGATATATTATTGAACAGTTAAATTTTTGCGTTTTGATATATAAATAGATATACGAATAGTTGTAATTGGGGCAACTAACTAGTGAAGAACAACAACACCAAAAGTTTGGTTTTGCAATTTGATTTCCACCTACGTATGCGAGGTTTTACTAAGAGAGTTAATCCACTATCTTCAAACATGTACACGTGATGATTCAAATTCCATCACTCACCATTTAGCAACCTCACACTCAAACAAAGATCTAGATTACTCTCCACTATGTTTTTCCCTTGAAAACTCAAATGTAAAATCAAGTTTCTCACTTGTGTTTTATTTACAGAATGCACTTTTGAACAAGTTCCTTATTGAACAAAATATAAGTACTAACCGTTTATTGAACAAAATATAAGTACTAACCGTCATACTTTCTAACTAAACAAGCCTAAGATAAATAGGAGTTTAAGGCTTGTTAAGATACATATTAATTAACAATCAATTCCCCCCCCCCCCCAAAGTAGCTATATAAAAAGGTCTTCAATTAGATTCATAAAGGCTAGATATCCAAAAGTCAATATGATACTATCTTCACATTAAAGAGAACTTCAATGACATCAAAAGACTTGATTCGATCCTTGTTGATTTGATTCTACATAATTAAGCATCATAGATAGGCCAATGACTCTTTTCAGAGCTCATCTCAAAATAATGCAAGTTATGGTTTGGGACTAGCTACAGCCCAAGTTGCAATTGTCTTTGTAGTGGGAACCATAACTACTACAACAATCTCTTCCGATAGTTGAACAAGACTTCCATATAAAAAGTGAGAATTTAGTTTTACTAACTAAGTCTTTGATCTACTCAAATATTATCAAATCAATTAGCTTAATATAAGAATATAAAAGATTGAAACAAATCTTCATGAAGTGAGCTTATATCTTTTTGTGATTTCATATCTCATATATAATATATGTAGATTATATAAGGATCCGTAGTGAACTTATATCTTTTTGTGATTTCATATCTCATATATAATACATGTAAATCATATAAGGATCCGTGAAAAGTAACATAGCTTGATTCAATCTTTTTTCAATTATAACCTTATAATTGACTACACAAAATTCTCAAAAAGATACAGGCGAATAATTAATCAAGATACATTAGTTAGACAGGTCTTTATATTCATTCACCTCATTTAATCAAATGAGAAAGCTGTCCCACCATTGAAACTATGAACATCAAAATTCAAAAGTAAAATGGGGCACCAATTCATGGCTTGAATAGAAAATTTGCAACCGGGCACGTAATTATGAAAGGGAAGAATTATGAACAGTCGATTAAATGAGAAAGTAAGAGAAACCAAATTTGCATCCTCAGTCAAATGATGGAAAAGAAAATAGATTTCGATATTGTATTTAGTTTGATGAAATTGAGTTTTGGAAAATTTTAAGATTTTAAGTTTGAATTAGATTTACCGTAAATATATTAATTTTATTTAATATTTATTTTAATTATTGAATTAACTATTTGCTTTAGTGTTTTTAATGATTAATTCTATCAAAACAATACAATAAGTTAAAGAATCACAGCTCTATTATAAAGGTGATCATGAGTCGGGTTCGGGTTAAGTCTAAGTATGATATTGACATACCTTATGCTTGTTCAAACCCGGCTTGACTCAAAATCTGGGCCTAACATTTTATCTAAACATGCCCATATTTGCAAAAAACTAATCCAATTCCATTTTAAGCCCGCCCATATTATTTTTAATTTTTTTAAAAATATTTATATTGTTTTATTTTAATATTTAATAATGTTATACATTTTTTATTTATTGAAAATTTTATATAGTCATCTTAACATTCTTTTAATGTTTACATTGAAGCAGTATTATATAATTAGTATAGATTTATTTTTTAAATGTGTTCTAAATTATATAATATATAAAAAAAACATAATATAAAGTATTATAAATTTAAAACAGATCGGGCCGGGCCAGACTCGAACCTTTAATGTTTAAGCCCGAGCTCAACCCATATTTTAAATGGGCCTAATATTTTTACCCAAATTTTCTCGAATTTCGAGATAAGTCTTTGAACCTGAACAAATAACTCGATCCATAAACTGATCTACTATGTCATGTATCTAAACATATTTATTTAGCATACATTTATCCATTTATTAGTATTTAATAATTTTTGTGGATTTTTTTAGCAGGTTTAAACAAAGTGATAAGTGTGAGACACATGGAATACATACAATATAATACCTAAACCCATAATGTATGCATACTGTATGAATTATTGAAGGCCAAAATCAATAGTGCATATTGATACATAAGTATCTAAGTGAGTGATTAACAAGCCTGGCCCAATCTATAGTAACATGACAGTTGACTGATGAAAACTAAAGAATGCTAAAAAGTTGTCTGATTTTGCAATTAGTTGAACTAAAATCCTAAATTTTCAGACCAAGCACTAGACATTGCATGTGAAATCATAAGGGGGGTTGATAAGCTAAGCTGGAAAGTTTTGCCCATCACTACCCAATCTTTTTTCACTTCATACTTAAAATACCTTCCACTAACCTCATGCAGAGACTCCCATGGAAAAAGGGTCCTAATTGAGTCCAGGTCCCTTCATTTAGTCACTCATTACTTATTTTTAGTAAAGAGAATAAAAAAATTCCCTTCATTTCAAAGAAGTCTTATTTTTTTACAAACTATACAAATTTGCTATATTATTATAAATAATATTAATTTAAATATATAAAATTAATTGTTCTAAATATATGTATTCTTCATTCTCATTAATCATACTTTTTTCAACTTCGTCCCTCAATAAAAACATTAAAACTCGTAACATTTCTCCCAGATATTATGACTTTTGCAAGTGAATTATTTTTTTAAAATAATTTTATTATAGATTTTGATTATATCTGTTCTTTTTGACACAATATTTAAAATTACCCATAGTTCTTTCTCAACCCATAAATAGGAGGATAATACGCTTCAGCACACTTAAATTCATATTTTCTTATATTAGCAATAATACTCAAGCAAATTAATTATTAATAAAGGTAAAACTCTAATTTATATTTATAGGATTTATTATTTCAACTACAATAAATTTTAACCATTAAAAGTTATTACATAATAAAAATATTTAGTTAATTAATAATTTTTTTAAATAAGTTTTAACCACTAAATTTGAATAGAAGAGAAACTAAATATTCTCAAATAAAATTTAATAAATGTTTGAATTTTTTGATAGATACACGTGTCCGGCAAATGTCCACGATCATTATTACTTTCACGTGAGAATGCTTACAGTAAGATGTGACATTCAAACAGTTTAGGCAATTCAGGCCACACGTCTGAACATCCCACAAATACCGTTAAGAGGCTATTTCAAAAATACGAATTTTTTTAGAATTAACAACTAAATTATATTTTTTAAAATTTTAAAGTATTAAATTAAATTTTTATTATTTTTTAAAGAGTTAAAATATAATTTTATCATTATTTAAATAAAATAAATAAATAAAAATTTTCATTTTAGAGATATGGAATCCCGAAAGCCCTAGATCCGTCCCTACTACCACTGATACTCTCTTTTTTTGGGTCAAACACTGTTAGTCTTCTTAACTCGTACAGTATTTGACTTATACAAAAACAAGATAAAATTGTGAGATTTTCATGTCAAAATCAAGACTCTGTTGGTGCAAAAATTGTGGTTCTTCTCTTATTTGTTTCTTCACTTCAATTTTCTTTAAGAATTTGGTCCAAAAATTTTGCCAAATTTTAAATTTTTTACATATATGTAAGAATTAGAGGAGGGATTTATCGATATCGTGTAAAAATTAAAGTAGATTTATATTTTTTTGTAATTATTTATATAATTAATATTTTAATGATCTAACTATTATATTTCATGACTTTTTTATATAGATAATGCATCACAAATTTGATGTAAATTTAAATTTTCTAACCATTTATTTTATGTAAAAAAATTCAATCGTTGAATATATATTAATATATAGAGTATTTTAGATTGATATGATAAAAATATAGGATTGGCTCGAAAATTTACATGCATGACGAGTACAATTATATTGATAAATTTAACATGTAGTATCATTAAAATATTAATCAAGTAAATAGGTACAGAAGTGTGTAAAACTACTTCAATTTTTACATTTAGTCTTTACATTGTGTAAGTGGATCCTTCCCCATTTTAATTGAAGCATATTTGTTTTCTATCAATTATATATCATGTCATATAAAAGGGCTTTTTACTAAACTAACTCAAAAAAATTAAATATCTACAAAAATGACCCAACTTCAAAAATAATTACGGGAATGACTTGAAATGAATAGTGTAAGGCGGTGTCGGCACCCTCATGATCAGCACCCAAATCAATCAAACACAAATTATTACCTGATAATTATTGGGGGTTATAGAATTAAATCTCAACATAATTTTAATATAATAGAATGAATAAAAATACTAGAGTTAGACCCCTCAAAGTATTTGTGGAGTATGCTTCGCATTTCAGAATAAACAATGTATGACGTCACAACTTATAAGGGCTATTCATCTGATTGAGCAACCAACGTCACGACGAGAAAACAAGCTTCATCCCAACGACGCGACCATACTTCGTCACAGCGAGAGGAAAGCCACATCACGATATAGTGGCGTGTTCCTCAATTTTCTCGGCTTTACTTCTTTCAATTACACATTGTTTTAGTTTCTCACTTGAACTTTGATTAATATAGATTATTTTAATATTTTTGACCTAAGAATTTAGCCTATAAATAAGTTTTTTTACAACCCTAGAAAGAATAACTCGTTTGGGTTTTGAGGGTTATTATTTTTAGGTTTAGTTTTTATCTCTATTTTTATACTATTCATTTTTGCCGATTTAGTGAAACTATCTTTACCCGTAACTTTTTATCTTCTTCGAAAGTATAAAATTTATGTATGTATTTAATCTTTTCAATTTCTTCATTATTTTACTCGATTATTATCCACTAAACTTGATTAGAAAAACTTGTATATACATTGAAGTGATTAAAAGAATGAATAGAGATAAGAGAGCTAACAAGGCTTGATTAAGCAAAATCATGTGGAGGTTAATGATCCCACATCACCTCACTCAAAACCATTAATTTCTTGCCGACTCTTTACATGAATTTCCCATTTTTCACCGAGGAATTTTCCCTTCTAACCTTTCTCAATCATCACAAAATGTTTTTCCTTTGGATTCTTTCGACTACATTACCACCACTTTTCACGTGGAAATTTCCAATTAAATAGATTATATATATCCATACTCCGCATTTAAGTCATTTAAAAAATACAAATATCAAACCAGTGGAATTTTATTATCAACTAAAAAAAAGGAGTAATTAAATTTCACATACATGAAATTAAGAGTGACGTCAGATTTTTTTTAATTAGGCGAAATTAATTTACATTAGTAAAAATGTAATTTCATCAATTTAATATTCTATATTTTTATAATTTTTAAATAATTAAATTAAATTTTTATCATTTATGGGAAACTAAAATACGATTTCATTTTTATTAATTTAAAATTTTATAAATTATAAATGATGTAAATGAATCTAATTAAATACCAATATTTGTAATATACTATAAAAATAACGAGTTCCAACAACTTTTTTCGATCCACAAAATTATCTTTTTGTTGATTATTAATAAGATTTTTGTTAAATAAATTATTTGAATAATAAGTTATTCACATTAATTTTACGTTAAATGATTTGAATAATAATCCATTCACATTAATTTTACAAAGTAAGAATAAATCATCGAATAAACCAAAAGATTGATTGCATAAAGTAGAAATAAATTATTTAATAAATTAAAAGATTCACACCTAGTATAATAAAGTGGCTTTTTTGGCACAGGAATATGGTAAAAGTATGATAGAGTTTAATTGCATTTTGCCTTTATACTTAAAAAAGAGTAAATTAGTATTTATGCGTTAGATCAAAGAGTAAATCGGTCATTTCTGTTAAAAACTTCATTCGTTTGTACTGTTGAAAAACTGACATAACTGATGGAATAATCAAACAATGACCTATGCGCGTGCCACGTGTACCTCATGCTATCTTACAGGAACTAATTTTTAATAGCAAAAATGGTTGCAATTTTTAATCAAAATGATCAATTTGCTCTTTGTTCTAATGTACAGTGACTATTTTGTCTATTTTTTTAGTAGAGGGAGCAAAATACAATCCGACTCTTAGTACAAGTTCCTCTATGGTACTTTTTATCATTGGAATATCTATATGTTGAAGACAAGACAGATTGATGTAAGCAACAACTTTTTTTCCTTTAGAACTACATTTGTCTTTGCTAAAAAGCAGTGTTTCATATTTGTATTTCAGATCATAATCTCAATGCTCTATTTTCATATATTTGTTTGTCCTTGCCATGAAATCAGAGAAAAAAAGCTATGGCTATGCTGTAAGTGGAAGCGAATAAGGTCCCCTAAATGATTTTTGCTTGCAATATCATCCATCCATCTAGTTAAATTCAAACTCATGTCGTATCATAAAGCTTTGGTTCACATATTTATTCAATGATTTAAGCTTTTTAATCCCATTAATCATCATTAAATCATTGATTAAATGACCCTAAATCAATTTCTCTTTGCAACATTTTCATATATTATTCTATGAATTTTCCTCGTTGCTGCAATCTGTAAGATCTAAATCATTGTGTTATTAATATTATTATATTCAATCCGAACATGCTAAAATAGATCATGAATATAAGTGAAATAAAATAAATACAAGCCTGCAGACAATGACAAAGAAAATGGCAGCTTTTGCTTGTGGGGTTTGCAAAAGCTTTTTGCATTCATGGTTCACAGGCAAACTCAATCAACGCTATCATGATTCAATTTTAGCCAACAAGGAAATATTAATTAGTTTTCTTTAATACAGCTATATCATCCAATGTCAATCCACCACCTGTAATTTTCTATGTTTATAGATTATATTCCATGTAAAGAAAAGTCCGGAGCATATTTATTGTATATATATGTATGTGTGTACATATTTTTTATATATATACTGCTAGCTAGGAATTAATGTAATATATATTGTGGTATAAAGGATAATAGAAACAAAGACGTTTCATAAATGGTGGAGGTCGTTGTAAGGGATTGTAGCGAGTGGTGCCTTGCTTGTTTAAATAGAGCTTGGCTACTCATCTTCTTTAACGGCTTATAGTTGTTCCCTTCATATTGTAGAGAGAGGAGGCTTCTTTGCTTGCCACCTCTCTTTTATCTCTTCAAACACTTCTAAAATCATGGTTGAGTGTCTTTTGCTGCTTTCAGTTTTGCTTTATCTTGCCTAATAAAAAATGGGGTTTTACCATTAGAAATGTTGTTTTAACTGTGAGTCGTTGTTGCAGGATGAGAAGATGAGTTTGACTGTTGCTGATGCAGTGGACTACAAGGGTCACCCTGCTGACAAGTCTAGAACTGGTGGCTGGGTACCTGCTGCTCTCAGCTTAGGTACACCAAAAAAATGATTTTTTTCATTCTTTTTTACAACCAAATAATGCTCATGTTTGGGTTATGGATCTTGATTTATGCAAATATTGCATGGTATGGTCATGATAGAGAGCTAATGACTGAATTCCAGGACCTGCCCTTAGTTTTGTTATATATAAACAGTATGAAGTCGTTTTTCAGGCATTGAAATATGTGAGAGGCTGTCAACAATGGGAATAGCAGTGAACCTTGTGACTTACTTGGGTGGAACCATGCACCTTCCTAGTGCTACTTCTGCAAATGTTGTGACAGACTTCATGGGGACATCATTTCTACTATGTTTACTGGGCGGCTTCCTAGCCGATTCATACTTGGGCAGATACCGAACGATCGCGATATTCGCCATGGTTCAGATGCTTGTAAGTTGAGAAAGTCGCCCGATTTTCATCTTATGTAGCTATTTTTAACTGAAACAGTTTCTATATGCCTAATAATACTTGTGAATCAGGGGACTTGCCTGTTAGCAGTATCTACGAAACTCCCACAACTGCGGCCACCTCCGTGCAAGTATACCGACGTAACACAATGCGAACAAGCTAACAGCTTTCAAATGGGAATTCTTTATCTTTCATTATATCTAATAGCATTAGGGACCGGTGGCCTGAAATCAAGTGTTTCAGGATTTGGAACCGACCAGTTTGATGAGAAAAATGAAACGGAGAAAGCCCAGATGGCTTATTTTTTCAACAGGTTTTTCTTTGTCATCAGCACAGGGACTTTGATGGCAGTCACAGTGCTTGTTTACATCCAAGATGAAGTTGGTCGAAGTTGGGGTTACGGAATCTGTTCCGCTTCAATGTTCATTGCACTCGTGATATTCTTTTCGGGAACGAAACGATACCGATACAAGAAATGTTCGGGAAGCCCCATTGTACATATTTGCCAAGTTGTTTCGGCTGCATCTGGGAAAAAGACGGCTAAACTCCCTTCTGATATTTCTTTGTTGTATGAAGATCTCCCTGAGGCATCACGAATCCATCACACCGATCAGTTTCGGTATGCGATCTGCAATACCAAAATATGTCAACTTTTTTACCGCATCAATCAGTTCAATGTCATATCAGTTCTTAACTGCTACCATTTGTTGTTTTTGATTCTTTAGCTTCCTGGACAAGGCATCTGTTGTGACTGAAGATGATTACAGACAAGGTTCCTTCATGATGAACCCTTGGAAGCTTTGTCCAGTTACAAGGGTAGAGGAGGTAAAGAAGATGATCAGGCTACTCCCGATTTGGGCAACAACGATTATATTTTGGACGACATATGCACAGATGATCACTTTCTCGGTGGAACAAGCAACCACCATGGAGAGAACCATAGAACATTTCCAAATTCCAGCTGGTTCACTTACTGTCTTTTTTGTGGGAGCCATATTGATCAGTTTAGCTGTTTATGATCGTTTTATTATTCCACTTTGTAAAAAATGGAGAGGTGAACCAGGTAAGATGAATATCATGTCAGCATCATTTGTCGAAACAACAAATGGTTCACATTAATCGAGTAATGTTTTTTATCATTTTCTGTCTACAGGGTTTACAAATCTGCAACTGATAGGCATAGGTCTGTTCCTGTCAGCCATGGGAATGGCAGCTGCAGCAGTGGTAGAGGTGAAACGGCTATCGATGGCCAAGAAATACAATGAAACAACCACACTACCAATAACCGTTTTCTACCTGATTCCACAATTCTTCTTGGTGGGTGCAGGAGAAGGATTTATATACACTGGTCAACTGGATTTCTTCATCACTCAATCCCCAAAAGGAATGAAAACAATGAGCACTGGCCTCTTCCTCACCACTCTTTCACTCGGTTTCTTCTTTAGTAGCTTGCTAGTTTCCATTGTGAAGGCCACAACCGGAAGCAGCGACAAACAAGGATGGTTGGGAGAACACATAAACAAAGGAAGATTAGATTGTTTCTATGGGCTCCTAGCTGCATTAAGCTTCTTTAACTTTGGATTATTCCTTCTTTCTGCAGCATGGTTCAGGAAGAAAACAGTTAAACAAGCTCCCAAAATGGAGATCGTTGTTAAAGAATCAACGATCGAGGAGAAATGCTAGTTTTCCACACTGAATGTTACTTGAAATCTTCTTTAATAACCAAATTATTACTATATATATATATATATATAGCAAAGTTTCTGCAATATGGGAACTTTAAGCTCTTGTCTGTAACATGGTTTTCCTTTTGGTTTAAGATGCAAGAAATAAAACATTTCCACTGCAATTTGTCATTTTCTGACATATTCATAACTTGTTTCAACCCACATCTTAATAAGTTCCATTGATTGCACTAAGAGTAACACAAATCCCTTGGATTTCCTGTTCCTTTTTTAAGTGTCTCTGTCATGTTTTGATTCTCCATCATTTGGAAAACGAAGCAAGTGAAGAACATTTTTGTTTAACTTGGATCTATGGACATGTATGATTCCTAGTTTCTACAACTGGCTAAATGGTTCTCCTTCAGCAATAACAAAGTTTATGCTACATCAGTCTTTTAAAGTGGTAAATGCATCACCACCAGGTCAAATCATTATAAAAGTTGGAATAGAACAAATAACTAGTTTGGGATAAATTCTGATATAGAAAGCTCACTTTAACTATCATATCAAAATACGATACGGACATAACATAACACGCTTAATACGCGTATTTTATTTGTATTTGTCATTGATAAAAATGAAGATGAAGACAAAAAAATTAGACATGAAATGTCTAATCTTATCCAACTTAGGAATATTGGACTGGTAGTCCCAACATCAGGGGAAATAGGGAACACTTTTTTTGGTATCCAATGCCTTCTTCTTCTTTTTTCCTTAAATTTGAGGTGGATTTCCACTTTCCACAATGACAAGATCACGCATTTTCTAAGTGCACAAGCTTTACAGAGGTGAGAAAAGATTATATTATATATATATTATATATATACACATGTATAGATTATCCTACCAACCACATGCAAATAGATTCCCTCAATAAACAAAATGGGAAAAATCAATAAGGCAACCTGGAAAGCTACCTGAAGGAGAAAAAGTCTTTTATAATAGGAATATAATGCCAATTTCTCAGCAGGGAAGATCTCATCAATCTGAATATAAAAGCCTATAGTTATATATATATATATATATCCTGAATCCAAATGCTATTTTGTCCATGATTTTCAACACAATAGCTTTATATCATGTTTGATTTTCATTCTATTTGAAACTGTTAACTCATATCTAGGATCAAATTCTAGGAAGAAATCTGTCTTACTGGAATTCTTGGACTCAAGTGCGAGTGTTTAATACGAGAATATGTACAACATGGGTATGTTCGAGTTTTTCGTGTATTTCAAGGGTAATATTCCATGCCTATGTCTGGACATGCCAACATCACATTACTATAAAAGCAAAACAAAGAAACCAGATGAGAAGAAAGAAACATATATCAATAAATAAGAATAAAAACTCCAACAATGGAAGGAGTACTTACAGAAACATTTTGTCAACATCTGAAAGCAGAAGAGACAAAGAAATAAATAAATAAACAAATAAACAAATAAATAAAAACAAAATACAGGGATTTTGAGATTCTTCTTCCTCTCCTAACATATATTAATGGATGCAATAAGCAACAGATGTGAATCTCAAACCCTTGATAGTTTATATTACTAAAGAAAATTGCCATAATAACTAGCTTATGGAAACGGAGACCTAAGAGCAGCATACCCTATAACTCAAATGCAGCCAAAAGAGCAAAAGAAATCTTTAACCTGTCCTTTTTGCCCATTAGAAAAACACCCTTTTGATTGTCATCCATCCACACCTCTATCTCCCTTTAGTCCTTATTTTGCAACCTCACTTCCCATATTTCATATCCTAAAAAAATCAACTGCCCCATTTGTTTCTAAATTATGGGATTGTTTAGTTTCACTTAACAGATCCCTCACCTTGCCTTTCCTCAATCAACCTCTCACCTTCCTCATCAGCCTGTCCAACTTTCTTCTCTGCTTCTTTAGCCTTCAAAGCCTGTAACTTGGCATGGTTATAGTAAGCAACACCCAAAAATGCAACCCCATAACCAAATAAGTTGATGGGTGTGACGGTATCCTTAATGACAGACCATGAGAATGCAATTAATAACCAGTCCTTAACAACCCCAGCTACATTCATGGTCAAAGCAGATGTTTTTCCAACGAGAAGGAAAACAGCTAGATTCAGAGCAAAAGCGCAGAACGAATTGGTTCCGAAAATGACGAAATCGAAATCGAAGCTCGACGTGTCTTTCAAAACTGGGTACTCAACAAAAATCCATGGCACCAACAAGAAAACCAAACAGCATGGGGAAACGTAATACAGAGAAGTAATGGGATTCAAGGTGATCCCTTTAGAAGTAAGCAAGATTTGGATCATAACCAACCTGGTAGCCTCGAAAGCAACGGCTCCCAACTGCAACATCACACCCCATGAATCAAATCTAGCTTCCCCATAAGCAGCAATGGCGACCCCGAAAGAGATGGAAATCATGTTAACCATGGTATCAGTCTTAAACGTCTCTTTTTTGAAGAGAACCCCAATAGAATAAACAGCCACCGGCATAAGGGCCTTGAGCATTTGAATGAAGGAAACAGACAAGTATATGTAGGCGGAATTGGAAAGCCAGAGGCTGAGAGAATAAAGAGCACCAATGGGAACAACGGAGGATAGGTAAAGCTCACGAGACATGGAAACAGGCTCGACAAATTTGAAGACTTTGATGAGGAGGAAAGCGAGGGTGGCACAAAAGGACATGTGGATCATGGTGAGGGAGATTGGGAAAGGCCAATTGTAAAGCTTCTTATCGAGAATGTATTTATTGTAAACGATGACGGTGAAGCTGAGGAATATCCAAATGCAGACGTAGGTGTAAGAGAGGATGATGTTCTTGATGACATTGTCGCTCAAAGAACCACCTTTGCCCATTGTTGTGTTGTGCTGTTGTTTCTTTCTGGTTTTTGGGAAGATCGAGAGATGAGGGAAATGGTGAATGAAGAGGAAGAAGAGGAAGAAGAGGAGGAAGGGGTCAGAGCGGATTGTGGGGAAGTGGGGGAGTGAACAATGAAATGAAAATGTAGAATTGGTTTTTGTGAATGTATGGCGAAAACATATTAGATCATATGGGTACCTTTCGCTTGGTTTTGTTGCTTTTTTGTGGGTGGATTGAATAGACCATTTCTTCTTGGGCCTTTTCCATGTTTCTTTCCTACAAAAATTATTGCTTACAAAGCAAGAAAGCCCAAATCAAAGGATAAACTATCCGTTAATTACTCTAAAATAAAGTTATTTCTATTTCAATCGTTCTAAATTCTTTTTAATAGTCATTATTGATAGAAAAATTGTTCAAAATAATCAATGTTATCTCATTAATGGATTTCTGAATAAATCTACCATGTCAACATTTTTTTTCACCTAACATTCTGTTGTAAAAAATGCAAAATGACATTAAAAACTTGTTCTTTTAATCCCTTTGAAAATCACAAAATTTAAAGTTAATCTTTTTATCCAAATTCATAGCCAATGAATTATCGGCTTCTAGGTCATCGTCCACCACTTCCTCCACCACCTACCTAAACGTTTTGACCCAAATGTCGACATCAATGCCCTTCTCTTATTGGGTTTCGTCGTAGAAGACCCAACATTTGTGAATAGCGTCTTGTGATAATTGTGTCATGTTAAAGCTTGAAGAGTAATGATCGGAAAACTCACACCCATTGAAGTACCTAATGTAGTGCTTTCTATCATGGAAAAACGAACCTATCAACTTCGTTCACACACAAAAAAGAATTTGCACGAACAAAGGATTGAACTAAAAAACAAAAATCAAAACATGGGCATTTAAGAAATTTACCTCAGTGTCAAGATCGAAGAAGGAAATGGAGGAGATAGTGGAGGAAGACGATGGAAGCATATCAAAGGCTAGATCTACTTTTTTTTTATGTTATTTGATGAGTTTTTTTATGGACATTTAAAAGATTAACTTAAATTTTGTATTTTTAAAATGAGATAAAAGAAATAAAAATTCATCTTGTAATTTTTTTTAACAAAATACAATGTATATTAGGTAAAAATACTGACGTGAAAGGTCCAATCAACAACCTACTAATGAAATAACGGTTGGATGACCATTTCGAAAAAAATTTCCAACAATAATAATAGAAACGACCAAGTTCACCCATTTATAAAACATATAAAAACTACCCTTCTATCTAGCTCAATACTTAATTAGATTATTACGGATGTGTGTGAATAATTATGTAGATATATATATTAAAAGTTCACACACGAATGATAAAGCTGAAATTTTAAAAAAAAAAAAATATTGTAAGTGTTGTTTTCAAATCTCATTACGTGGGTTTTTATAATTTTATATAAAATTGTAAAAAGATAAACCTCATAATAATTTAGAGTAAAAAGATAGACCTCATAATAATTTAACTTTATAAAAAAATTATTTTTTAATCATTTGAGTTGGAACTCTATTAATGAGAGATTATACAATCAAAGATTTAAAGACGGGTAGAAATCAGTAGCAATGCATTCTTCACCTTTGTTATACCACCAAACATAAGCTTCAAGCCCAAAAGAATCGGTGGCTTAAAAGATCCAAAATCTACAGCCATCAAGTTGGTGCAATACCCAATGTAGATTGTAAGACCATAATTAACAAAGGCTAAGAACACGTCTTAGCCAATCACATGCGATCAATTGCCTTTGGTTCATGCAATTAACGCCCCTAGGAAACTGAGAGGTTTCGAGATAAAGCATCTTCACAGATCATATGGGTGGCATTGTCTTCATAGGATGCTTGTATTCATTCAAACAATGTCTACAGAAATGGCTTGCAGTGTGGAGCTCAACTCTATAGTTAATGGTTGAATCTCACTCTGTCTGATCCAACAAAACCTTCCAGAAAATCAATGTTACCTTAAAACCCAATCCAAATTATTCCGACCTAAAATCACTCAATTGATAAATCTAATAAACAATCCAAGCTTAATCATTTAAATAAATTTAATATAAAAATAATATGAATCATAATTGACAAACAATTATTTTAACCATCTTTTTATTTTACCGGGAAAATAATTAATACACAAATCAGTCGCTGTCCATGCAAATGATGGCCTTCATCATTAGCACAACATTGAAACCCTGGGTAAGTTACACCAGACTGCTACATACAACAAGATAAGGAAATGCGTGAAGAAACAACCACAACACACAATGAAATCTAAACCTTAAATGAGTAAATCATGGCTCAAATATTTGACCAAAAATCAGATTTAAGAGGTCATGCTCCAAATTCAATATAAAAGATAATATAACATGCAACTCTAAAGAATTGTGAAAAAACAAATGTCCTTAAAAGGGAAGTTTTACCTATTGATATAGCTAAATCCTCAATTGAGTTTTTATAAGGCTACAATACTCTTTTAAGCAGCAGTTCAAAACCACGTGATAGTGCATCTGCCGCTCCCTCCCAAGCAACTGATTTAAAAAGCGTTACACATAGTTTACAAACAGATACACATCCGCAACCACACTAACCGATTCATGATTTGGGGCCCGACACTGGTATTGTTGAATGAACCTTCATTTATGATGGCACTACATAAACAAATTGTTCAGCATTAGAAATTTTTTATTAAGGCTGGTGGCAATGAGTACAACAACACACACAATTGTCAACAAAAGGTGATTTCGAGCATTCCAATCATGCATTTAAATCATTTACAAGAAATAAATGTTTTACTACTTGTATCAAAAGCAGATGGAAGGCATAAAAAGGAACATACTGTACGTAGATGTATCAATCTGCTCAGGAAGCTCCTTTATATCAACCTCAAACCTCTCTTGGACCTGCAGCAGATTTGAGTAAAATTGGTCAGAGGATGATAAATAATGGGACAAAACAATGTTTGGAAGTTCAGACCCAAACCTGATTGAGCACATCAGAATCTGAAGCGGATGAAACAAATGTAATTGCAAGACCCTTGGTGCCAAACCGTCCAGCCCTACCAACCTACCACCAATGAACAAAGAAACATCAGTCAGCATGTGCAGAAAAAAGAAGACTGGAATGCAATTGAAACAAACCCTACCCTGTGCAGGTATGTATCAGCAGAATCTGGCATGTCATAGTTGATGACAATGTTAACTCGTTCAATATCGATTCCCCTTCCAACCAAATCTGTTGCCACAAGAATTCTTTTATGCCCCTCCTTGAAACCCTTGTAGCGAGTTAACCTATATACCATCAATTAGAATTAAAACCAAGGGTAAGGTTATATACTTCTTCATCAACCAAATATGATTGGAAAAGACAAACCAAACATCATATTTATGCAAGGAACATTAAGAAAACAGGAAATAATGTAAATAAATATTCCACAGTTCTGATCTACAGCATCCACCTTAGCAGAATACACAAATTCAACAACTGAACCACCAATACATTAAGAAAAGACTGCCCTGAAAACCTTAAACAGGATTCGTTATACAAGAAAAGGCCCTGAAGTCACCTGTTTTACAAGAATATAAAGGACACAAGTCAAGGTAGCAAGATTGATGCATGATATGTACAAACCTTTCTTCCTGAGACATGCCAGAGTGGATGCATATGGAAGGAAAATTGCACTCCACAAGTAACTTGTTCAACTCAGCTGCTCGGCTCACACTTTTGACAAAGATAACAACTTGATTGAAGTCCAACGCATCAAGGAGGTCATTCAACTTGCGGTTTTTCTCCAGTTCACTCAATTTGATGTAGTGCTGTGATAGAAATCATTTTGGTAATTAGATTAAAACAAACAAATGAGGGGGTGTAAACAATCCAGCTTAGTGGAACATACCTGCACAAGACCATGAAGGGTCAACTTGGCCTCGTCGTCAACGTAAATTTCCATAGGCTGAAAGAAAGAAATGTTACAGTAAATCATATTAGGTAGCTTCTTCAAGCAAATGGAATCCAGTGCGAAATGAATTTTGGATGCAGATCGCTTGAATTGAGATTCCAGTCCATTTGCCTTGCCTCCTCGCAGATTGTTACTTAGTCACAACAAGTGCTATTCTCCCCCAAAAACAAAGATTCTATTACATTATTACACTGCCCCCCAAGCAAGGAAATTCGCAACCCTCCTTTACTACCCAAGTCTTACTCTAAAGGCCCAAACCTATAACATAAATAGAAAACAACTAAAAATTTAAGCCAAGGTAACAACCAGCTCACACAAATACACTACACCACTATGAAAACCTAAAGACTGAAAGCCTAGGACTTCAATCTGCAAAACCCATAAATGACTAGCTGAAGCCACTGCATCTGAGCAAAACCAATGGCAAGTATGCAGTGATGGAGCCACCAGATGTAAAATTTTAAGAACTCTCTGAGAAAGTTGCGTATAAATTAAAAAGATACTTCTAAATTCAAGTAGTATTGGCCATGGGACATTACATCTTGCATGAATTTCTTGCAAACCGGGCGTATTTCTTTGCTGAGTGTGGCTGAAAACATCATAACTTGCTTATCATGAGGGGTCATCTTGAAAATCTCCTGCACGTCTCTCCTCATGTCTACAGAAGGTAAGCAGAATAAATACCAGAGGCAATAACAAAAACTTAAAAACTTATATACACTTATCCAGCTTCAAGTGAGGGAAGCCATACCAAGTGATTCCAGCATCTTGTCACATTCATCGAGAATGAAATGCCTCACATTCTTCAAAGAAAGGTCCTTGTCTCTGGTCAGAGCCAAAATCCTTCCAGGGGTCCCAACAACAATGTGAGGGCATTCATTTTTCAGCAAATCTTTGTGAACTTTGATGTTGACACCACCATAGAAGACAGCAACCTTGATATCAGGCAGATAAGTACTGAACCTCTCGAACTCATGACAAATCTAGAGGTTAAAGAGATGGCTAAAATGAGATGAAATATATCATTTATGATATAGCTTCAAGAATAAAAAAGGATAATTTTATGGCCAGAAAGCTTCCATAAAAATGTAGAACAAGTTCTTACCTGGTAAGCTAACTCCCTTGTATGGCATAAAACGAGGGCAATAACTTGCCCAGGACTTGGTTCAATTTGCTGTAATGAAGATAAAACAAAAACTGCAGTCTTCCCCATTCCTGATTTAGCTTGGCAAATAACATCCATACCCAGTATAGCTTGGGGAATACATTCATGTTGCACTGCCGAAGAACCAAATCAAATTGTATTCTAAGGAATCCGAGGTGAGTAAATATAATCTCAGTGGTCCTTTTAATTGAAACTTTATGATAGTGGTATTTTACCTGTAAAAACAATGCATCAAACAAAAATTTTAGACTGAACAAAAGAAAAGGCCCCCATTAAACAAACAAAAAGGAAGAGCATACGCAAAAATTGAAAATTTTTACATACAAGTCCCAAGCATGGAGAATCATAACATAACTTCATAAACTCTAATGAACAAGCCATATAAGAAATTTAACTTAAATTTGTGGCTTTCAGGGATAGAACTGTATATATTTATGTAATATGTGTGTGAGAAAGAAATGAAAAGAGTAAGAAATTTGCCTTCGGAAGGGTGCTCGAATCCAGAATCGACAATGGCCCGAAGAAGCTCTGGTTTCAAAAGGAAGTCTCTGAATCCAGAACTGTGAATCCCAACATAGCCCCTGCAAAGACAAATAAAAAGACAAAATTAGACTTGCTTTCAAAAAGACAAAATTGTATCAAAATTATTCGCAAAGAATTATTTAGCACCATATACAAAAGAAAATTTAAATCATTTCTGGCAAAATTATTCCTATTTATCCAGTGTCCCCCCCCCCCTTTTCTCCTACCAGAGGACAATCAATACTTTTTCATAAACTAAGAAATATCTTAATTTTTTAAAAAAAAAAACTAAATTGAATAGATAAAAATATAAAAAAAAGTCAAGCTCACTTCTTGCCGGCCTCGCCATTGACTTTAGCAGTGACGGAGTCAGGGGCTTTCTCTTCTTCTTCCTCGTAATCGAGGAGCTCTTCCTCGTAGGCATCGTTGTCTCTTGTTTCTCCCATTTGTATACAAACTCTACATCAAGCAGAAAATATTAGGGTTTTAAATAGGATAGCAACTCGAAACAATTAGGGTTTTAGGGTTTTCAAACAAAAAAGCAGAGAGATTCGGGAGGTTTACTTTAGGGAGAGAATTGAAGCTCTAGAGCTGGGATCTGAGAGTGCGTCTGCAAATGAAAAGGTTAGATCTTAATATGCAAAAATTAAATTTGAAAATTTTTAAACAGAGAGCTTCGAAGAGAGGGAGAAATAGAGGCTGCGAGTTTGACGACTGATCTCTTTTATAGACAGCGAAAAGTTTTTGTTCCCGAAAATGCCATAACTTATCTAATTATTTTACCATTTTCAGCCACTATGCGTAACCCAATTTTGGCCCAAAAAGTTTATTTCACCGGGGAACAATTTATTTTAGGGTAAATTCCACAGTTTGAGGTAGTTGACAAATTAGTTACATTGATTCTATTTTAATCACTCAACTTTAGAAAAATAATAAAACAGTCCTTTTAACTGTTTTCTTTTACAAACGTAAAGGCAATGTGACATGGCAGATGACAGATTGCTTGGTGGTATTAACCGTCCAGCTAGCTAGTTAGCACCAATTTTAACAACCCATTTAGCACCAATTTAGGGTTTATGCAGTAGAACAAGAAGAAAAAAAGAAAAAATGGAGATGCCTCTAATTTTCAAATCAATCCCATACTGCATCTTTGCAATTGAGTCATCCAAACTCCAAAGGTAACAAATTGTCATCCCTATCCCCCCAAGTTCATCCTCCATTCTAAAATCAACTTTCTCTCATCTAATTTTTGAAGATTCAGTCACTAGTCTGTGTTGGTTCAACTTCGCATGCCATTTGACTCCTCCTGAACTCAAATTCATTGTGTTGCTTTATTATTATTTCTTTCCCCAAACCTTTTCTCACTTTTTACGTCAACTGTATTTTCAATCATTATCTATATCAATTCAAAAAAAAAAACTTTAGCTTTTTGGGCTTTAAAGAACATCAATACAGTACAAGTTAAGGTTAAGCTAGCCACTGTTTCTCTTAGAGAAAGGTTGCAGATGCCTTGTTGTCAAGTAGTTTACCTACTATCAAGCTCAAAGGGACTTGGATGCTTGCCGGGGGAGCATTGTACAGCATCCAATCCAAAACCCAGAATTGAATATTTAACATCCAAGTCGTTATCAGCTGTAGCTAAACATTCCAAGGTGGTTCTAGGAACTAACTTGGATGAAAGCCTACCATCTAACTCTGTATCCTCTGTCCAAGCTGCCACATCTGAGGAGTCTAT
The DNA here is from genome assembly GCA_025503065.1 of Gossypium bickii. Lineage (NCBI taxonomy): Eukaryota > Viridiplantae > Streptophyta > Magnoliopsida > Malvales > Malvaceae > Gossypium > Gossypium bickii. Next base: position 7,113,044 of record CP106709.1, read on the forward strand.
GCCAGTTTTTGCCAGTAACGAAGGCAGGAAGGAAGGTTTGGTGAAGTCCATCTCTGTAACACCCCTACCTGTATTTGTCGCCGGAATAGGGTATGAGGCATTACCAAAGTTTAACGATTTATTATTATTATGAATTCAATATAGTCCCTTTATAAATATCCAATCTTCCCTGCAATTTTAAAACCGACCAATCCAATCCAATTCAATCAATTTGATACCAAATCATACTTCTATTATAATTATACTATTTAACATATTCATCACTCTTTACTTTAATACATATTCATTAAATAAGTTTTGGTATTTATATAATCATCAAATCATGTATATGCCATATAAATCAAAAAGGAAATTTAGAAAAGCTACCGGAGATAATCTTGATAGTGTGATCCTCAGTGTTGATCCGATCCTCCGTATATTTTTACGTCAATCTACATGAGACATTGAATATACTCAAGTAAGTTTATAGAAACTTAGTAAGTTCATAGGTATAAAACATAAATCTTACCAAACATTCATACACTTATGCATTATACACAATTACTAAGTTCACCTGTCAACCACAATCATTGGTGAGTCATCTTGTATAAACTCACTACCACTTATCCATTTACTTTAACTCTTTTGGGCCAAATTGTCAATTACCATCCTTAATCAAATTAGGGAACGGTTACGGAAAATTGAGTACTTCACTTCCACCTTGCCATAGTATAACTATGGTCTTACGTATGATCACTTATCACTTTCCGAAGCCATAGCCCTGCCATGATCTTACACGGATCACATTTATCACTTGTCACTTATCACTGATCAGATAAGTGTAGCTAAAGCTACCACTTATCACTTGTCACTTGTCACTTGTCACTGATCAAATAAGTGTAGCTAAAGCTATCACTTATCACTTGTCACTTGTCACTGATCAGAAAAGTGTAGCCAAAGCTACCACTTATCACTTATCACTGATCAGAAGTACTTAAATCCGATGTTCTGCTCAATTTGATCATTTGTTCAGTTTTTTTTTTTTTTGCATTGTTGTTTTATTCTCAATTCATCAACAAATATATCTCATCATACATTATATAATTCATGAAATTAACATTTAATCATTAAATTTCAGCCATATGAACTTACCTGGGTCGATTTACAGAATTTGTGAAAATTTAGGGACTAATCAGCTACTTTTTCTTTTCCTTGACTTGCTTCCAGTTCTCGATTTGCAGTAAAAATATGAAAAAACAGCTTAAAGAAGCCCTTCTATGGTGTTTTTGCTGATGAGAATGCAGAAAAATAAAGAGAAATCTAGATAATTCCACTTTAGTCCTAGCTTTATTAAGTAAAATTTGCAATATTCCAATTTTGCCCTTAATTCTCCTTATTTTCTTGCTAATTTCATGCCATTGCCGTCCAGCCCAAATAGACCTTGGGTCTATTTGCCTTTTAAGCCCTCTTTCTTTTATCATTTAAACTATTTAATCATTTCCCATAATTTTGCATTTGTTACAATTTAGTCCTTTTTGTTCAATTAACTATCGGAACTTTAAAATTTCTTGACGAAACTTTAATACTAACTTATTAACACTCCATAAATATTTATAAAATATTTATGGCTAGATTAAAAATCTCCGAGGTCTCGATACCTCGTTTTCGATTCTAATTATTTTAATATTCTTTTTTCTAGTACATTATTCACTATTTCAAAAATTTTCCTAACTTCACATTAACTTATGCTCACTAAATTAATATTATTTTCTACTCACTTGTCGAATTTAGTGACCTCGAATCACCGTTCCGACAGCACTAAAAATTCAGGCCATTACAACTCCATAAAAGATCATTAGAAGAAAACAAGCAATAAAGGACTTATTCAACAAGCAAATCAAGGTTTTTTTTTCTTGTTTTTCTTACAGTTATTTTTTAACCACATGTATGTTTTGTTTGCATGTATTTATCTGCTCTTTCACAAACTAGTGGAGATAAGCTCCAAGTTATTCAAAGGTACTTGGATGCTTGTCCAACGTGGCTTTCTCTTACAAAAACAACTCCAGGTTCAATGGTATGTTTTTTTTGCAATGGAGATAAGCTCTTTACATTTTCCTTTATTCTCCTCTTTTTTCTTTTCTTTTTCTTCTTCTCTATTTCTCTTATTTTTGTTTTTACCCTTAACCAATTACCTTCTCTTCTCTTTTTGACCCTTTGACTACTTGTCCAACATGGCAAGTTAACTGGCCACATCAGCAGTTCCATTAAGACAGTAATGAAAAATGTTAATAAGTGACTGATTTGTCACTTTTTGATAACGTTAGTGACTATTTTGTTATTTTTCTAAAGTTAAGTGACTGAAATAAAACCAATGTGACTGAGTTGTCAACTACTCCAAAGTTGAGTAATTGTTAGTGTAATTTACCCTTTTATTTTAATTGAAATAAACTTTTTGGGATTGATTTTAATTGAAATAATCGTTCAAACAAAATTCACTTTGATTCAGGTTGATATAGTTATATATTTATTATATATTATTAAAAAATATATTTTTTGAATAATATAAGATAAATTGTTTCGATTTCAAGATTCAAGGATCTTTAATCAACTGAATTAATCGATTAAACCAAGGTCTAAACCAACCAACCTGCCCCACCAAACTAAACCAAAACTGAAAAAAACAAATGGATCAATTCTTTTTACTAAAATTGAAAATTGCTTTCCCCTAATTTTACCACATATTCGGGTTCATGTCTTTTTTGATCCCTCCTAACTTTTACCCTTCCCTTGCCATCTTGACATGTCCATGAACAACTCAGCTCAACAACCATGGTTGTTTTTTTTTTTTTTTTTTTTTGTCTTTTCTATTTGGCAAAATAACCCAATGACACCTTTGTTGGTAATGCAAAGTGGGTAATCCCATGTTGGTTGAGGAAAGGTTTTTAAGGGGTTTAAATATAGTCATGCATTTTATACTCATTTAGTAATTAAGGGCTAAAAGCTTAACATGTGCTTGTCGTTGTCGTTGCTTGACCCAATTCGTGCTTGTGAATATGACATGTACCACGCGTGATTTTTTTTAATAAAATTTTTGTTCCCTTTATTAGAAATCTTATTGACTGTTGCAGAATATTTTCAGTTGAGGAAATTCTCTTCTATTTTTGAAAATTGACACTACAATTTTACCATTTAATCCTTTCAAAAAACAATAAATGGCAGGTCATTCTTCTCATTTTTCACAACAACAAGCAAACAACAATCTCTTTATTACCTTTCTTAGCTCGCCGGTTTTCTGTTCAGAAAACTTATTCGTCAAATTTTTTACCAAGTTTTCAGCTTTAATTTCCGATCTATTTTTTAGAATACTTTTGAAAAGAATAATATCAATTGTATTCCACATTCTTTATTTGGGTGTACAAATATTGAAGTATTGTATTAACCTTAGAGGGTGATGTCCACTATAGGATTAATTTGGTAAAATGATTTATTTGGCCTTCCAACTTTATATAAAAAGTTATTTTAGCATTCTATTTAATTTTTAGCCTCTTTTAGCCATTAAACTCTCATTCTTTGTTAAATCGCCCAAAAATGGATGAGAAAGTTAATGTTCGTTAACTTTGATGATGTGGCATCCACGTGGCCGTACACATATATGCCACATTAGTAATTAATTACTTTTTAAACAAAATAAAAATATAAAAAATATATTTTTAATATTTTTAATAAAACTTTAAAAAAATTTAAAATTAAAAAATTAATTAATTGTTGATGTGACATTCATATGGCAATCTACATGTATGTCATGATAAAAAAGTTAACTGACATTTTTTCATCTATTTTAGGGTGATTTGACAAACAATTAAAGTTTAAGAGTTTAAAAAGGAGAAAATTTAAATGGAATGCTAAAATGCATTTTTTAAAAGTTTGAGGCCAAAAAAGTCATTATGCCTTTGCTTTTTTGGCTTAATTCACATTTAGCCTTTGAAGATTCCTAAGTTTCCCACTTTGGTACTTAAATATCTTTTCACACAATTTAATACCTAAAGTATTATTTTATTATAGTTTTTAACCCATTTATTTAACAGATTTTTAAAAAAAATTAGTGGCCAATCAAATTAGCCTATCTTTGTTTTTTCATTTTATAATATAATTTTAACTTAAATTCATTTTTATTGAAAACAAATATTATATTATCAACTATTAATTTTCCTAAATTCATTTTCTTAATGAGTCTAATGAAAACCACGGAAGACCCAATGAAACTATGGCTTTTTTCGTAGCGCTCTTCTCCCACTTTGATAACAAGAGAAACAGGAATGTCAAAACCCCTTACCCAAATTGAAGACAAATTTTAGCCATCAAAGGAAAAACAATTGAAAAAAAATTAGGGAAGGGGACCGTAAAAAATACTAATAATGTAAGGCTTAGTTTGGATTGGTAGTGTGTTTACTTCCAGTGAGGTTAAAAACAGCGGTGGTGGTGAGATTAGTTACTGTAGCGGTGAGATTAGAAACAGCGGTAGAATGTGTGTTTGGATTCAAACGCAGCTATAACGCTGAGGTGAGAATATAAAATAACTTTTTAAGGACATCAGATTAGAATTGATATATATCAAAAGTTTTTAAAATTATTTTACTTTTATAAAATTATTAAAATATGTGAATTTATAAATTCATTTAATAAAATATTGAAATGTATCTTTTGATATTTTATTTATTATACTATAAATTATCATATTTGTATTTATTTAAATGATAGTTATAACATTAAAATACCTCAATTGTTATATACTTATTATCCTATAAATTATAATATTTATTATATAATATAAGTATTTATCCAACCTAATCTAGAGATAAATTGCTTGGGCTTTTCAACTTTAGACATTAAAAGGGAAAGAAAACGTTAAAAAAATAGAAAGGGCCGTGGGTAAAATTAGAAAAAAGGGCTGTGTTGAGTGCACTGAAGTAAAAACCATCAGTGAGCAACTGGAGGTGCAGCACAATGAGAATCAGTCCATTGAGCAACTAGAGGTATTATCCAAACACCTCATCAATGAGATTGAATTAAAAAAGTGGTTTAAACACACTGAAATGGAGCTAACTGGTCATCCGAAGGAAGCCTAAGTGATTGGAAAAATATAAAGATTAACTGCCCTAAGACTAGAACCCAACAATTTAGCCAAGTAGACATTACTGAACCAACCTTAACCAATCAAAACAAAGAAAATTCTTAGTCAAATCCTTAATCTAATCTCATTATTGACACACATTTTCCCTTTGATGTTTAAGTCTTTTCCCTTCTCTTTATTAGCCCGACCAATAGCTGTCGTGGGTTTATGTTGATTGGGGAGGGAAGCAACAAAAATGAATGGAGATCCCACTCTAACTAAGGATTCTCCTAGTTCTAGAGGATCCTGCTACAGGAAAACCAGGAACGGCGGCAAGCTTTCCTCCCTCTGACTTTTGGTATTAAGAATGTTGGTTTTAAGAATGAGTGATTGCCCTTGTCCGACCCTTACCGCCCAACCTGAAAACAGTCATCTAATGCATTCCACTTATTGAATAGGGTTCTACGGTTGGTCAGCGACCCTTGGACACCGAAGGCGTCTTTAGGGTGATCTCGTAGTTCCTACGGGGTGGAGATGATGGGGTTGGTCCATGGATTTTCCTTCCTTTAGCCGCATTTCACTCAAAGGGTTGAAGGAAGATAGTGCATCAAGTTGTTCGCAAAGGCCAACTTGATCCTCTTCCCCGGGGATCCCAGACGGGGGAACCTAGAAGAGCCGCCGACTCCAACTACCGTCCATGTAAGATCCATACGAGATCTGACCAATCGCCCATCCCACCTCTTTTACGTTATTGACAACACATCTTTTTCTTAGTAGAGTCTTTCATTGGCATGTTTCGGTCCTCTTCCCCATTACTTAGAAAAAGTGAGACATCGGTTCAGGTACAAGATACTATCATTAACGCCTAGACAATTAAACACCTAACCCGTAATCACAACGACCCAATTGCAAGAGCGGAGCTCGCCAATTAAAATATTTAATTATAACTTTTGCATTTTGTTGGGATTATTTATTTTATAAAAGTTTAAAGTTTATATATATATGTAATAAAATATATATTTTTATAAAATACAGGTGGCACGGTTTGATTGATTATCAATTTTTTTAACATTTATTAGAAAAATGGACTAAAAATTATAACGTAACGTAATGATATTTTAGGTATCAGACTGAGCTTAAAAAATTAAGTACCAAGATGATAAAACATGTAAATTTCAAAGATTAAAATGTAAATTAAGCCTTGTTTTTTAATAAACTATATTTTTTTAACAATGTCATTATAAGTTCGATCATATCCAGTCTTTTAGATATAATATTTAAAATTACTCATAACCTTTTCCTAATCTATAAATAAGAGTATAATGTACTTCAACGCATTCGAACTCATACTTTCCTTTATTAACAACAATACTCAAACCAATCGAATTAAGACTCAATCAAACTTAATAAAACCTTTTATCATAAAAATTAATAAAAAATGAATTTAATTGGACCAACATTTACTATGGTCTAAATCCTAATTGTTCTCTCAACCCCACATTTCCGTCAGTGACGTAGTCCACCCAGCTTTTTCTTTTCCTTTATTTTCTTTTCCCCCAAACAATTTATAATTCAGTAAAAACTTGAAGACAGATTAATTTAGAAAAAAAAAAAAAAAAAAGAAAAAGGAAAATTAGAAAACAGAGAGAGAGGCCCTTTGGTCGAATCAGTGACCGAAGGAAGGCCAAAATCAATCTCTTTCCAGTATCAGTAAAATATCCATATCCATTTCTAAATATGCCGTTTTCAAGGTATTCATTTTCATTTTCTTTCATTCCTGGAAAACCCCTTTTCTCTCCTTTGTTTCTTCTTACCAAGAATCGAAGGGGAAACAGTTGGGAAGAAAGGAATTGGAAGGGAAGTTATTAACTTTTTTATTTTTAATTATTGTTCTCTCAGGAATTTTAGTCTTCTCCTTTCTGGGATTAGGGTTTTGCTTTGGGGATTTTAGATGCTATCTTCTGGTTACCTTCCACTTTGGATCTCTGCTCTTTTTGCCTCCATGGGGTCAGTTTTTTCTCTTCATCTCTTCTTATATTGTTTATTTGAGTTGGATATTTATCACATCAGTCCTCTTACTCTTAGCCTTCTTGGATTATAAGACGGGAGTTTTAATGCTTTGTTTGTGTAGCCTTTTAAGTTTGCTTTTGTTAGTATGGGATTTTGGGTTTTTTTTTTTTTTTTTTTTTTTTTTTTTTTTTTGGTGCTTACTTGTGTGATAAGCTATAAGATGAGATGTATGTGGGAGTTTTCGATGTTGGATCATTCTTTGCTTGAAGTTCTGGGTTGCTGATTGCATGACACAAGCGTTTTTGTTTCGAGATATAGATAATAGGTCTTATTAATTGGCTCTGACTGAGAGATGCTTTGGGAAGAAACCTTGTTGTTCATTTGTTGTATTTTCAGAGCTTATTTACATACTCTTTACCTTCCCCCTGGTGGGAACATTCAAGGCTAAGTACAAAGCACTTTTCGGTGCTGCCTAGTTACAATATTGAGGCAGTTTCTTTTATCTACTATGATTGGATATGGATGTGCAAAATATAGTGGTTAGATATGTACAACATGTCGGGTAGATTCGGCTATATATATCGGTTTGTGGGATCATAAGGTTTCTGCAATTAAGCTGTAGGTTAAGGGGTTGGACTGGTACTTGTGGCTTGCGGTTGCTTTTAGTGCCCAAACGAATTCAATCCTTGACATGCTGGTTCTTGTGGCTTGTGGTTTACTTTTAGTGCCAAAACAAATTTAATCCTTGACATGCTGGTAGTTGTGGCTTGCGGTTGCTTTTAGTGCCAAAACATAGCAACTTTTCTGTAATTGATTATGTGTTCAATGTCACACATTTTGAAGCTTTGATTATTTTGAACCTCAGTTTCGTATGCTTATTTCAGATGTATGGTTGCCAAGTTAATGGCCTTGTTTTCCTTGTACAAGACCCAGCATTGAGTTGTTATAGTTGATTCCAATCATACATGCGATTAATCCTGGTTTTTAACAGAGCAGTGGTTGTCTTGGATGCTTTCAGCCATCTAAGGGTCTAACTACTCAACACTGGAAATTGAAGAGATCTAGCTTTTCTGAAGATTTCTGGAGTAGCAGTGCATGTGAAATCGAAAATAGTCCACTCAAGCCCCAAAGAAGCATTTCATCAATCAGCATATCAAGTCATTCCCTTGACCTTTCTGGCAGCACTAGCCGTCCTTCTGAATTTGTAAATCAGGGCAAGTTCATATATCTTAGACAATCAACCTCTTTTTGTGGTAATCATATCAAAGTAAAATTTCTCAATGGCATTTTTGAATTTGCAGGCCTTCTTCTTTGGAACCAAACAAGGCAACAATGGGTTGGAAATAAAAAGTCTGAGAAGCGGACACAACCTCGAGAATCCATTTTAAGGTTAGAAATTTTCATTGTTTTTCATAATTTTAAAGTAGAGAAAAGATTAATTGGGATAAAGAGAATGCAAAAATACTCTAGAATACCCTGATTGACAAGCTTTTTACACGATCTTGTTTTGCATTTCATATTTGTCACAGTTACAGTTGCAATTGGAATGCTGTCGATGATAGTTTGCATGGGAGCACTAAGCCGTTCCCGAAGCCACTTCCACTTTCTGTAAGTTTTTCACTGCCGACCAAACCGTTTCCTGTTAAAAACATCATTTCCGCCTTGTATGGTTCCTCAGGTCTTGTTCGGTTTCACTGACAGGAATTGGTGGATTTTCTAGACGATGTTTGGGAACAAGAGGGCTTATATGACTGAGCAGAATGATGTAAAAACATAGGGAAACATTTTTCCAGGAATTTATCGAGATCGTCCTGATCCGTTGGATTCTTCCACTGTATATTATTTGTACTATAGTTTACAAATCCTTTTGGATTGAGATGAAAATTTGATATCAATGATCCAAGAGAAAAAAAGGGGATGCAATATTCTAGTATTTCTCTATCAGTTTATTGGACCCTTTTTCTCTGTGATTAAAAATACAGTCATTTGTGGATGCATATACACACAGGGAAACAAAAATAGTCCATTCTTAAGTTGCAAATGACTGATCCGATTAGGAGGGGGCCATGCCATAAATATTTGGCCAAACATGACAGTGAAATAGTGTCTCTTTTCTGATATTTCTTGATAACCAGACAATGAGACACAGAGTGATTATCCAACTAAAGCAATTTGACTAATGAATGATGGAACCATGTCATGCATATGTTAAATGTTTCAGATAATATCATTTAAAATATATGCTTTAATATTATTGTTGTTGTAGCTGATTAGTATTAGTAGTGATAATAATTATGATTGAAAATAAAACAAATGTGATTCAACATGATGGAATGATTAATGAGTCACTATTTGGAAGCATTCATGGAATTTGACTATAAAGATGGCTTTGGCTTGACACTGAAAACCGGGGGGCGTAGGGGACCTACCACACCATGCTTTAATGGTGAGGTTTGCTTTTTTCTCTTTAGAACATATATATCTGTACTGAGGCGGCAACAACCTGTACTTTGAGAAAATTGTGCACTTAATCCTTATATTTTAATTAAATTAATTTTAATCTCTTTATTTTTTAAATTTTAAATTTTTAGTCCTCTTGCAACGGTAATTATTAAGTTTATTAACTTAAGGTTTGCTATTTCTAAAATCTGATATGGCAAACATATTATCATATATGTAATGCTATGTCGGCTAGTTATTTTCACATATTACTCACTAAAAATTCAATTAATGGATTAACAACCGTTATTTGCGTTAAAATTGAAATTTCAAAATTCGAAAAGTATAGTGACTTAGAATGATTCAATTGGAGAATAAGGACTAATTCTACAACTGTACACATAGTACAAGACTAGTAATTGAATTTAATCAAACAGATTTAACTTTTGCTGTTTGAGTCAAGACTAAAATTGACTAATTTGAAAAGTATAGAAACTAAAATTGATCAAATTATAGTATAGGGATGGAACTTAACTATACAATTCTATATAAGGCCTTCTTTTAGGGGTGAGACTCGTTGGATTTTTTTTCGTTTTTCTCATTTTCTGAATCGGTGGGCATAAGAAACCAGTTATTACCAAACCGTATTAAACTAGTTCGGTTCGAGTTTTGGTTGCCATATTATTTTTGGGCTTTGAGCTTTTGGACTTTATTTAGACAAAATTGTTTTTGAATTTAGACTTTTCAACTTTAATTAGATAAAATTATCTTTGTTTTGTGTTCCTTAGACACTATTTGACCATTTCTTTTTTTTTTTTTCCCAATTATTCATAAAATCTCAATAGTATATTCATCTAAAGGATATTTTTTAAAATCTATAATTATAAATATTTATTAAAAATTTAATTAAATCTTAATTTAATAACTCACAATCTTCACTCATCTCATCGTAATCAAATGTTAAATTATTTGTATTTAATAATGTGTAACGACAACCAAAAATCACCCAACTTGAAAATGTTAATAATGATAACCAAAATTTTAGAAGTTTTAACAACAATAATAATAGAAAAAGAACATAGTACATATAAGAAAAAAAGAGATGAACACTTCAATTTTCAGAAGTTTTAACAACAATAATAAATAAGCAACAAATTCGTGAGAGACTTGAGGTTAAAATTAGATTTAGGGTTTATTTTTCATTTCATTATAGAATTAAATGTAATAAAAGTTATATTTAGAATTTAGAAATAATGAATTCTGTTTCAGGTTTTAAATAGGTTTATATTTGGGATTATATGTTCAAAAAATATTAGGATTTTTTTTTTAAATTTTAAACATGTTTCAGGGTTTTCCGATATCCAATATAATAAGCTAAAACCGAATCGAATTAATATGATTTGATATGGTTCAATGACATCATCTAACTGAAAACGAACTAAACTATAAAAACCCGAATCGAATTAGTATATTTATTGATGATTAAACTGGCGGCTTATTATTCATTGAATGATTAGTCCCTTAGACTTTTTACATATATATATATACACATAAATGAAAACAAGAGTCTAATAGATAACCCACTAATCTAACGAGGTTGCCACTTAATTCAATTTGTCTAAATTATTAAAATAAATTTATTTAAATAATTTGCATAACGATCTTATAAAGTAATTATTTTCGCCTTCCATTTAAAAATTTATCAAATCACGTTAAAATATATGTAAAAGTGAACATTTATTAATATTTGATGACGTGACATTCACGTAGTAGTCAATAATTAATTATTATTATTTAAAATTTAAAGAATGTAAGTTAAGTCTTGAACTTGTCAATTTCTTCCACATTGAGGCTTGAACTTTTTTTTTTATTCAAGTTAGATACGTATAATATTCCAAGTAATTTGATTATTTTTTTTCTCTTGAATGATTAAGCAAATTAAGATTAGATTTATGTTTTTGGGTTTTTCTTCAATAACCTCATTATAGATTCTGATTATATATGTTCTTTTTGACACAATGACTATAACTACCCATAGTTCCTCCTCAAATCATAAATAAGAAGATAATGCGCTTCAGTGCACTCAAACACACGTTATCCTACATTAACAACAATATCTATGTCAATCGAGTTAAGGCTCAATCGATTATTTTGGGTTTTAAATACATACTATTATGTATTTAAATCTAAAATAATGAAGTGTGTCTACGAAGATAATTAAAATGGGTGATGAATGTACCTAACTTGGGGATGGCTAACTTGGGATTTGTATTATACCCCACCAAAACAAAAATAAATTTAAGAAGCTTCCCCCACTCCATTAAATATACCCAAATCACTATAAATTTTTGTATCTTATTCCCAACATGCATTCCAATACAATTTTCATTCTTCTTCCTAGCTTAACCGATAATTAATGTCTATTTTTATATTTCGAAAAGGAAAAAAATTCGAGGGGTGAAGTTAGTTTGGGTTAAGCCAATTTGAATAGGGATTGAGAAAAAAATGGACTAAATTGAAAATAGATTTAAATTAAGGTATTTGAATAATTTATGGAATGTAAATTTAAAAATTGTGATTACTTGAATTAAAATTTATTTTTATTTAATATATAATTATTTAATTTTTATGATATAAAAATAAATATTTTATATTTAAAACAGTAAAAATAATTTAAAAGTTCTTAAAAAATTATTGTTTTTTTAGAAATATTTATCAAAGAGATTTTAAAAATTTATCAAATAATATTTAAAAGGTATAAAACAAAACTTATTTTATTAAAATAAGTCTAAAAAATTAATATGGAGAAATCAAGAATTGAAGCGAATTATGATGGATGATTTAACAAATCTAGAAAACCCGATTGAACCAACATCACCTCGGGTCAATTTTAAATTTGTATTATTATCCTCAAAGTCATTCAATTTTGAGATTTCAGTTTGTTAGGTTTGATATTTTAAATTTGAATATTTTAGGTTAAAATTATTTAGGGTTTAATTTACCCTTCTAAGTTTTTGAGTTAAAATTAGAATTATTGACATATAGCTAAGTTAAGAGTAGCTTATTCCAAAGTTGGATTTTACTGGCAACATAAAAGCTTAGCTTAATCGAGTGTCCAAACAAACACTCAGGAGGATAACAAAGCGGGAATCTAAAACCAGCAACGGCAAAAGCGGTTAGCGGTATTGAAATGGTAGGGGGGAGAGAAAGAAGAGAGAGAATATCAACAACGAAACGAAACCCCAAAAAATTGGGGTCAAGTTCATTGCATTTGGGTTCCTTTCATCTCATGTGCATTGTCGCACATACCCTAACCCCTCTCCTCTTCCTAATAAAACCAACCCCCTTTCCCCTTCCCTCACTATCTTTCGTTCCTTTTCCTTTTCTTACTTCCTTTATCTCTCCTTTTTTTTGCCCTATCTGATAGGGTTTCCACGTCCTTCTACCTTCAATCTTTCTCATGCATTCCTGTTTTCAAGCAGATTTGACCTCCCGGGGTTTTTTGAGTTGTACTCATGTCAAAGCTATTTTCTTTTAGTGGTAACCTCTTCTTGCTAAAATTCAGCTTTTTTTCTATTTGGGTATCTTTGATTTTCGTTTATGTTGAACTTTGGTTTATGGAACACACCCTTTTTGTTGTGAACAAATTTTAGAAATTTTGGGGGTACATTCGGTAACTTAGTACACTGATCAAAGATCATGGATGATTAATGGCTTTCACACACACACACACACACACACACACACACACACACACACATTTCAGTTTTGGTTTTACCATGTTTTTCAATGGTATTTGGTTTTGAAGTCTTGGTTGCGAGTTACTTGAATTCATGTTGATATAGGGAAATAAATTTAGTTGGTTTTTGTGAAGACTTGGTGGGGCAGTGGAGTAGTCTAGTAGTAGATCAGGTTTCCTTAGAACTTATCTGTTTTTTGTTTCCTTTTTTGTGTGTCATTAGTTTTCGGCTCATGGGTTGACCTGTACAAATATGATATATTGAATAGCTTGATCTTCTAGAGGAGAGCTTGGTTAGTTTTTAGTTGAATCTGTTAGTGGTTTTACTCATCTTTCAACTTGACAGCTATAGAGGCGTGCTGGTTGTAGATCAGTCTATTTTGAATGACTTGTAATCGTTTGTTCTGAAATATATGGTTCTTTAGGACTATATCTGAGATGGAATTATGTATTTGTTATGGATTCGGAGCTCCTTCTTGTTCATGGATCTTATCCTTATTGTTTCTTTATATTTGTTGGACATGATATTAGTAGAGATGTGGTTTTTGAGAGCTGCATGCTGTCAACAATATCCTTGACAACATGTATTTAAATGGAAATATCTGTCAAGTTCTTTAATCCGGTTTCCTTACGGTATTTTGCTAGATTGCTTTGTTCTCATAAACCCTTCTGATATTGGTTTTCAGGAAGTGATAATTTTTTCCCTGGGGGATCAATTTACCCAAACCCCAAGGAGTCAAGTCTCTTTTTCTCTCTTGGACACCATGTGGATGTATATTTTCCTCATCACAAGAGGTCCCGCATCAGTCCCCCCATTGTTTTCTCTGGAGAAAGGGTTGAGAAGAAGAACCCATCAATTGAGATTCTCCCTGATGAATGCTTATTTGAAATCTTCAGACGGTTATCTGGAGGCCAAGAGAGGAGTTACTGCGCTTGTGTTTCCAAGCGCTGGCTTACGCTTGTAAGCAACATCCACAGAGATGAAATCAATGATAACAACAAGGGTGGAGTTGTTTCTAGGGTTGAAGATCAAGATGTTGAGGGTGATGGATACCTCTCTAGGATTTTGGAAGGGAAGAAAGCAACAAATGTTAGACTTGCTGCTATTGCTGTAGGAACTGCAAGCCGTGGAGGATTGTGTAAGCTTTCTATTAGAGGAAGCAATTCCACATGTGGAGTGACTAATGTTGGGCTCAGGGCCATTTCCCGTGGATGCCCTTCTCTAAGGGTTCTTTCATTGTGGGATTCGTCTTCTGTTGGAGATGAAGGTCTGTGTGAGATTGCTGACGGGTGTCACCAGCTAGAGAAGCTTGACCTTTGCCACTGCCCTGCAATTACTGATAAGTCTTTGCTTGCTGTTGCTAAGGGCTGTCCTAATTTGAAGGATCTGACCATTGAGGGTTGTGCAAACATTGGAAATGAAGGCCTCCAAGCTCTTGCTCGCTGCTGTCCGAATCTAAAGGCTGTTTCGATCAAAGACTGCCCCCTTATAGGAGATCAAGGAATTGTGAGCATGTTGTCTTCAGCCTCATTTACCCTCACAAAAATAAAGCTCCAGGCCTTGAATATCACCGATGTCTCTCTTGCTGTTATAGGACACTATGGCAAGGCGGTGACTAATCTTTCTCTCATTAGTCTTCCAAATGTGAGTGAGAAGGGCTTCTGGGTAATGGGTAATGGTCATGGGCTACAGAAATTGAAATCTTTTGCAGTTACATCCTGCCGTGGTGTAACGGACTTGGGACTTGAAGCTGTCGGAAAGGGTTGCCCAAATTTGAAACAGTTATGCCTCCATAAATGTGCTTTCTTATCTGATAAAGGGTTGGTGTCTTTCGCCAAAACAGCTAGTTCACTAGAGAGCTTGCAACTTGAGGAGTGCCACAGGATCACCCAATTTGGGTTTTTCGGTTCCCTTCTTAACTGTCGTGCAAAGCTGAAGGCTTTTTCTCTCGTGAACTGCTATGGTATAAAGGACCTAAACCTGGGATTGCCTTCTGTATTGCCTTGCAAATCTCTTCGATCACTGTTCATCCGTAACTGCCCTGGTTTTGGTGATGCCAGCTTGGCTGCATTAGGGAAGTTGTGCCCTCAGTTGCAGCATGTAGAGTTGAGCGGGCTTCATGGGATATCAGACGCTGGGTTTCTTCCATTGCTTAAGACTCGTGAGGCAGATTTGGTGAAGGTTAATCTCAGCGGTTGTGTTAATTTAAGTGACAAAGCTGTCTGTATCATGGCTGATTTGCATGGGTGGACACTAGAAATGCTGAATCTTGAAGGTTGTAAGATCAGCGATGCTAGTTTGGTTGCAATTGCAAGGAACTGTCAGTTACTCAGTGATCTTGATGTCTCCAAATGTGCAATCACTGATTCTGGAATTGCAGCTCTGGCTCGTTCAAATCAGATCAAACTGCAGATCCTTTCCATGTCTGGTTGCTCTAAGGTTTCTGACAAAAGCATGCCTTCACTTCAAAAACTGGGTCAGACCCTGTTGGGGTTAAACCTACAACAATGCAAGGCAATCAGCAGCAGCGCAGTTGACCTACTCGTTGAGCAGCTCTGGAGGTGTGATATCCTTTTCTGAACTAAATTATCAACAAAACAAGGTTTGATCAAATCAAGAAGCCTATAGATACCCTTTGTGAGTAGCAACAGTTCGTTTAATTTTTAGGTCCATCAGTTGCGAGTCCTCTGTCTTCCCGAACTCAGTCCCTTTTCCATTTTCCAGGGAATACGGCCATTCTCCCTTTTTTTTTTTTTTTGGCAGGTTCCCTTTCATCAAAGACCTGTTACTAGATTTTGAATCCTGATAACGGGTGTTGGTTTCTCGATGGCCGAATTTCCCCGAGAATGCAGTTGCCTAGTTCTGGTATTTAGAGTGTCTTTCCAGTTTGTTATGGTGTTTTTGCTTAGCCTTTTGGCTAAGCTTCCATTAATGTTGTAGTTTGTTCATTGTTGGTTTTACCCAGTCTTTCACGTTTTTGAACTCAATGTTCTGCACGTGATGGTTGGGTTTTGGAGTCATTGGTTGCTTTTGGCAGTTCAAAGTTTGGTGACCAGCTTTCATATGGGTTTTGGCCATGGCAGCAAGCAATTTAGATATTCTGCCATGACAACTCTTGTAGTTGTTTTTTTTTAACCAAAACTCTACTTTTACTGGTTTCATTTGGGTTTGAACTGTTGTAATCTACGACAACACGTCAACTATAATGAAATGTTAAACCTGGCATTGGAGGTCATTTATGTTTATGTTCCCCATTATGATAAATAAAAACGATCAAACTTTTTATGTATGTAGAAATGATGTGAAGTAGGAATATGATTGTGGTAATGGGAATTTTGCTGTTGATTTGAGGTGAGGTTGGTATTTGTGGCTGCATTCAACAAAAAATCAGAGGTTACTAATAGATTCCTATTTGAAAATCATCTGAATAATCACCAAAATATCCATTATTATATGTGGTAGCATTATCCCCAAAAACACTATTAAGAAGCAATCAATAATTGCTCTTTGATCACCATCTAGTTTGCCTCACCCTTGAAATTGGGCTTTTTAATAGATATTAATAATTGAATAAATCATTATTTAAACCAAATTAATTGAACACAACTTCGGTTTTGTTTAATTGATTTTTGTGATTTTTTAAAGATTTATTTAATTATAAAAAAATTGATTGAATTTTATTATGGTTTGATTATGGTGAGGGCAACGAATTTGACAAAGGAAATGTATTGATGGTTTCTATAATAAAAAATGGGAAGCAGAAAAAAATATTTTAGTCTTTTATTTAAATTTTTTTTTAACCTTGAACTTATATTTTTTTTATCAAATCACCTCAAAATGGATAGAATAATCCACATTTGTTAACTTTGTTATACTTATAGATTTCCATGTCAACATTTAATTAATTTTTTAAAATTTAGAAAATATAAAAAATATATTTTTTATATTGTTTAATAATTTTAACGATTTTTAAATTTTAAAAATAGTTTTAAAAATTTTTTAAAATTTTAAAAAATTAATTAAATGCTGACATGTCATTCACGTAATAATCCACTTGTATGCAATGTTAGTAGTGTTAAAAAAATGTTAACTTTTTCATTTATTTTGAGTTAATTTGATAAAAAAACGCAAGTTTAATAACTAAAAAAAACAAAAAGTTAAATAAAAAGTTAAAATGATTATTTTTATTAAGCATAGATTACATTTGATGCTTATTTACGATATTTTATATTTAAAATTAAACATAAAAGTTTTTATCAATTTGAACTAATTAAGTGGATAATTTGTTTTAGATATTTAATTATTTGAGTTTTTGTTTTGAGAATTGTTGGCAAGTAAATATTTACTATTAAATTCACGGTCTGCATTAAGGGGTAGGCAGGGGAGTAAAACTTTTTTTAGTCCCTATAAAAAAAATTGAAATTTTAAATTAATGTCATGATTAAATTACATTTCGACCCCCTAAGATGATAAGATTTCTTTATAATCCCTTTAAAAACTATGAAATAATATGCTAATACAGTGATAAAATTATACTTTCACCTGCCTTAAAAAATATAATTTAATCTTAACCCTCCCAAAATAAGTTTGGGACTTTATCCCTCACTCTTTTAATATTGGATCAAAATATTAAGTAATTATTATCTAAAAAATAATCAATTAACCTAAATAAACAGTCTAACAATTGATTTATTGAATTTGACTGATTTTTTTGTCTACTCATATCGTCCCTAAACCATAAACCATAAAATAAACACGAAAAATAACAAAAAAAATAAAAATAAAAATAAACCTAACAAAAAGTAGAAAAAAACAATAAAAGAATGTGAAATTAAATAGATAATCAATCTCTGCAAATAGCAAGACACTAATTTCATAGAACAAACAGAGAGCAATTTATACAATATAAATGGACTTAAGCAGGTTTGGCCAACAGTAGACAACTTTAGAGACAAAATAAGCCATCCTTGAACAACATAAATTAGGACATACAGTGCTGCAAACAACCTCAGCAACCTTTGCAAACCTACCAAAGCTGCTGGATATCGGAGAAGACAAAAGACGACATCATCATCACTCATAATGTAGAATTTTCCAGTTTCCATGCCTTTGACCGTCAAATAATTCAGTCTCAGTCGTCCTTATTTATGTAAAATGAGGTCGAGAACTTTATATACTAGTGTCCACTTAAAACCATTGCCATACTTAATGCTCCACCGCAATTGGCTCTTGTTCCAAATCTCCGATCATTGGCCCTAGATCTAAGTCAGGCTGGCTTCCACCTGAATTAGCTCTGGAAAATGCCACCAGTTGTTGAACTGGATATGATTCTTCATTTTTCAAATAAGATGATGCGGTATTCTCCTCCCTTGTTGCTTTAGATGTTGCTTTTGGTTTAGTTGTTGTTTCCTGATTGGACGCCTTGGATTTCTGTTCCTCATTTTTTGCACCGGACAAACTTGTCTTCTGAGAAGGCAGTTTGGGAAGTGATTTCCTCTGTGACTTCTTCACATGCACAGGAGAAATCACTTTGGCAGAGATGCTCTGAGATGCTTTCTCATCCAGACTTAGCCGGCCTGATTGGTGACTGTTATTGCTGTTACCATCAATGTCTGAAGGAGTTGAGCTTTTCCTCCTACCAAGCTTTGGAGATTTAGCTCTTGTAGGTGGTATCTGCACCCAAGTAATAGACAAACATTAATGTTGCAAATCTTGAGAAAGTCACTGTCACCATATATATATTCGAAGGACCAGCTACGAGAATATTCAACTAACCTTCTTTAATTCCACCTTTGGAGGTGTAGGTTCCTGATAGAAGCTTGGCATTGGAGTCGCTTTGAATTTCAAAGTCTTCCTAAACATCTTAATCTCAGCTTCTTGAGTTTCCTGCAGAGAATCAAAATATCGCTATGATAAGAAACGAATCTGGAGCATGAGCTGTTACATTCACAAAAGAACACCTTAGACTTGGCTTGCAAATTGCTCTTTTCTACTTCCCTTGCATGAATTTTTTCCTCGAGTTTATTGTAGAACTGCACAACACAATAGCAAAGACTTAAAAGTAGAGCAAAATTGCTGCAAGAATACACAATGTAGAATCCAAAGGATATATAATATAAAGCACCAACCTCTTTCCTTTTCTCAGCCCGTTCATCGCACTTGAAACTGAAACCATAGTTTGGAAGAGTACCGATCTTATGAACTTTAGCATCAGCTGCCGTCGGGCTTCCATGATGCGATTAAGGATAAACAGAAACATGTCGATTAGAAAAAAAAAAAAAAAGAAACTTATAAGCAACATTACAAAGAAAACTCAAATCGCAACAAGTTTCAACACCCATAATCCCAGATAGAAAGTATAACAAAATGTTGAAACCGAAAAGGATACGATGATTCTGTGTCTCCTTCAACTTTATTCAGAGGCTTCAGCTTTGGTTTCTCCCTGTAATACACAATAGAACAGTTGAGAAAAAGCAGGAGCGTAGATCAGTCATCATGCAGCACATTAAGCCCAGGTAGAGCTTGAGAAATTCAAACAAAAGAACAAGCAGTACATACGCATTGCCTGCATCTGGTTTTTCGGAATGCTGTCGGAAGCACAGAGAGAAGAGGAAAATAAATTATCAAAAAACGCAGGAACAATGTTAACAATAAAAAGGGGGAAAATGCGCTGAAAAAGAAACTAGTACAACCAACTCAAACCTTGGATACATTGGCTTGTCTTTCATTCAATGATCTACTTTTAAGAGGTTGTTTCATACGTGGATTTGTAGCAACAGAACCACCATTCGGAGCTGGCACTGTTGCCTTTGCAATCTTTCCATCTTTACGTTTCTTCACTAAAGCTGGAGAAACTTTTTTGGGAACAGAGGGCTTTTCAGTCTTGGTCTTGCCTTGAACCTTATCAGGTTCGGATTGTTTCGATTTATCTTCTACTTTCCCTTCCTACATGCGCACAGAATCAGTCTAATGGTAATTGATAAAAGACTCAAAAACAGAATGTAAGACCTACTACCTTAGAATCAATCAATCCACTGCTTTCCACACACTCATTTGGCCCTTCTCTAGCTTGTTCAGTTGCTCCATTATCATCCATTTCATTATATAAACAAGTCTCGAAACTTTCCGCAACGGTCCCGTTCACATTATCTGTAACACCACTGTCATACGCATCCCCGGACGGATAAACACCATTTTGATGGGCAACCTCAAGCCCACCCGCGGACGATACGCTATCGGAATCCATCACACACTGTAACAGGAACAAAACAAACTAAAATGCAAGGCTAATCACAGTAAGAAACAAGCAATGAAAAGGGATTAACACTTAAAACACCATTTTGATGGGCATTTTCAAGCCAATCCAAATCAGATCCCACACTATAGCAGGAATAAAGCAAAACTAAACTGCAAGCCTAATTACAGATATAACCAATTAAAAGGAATTAAACTTCCAATAAATTAAAATTCTCAAACCTACCAGTTCGAAAAAACACAATTTTCCCAGAAATATATATATATATTTATCGCATTTGTTAAATTCTCTGTTGCTATAATTTAAGAAAGAAACGAACAAGAAACATTAAAGTCCTTCACATTGGCAGATAAACAGCAAACAAAAAAAAAATCGAATTAAAAAAATCAAGAGTTGCTTTCAAGATATAAAAAAAAGGGGATCGAAACAGGGAAAAACCGAGTAAAATCGATGCTTTTTAAGTATAGCGTAAAGCTCCAGTGACTGAGTACAGAGATCTTCAACGCCACCAAACAAACAAGATTTTTTGGTGGTTGTTGAAAGTTTCAGTAATTTCCTTGTTACCTTGTAAAGCGTGCGACAAATCAAAACTCCATGGGAATGAAGCCTAGAAGGAAGTAGCGAAGGAAAATGGAAAGGATCTGATAAAAAGGAAGATGGTAAGATAAATAAACAGTGAAGATACAAGATCCAAGCACTACTTCAAAATTAATAAAATAATCGGAATTTTTTGAAGGTTGTTAAGTTGAAATGTCATTTTATGCTGAAATCCATTTGCATTCCAGGTCACACTCTCTTACAAGACAACAAAATGATAGACCGTCCGAAAATCTCCCCCAAAATACGGTTTTTAAAATAAAATACTATTTTTTACTAAAAAAAAATACAACTTTTTTTAAAATCAATAAAATTATAATTATTCAAGTTCCTAATTGAATAGAATTTTTTTAAATTTAAATTTTTTATACATTTTAAAAATTAAAGTACTTAATTGAATAAAAAAATTATTTTTTTTGGAAAAATTGAAGGTTTAAGCCTTTTTTAAATTCAATAAAATTACGGTTTTTAATTGCATAGTTTTTTCTTTGGATACTCTCCATGGTTGTAAGTAAAAATACATTTGCATTTTAAAAAAAAATTAATTTTAAATTTATAATCGATAAATTAATCTGTTTACTTAATTTGTTTTTTTAGGAACTGTTTACTTAATTTGTTAGAATCTCATTATCATATTCAACAAAATAGATATTTTAGTCAAATTGAGAGTTACTTTAAAATTACTTTGGTCGAACAAGTTTTAACTCAATTAGTATAAGTATTATTTTCAATGTAAGAGAACGTGGGTTCGAGTTTGTTGAAGCACATTATCCTCTTATTTATGGGTTAGGGAGGTGTTATGAATAGTTTTAAGTATTGTGTTCAAAGAGAACATATATGATGAGAACTTATAATAAGATTGTTCCAAAAAAAATTAGCATTGCTTTGGAAATGTGTTTTTCAAAATTTTCATTTAAGATTTGAGTGTTTTGCAATAGCATGATTGTTTGAATCGGACCAGATCATATCGGTCAATAAATTAGTTGGATTGGAAAAAGATCGGGATATCGATTTAGAGAAAGACATTGAATCAATTAACCTGGGAACTGATATGGGTCGGTTTAACTAAATTTTTTTATTCTTTTATGAATTTCTAATGATTTATTTAATTGAATCGGATGGATTAGTTGGACCAACGAACCGATGGTCTAACAAGTTCGACATCAGGCCAGTTCTAAAAACCTTGATTTTTAGTCCCTATAGTTTTCCATTTTATTCAGTTTAGCCCCTATCTTGATTTTCCAGCTCCTCATTTCAATACATATCCGTATCACATTCGTAAAAATATTTCTTCAAATTTCCCCTTCCCAAAATGGTAAAATTTCACTTTTAGTCCTTCAACTTTAAAAAATTTGCAATTTAATCATTACTAAATTTCATTATTCATACTTTCTCTCCTAATAATTAATTCACCTTTTAAACATTTATCCTTTCTTAAATATTAAAATTTTGGGGTATTACATTCTCATAGTGATAATTGTATGCATGATCGTTAGACTTGAGATCAGCATTGTTTCAACATTATGAGTTCTATGCTTTAGCACAGTTAAATGTCTTCCGTAAATGGTTGAGTTATAAAGACTGTTTATGGGTACGCCATAATCCATGTAGTGGGATGTGAACGACTAATATAGGATTTTTTTTCTTACATAATGGAGTGATATCTTGGGTCCTTTGATCGAGTGAGACGAGAAATGCATGACCATCCTCAAATGAGTTAATATAAGATATCATACTCATTTATTTATCTTAGTCTACTTGAAATTTTAGAAGTAAAATATTAGACTAATGTGTCTGCTCCATTACTTGTGTTCAATCCAAATATCACAAAAAAAAAAGGGATATACTACACGATAATATTATCATAGAAGGTTATGTCGAACCACGACTTTCTGCAACTTGGGTAGCAGTGATGCATTCCTACATTCACTCATTGTTTGTAACATTAGAATTGTTTTAGTGTTACTACTAATGTTACAGGATTCTATGGGGTCACACTCTGTGGTTAAATCAATTAGAATTAAAAGATAGTTTGGGTTATTTTTAACTATCACACGAGTTAAATTATTATAGAAATGTTCTTATGATTAATTTAATCTGATAGATTTAAATATTAGACACAATATGAGTACATGCTTGATGCACACACATAGATAATCTAGCTAAAATAAATATGAATTGGGTTTCGTATAATTTTTATATCTTTATTGCAATTATTAAATAAGGATTTAATAAATTTCAGTCAAAGAAATATTTTAGGGAATGATGTAAATTGTTATCCTTTATGGAAATGATATCATGTTTTTACAAAAATCACTTAAATCACTCTATGAGAAATATTCTATTCAATAAGATATTTTGAATAAAAGGTATGTCTTTATCCCTCATTTGAGGGTTACCCGAAATTCATTTGTCTAGTAGCAAAAAGTGTTTTCAAAATTCTCTAAAGAAGTGTGGAGAGTTTTTCTGATCGTTATTCTTCCAAGTGGATACCGTAAAAGCTAGATCGAAACTCATTGTAACTATATTCGATTGAGGATTTCAACGCTTTTCTCAAGGTGTACATTGTTTACTTATATCGATTTAGGTATTGTTTCGTAGTTTTCTCAATTCAGATTCGTTCCTCACACATGGATCCATAGGTTGTGATCATTAGATATATTTTTGTAACGTCACGAGGTATGTTGGCGTTCCAACAGATTGAGTATAGAAGTGAGGTTACAACTTGGTGAGTGGGTTGGACTTAAATCATGTCTTGTACTTGTTGATTTATAGTGGGTTACTCTTTGAGTAAGACCCCACAGATGTATGAAGTTCTCAAACAGTGTATAACCAAACTTTAGTGTTCATCTCTTAATTTATAACTATTAGTAAGATAGTCTACTTGCCACTAAATGAAAATCTGAAAAGCGCAATAAACAAATTCTCATTTGGTATCAGAGCTAGACACTTGACACATTAGACAAAGATCCATTTGTTAAATTGTTGTTAAGATAGAGGGAACATCAATTCCAAGATCATTATGTTGAATGGCATGAATTATGCCTATTAGAGGGAAAGGATAAGGGCTTTTATCAAGTCCATGGATGAAAGAACTTGGCGTTTGATTTTGACAGGTTAGGAACCCACCAACAAATGATGTAGTTGGTATAAAACTCTTAAACTTGAAATGACTTGGACTAATGATGAAGAAAAATTGGCTAATGTAAATTTCAAGGCCTTTAATGCAATTTTCTGTAGAGTAAGTCCACATGAGTTCAAGTGCATTTCTAAGCGTACCCTTTCTAAGTGATGAAAACACTTGTCTTTTCTCTTTCTTTTGTTTGGCAGTTAGGAACCTATCTTAAACTCGACCATCGTTTGGGTGGCTAGTTATCACTTGCACAATTGATTTGTCTTTATCTTTCATTTGCTACGCCTCTGTCACTCATCTCTCTTCTATCCCCTTTTTTTCTCATTTTTTTTCTTTTTCTTCCCATTCAATAGAATAATGCTCCAGCCATTATGGCGTTTCTCGATCTCCAGTTGTTCGAATGGGGTGTTTGTCTCCCTCCTTTTGGAGAAGAGCTTAGTAAAAGTCCGCTCCCATCTATTCCTTGTAGGAGCTTCGCACGTTTTAATGGAACTTTGTTTCCTCTCCTTAAGGTTTTTGTTTGGGCATTTCTTAAGGATTTCAAGCAGGGACTTATGGTCTTATGGTGTTTGTCGAGCTACCTCCGCTACGTTGATTTGTTGTTGAATGGGAAGAAATAGAGATTTGGTGAGATTTGTTTCGGGAAGTTGATGCTTCGCATGATGGTTTGACTCTTGCCCTTTTGAAGTCTATTCAGCTTTCAAGGTGGTTGTTGGTGGTTGCCGTTGGGGCCTTTGATGTGATATAGGCTCCCTCATAGAAGGTAAGCATGCCAAAAATGATGAGATGAGACTATTAGGCTACGATGCCTATTCTAGCATACGCACAAAAAGGCATACACAATTTAACTTCCAGATATACGACTCTTCAATTAAACAAAATGATCTAATCAAGCTTTGTTACAATGGTTAAAATTTTGAAAAAAAATATTTCCTTTCTTAAAATCATAAAATTTCAACTAATTCAACTTTTACAAACATCTAATTTGATTTGATTTTATATTTTTTATCAAAAGAATTTTCATGTTGAAAATGGTACTTATTTCTTTGATTCTTAATTGTTAAGGCTCATCCACTCCCTCCACATGGTTGTGATATATCATAATAATTTCAACAATACAATATATTTCATTGGTTTTTTTTTTTCTTTTCTAAATTATCACTCAATAATTGGGTAGAGACTAGAAACTAGCAGCCTCTTAAAACCATCAATTTAATTCATGGAAAAAAAACAACATTGGGTGGTATTCTATTTCTATTTTTTAGCTGGATTTTAGACAATTTTACCCTACAAAAATAGGATGAAAACATAATCTCAAGAAAATAATAATGAAAAAGAGCCCTCAAGTTTCAAAGGCAAGGTATAATCAATGTTAGAAAAGCTTGGAGAAGTCACTGTCAAAGAGGAGACATCAAACATTAGGAGTTTGGTCGCATATAAACTGTCCTATACATATTAAAATTGGAAGGGGACCATAGCAGATAATTACAAGTCAGAATTATCATGCTTTCCTGCAATGATTCCTTTGAGATAAGAACTGTTTCAGAGTTTTGAAGTTCCCTAAACTGAAATATCCAATGGAAGCTTTTTGTTGGTTTATTACATGATATAGGTTTTGTAAAGATTGACCCGAGTCCGACCCAGGGTCTAGAACTTGCTTGGTCTACACTTATGTCTGCATTTCTGCCTCTTTCTTTGCCTCAAATCATTGGAAATCATGCTTGCTCATTCTTCATCACTGATCATTGAGCTTTTGGGCATAAAGTGGTCACCTCTTTTCATATAGTTTTCTGCATTTTGATCTTACTTCTCTGGACCCACACACTATATGAGGCAAAGAAGTGAGAATCATAGGTCAAGAGTCCAAACGCAACACATTCTCATTAGTCAAGTTATTTCAAGTTCATGTCATTCTAAATTTAACACCTGCTCGAGTTATTTTAGGTATTAAATGATTTCAAATTCAATGTGTCAAATTGTTTTGAACTCAAATTGGGAAGATTCGATTAGTTGAGTTATTATTCTCATATCGGATTGTGCCAAGCTAGATTTCGAATTAATCAAATCGGAGTTTTGGAATTGGATGAAAATTGAGATACATTATTAAAGGCCTTAAACAAGTCCAATACCAAGTGCTAGGAGCCCTTTGAAACCAATTGTGAAGTCTAGAGTGGCCCACTTAACCCAACCAAATGTTTTTGCAAGCCCAGACCCAATCTTCAAATTAGTCACAGTAATTATTATTATGGATAAGTCAAACTAGTTATTATTTATTTTTAAATAAATGAGGCAAAGCTGATTTTTGGTCAAAATCATCAAAGTAAAAAACTTTATAAGTTGGTTTTACACTTAACCTAATATCTTAAATTCTTAATCAATTCAATTCAATTTGAGAGAAAAGTTATATTTTTTATTAAATTAAAAAATATAAAAAAAGTCAAAATCAGTTTGACCAAACCAATTTCTGTCTAACAAAATTTTGTATTGGGATAAAATGATAGCATAATAAAATAATTTATTATTCCACAGAAAATATACCAAATCCCACATTTTTCTTTTTTCTCTTAGATTCTTTCTCTACGGTCTGTCTCAAAGTCACTCTCTTTCCACTCAACAGAACAAAGAGAAAAAGAAGGGAAGAAAACTATGCTGTCCCCAACCCCACTCTCTCTTTTTTGTGCTTTACTCCTCTGCTTGCCTTTAGCCGTTATTATTACAATCACTTCGCCGACAACCACCGTCCACGACGGTTCCGGACACAACCTAGTTCCAGATTTGGACCCTCCGCCCAAAACCCAACAAAGATTCTCTTCCAAGCCACTGCCTTTACCATTGCATGACGACGATTCACTCTTCCGGGTCGCTTCCCGAGTCAACTCAAAACTCCCTCCTGGTTCACCCAAAAAGATTGCATTTTTATTCCTCACTATTTCGCCTCTGCCTTTCGCTCCGCTTTGGGAGCTTTATTTTAACCAAACCCCCAAAGATCTCTTCAATGTTTATGTCCATGCCGACCCGAGTTACCCTTACGACCCGCCGTTCTCGGGTGTGTTCGCTCACCGAGTCATCCCTTCAAAACCCGCTCTCCGTTTCACCCCGACTCTCGCTTCCGCTGCCCGGAGGTTATTGGCTCACGCGCTGCTTCATGATCGTTCCAATTACATGTTTGTCCTCTTGTCCGCCTCTTGCATTCCTATTCACTCTTTTGACTTCACCTACAAAACGCTAACTCGGTCAAAGAAAAGCTTTATCGAGATACTGAACAACGAGGTTGGGAGTTACGATAGGTGGGCGGCGCGTGGAAAAGACTTGATGTTGCCGGAGGTTACGTTGGAGGATTTCAGGATTGGGTCGCAGTTTTGGTCGCTGACACGTAAGCACGCGAAGCTTGTCGTTGGTGACGAGGTGATATGGGCGAAGTTCAACCAACCGTGTGTGGTGTGGGACACGTGTTACCCGGAGGAAAACTATTTTCCCACCCTCATACACATGCGGGATCCACGTGGCGCAGTGCCAGCCACTCTAACACACGTGGACTGGAACGGCAGCTTCGACGGTCACCCGCGCATGTACGTCGAGTCCGAGATTGGGCCTCAGTTGATCTCACGGCTAAGAAAAGACGAGCCTCGATACGGTGACGACGGGACCTACGGCTCTGATTCACCGGCGACGAAGCAACGGCGGCGCTTTCCGTTCTTGTTCGCACGGAAATTCTCCCCGGAGTCAATTCAACCGTTGTTGAGAATAGCAAACGGCGTCGTATTCAAGGATTAAACCAATTTGTGAATGCACGTTTATGTTGTAAAATTCCGTTTTTTTTTTTTTTTTTTTTCCTTTGTAACTGTCAAAGGTGAAACTCAAAACATAATATATAAAGACGGGAAAGCTGGGAAAGAACCCAGTGATGGTTGTTTCCATGTGAACGCCTTTTGTTTCCGAGTGAACTCAGTCTGAGTCGTAAACAAGTAACGTTCCAGAACATAAAGAGATCCTTGTAATAAAGAATGGTGGGAAATTTTTGCTTGTTTTGTTGGCAAATTGGACGGTACCTGTGGTGGTGACACTGTAAAACAACAAACCATTTAAAGTTTATCTGCAACTCTCATCTACTACGACAAAAATACTTTGGATTCAAACAGAATGTAGCTAAATTTTGGTTTATAAGCATTGTAGATTGTTTTTCTACTTTAATAATATAAGTGATTACCGGCTCGAATCCTAGGTAGGATCTAGGTCATCTACTCGCGATCCGGATAAATCTCACCGAATGATTAAGTATGAGTCAAACCAGAGTAAAACACGTGTCCAGCATGTCTGAAGTCCGCTCAAAATATTAAACTTAGGAATAGTGGGGTCAAGTTATGAATAGTAAAGTCATATTTTGAATAATAATAGAATGTATAAATTAATACCTAAGTAATAACATTAATACAATACGAGATAAATTTACTCAATAAAAATAATTATTTTTATCAAACAAGTTTCTATTTTGGATATCATCTTCCAAAAGCAAAAATATAGAAGATCACTAATATAAGTATTACGTATCCACCTTTAACGTTCTCTCCATAAATCACCTTATTCCATTATAGAAACTATAAAAGTGTATTAAAGTAAAGTTATATCATTGCTTAAAATAGGGAGGACTAACATGAAAAAGCAATACTGATTGTGGCTTCTTAATTTTTATCTGGATTTTCAAAAAGAAGAAAAAAAAAGAAACGTGGGTCTGAAAAAATAAAAAGGAAAATCGATTAAAATTTGGTTCATTTATTTCGGTTTAATTAGTACTTCAATCGATTAAAGACTTTTCCCCCACCTCGTTAGTTGGTACCAAAATCCTGCATCAATGTAGATCATAGACTTACTTATTGCATTCCCATTGCAATTAAACTCAAATTTAATTTTTAGCCTTTTAGAGGGTTAAAAATTAGTATTATTTAATCAAGAAATGTCAACTGTCACAAGCTACGGCTATTGTATACATAGTGTTCAACTTATTAAATGAGGCTCAATTAATTCGTTTGAATTAACTTGACTTGTGAAACATATAGAGAAACCCATCTATTTGAAGTTTTGGTGGCCTAGAAAAATACTCCGTTGAAATTGGAGTTAGCGGGGGAGTTAATGTAAATCTATTTGGACTCTCATTTTGTAAATATGCACAAATCTTAATCATCGATGTGACTTAATCTATACCATTGGATTTGAGGGGTAGCATTTATTCAAACGCTTGGTGTGCCTTATTTTTTTTTTTGTGGTTTTTTTGTTCATTATTTACTCTTTCATTCGAGTTTGCTTCAGTGTATTAAGAATTTTTGTAAGAATTCTCATTTTTCGAGAGTAGGTTGACTTAAGCAGGATTTGAACTCAATAAATCACCTACAACTGTGCAATTTATCAAACCAAACCGTGTAACATGAACAAATTAGAAAAATAAATAAGTAAAAACACTAAATAAAGCGAAGTTGTATTTGATTATTTAACGTTGAATGAAACTAACGAGGCAATGAAGCTTCTATTTATAATTTACCCTCTTTTCAACTACATCAACATTAAATTTAAACTATTTATAAGATAGAGTATTAAGGAAATTTAAATTTTTTATTATTTATATCTTTAAAATCTAAATGAATATCGAAATAGTTATTAAGTCATCAAAAAAACTTTGAGAATTGGATGAATTTTACTCAAATAAATATGCACTTTTGTTACGCACCAACCGTGACACCATGCCCTACTAGCCGGCATCCTTCTAAAGAAAAAGCTGCTTGGGCCCAGCTACATGGATTTCAAGGCTCAGAGTCAGTGAGTCGTTGTTGTGGATCCAACATCATATCGATGTACTACCAATGGTCATTGGGTTTCAGTTTTTTATTTGAATGTTCATCGTCTGTTGTTAGGGAGAAACAAGAAAATATTATTGTACGACCAAGAAATAGATTTTGTCAATAAACGATGTCGGGATTGATGCTAAAAGATCCAAGGCTTCGGGTAGAAATCAGTAAGTGTACATGGTTTTCTTGTTAGTGCAAACCATCAAATCATGTTGATTGGGGTAGCAAATTACTTCACCTACTCAAATCTCATTGATGAAAATTACGGATGGAGGAAGTAAACCATCAAGTTTGGTATCCCATGCAGAAACCCCCAAAACCACAAGGTAAAAACAATCTCGCTGTGTATAATTGTAGCCGAACTACCCGAAACCCCAACCATTTAGCCTCCAACCCAAGAAGATCCTCTCACCAACTTTCCACTACAGTTCAAGAAAGCATCACAAAGACAACCACAGTATCAGCTGCACATGCAAGCGTTTGATGGAACCCTCGTAGTCACAAGAACCAAAAAGAAGGGGTTAAACTGCGAGTGGGAGAAAAATTTCACAGTAGTTACATAATTATGTGATAATGATAAATTTTCACATGAATATAAATATATTAGGTATGTATTAATATTAATGTATACATAATTACATTAAATTTTTTGAAGTAAATACATACTTAAATATTTATTTTGTTAAATTAAAAATATCATGTATGTTTTTTGAAATCATTATAATATCTAATAGACTGTTAAGTAATGACGTGGTGACAAATGTGACATTTGACTTGAAAAAAAAAAAAAACTAATGTGGGGACTTAATTAATTTTTAATTATTTTAAGAGAGTTTAATTTTTTTAATTATTTTATGATAACTTAATTAACTTTTAGAAATTATAAAATAAATTATAAAAATTATTAAAATGATAAACACATTATTAAAAATTATAAATTTTATAAAAGGAGTAGTCAATTTCAATTTTTTTTATAATTTTTAATAAATTATATTTCCCTATAATTTTATAATATTTATAATATTTCTAATAAATTTTAAAACTTTTTAATAAAAATTGCTTCTTTTTTCCTTCATTATCTTACATCTATCTCAATCAAATCTTCTCAATTTACCGTGCATCACCTCCTCAACCAAAACAATTATTTATCACTAACCTTTAAGCCACCAAACACTTATCTGGTTACCATTACACTTCAAGCTCTCTATTTCTCTATTATCGAAAACATAATTCCAAATCTTTAAAAATAACAAAAAATTTCTATATATATATATATATATATATATATTACAAATTTTTAATAAGTTTTATATTTTCAATAATTTTATAATTTTTTATCATCTTAATAATTGATATATAAATTTCTATAACATTTTATGGGTTTTTTTTTAAAAAAATAACACTTTTTCTAAAATTTATATTTTTAATAATATATATATCAATAAATTTTATAATTTTCCTATATTTTTTTATATTTTTTCTAATTAAAAAAAACATACAATATTATGTCACACTCACAATAGGAGTGAAAGAAAATATTTCATGTAAAACAATATTTTCTTTTAAAATTATTAAACAATTATTATTGGTAGAGTGATAAAGAAGTTGTGATTAAATTTTGTTAACATAGGTTCAATCCTTAAATGTATTATTTTTAGTTGTTTTATTTAAAGATTATATAAAAATATGAAAAAGGCAAAAACATCATCGTAATAAGTTAGATTAACGTTAGTTTTTATTTTAAATAAAAGTATAAATAAAAGCATGAAAAGGTAAGTACTAGAGATTTTATCACACATGTATATGTGGAAACCACAGATTTAGAACAACGTTTAAGAATAACATACAATAAATAATGAAACGTAAGGTTTGAAACTAATAATAACACATGTAATACGCACGGAATTAAAATAAAAAATTAGTTTAAATTGTGATTAAAACAAATTAAGTTTAAATAGGTAAATACATTCGATTAAGAATAGAAGTGAAGCCAGGAAAATTTTTTGGACCAGCCGAAATTAAATTAAAAATTTAATGGGAGCAAAATTTTCATTGTAAGCTTAAAATTTTATATTTTATAGAAAGACTAAATCACAATTTTATCATTTTGGGGGTCAAAATACATGTATTAATTTATAACTTTTTGGATTTTAAAGGGCCTAAAACACAAGCCCCTAACTACCCCTCTAGTGCCGCCCTGGATAAGAATATTAAATATATTACAATTGTTTATGATGACATTACCATTTTTTTTGAGTTGGTATCGAGTTGACTTGCAACACCAACTCAATTAATAACATAATCAATATATTTACAAACAATGTGGGTAAAACAAGTTATGTAATAATATTTAAATGTATAAAAATATCAAAATGAAGCTTCAGTAAGTGGTGTTTGCCACATTAACTGTAATACAGACTTAAGTTTATCTTATTGACTTATAGCTAATTACTAGCAATTTTTTTTGAACAATCTCATTATAGGTTTTGGTCATCATATATATATATATATATATATTAAGACAATGCCTAGAATTACTCATAACCCCCAACCCATAAATAGGAGGACAATGTGCTTCAACGCACTCGAACCCACATCCTCCTGCATTGGCAATAATACTCATGCTAATTGAGCTAAGACTCAAACAACTACGGGCAATCCTTGTATTATTAGTTGTGATTTATATATGTTTTCATTTAGGTTTTCGTGAGTTTATCTTATTTTTAATCTATATAATAAATTTAACTATTAATTTTATATATTATATCAATTTGATTTTAATTTTTTTTAAAAAAATTCATGACAAACTAATAATTTTAAATATATATTTTTAGATTTTTAAAACAAAATTCTTCAAACTTTTTGGAATTAGAATATATAAACATTGAGAACTAAATTTGTTATTATACCAATCAAAAGTAGAATTAATTAACAAAAAAGAATGAATACCGTCATTAATTATCTCTTTTGTTGTTCACTTTCCGTTACTTATTTTCGAAATTGATAAAAACTAATTTTTTTTTAAAAAAGAAATATCAAGACACCATTATTTACCTCCACCTATAAAAAGCTATAAGCCAATGAGGCAATGTGGTAGTTTTGATCTCTTTAGCTTGATTTCACCTATACTACCAACACTTTCTACTCTTCTTTCTTTCTTTTTGGTATTTTATGCAAATTAAAGAAAGGTGGCCTTGAAAGTTGAATTGTTACAAAGTTGATGGTAGATAATATCTAGGCAATCATATGTATATAATAAGTTGTTGAATTTGAAATAATGATATAAAAATTTTGTGGTTCGATTTGATTTTGAATCTATTTGAAGTCCGATATAATTATTCAATTTAAGTACCAAAAAATAACTCCTTGTAATATACAACATAGTTTGGGGAAACTTATGTTTGATTAAAACCATTAAACTTAAGGATTATTGAGAGATATATATCTGTTGCTGTTGGGTTAGACTGTGTAGGGCGTCAGAAACAGGGTATACTGATTTGAAAATTTTGTTAATCAAATCATAAACTTAACATTAACAATCTTACAATAAAATAACATTACATTAGGCGGAGTTAAATGTTAACCCACATGCCTACTTATTTGAACAAATATCACACAATGCCAAGCTCTTTGCAATACAAACATCATAGATAAATAGTCCTATTCCAACATCAAAATACACTAATTAAAGGCAAGGACACATTAATTTGCAGCACCATAATATAAATTTAAAGTAGAGCAAACTCAGCCATTAGCCAACAGCAACAACTGATTGCGCTTCTTAAAAAAATGTCAACATTTGAAGCCTGGAGGGATTTCCTTCTGACATGCACTAAGGAGTAAGCTAAGGGTTATAGGGATGTTGAGGTTGGCCCCAAGCACATTGGCTTTAATGGCGGTGCAAAGGCAAAGGGCAGCCTCTAAATCAGCCAAGCCTTGGAGCAAAGCACAGCATTTGCTCGAAGGAGGTGTTCCCACCACTATGTTTACCAGTCCAAGCAGGTCAGCACAAACACCTAGCTTCAATGTGTCCGTAGGGCAAGAAGCAGGCTTTGCTGGTGGTGGAGGGCATGCAGAAGGTGGTGGAATGGGCTTTGGTGGCTTGCATGAATGGCAAGCATTGGTGAATGATAAGTTGAAAAGAAGAAGAGAGAAAACTGTAAGGACAGCACAGGTTTTGTTGGAAGCCATTTGCAGTAGTGGCTGCTATTGCTTAGTGACTGAAGGTATATGCAAAAGAGATGGACGGGGATGAGTTTAGAACCAGAAAGATGGGTTTTTTAAAGAAAAAATTTGTGAGGTTGCTGAGCTGGGATTTGATTGAGTGGAAGAGAGTGAAAAATGCATGTGTATGGATGATAATGCAGTGGTTGGACTTTTCTAAGCATCTAGGGAGGAAACTTGTTAAGATCCTTTTTCTTTCTTCTTTCTTTTTTAAGCAGCATTTCCTATTTGAGTTCAAGAAGATTCACCGTACCTCACTCAAAATGAAAAGTATGCTGTTGTAAAGTTAACCATCCATGGCCCCGCTACTGTAATTTTCTCTCTCTCTCTCTCTCTCTCTCTATATATATATATGTTAATTGCTACATGCATGCTTTTCCAAGTGGGTGAAGCAGCCAAGAATGATCACAGATGTAATTAAGCCACCTTGTACTGTTGTGAATTGTGATGGTTATTAATTTAGACAAATTGGTGATTGTAAGCAAAAAGCAAAATGTGATGTGTTTTT
The DNA here is from genome assembly GCA_025503065.1 of Gossypium bickii. Taxonomy (NCBI): domain Eukaryota; kingdom Viridiplantae; phylum Streptophyta; class Magnoliopsida; order Malvales; family Malvaceae; genus Gossypium; species Gossypium bickii. Next base: position 7,147,876 of record CP106709.1, read on the forward strand.
TCTCACCGAATGCATTGCATGAGTTCCAGCTCCTTGAGTGTGGTGACAATAAACATGAAGGATTTTTGTCTACTTGTGCTGTTATCTGTCCTGTATTGGTTCATAATTTTTGTGCAATTATTGATGGCAATAAGAGTTCTGGTATTGCAGCTCAGCTCACATGCTACGAAATCTCACTGCCTGACCATGATATATATGGAAATGGTGGTGTGGTCATGCTTGCCATATCAATCCTTCCATGCCACCATGCATGATTAATGTATGTTAACCCCACTGCTTTCAGATGATTGAGTATTAGTTTTGTTTTACGACCTCCTCGCATACTTCGGTCACAAGGTATCTTTACTAAGTGGTATGTACACCTCCATTTTTACCACCTAGTCTCACTTTTCAAGACTCCTTGATGACGACAAGATAGCCATCACCTATCACAAGATTACCTTACAACATCACATCGTAACTCTACAAAGTCACGTTGCCGTTCTTACTAGGAAACAATGAGATAACTCACCTACTTATGAGATACCCCCATAATGTGGGTATCCCGAAAAACCTTCTCTCTCTCTTCCGATTAATAGCTTTCTACCCACACTAGGTGTACTGTTCAATCACCCCATTTGTCCCTTTTTCTTGTTGATTATTGGTATCAACAAGTTCAGATAACCCAATATTATTGTTGAAAGTTAACTTTTAAAATCTACATATTTAAATAAATTTAAACTCTTAATATAATCTACTTTTACATACATCTTTCCACCATTATTTTTGCATATGTTCATGTATATGTTAGTAAATTGTTTGTATATCCCACTTTGTCAACTATTGTTTGTTTGCCTAAATTATTAATTCCTTCATCATTGCTTTGTTAGAACTTTGCTTAATGGCTACAATCTAGTTATGCAAAATAGGTAAAAATTGCAAGGTACAGAGTCTCCTTTAATCCCTTAATTAGAACAGTTTTTTTTTATATAACGGCAAAATAGGTAAAAATTGCAAAATGGGTAAAAATAGGTAAAAATTGAAAAATAGGTAAAAATTGGTAAAAATTGCAAAATAGGTAAAAATTGCAAAATAGGTAAAAATTGGTTTTATATAACGGCAAAAACGTGACAAAATCATGGGCTTCCAAGGCTTCTCAATGCTTCCTTGGAAGTCCATTTAAGTGCATCATGGTTTTCATTGCAGACACCAATATAATGAAAAAGCTTTTTGAGAATTAAGAGGTCATCTAATATTGGCTTGGTTTCCCAGTTCACCTTGTTCAACTTACCTCCAAGGACTTGGCTCACTAATTTATCTTTCGTCCTAATGAGGGTCAAGGTTATGCTGTGTTGGCTAACAGATGTTAGAGTGCATCGGATTACCAGTAACTTCCGAATGACACCATGACTTTGATTAAATCTTTCTCGCACAATTTTCTTTGTTTTAAAGTTATGTGTCATTATAAGGATAACAATACTTACCAAAGAGTTCCTTCTACACCATCTGATGAAAATGTTGTGACTTGAAGCTGATCTAACTCCTGTTGCTCTCCTCTTCTTCTCCTCTGGGGGTTCCTATTCAAGAATGCCCTAAAGGTGTCATGCGTTGCCTTGGTGGCTAGGCTAATAATTGCACTTGGATTAGAGGATTCTCCTTCAAATACAACTTTATTCCTATGGACCCAAATGTTCCATAGGGTAGTGGCCATAGTGGTGTGAACATCATGGCTCCTTCTTCCATTCCCTTCTGTATGTTTTCTATGTTTATGCTTATCCATTCTTAGGTTAAGCCTTTATTTAGATAAAATGTGCGCAATCTTAAGGGTGATCCAAAGAGGGCAGTTGTGGAATAAGTGGTCTGTATCCTCTCTTTCTAAATGGCATAAGGGGTATTTTGGGTCCATTGTTTCAATCCTTTTGTGGATTTCTGCCTCTATTATTGCGAATTTTCCAAGGGAGAGTGGTTATTTTGAATGGTAATTTGGTAGTCCACAGCGAATTCCAAATTTCTCTTAGTGTCTGCATAATGTTGTGGGTTTGACTTCTTTCATGCCTATTGTTAAATTCTTCAAGAGAGGCCGGTTTCACAAAAAAAACTCTTCACTAGAGCAGAATTTCCATTGGAATATTGGTTCCTTCAAAGAAAGATCTCACTTCACTCCGTCTATTGTTCTATTCTTTCTTTTCCGTATTAGGCCTTGTTGTGCTAACTCATTGCCGTCGAGGATGCTTCTCCCTAGTTTGGCTTGGCACTGGAGGAAGCCATATCTATTACAATATTTCTTAACTAAGGTTTCTTCGATCAACCAACTCCATGCTTGTCTTGCAAGTAGCGCTCTATTTATGACATCCATTCTCTTGATCCCTAACCCACCTTGTGTGTTTTCATTGCACAAGCGATCCCAATTGAATTTTCCTCATTCATTTGTCCTCTCCTCCATACACCTTTCGAGGCCTGGAAGCAAGATAAATGATAATTGGTAGGGTCGAAAGAGCCAACTTGATAAGGGTAAGTTTTCCTTTTTGGCCCAATAGCTTCGCCTTCCATTACGATAGTCTTGAATCCATCTTATTCAGGAGGGGTTGGAAGAATTTGCTTTTATTGTTTTGAATACTAATATCAAATCCTAGGTATTTGCTTCCTTTTGTTGTGGTTTGTGCTTGCGGGAACATTCTCTTGAATTTTGGGTGACAATTGTGGCTAAGTATCACTTCTGATTTGCCAAAATTTATATGTAGCCTTGAGTATTCGTAAATTTAGTCGAGTATTCGTTCGAGACCAGGGAGAAGTGGCTATTTGCTAATCTAAGTTCAAGAACCTGGTTCCCTAGTTTCAAACTCCCATAGTCCATTTTCGCATACACATTATGGGAAATTTGGCTTTAGCGTAATGCCTTAATCTTTGGGAACAATCAACAAATGGATGGACTTACTAGACAGGCCATTGAAGATGCTACGGAATACTTTGCTTTAAACTCGAATATCAAGCATAAACCCTACCTTCATTCATCCCAGTTGATTGGAAACCGCCTCCTAGAGGTACATACAAACTCAACACGGACGGATCCTTCCTTGGTAACCCAAGGAGTACGGGTGCGGGGTGCGGGTGCTCTCATTCATAACCATGAAAGCAAATGGCTTATCGAACCTTTCTAACATATTCCAAGCGCAAAAAGTGCTGAAGCTAAATTGTGGGTTTTAAACATGGTGATGGAGCTCGAAACTAACTATTATTTCGACAAAGGCAAAGCGCACCTATCGAATAGTAGTATAGCTGTGGTGAGTCCTGAATATCGTATCCTCAAGGACCAAGAGTACTAGTATTAACTATCTTTTTATTATCTAGCCTAATAATTAAGGGGGTTTATTTTTAATCTAAAATAACTAACTAATTTAACTAATTAAGAAGGTGACAGAGAGCGAATTGGGGAAAATACTTTTGGACAACTTATATGAGATATGCAATAGCTAAGGAAGAATCCACCTAGACTTCACTTATTACTTTTGATTCATGCGATTTATTCACTTGACTTAATCCGTAGAAATCCCTAAATTATATTAATACCTCTTTCGAGGCTACTAACAACTGACTCTAGGTTGATTAATTGAAATCTCTTTCTAATTAAAATCCCTATTGTCGCATTAACTCGATCTATAGACTCCTTTATTAGGTTTGACACTAATCCGACAATTTTCATCGCCCTATTTCTAGGGTTGCAATCAACTCCGCTTAATTGTGTTGATCTACTCTTAGACAGGGACTTTTGCTCCACTGAATAAGCACATTCAACTTGAGTCAATAACTTGAATTATCAAAACAAGAATAAGAACTCACAATTAAGAATAAGCACAAGTATTTATCTCATAAATCAAATAATAATAAGATTCGTCTTAGGTTTCATCCCCTCAGGTATTTGAGAGGTTTAGGTCATACTAATGAAAGGAAACATCATAAAAGAGGAAAAACAACAAAACATAAGAAAACTCAAAAAACTTCTAAAGAACTTTATGGGAGATCCTCCGTCTTGATGGATATCCTTCTCCTAAGCTGTTCCCGACGGCTGTCTTGGAGTATTTTCTCCTTCTACTCGGCGCCTATTCGACGCCCTGTTGAACTCTCCTTTTAGGTTGCCCCCTAGGGTGTTTATATAGGCTTCGAGATGCCTTTCTTGGCCCACAAGTATCCTATTCCGAATAGAATTCATCCTTATTTCGACAGGGACACGCCCGTGGTCGATAGCCCAGGCCGTGTTCGATCTGGCTTGCCACACACGGCTGTGCGGTCCGTCCGTGTACAGTGGTCCAGGCCGTGTAGCCCATTTTGTCCCCTTTTTGGCCCGTTTCTTGTCCTTTTCGACTTCCTAAGCTCTCCTAAGTATAAAACATGAAATTAAGATATTAGGAGCATCGAATTCATCAAATTCAATGGAAAATCATCCAAAATTAAGCTAAGCATGGGGTTAAAATATGTGTAAAATTATAGTTTATCACATGGTCTCACACTAGCTAGAGGTTACGATCCTTTGAACAAACGTTTACCTCTAATACAATATGTTAACTTTTTTTTTGTTTCACATAATAGTGTCATTACAATATTTAATTTCATCATTATTTTTACGTTAATTACATATAAACATATCACCAATCCAACTAACTCTAAATATTAAATCATACTAAGATTCAACTTCTATTATTCATATTAAATTTTATCACCAAACAACAACAATAAATGTAACAACCCGATTTTGGGCCTAGTTGGAATAGTGGTTTCGGGACCATAAACTCGATGGAAAAAAAATTATATTCTTATATTTTTATGATCTACAATTTTACGGAATGACTTTGTAACAGTCCGAATTCGACCCTAATCGGAATGATGGTCTCGGGACCATGAATCCGAGTCAGTAGAATATTTTAATATTTCATATTAGGTCTAAAATCTATGATTGAACATGTGTTAAATTTTGGTGATTTAATTTATTTATTTGTGTGAGTAATTTGACTAAAGGACTAACTTGTATAATGGGTAAAAATGACCTTTTAATGGATTTAGTGACAAATGCATATGGCTTTATAAGGTGAAGTCCTTAAAGGACAATTTAGCCAATATTATGATGGTGGACGGCAACATGATGGAATGTGATTTAGAATATAAGTATTATTATAATATGTTGTAGTGGTTGATGAATAAATAAATAATAGTATAATTTAACACATAAAATAATAAAACATAGTGGAAGGAAAGAGAAGGCACCTTGTTCATCTTTTTGACCGAAATTTGAAGAAAGAAAACTCCATTTTTTGGAGCTTGAAAGTCTGCATTTGAAAGCTCAATTAGGGGTATGTTTATGCTTAGTTTTCAATTGTTTTTGCATTTTTGGAATGGGTGTTTTGAATACTATATAACCCATGGTGAAATTTTAGAGTTTATGGCACTTTTATATTCGGCCATTGAAGCATTTTAATAGTAAATAATGGTTGTTGATAGATTATTAAGTATAAAGCTTAAACTAGCATGTTTATTATTTGAAGTTTGAGTGAAATTGATTGTAAGTGGTTAAATCAAAAAAATGAAAATTTTTGAAGGACTAAATCATGAATTAAATAACCTGCAAGGCCTTGTATAAGGTCAAGGAGTATTCGGCTTAGGGTATTTGTGATTGAAATTGGTGAATTTTGTGTGGTGTCCAAATTGGACTAATTTGTAAAAGTGTGAAATAAAGGGGCAAAATCATAAATTTCTTATTTATATGTGTTGAGACCAAAATTGTTATAATATGCTTAATTGAGTCTAATTTAATTCATTTAGATCAAGAAAAAAGGAGGTAGGATCGGATCGGGAAAAAGTAAATTGATCGACTAATCGGAAAGTTGAATTGGTGACTACTTGAGGTAAGATTTTAAGCATTTGAATTTAATTGAACTCAATTTAGTTTCATGTACTTATGTTGGATAATTGTGGCATATAAATCATTATTATGCTGAATGGTTTTGGTATGTATATCTCCTTTAGTGAGTTTAATTGTTATTGATTATTAGAGAATATGTATGTGAATCACATTGAACAATAGCAAATAAACACCGGCACTATGTGTGTGAAGTTTATACCGAAACTAATCGTGTGCAAGATCGGTCGGTTAGCACTAAGTGTGCGAAAATGGGTAAGTAAGCGGCACTAAGTGTGCGATACGTTACGTTTATAATTAGCACTAAGTGTGCGGAGTTAACTACTAACAAACACTATGTGTGCGATATGTGACCAAATTAAATAATATGAGAATATAATGATTTGAGGTTAGTTGGGATGTCTTGTGTTTATTCAATGTTTTTTTTATATGTATGGAAATTCGGCAATGGTATTATCCTGTGTTACATAGTAACGAATGATTTCGAAAGATCGAAATATACTCAAGGTAAGTAATAGTTACTTATGATATAAAGTTGAATAGTGGTTGAATGTGGTTGATTAATTACTTTGCCTTGAGATGTATAAGACTTAATTTATATGATGGTTATGAGCCTAATTATGTGGAATAACAAACAACTTGAGATGAATGTAAAGGAGAAGAGTTATTTCCTTATGAGTTCATACATGCTTATGTGAATGTATTCATTGCTTAAGTCTTACTAAGCTTTGGAAAGCTTATTCTATTTTGGTTAATTCTTGTGTGTATAGGTTACTTTGGAAAGCTCGATTTTGTGCTTGGGATTCGTCTCAGAAGTTCACCATATTATCATCTCTTTTGGGTATACCTTATTTTGAAGTAGTAAATTATGTTTTTATGGCATGTATAAGCTAAGGTATTTTGGAACAAGGTCAACCATGTATGTACATACTCATGCCATGCGAAAATGGCTAAATTATAGTTATTTGGTCTTGTTTGAAGTCGACCTTGATGTTTGTTAAACTTGCCAATGATATATTATGAATATGGTAGTTGTTAAGTTAAGTTGTTGGCATATAAATCCTTAGGCATATTTGGTCTTGTAATGCCTTTAATAGCTTTGATTAAATTAAGGAAGTTATAAACTAGTTAATCATATTTTTGTTATGAAACAGTTTTTAGCTGCAGCAGTGATGTGATTTTGAAAAATCACCAAAAATAGGAGAAATTGAATTAGAAAGTGAATAAGACATAGAATTAAAGTATATTGTGTCTATTTTGATATGAAAGAAACAAGTTAGGCAAAGGAATTATATATTATGAGATATTTAAGTTTTAGTGAGACTTGTCCTGAATGAATTCGTGAGTCCCTGTTCTGTCTTGGGAAATTTGTAAAAATTTGTACAAAAATAATTATGGAGCATAGTTTATATGTTTAGAATCCTTAATGAGTCTATTTTTTATTGGAATAAACAATGACATTATTGAAATTTTGTGCAATGAGATAACTGAGTTTTTGTAAAGATAGGTCAGAATTATCAAACAGTGAAATAGGGGTAAATTTGATAAATAAACTGTACTAATTGGCCACATGAAAAATTCTGGAAAAATTATGGTAAAATGTTATATGAGTCTAGTTTCAAGGAAAATTTACGGATCTAAATTTTGAGTTTTGTAACTCGAGTTATGGTCAATTTAATCAGCATGATGCAGTTAGGCAGCTTTAAATTTTTATGCCCCAAATTAGTAGTCAAGTCTAGTAATGCCACATACTCGACTCCGTCAAAGGTTTCGGGTAAGGGGTGTTACATTTGATTGGTATCAGAGCTATGGTTTAGTCGATTCTTGGACTAACATAGCATCTGTGAGTCTAGCTATACATGCCGTAAAATATATGAATGATAATATGATGACTTCTGACAGTGAAATGTATTTATTTCTTACGTATAGTAATGGATCCGGATCCCGAGCAAGCGTTAGCTGACGATGTCGAGAGTGTGGCACCTGTTCCCGCACAAGGGACCGCGTCGGAAGAATCTCGACCTGCTGCAAGTGGCCCAGATGAGAGGGTAAAGCAGGCCTTCCATAATATGATGAACGATTGGTTCAGTCATTACTTACGAACCACTCCGAATGTTCAACCACCCCCAAATCCGAATGTTCCCCCTGTAACACAAATTGTACCTCCAGTTACTAATCTTGAAAGAGTGACTAAATCTCCCGTTGATCGCATTAGGAAGCACGAGCTCGGGAATTTAGAGCCGAGGATGATGATGACGCCGAATGAGTGAATTTTGGCTTGATAACACCGTTCGTGTTTTCGATGAATTATCTTGCACACACCGATGAATGTTTGAAGTGTGCTATATCTTTGTTACGGATTCGCTTATTACATCGGTGGAACACGTTGGTGTCGATTGTCCCGAAAGAAAGAGTTACTTGGGACTTCTTTCGCATCGAATTCGCAAGAAGTACATAAGTCGCGTTTCATCGACTCCAAACGTAAAGAATTCCTTGAGCTTAAAGCAGGTCGTATGACTATATCTCGAATATGAGCGTAAGTTAAATGCGACTTAGCCGCTACGCTCATGAGTGTGTCTCGGCAGAGGTCGCTATGTGCGAGAAGATTCGAAGATGGCCTCGAATGAAGATATCAAATTGTTGGTTGGTATACTTGAGATTAATGAGTTCGTCGTGTTAGTCGAGCGAGCTTGTAATGCCAAGAAGACACTGGGAAAGAAAAGCAGAAAGCAAAGCTAGATTCAAAAGATGTTCAAAAAGATCCGTGAGTAAATCTTCACGATCGGCATTAAAGAAGTTCAAGAATGATGGTAGCGGTCCGGACCTAATACTGGGATTTCTATACGAGAGCGCCACCGGTGAGTTCGGGGCACGTCGATGGCTAGTGTGGGCGACTTTCGATCGAACAAACCCGATCGCATCGTTAGGTGTGGTAGACGACATTTTGGGAATGCTGGGGTAAATATATTAATCGCACTTGTTATAGGTGTGGTTCTCGAGATCACTTCATCCGAGACCGCCTGAGGTCGATGATAAGAGTAATACTCGAGTGCGAGACCAAGTGGCACTACAAACTAGAGACAGATCTTCCCGAGTTGGTAGGGGTAGAGGTGGTATTCAGAGGGGACTCACCGATGCGGCTATTAGATCAGAGACACGTGTACCGGCCAGAGCTTATGCCATCCGTAATAGAGAGGAAACCTCAACTCCAGATGTTATTACTGGTAACTTTTCACTCTTTGATACTAGTGTCATGCATTAATTGATCCCGGTTCAACTCATTCGTATGTGTGTGAAACTCTAGTGACCGCAGAAGACTCACCTGTTGAGTCTACTGAATTTGTGAATCGGGTTTCAAACCCCCTGGGTCGTTTCGTATTAGTAGACAAAGTATGTAAGAATTGCCCCTTAATGATTCGAGACATATGTTTTCCGGCTGATTTGATGTTACTACCTTTTGATGAGTTTGATATTATTCTCGGCATGGATTGGTTGTGATTCATAATGCGATAGTTGATTGTAGACGAAAGACTATGGATTTGAAAGGTCCGAATAACGAGAAAATTCGAATTGAGTCAGCGGATTTGAGTGGATTACCTGCTGTGATATCTCCAATGTTGGCTCGACGGTATTTGAAAAAGGGTTGTGAAGCCTACCTGGCATATGTAATTGATAGCAAGGTTACTGAAAGGAAGATTGAGTTAGTACCGGTTGTTAGTGAATATCCAGATGTGTTTCCGGAGGAATTACCGTGATTGCCGCTTGATTCGTGAGGTAGAATTTGGGATTGAGTTAGTGTGGGGACTACCCCAATTTCAATAGCTCCATACCGAATGGCACCAACCGAATTAAAGGAATTAAAGACTCGATTGCAAGAATTATGAGATAGAGGATTCGCCGGACCGAGTTTTTCTCCTTGGGGTGCTCTGTTCTATTTGTGAAAAAAGAAGGACGGAACTCGAGAATGTGCATTGATTATCGCAGCACTTAATAAGGTGACCATAAAGAACAAATACCCACTATCCGCGTATTGATGATCTATTCGATCGGCTTAAAGAGCCTCTGTGTTCTCGAAAATTGATCCGAGGTCGGGTATTACCATTTGCGAGTTAGAGAGTTGGATATTCAAAAGCTGCGTTCGAACGAGATATGGTCATTATGAGTTTTGGTGATGCCATTCGGGCTTACTAATGCCCCATTGTTTTCATGGATTTGATGAACCGGGTATTCGGATCAGTATTTAGATCGGTTTGTAGTTGTGTTTATTGATGATATCTTGATCTATTCGCGAAATAAGACCGAGCATCTTGAGCATTTGAATTTGGTGCGCAAATTTTACGTGAAAAAACAGATTATATGCAAAATTCATGAAGTGCGAGTTTTGGCTAAGTGAAGTTAGCTTTCCGGGACATGTTATATCGGCATCGTGTATTCGAGTTGATCCGGTAAGATTTCGGCCATACTTGATTGGAAGCCTCCACGAAATATTTCGAAATTGTAGCTTTCGGGACTTACGGATACTATAGAAGATTCGTGAAAGGATTTTCTATGATTGCGACTCCGATGACCAAATTGTTGCAAAAAGATGTGAAATTTGAGTGGTCAGAAAGGTGTCAACAAAGTTTCGAGCAGCTGAAGACCTTGTTAACGTAAGCTCCGATACTTACTCAGCCTGAATCTAGTAAAGAATTCGTCGTCTATAGTGATGCATCTCTAAATGGCCTAGGTTGTGTATTGATGCAAGGGGTAAAGTTATAGCTTATGCATCGAGACAGTTGAAACCTCACGAGAAGAATTATCCAACTCATGACCTTGAATTGGCCGCTATAGTATATGCTTTGAAAATATGGCGACACTACCTTTTTGGTGAGAAATGCCACATCTTCTCGGACCATAAGAGCTTAAAGTATTTAATGACTCAGAGAGATCTGAATTTGAGACAACGAAGATGGTTGGAGTTGTTAAAAGATTATGAGCTTGTAATTGATTATCATCGGGAAAGGCTAATGTAGTTCTTGATGCACTCAGTCGAAAATCGTTATTTGCTCTGCGTGCACTGAATGCTCACCTAGCTATGTCTGATGATGGTATCCTCACAGCTGAAATAAAGGCGAGACCATTGTTTGTGCGGCAAATCAGGGAGGCTCAGCAGATCGATGATGATCTCAAAGAAAAAAGAAGACTTTGTAATGCAAGTGTGAATTCAGAATTTTCTTTAGATGACGAAGGATGCCTACGGTTTAAGAATCGATTATGTGTGCCTAAGAACTCGAGTTAATTCGAATGATTTGTGAAGAAGCTCACAATAGCAAACTATCGATTCATCCGGGTAGCACAAAAATGTTTAATGACTTGAAACAACATTATTTGGTGGCATGGAATGAAACGAGACATCTCTCGATTTTGTGTCAAAGTGCTTGATATGTCAACAAGTGAAAATTTGAACATCAGTGTACCGTCGGGACTACTTCAACCAACTTTGATACCGAATGGAAGTGGGATAGAATCACGATGGATTTTGTATCGGGTTTGCCGTTATCACCGAGAGCAAAAAGGATTGATGCAGGTTATTGTGGGACAGATTGACAAAAGCAGCTCATTTCATCCCGGTGCGCGCATCGACTTTTCATGGATAAACTAGCCGAGCTCTACATATCGCAGATTGTGCGGTTGCATGGAGTACCGATATCTATCATTTCGGATCGTGACCGAGATTTACGCCGCGATTTTGGAAGAAATTACAAGATGCTTTAGGTACTAAACTACATTTTAGTCTGACTTTTCACCCGCAGAGACCGATGGTCAATCGAAAGCGAATCATTCAAATACTAGAGGATATGTTGAGGTGTTGTGTCCTTGAGTTAGAAGGTACGTGGGAGCGGTACTTACCTTTGGTTGAATTTGCTTATAATAATAGCTTTCAATCTAGTATTAAAATGGCACCTTACGAAGCTTTGTATGGTCGTAAGTGTCGTACACCATTGTTTTGGATCGAGCTCAGTGAAAACAAAATACACGGGGTAGATCTAATTAGAGAGGCTGAACAAAAGGTAGCATTGATCCGGGATAGTTTAAAAGCTGCATCAGACCGTCAAAAATCATATGCCGACTTGAAGCGTAAAGACATTGAGTTTCATGTTGGAGATCGGGTATTTTTGAAAGTTTCACCATGGAAGAAAGTACTCAGATTCGGTCGTAAAGGAAAGTTGAGTCCAAGATTTATTGGACCGTTTGAAGTCACGGAACGTATTGGGCCGGTTGCCTACAGACTACAGTTGCCACCTGAGTTAGAAAGGATACATAATGTCTTTCATGTTTCGATGCTCCGTAGATATCGGTCAGATCCTTCGCATGTGATTAGCCCGACGGAAGTTGAGATTCAGCCCGATATGACTTACGAAGAGGAACCGGTTCGTATTTTGACTCGGGAGACAAAGGAATTAAGAAACAAGAAAATTCCCTTAGTAAAAGTGCTATGGCAAAAGCACGGGTTTGAAGAAGCAACTTGGGAATTGGAGGAGACTATGAAAGAACGCTACCCGAACCTTTTTATCGGTAAGATTTTCGAGGACGAAAATTTCTAAGGGGGGAGAATTGTAACAGTCCGAATTCGACCCTAATCGGAATGATGGTCTCGGGACCATGAATCCAAGTCGGTAGAATATTTTAATATTTCATATTAGGTCTAAAATCTATGATTGAACATGTGTTAAATTTTGGTGATTTAATTTATTTATTTGTGTGAGTAATTTGACTAAAGGACTAACTTGTATAATGGGTAAAAATGACCTTTTAATGGATTTAGTGACAAATGCATATGGCTTTATAAGGTGAAGTCCTTAAAGGACAATTTAGCCAATATTATGATGGTGGATGGCAACATGATGGAATGTGATTTAGAATATAAGTATTATTATAATATGTTGTAGTGGTTGATGAATAAATAAATAATAGTATAATTTAACACATAAAATAATAAAACATAGTGGAAGGAAAGAGAAGGCACCTTGTTCATCTTTTTGACCGAAATTTGAAGAAAGAAAACTCCATTTTTTGGAGCTTGAAAGTCTGCATTTGAAAGCTCAATTAGGGGTATGTTTATGCTTAGTTTTCAATTGTTTTTGCATTTTTGGAATGGGTGTTTTGAATACTATATAACCCATGGTGAAATTTTAGAGTTTATGGCACTTTTATATTCGGCCATTGAAGCATTTTAATAGTAAATAATGGTTGTTGATAGATTATTAAGTATAAAGCTTAAACTAGCATGTTTATTATTTGAAGTTTGAGTGAAATTGATTGTAAGTGGTTAAATCAAAAAAATGAAAATTTTTGAAGGACTAAATCATGAATTAAATAACCTGCAAGGCCTTGTATAAGGTCAAGGAGTATTCGGCTTAGGGTATTTGTGATTGAAATTGGTGAATTTTGTGTGGTGTCCAAATTGGACTAATTTGTAAAAGTGTGAAATAAAGGGGCAAAATCATAAATTTCTTATTTATATGTGTTGAGACCAAAATTGTTATAATATGCTTAATTGAGTCTAATTTAATTCATTTAGATCAAGAAAAAAGGAGGTAGGATCGGATCGGGAAAAAGTAAATTGATCGACTAATCGGAAAGTTGAATTGGTGACTACTTGAGGTAAGATTTTAAGCATTTGAATTTAATTGAACTCAATTTAGTTTCATGTACTTATGTTGGATAATTGTGGCATATAAATCATTATTATGCTGAATGGTTTTGGTATGTATATCTCCTTTAGTGAGTTTAATTGTTATTGATTATTAGAGAATATGTATGTGAATCACATTGAACAATAGCAAATAAACACCGGCACTATGTGTGCGAGTTTATACCGAGCCTTCGTGTGTGCAAGATCGGTCGGTTAGCACTAAGTGTGCGAAAATGGGTAAGTAAGCGGCACTAAGTGTGCGACACGTTACGTTTATAATTAGCACTAAGTGTGCGGAGTTAACTACTAATGACACTTATGTGTGCGATATGTGACCAAATTAAATAATATGAGAATATAATGATTTGAGGTTAGTTGGGATGTGCTGTGTTTATTCAATGTTTTTTTATATGTATGGAAATTCGGCAATGGTATTATCCTCGTGTTACATAGTAACGAATGATTTGAAAGATCGAAATATACTCAAGGTAAGTAATAGTTACTTATGATATAAAGTTGAATAGTGGTTGAATGTGGTTGATTAATTACTTTGCCTTGAGATGTATAAGACTTAATTTATATGATGGTTATGAGCCTAATTATGTGGAATAACAAACAACTTGAGATGAATGTAAAGGAGAAGAGTTATTTCCTTATGAGTTCATACATGCTTATGTGAATGTATTCATTGCTTAAGTCTTACTAAGCTTTGGAAAGCTTATTCTATTTTGGTTAATTCTTGTGTGTATAGGTTACTTTGGAAAGCTCGATTTTGTGCTTGGGATTCGTCTTAGAAGTTCACCATATTATCATCTCTTTTGGGTATACCTTATTTTGAAGTAGTAAATTATGTTTTTATGGCATGTATAAGCTAAGGTATTTTGGAACAAGGTCAACCATGTATGTACATACTCATGCCATGCGAAAATGGCTAAATTATAGTTATTTGGTCTTGTTTGAAGTCGACCTTGATGTTTGTTAAACTTGCCAATGATATATTATGAATATGGTAGTTGTTAAGTTAAGTTGTTGGCATATAAATCCTTAGGCATATTTGGTCTTGTAATACCTTTAATAGCCTGATTAAATTAAGGAAGTTATAAACTAGTTAATCATATTTTTGTTATGAAACAGTTTTTAGCTGCGGCAGTGATGTGATTTTGAAAAATCACCAAAAATAGGAGAAATTGAATTAGAAAGTGAATAAGACATAGAATTAAAGTATATTGTGTCTATTTTGATATGAAAGAAACAAGTTAGGCAAAGGAATTATATATTATGAGATATTTAAGTTTTAGTGAGACTTGTCCTGAATGAATTCGTGAGTCCCTGTTCTGTCTTGGGAAATTTGTAAAAATTTGTACAAAAATAATTATGGAGCATAGTTTATATGTTTAGAATCCTTAATGAGTCTATTTTTGATTGGAATAAACAATGACATTATTGAAATTTTGTGCAATGAGATAACTGAGTTTTTGTAAAGATAGGTCAGAATTATCAAACAGTGAAATAGGGGTAACTTTGATAAATAAACTGTACTGATTGGCCACATGAAAAATTCTGGAAAAATTATGGTAAAATATTATATGAGTCTAGTTTCAAGAAAAATTTACGGATCTAAATTTCGAGTTTTGTAACTCGAGTTATGGTCAATTTAATCAGCATGATGCAGTTAGGCAGCTTTAAATTTTTATGCCCCAAATTAGTAGTCTAGTCTAGTAATGCCACATACTCGACTCCGTCAAAGGTTTCGGGTAAGGGGTGTTACAGACTTCGTGAAAATTTCGTTCGAAAATTTTGATGTTTGGGCACTCAATTTAGTCAAAAGGACTAAATTGTAAAAAGTGCAAAACTTGAGTTCTAGAAGCTAGAGGTATCTAATTGCTATGAAATTTTAAATTGGAGGTCCTTAAATGGTAAACAGACCATTGGTTAACTAGTTGGACAAAGAATGGACATCAAATAGGTGAAATAGAATATTTTTAAATTAAGGGCATTTTAGTCATTTGGTGATTAAAATGAATTAAAAACAAAAATTAAAAGCCAATTTTTGCTCATCTTCAACCCCTTGGCCGAAATTCTCATAAGGAAGACATAGCTAGGGTTTTTCAAGCTTCCAAGCTCGATTGTAAGTCCGTTCTAGCCCCGTTTTTAATGATTTTTACGTTTTTGAAATCCTCGTAACAAGATTTACCTATTTCTACCATTATTTTGAGCTAGGGTTTGTGCTTAAAAATTTACCCATGGATGAAATGCATGTATTTTGATGTTTTATGGTAGAAATGAAGCTTGAAATTATGTTATTGCTAAGTGATTTTAAGTGAAAACTAGTAAAATTACATAATCGGTAAAAATACCTAATGTTCATAAGTGTATGTTAGAGTAAGAATTTGATGTTGCCATAGAAGGGAAAAATGATCAGCATGCTATAAAACATAAGAATAAGGGCTGAAGTTTAATTTTCGAGTATTGGGGCAAAATTGTAAATATGTGAAACTTTAGGGGCAAAAATGTAATTTTTCCATGGTGTGATTTTTAGACTAAATCGAATATTGTGAATATTAAATGAGTTAAATGTGCTATTATAGATCAAGAAAGACGAGGAATTGACCTTGATCGGGGAAAAGAAAAGGTTGCGGACTAAATTGCAAATTCGTCATATTTTGCACCGAGGTAAGTTTGTATGTAAATAAATGCATCGTTTTTACTTACATTTTCATATTTTGATAAATGGTATGAATTGTGGTTGAATATTTGATGTAATTGACGAAATATAGACAAGTGAAAAATGGATACGAGTGACATGTTCACTAGAAACCTATGTGAAATCTAAGTGAAATAAGTTATCCGGGTGCCGGTCCGCACGTTCTCTACGGGTGGTGAGTTATCCGGCATGTGTTCTGAGATACTCGACGACTTGTGTGAGCAAAGACCGAGTAGTTACGTATGACCGAAGCGACTTGTGTGAGCAGACTCCGAGATTGTGATTATGTGAAACGGGTCTTTGGTCTTATAAGTTCTACCGGTGGTCGGGTAATCCGCATGTGTTGCGGATACGACGGCGACTTGTGTGAGCAGCATTGAGTAGTTACGTATGACCGACAGCTTGTGTGAGCAGACCCGCGAATGTGTATAACTCGAGAATGAGTCTATGTGTGATAAGTGATTTGAAGTAGCTTTGGCTACAAGTGTGGCACTATGTGCAATATTCCAATGTCTCCGTTAATATTCAGATGTGTTCAATTGGAAATTGACTAAGTGAAAATACAATGTGGCTATGTAACGTCTAAGTGTAATTGAATATGATTATGTGATGAATAAGTGCAAGTATATGCGTGTAAACTTATGAGCAATGTGCTCGATATGTGATCGAACTTTGGTAAGATTGATACGGAGTAAGTATTCCAATGAAAGTTACTATAAAGAAAACATGAAAGAATGAAATTTAGAAATAAAACAGTTTTGGACAGCAGCAGTAGAGTAACTTTGAAAAATCACCAAAAATGGTAGACATGGAATTAGTAGTTGAGTGAGATATGAAATTAAAGATTATTGAGTCTATTTTCATATGAAATAAATAGAGAATGCAAAGAAATTCTGTATTTTGAGATATTTAGATTTTTGTTAGACTAGTTCAGAGTGATTTCGACATCCCCTATTCTGACTTGGAAAAATCATTAAAAATTGTACAAAAATAATTTGGGACATAATTTATATATTTAGATTCCTTAATGAGTTTAGTTTCAAATGAAACAAATTATAACATCATTTGAATTCTGCACAAGGAGAAAATTGATTCGTAGTGAAAAGTGGTCAGAATAGATGAATAGTGAAATAGAGGAAATTTTAATGAATAAACTGTACTAATTGGCTAAGTCAAAAATTCTGGAAATTTTATGGTATGAAGATATGTGAATCTAGTTTCAGGGAAAATTTACAGATCTTAATTTGGAGTTTCGTAGTTTAAGATAAAATAATTTAGTCACTGTGACTCGAATAGACAGCTTGCTCCAAACTTGAATAAATAATGAATTTGATTGTAGGTTGATTGTGTTGTTTTGTTAACATATTAAATCCATTTATTAATTATTTATATACTTACTTACTAAGCTATATGCTTACTTTCTTTTCTTTTCCTTGTTCTATAGTGTCATCAAGCTAGCTCGGGATACGGTGATCGTCGGAGATCCATCCACACTATCAGCCTTCTTTTGGTATTTTGAAAACAATATTTTGGAAATTATGGCATGTATAAAAGGCTTAATTGTTTAGTTATTTATAGTAACGAATGGTTATTTTGCTTATGGGTATTGTGAGTTATTTTGCTTATGGGTATTGTGACTATGTATGGGAAAAGTTTTAAATTTATATGGATTTTACATTTTAAATTTTGTACAATAGCTTGGATCATGCCCGGTAATGCCTCGTATCCTGTTCCGGCGACGGACCTGGGTAAGGGGTGTTACATTTTAGTGGTATCAGAGCTATGGTTTAGTTGGTTCTCGGACTAACATAGCATATGTGAAAGTCTAGCTATACATGCCATAAAAATACAGTGATAGTGTGACGACTCCTGACAATATAAATTGTGTTTTTATATAGTAAATGGATCCCGACCGAGCTGTAGCTGATGATGTAGAAAGTAATGCGCCGGCTCCCACGCAAGGGACCGTGCCAGTGGGTAGTAGACCTGAAACACATAGTCATGGAGATGGGGCTCGGGAAGCCTTCCTCCATATGATGAATAATTGGTATACAGAATTCGTTCGAGCGAATCCGAATGTTCAACCTCCTCCACCCCCTCCTATTCCTCAACCGGTTCCCGTAGTTCCTCAAGGTACAGAAATGATAAGACTGACTAAGCCTCCGGTTGATAAGATCCAAAAGCAAGGGTGAAGAAGAATTCAGGCTAACATAGATGATGATCCCAGAAAGCGAGTTTTGGCTTGAGAATTCTATTCGGTATTTGATGAACTTTCTTGTACTCAGAAGAATGTTTAAAGTGTGTTTGTATCTTTATTAAGGGACTCGGCATATCACCTGGTGGAAGACATCGGTATCTGTGGTTAGAAAGAAAGGGTTACATGGGATTTCTTCCAAGAGGAATTGAGAAAAGAAGTACATAAGCCAACGGTTCATTGATCAAAACGCAAAGAGTTTCTCGAGTTAAAGCAGGTAGAATGTCCGTGGCGAGTATGAAAGAGAGTTTGTTAGACTCGAGTAAATATGCCCGGAAAGTGTGTCTACCGAGGCCATTATGTGTAAGAGATTTGAAGATGGGTTGAACGAGGATATTCGATCGCTAGTTGGGATCTTAGAGTTGAAAGAGTTTATGGTATTGGTTGATCGAGCTTGTAAAGTGAAGAGCTGAACAAAAAAAAAAAAAAAAAAAAAAAGCGTGATTGAAGCGAGAGATGCAAAAAGAGGCCAATAAGTAAGTCATTCCAATCTCTCACCAAGAAATCTAAAGATATGAATCATCGATTGATTGTTTTTTTGGGTATTCGAACCGAGACAGTGGGAGATCATATTCGGGTTCTAAAACTCAAGCTACTTCAATGGCAAGTGTGGGTAATGTTAGATCCAATAGACACAGATGTCAACATTGTGGTAGACGACACCTGGCGAGTGTTATATGGTTAGTCGTGCTTGTTTTAAGTGTGGTTCTCGAGAGCACTATATTAAAGATTGCCCGAGAAGTTTGAAGAAGGAAAATATCGAGAATGTTAGACCAGGGTATCGCCACAGAGGTAGACCACCGAGAAATGCCGAAGCTGGAGCTAGCAAGAAAAGTATAGCAAAAGAATCAATGTGTGAGGTCGGAAGTGAGAGCACTGCTGAGAGCTTATGCCATACGTGCCGTGAGAATCGTCATCTCCGATGTGATTATTGGTACATTCTCTTTTATGATACTAATGTTATTGCATTGATTGATCCCGGATCTACTCATTCCTATGTTTGTGTGAATTTAGTATCTAGTAAAAGTTTTGCTGTTGAACTTATCGAATTTGTGATTAAAGTGTCAAACCTTTTAGGCAAATATGTGTTAGTTGATAAGGTTTGCAAGAATTGTCCTTTGATGATTCATGGTCACTATTTTCCGGCTAATCTGATGTTGTTGCCATTTGATGAGTTTGACGTTATTCTAGGTATGGATTGGTTGACATTGCATGATGCTAAGGTAAATTGTAGACAGAAAACCCTTGAATTGAAATGTGAAAATGGTGAGATTCTTTGGGTTGAAACAGATGAATCAAATAAATTGCCTATGGTGATTTCGCACATGTCTGCTCAGAAATACATGAGAAAAGGGTGTGAAGCTTATCTTGCTTATGTGTTGAATACTAAGATGTCCGGGTCGAAGCTTGAATCAATGCCAGTAGTTTGTGAATTTCCAGATGTGTTCCCAGAAGAATTGCCTGGGTTACCTCCGATTAGAGAGATTGAGTTTGCTATTGATTTATTGCGGGATTGCATCGATCTTGATTGCTCCTTATAGAATGGCTCGATTGAATTGAAAGAATTAAAAGCTCGGATTGCAAGAGTTGATGATAAAGGGATTTGTGAGACCGAGTTTTTCTCCTTGGGGTGCTCCGTATTGTTTGTGAAGAAAAAGGATGGATCTATGAGACTTTGTATTGACTATCGGCAATTTCAACAAAGTGACTATAAAGAACAAGTATCCCTTGCCGAGAATTGATGATTTATTTGACCAAATTGAAAGGCGACAGTGTTTTCAAAGATCTACTTGAGGTCTGGTTACTATCAACTGAGAGTTAAAGAGTCAGATGTGCCAAAAATCGCTTTTAGAACGAGGTATGGACATTATGAGTTTCTTGTGATGCCTTTCGGTTTGACTAATGCTCCTGCCATCTTTATGGAATGATGAATCGCATTTTTCAACCATACTTGGATAAGTTTGTGGTTGTGTTCATAGATGATATCCTGATTTATTCTCGAGATGTGTCAGAACATCTTTGAACACTTGAAAGCGGTCTTTGCAGATTTTGAGAGAGAAGAAATTGTTTGCTAAATTCAGTAAAAGTGAGTTTTGGCTTTGTGAAGTTAGATTTTTGGGACATATAGTTTCGGGTGATGGTATTCGGGTTGATCCGAGTAAAATTTCGGCAATAGTTGATTGGAAACCGCCAAAGAATGTATCTGAAGTTAGAAGCTTTTTGGTCTTAGCCGGGTATTATAGACATTTTGTTGAGGGATTCTCGATGATTGCCTCTCCTATGACTAAGTTGTTGCAAAAGAATGTTAAGTTTGAATGGACCGATAAATGTCAGCAAGGTTTCGAGAAGTTGAAAGCGCGATTGACAGAAGCACCGATTTTGGTACAACTTGAGTCGGGAAAAGAGTTTGTGATTTATAGTAATGCATCATTGAATGGTCTTGGTTGTGTGTTGATGCAAGAGGGCAAAGTAGTAGCTTATGCCTCGAGACAGTTAAAACCGCACGAGAAGAACTATCCGACGCATGATTTGGAATTGGCCGCCATCGTATTTGCTTTGAAGATTTGGCGTCATTATTTGTATGGTGAGAAGTGTCGAATCTTTACTGATCATAAAAGTTTGAAGTATCTGATGAATCAAAAGGACTTGAATTTGCGACAACGGAGGTGGCTCGAATTATTGAAAGATTATGAGTTAGTGATTGATTATCATCCAGGAAAAGCGAATGTAGTCGCAGATGCCTTGAGTAGAAAATTTTTGTATGCTTTGAGAGCTATGAATACGAGTTTGGCTTTGTTTGACGACGGTTCGATTTTGACTGAGTTGAGGGCTAGACCATTATTTCATCAGCAAATTTGTGAAGCTCAAAGGAAAGACAAGGAATTGCAAGTTAAAAGAGTTCAATGTGAATCGGGTAGTGATTCAGATTTTCGAATCGGATTAGATGATTGCTTGATGTTCCGTGATAGGATATGTGTACCGAAAGATGATGAGTTGATTCGAAAAATTTTAAATGAGGCACACAGTGGTTGTTTGTCAGTTCATCCGGGTAGTACAAAATTGTATAGTGATTTGAAGAAATTATATTGGTGGCCAGGTATGAAAAGAGATATTTCTGAGTTTGTATCAAAGTGTTTGATTTGTCAACAAGTGAAAGCTGAGCATCAAGTGCCTTCGGGTTTACTTCAACCAGTGATGGTTCCTGAGTGGAAATGGGATAGAATTACGATGGATTTTGTGACCGGTTTGCCTCTGACTCTGAAAAAGAAAGATGTCATTTGGGTTGTGGTTGATAGATTGACTAAATCGGCTCACTTTATACCGATACGTACTGATTACTCACTTGATAAGTTGGCTAAATTGTATATTGCTGAAATTGTGAGATCGCACGGAGTGCCTATGTCTATTATTTGGATAGAGATCCGAGGTTTACTTGAGGTTTTGGAAAAAGTTGCAAGAAGCCTTGGGCACGAAATTAAATTTTAGTACCGCATTTCACCCGCAAACCGACGGTCAATCCGAAAGAGTAATTCGAGTTCTTGAAGACATGCTCAGATGTTTTGTTTTAGAATTCGAAGGTAGTTGGGAGAAATATCTACCTTTGGTTGAATTTGCTTACAACAATAGTTATCGATCGAGTATGAGATGGCACCGTCTGAAGCATTATATGGTCGCAAGTGTCGAACTCCTTTGTATTGGACCGAGCTTAGTGAGAAAGCAGATTCACGGAGTTGATTTAGTTAGAGAAACCAAGAGAAAGTGAAAGTAATTCGTGATTGTTTGAAAATTCGCCAGATCCACAAAAGTCATACGCGGATTTAAAAAGAAAAGAAATTGAGTTTCAAGTAGGTGATAAAGTGTTTCGAAAGTATCTCCATGAAAAAGATTTTGAGATTTGTAGAAAGGGCAAGTTGAGTCCCCGTTTCATTGGGCGTATGAGGTTATCGAAAGGATTGGACCGATGGCATATCGATTAGCTTTACCAGCAGAGTTAGAAAGAATTCATAATGTGTTTCATGTGTCAATGTTGCGACGCTTATCGTTACGATCCTTCACATGTGATTTCTCTCCGAGAGATTGAGATTCGACCAGGATATGACCTATGATGAGGAACCGATTAAGATTTTGGCTCGGGAGGTTAAGCAGTTGAGAAATAAAAGTATAGCCTTAGTGAAAGTGTTGTGGCAAAGACATGGAGTGGAAGAGGCTACGTGGGAACGAGAGGAAGCCATGAGAAAACAGTACCCAAACCTCTTTTGGGTAAGATTTTTGGGACGAAAATCCCTAAAGGGGAAGAGTTTATAATGACCGATTTTGGGCCTAGTCGGAATAGTGGTTTCGGGACCACAAATCTGATGGAAAAAAAATTATATTCTTATAATGATGTACAATTTTACGGAATGACTTCGTGAAAATTTCGTTCGAAAATTTTGATGTTTGGGCACTCAATTTAGTCAAAAGGACTAAATTGTAAAAAGTGCAAAACTTGAGTTCTAGAAGCTAGAGGTATCTAATTGCTATGAAATTTTAAATTGGAGGTCCTTAAATGGTAAACAGACCATTGGTTAACTAGTTGGACAAAGAATGGACATCAAATAGGTGAAATAGAATATTTTTAAATTAAGGGCATTTTAGTCATTTGGTGATTAAAATGAATTAAAAACAAAAATTAAAAGCCAATTTTTGCTCATCTTCAACCCCTTGGCCGAAATTCTCATAAGGAAGACATAGCTAGGGTTTTTCAAGCTTCCAAGCTCGATTGTAAGTCCGTTCTAGCCCCGTTTTTAATGATTTTTACGTTTTTGAAATCCTCGTAACAAGATTTACCTATTTCTACCATTATTTTGAGCTAGGGTTTGTGTTTAAAAATTTACCCATGGATGAAATGCATGTATTTTGATGTTTTATGGTAGAATATGAAATTATGTTAAAGAACTTTTGCTAAGTGATTTTAAGTGAAAACTAGTAAAATTACATAATCGGTAAAAATACCTAATGTTCATAAGTGTATGTTAGAGTAAGAATTTGATGTTGCCATAGAAGGGAAAAATGATCAGCATGCTATAAAACATAAGAATAAGGGCTGAAGTTTAATTTTCGAGTATTGGGGCAAAATTGTAAATATGTGAAACTTTAGGGGCAAAAATGTAATTTTTCCATGGTGTGATTTTTAGACTAAATCGAATAATGCGAATATTAAATGAGTTGTTATTATAGATCAAGAAAGACGAGGAATTGACCTTGATCGGGGAAAAGAAAAGGTTGCGGACTAAATTGCAAATTCGTCATATTTTGCACCGAGGTAAGTTTGTATGTAAATAAATGCATCGTTTTTACTTACGTTTTCATATTTTGATAAATGGTATGAATTGTGGCTGAATATTTGATGTAATTGACAAAATATAGACAAGTGAGAAATTTCCCGGTTGAACCTTAGGAATAAAAATGGATACGAGTGACATGTTCACTAGAAACCTATGTGAAATCTAAGTGAAATAAGTTATCCGGGTGCTGGTCCGTACGTTCTACCGGTGGCTGAGTTATCCGGCGTTCTACCGGTGGCTGAGTTATCCGGCGTTCTACCGGTGGCTGAGTTATCCGGCATGTGTTACGGATACTCGACGGCTTGTGTGGCGACCGAAGTAGTTACGTATGCCCGGCGACTTGTGTGAAGCGGACCGAGATTGTGATTATGTGAAAGCGGGTGCTGGTCTTATAAGTTCTACCGATGGTGGGTAATCCCGCATGTGTTGCGGGACACGGCGACTTGTGTGGCGGCGATTGAGTAGTTACGTATGGCCGAAGCGACTTGTGTGAGCAGACCGCGAATGTGTATAACTCGAGAATGAGTCTATGTGTGATAAGTGATTTGAAGTAGCTTTGGCTACAAGTGTGGCACTATGTGCAATATTCCAATGTCTCCGTTAATATTCGGATGTGTTCAATTGGAAATTGACTAAGTGAAAATACAATGTGGCTATGTAACGTCTAAGTGTAATTGAATATGATTATGTGATGAATAAGTGCAAGTATATGCGTGTAAACTTATGAGCAATGTGCTCGATATGTGATCGAACTTTGGTAAGATTGATACGGAGTAAGTATTCCAATGAAAGTTACTATAAAGAAAACATGAAAGAATGAAATTTAGAAATAAAAGCAGTTTTGGATAAGCAGTAGTAGAGTAACTTTGAAAAATCACCAAAAATGGTAGAAATGGAATTAGTAGTTGAGTGAGATATGAAATTAAAGATTATTGAGTCTATTTTCATATGAAATAAATAGATAATGCAAAGAAATTCTGTATTTTGAGATATTTAGATTTTTGTTAGACTAGTTGAGTGATTTCGACATCCACATTACGACTTGGAAAAATCATTAAAAATTGTACAAAAATAATTTTGGGACATAATTTATATATTTAGATTCCTAGTTTCAAATGAAACAAATTATAACATCATTTGAATTCTGCACAAGGAGAAAATTGATTCGTAGTGAAAAGTGGTCAGAATAAATGAATAGTGAAATAGAGGAAATTTTAATGAATAAACTGTACTAATTGGCTAAGTCAAAAATTCTGGAAATTTTATGGTATGAATATATATGAATCTAGTTTCAGGGAAAATTTACGGATCTTAATTTGGAGTTTCGTAGTTTAAGATAAAAATAATTTAGTCACTGTGACTCGAATAGACAGCTTGCTCCAAACTTGAATAAATAATGATTTTGATTGTAGGTTGATTGTGTTGTTTTGTAAACATATTAAATCCATTTATTAATTATTTATATACTTACTTACTAAGCTATATGCTTACTCTCTTTTCTTTTCCTTGTTCTATAGTGTCATCAAGCTAGCTCGGGATACGGTGATCGTCGGAGATCCATCCACACTATCACCTTCTTTTGGTATTTTGAAAACAATATTTTGGAAATTATGGCATGTATAAAAGGCTTAATTGTTTAGTTATTTATAGTAACGAATGGTTATTTTGCTTATGGGTATTGACGAGTTATTTTGCTTATGGGTATTGACGACTATGTATGGGAAAAGTTTTAAATTTATATGGATTTTACATTTTAAATTTTGTACAATAGCTTGGATCATGCCCGGTAATGCCTTGTATCCTGTTTCGGCGACGTACCTGGGTAAGGGGTGTTACAATAAAAATCAATAAATTATTTATTTGCAAAATTCTATGATTATCTATTTATATATACCTTTTTACACGTGGGCACCCACCCATTTCTTTTATTTTTTTGCAATTTACAAAATTGGTTTAATTTCCATTTGTCCTTCTATTATACTTAAATTTGAAATTTATTTATTATAATTTAATTTCTAACACAATTAGGTTATATATTTCATAATGTTATTTGTTAGTCCAAATAGTTAATATAGTTAAATTTTTTATTAAAATGTTACGCAATTATATATTTTTTGAATACTTTAAGGATTTTAGATACAAACACATATTCTGGGTTTGCCTTACTTTTTTTTATATTATAACACAATGGTCAAATTTCAATTTTGGCCCCTATATTATGCTAAAATTTGGCTTAAACCTATACACTTTAATTTTTGAAATAATTTGGTCTTTCTACTTTTATAATATCATCAATGAGTCTAAATAGTTAATATTGTTAGCTATTTCAATTACTATAATGTAGCCATTTTTTGAAGAACACTATTCTAACTAAAAATTAATTCTAACATGACGGGTTCGAATGCGTGTTTTTAGAAAAACAAATTCACATAATCATTTTTAACATTGTTAACCAGTGATGGTGAACAAGGGAGGAAGATAGTGGTTGAACATAGGATAGCGGGATGAAGACTAGGGAAGGATTTTGGTTTTGAGAGAGTCAGGAAAATTAGGAAGGAGTATCTACGTGAGTGAGTGTGAGTTGTTTTCATGGCCCTTTTATAGTAGGGGACAAGTTTGGATACATGTTCTAAGGTCACTGACGTGGAAGTCTGATTTGATACTCTTGAAGTGACGGTGATGTAACATCCTAGGATGAGACGTCTTAGGATGACTAGCAATCAATTATTAGCCCTCTATGTTGCCCTTACATAGCCTTAGTGGAGACGCCTTGTTTTGAAATTTGCCCTGGGTTTTGCGAATTAACTTTAGGTCTGCGGTGCCGTTGGTTCCATTAGGAGACACGTGTCAAGCTCCTTTATGAGTATGCCGTGAGGTCTACGAGGTACACTATGAGGTTTGCAAGGTTTGCTACATAGAGTATAATAAAAATAAATTTTTTTATTACATCACTACTAAATGATTTTTTTTTATTCTAAAATATCACGCCATTAAATTTAACTGAAGAATTTTAACTGTGGTAACAACTGAACTTGAATTTTTATTTTTGAAAAGTATCGGAACTAAATTCCTAAAAAACAAAATAAGAATACTAAATTTCAAATGTATGAAGTGTATAGGAACTTAAATTATATTTTAATCTTCAAATTTTTACTCCATAATTTGATACAAACAAATAATCACCTATTTCAAATGCCATACCAATGAATTTAATAGAAGAATTTTAATAGTAACAACAATTCGACCTAAATTTTTAAATCCAAAAGGTAGAGAGTCTACATCTTTAAAAATAAAAATAAAACTAGAGTATATTTTAACCTTTAAATTTTTACTCTATAAATTGGCACAAATAAATTATCAGTACAACACGAAGCATGAGAATCATACTAATACCTATATATTAAATGAAGGTATTCAAGACATGTGACACCCACCCACCAACCAACCTTTTTTTTTTCATTTTATGTAAAATGATTAAATTTTAATTTTGGTCCTTATAATATGTTTAAATTTGAGATTTAATCTTTATACTTTAATTTCTAACATAATTTGATCTCTATGTTTTTTATAATATTATTAATTAGTTCAAATAGTTAATATGGTTAGCTTTTCAATTAAAATATTACGTAGTTATATATAATTTGAAGGCGAATTTTTAAATACAAAAAGTTGAGATATTAGATTCTTGAAAATAAAAATTGGAGGACTAAATCCCAAATGTATGGAGTGTAGAGGCTTAGAGTCATAGTTGTTTGAACCGATTAAACTGATAAGAGTATCGATTCAGTGAGAGGCATTAGACCAGTTGACCCACGAATTGGTATGGGCTGGTAGAACAAGGATAAAAAAAATAGATCAAATCGATTTTTTTTTATTTTTATGTTTTTAATTATTCATTTAATCGACCTATACGAACAAGTCGTTTAACTAGTTCAACGACTGTTTTAGTTTTAAAAACTTTGCTTATATTTTCATTGTATAATTACATATTTATTATTTTATTTATATAAATAAAAGAGTTATTAATAGATAATATATTTAACGTAATAATATTATTTTATTTGTATAAATAAAGAAATTATTAATTAAAAAAATTTAAAAATTAAAAAAAATGAAAAGCATTAGCTACATGAAAAAAATAAAAACCAAAAACTGCTCGGTAGGGAGATCGAACCTTGGCTGGTTGGGATAAAAATGTGAACATTTAACCACCAGGTCAGGCAGTATGACACGTTAACAAAAAAAGGTTTTATTAAAGAAAGAAAAGGAAGTTGAAGAAGTGAAAGGAAATTCTTAGATAGGAAGCGAAAAGCTTCTGTCTTTTAGATACATCTGTCAAAGCGATATAGGGAGAGTTTCGACTTTAGATGGCGATATTGTACGCGCTGGTCGCGCGTGGATCGGTGATGCTGGCGGAGTTCACGGCGGCGTCAACTAACGCCAGCGCGATCGCCAGGCAAATTCTAGACAAGATACCGGGTGACAACGACATTAACGTTTCGTATTCACAAGATCGATACATCTTCCACGTTAAACGCACCGATGGACTCACCGTTCTTTGTATGGCTGATGAAAGTGCCGGAAGTAAGCCGATTAATTACCTATCTCAGTTTATCTTTTTCTTTTCCATTCTCTGAAAGTGAACTGATATTAGATTAACGCGATAGGCTTACGTTTTCAATTTCAATTGCTTTGTAGAGTATTTATGATTGATTTGTTTCTGAATTGAAATGGAAATTATTAGAGATGAAGGTAGCCACTAAGAATTGTGCTTGGTTGACAATCTAGGGTTTATTTGAAAGCGCCGTTCTGAGAAGTTATCACTTATCACTCATCTTCTGCTTTTGAATGAATATCTCCTTTTTAGTGTGTGTATTGAATGATGAGTTAGAGACGATAATTTACATGTTCTTCAGAACATTCCAATGATTTTTTTCACGAATCCAATTGAGAATTTATAACAGTAATTACTTTGTTTCTCTTCTTTGTTAAGAACTTTTTGGTTCAGATAGTGTTAATGATAAATAAGTTTTGGTTGTGGTGGATGTGTTTTTTGCAGGGCGAATTCCTTTTGCGTTTCTTGAAGACATTCATCAGAGATTCGTTAGGACTTATGGCCGAGCAATATTTTCAGCCCTTCCTTATGGCATGAATGATGAATTTTCAAGGGTTTTGAGCCAGCAAATGGAATATTACTCGAGCGATCCTAATGCTGATAGGATAAATCGACTAAAAGGTGAAATGGGGCAGGTAGTTTTTGAATGCTTTGAAATTGGAATCAGGTCATGAGTCAAGTAATAGTATTCTATTTCTTCTGGTTTCTCAATGGCAGGTCCTTTTCCTATTCTACCTTCTAATCGTTTATCGTTTCCTGTTGAATGCATAAGCATGAGCTTACACCTGCTTTGAAGATGAAATAATTTGCTGCTCATATCACACAATATACATATTTCTTCTTATGATCAATTTAGCAACCGTTTAACATGTTAAGGTATCCTTGTAATTGTCATATTTTTGGCCTTTGCTCAAGGGCTGTTCCAACTTGTCATTTTCCTATTATGGATACTGGTCTAATGTGCTAATGGTACTCTACTAGGTGCGAAACGTTATGATAGAGAACATCGACAAAGTCTTAGAGAGAGGTGATCGCTTGGAATTGCTGGTTGATAAAACTGCTAATATGCAAGGAAATACCTTTCGCTTCCGAAAGCAAACTCGCCGACTTAGAAACACAGTATGGTGGAGAAATGTCAAGCTTACGTATGCTTTCTGAATTTTAAACACCCATTTTTCGTATACTTACATGCACTACATTAAGTTTGGAAGTGGAACTTACTAAAGAGGAGCATAATTTTGCAATAAAAGAGTTAGCTTTATGTGTAAATTTGCTCCTTAAAACAAAGAGATTCTAGGATAGATGAATTTATCCTCTACTCACTCACTTTAAACGTTGCAGGGGTGCTCTGATAATCCTCATCCTAATTATTATTTATGTTGTGCTGGCTTTTGTTTGCCACGGTATCACGCTACCTACTTGCATAAAATGATGTCAACAGGTTTGAGATTTGAACGCCTTTCGCACTCTCATGCTCCCTTGCCGTTACTTTTGTTTCCATTTCCGTTCGTATGGTTTTTAATCTCTGCTTGGGGGTAGCATATCTGGGATCTTTCTGTTTCAACTTCCCCTGCAGTGAGTGGTATTTACATTTTACTTATTCAATGTGAAAGAGCTAGAACTTTCGTGCTGTCTCCATGTAACTTTAATTTGGTTCTTTCAAAGACATGGCTTGATGGCATTAAAATTTATGTAAAAATTACATACATTATATATATATATATCTTATTTGTGGAAAGTCTACCTTTTTATCACTTCATTGATAGCATGAAGTTGCATAAACTGCCTAATCTTCTTGATATGCCTTTCCTAACTTAAGTCTCGCAAACCATGCAGCTTTAGGTAAAAATTTAGTTTCAAATCCGCTTAAGTTGGCCTAATTTTTAAAAGATGAAAATTTACAACAGAAATTCTTTAAGACACCAAAATAAAGTGGAAGCAAACTCTTAAATGAAGAAACAAAAAACGAGCAGAAAAGCCTAAAGGAAGCTAAGCATACTAAGTGCTTGAGTAAATACTTTCAAATATATTCAATAACTTTGAATGAAATAATTATAAATGAGAAGGAAAATCTCTATTTATAGTTGAGCTCTCTTGAATCTAATGGTACAGTTTAAATTACATCGACAATCTTCAAGGATTTAAACTCTATACAATCTTATCATTTTAAGCTTACAAATATTAACTACAATAATTCTAATTTTACTAGAGTGTTTCACCGGGCCACCAAGGCTTTAAGTAGATGGACTTATGTATATGTTTCACGAATTGTGTCAGTTCAAGAGGGTCAAATGAGTCTTATTTAATCAATGGAATGTTCTGTGTGCATTTGTCACAAGTTTCAATCCATAGCCCGTGACATTCTCCCCCACCCATTCTTGCGACGCTCTTGTAGCGTACTCGTAATGACACTAGTCCAACTCATCTAAAATGCCATGATGTCTCAACTGGTTCTCAACCATTCTCTCTATTGAATAGTTTTGCCCCTCGAAACATTTGTCTTGACTTATGTCTCTATTATCATCTTAATGCCAAAGACTTACCTCAATCAGTTAAGTTGATTTCGGTTAAGTTGGGTTAGATCGATTATGTTAGTTTTGAGCTCGGTTAGGTCAGTTTGAACAATTGGTTATTAGTTATTGAAATGTATAACCGGACTAACTGACTTAATCAACTTACAATTATTATTTTTAATTTAAAATAATATATTTAATTTATAATAAAATTTTAATTACCAAAACCCAAAACCCAAATCCCACTTACCCAACCCAACCAACAATTCAAAAACAACAACCAACCAGTAAACAAATGCAGAACAACATAGAAACAACATCAACACAAAGTAGCACAGCAACCAAAAAAAGCAAACATCAACAAAATAACATTGAATGAGCAGCAACATGCAAAATGTAATCAACCAACCAAAATATTTATATCTATATACATATATATTAATCAATCAACATATTTAATTTTACAATAAGCTATAATTTCATAAACTAAATTAAATTGTCAACAATTAAGAAAGTAACCTAGAAAACAATTGAAGAATCATCATCATTAGTAGAGTCGTATACTTCACAATTCATTCCTAATATGAAATGATAATAAACAATTAGATAGTCAAATTGATGAAATGTTATAAAATTATAACAATAGAAAAAAAAAATAATTATCCGTTGAATATATTTTAGCTTGCATCCGATCATCAAAGCAAACAACGTCTTGAACTGTTTTTGGTTTAAATGAACTCCTCAAATATGTGGTAACTTTTTTCCCGTGCTAAAAGTCAACTCATAAACTATAGTCGATATTGGAATTACGGAAAGATCACAAGCCAATAATGAAAGCTCATAATATCAAATTGAATTTTTGTTCCAATAATATAGTACATTTATTTTACTATTCAACTCAAGCTCTCATTCTTCCAAATAAAGGTCCAACTATGACTTTTCACTCTCAGTAGTAGATGCACTTAAAGAATTGTTTATAATCATTACTCTCATCATAATCTCCTTTCAAATCAGCCTGATAAACATTGGATTGTTGCAAGCTAGAATCAATAAGATCATTATCCAAAACATTGGAACTCTTGGCCAAAGAGGAATATGTGGATTTGGAGTTCTTAACATACTCATCAAACAAGAATATAAAAATGGTTTGTACAAAGTCCAAAACATGAGTATCATAGATTGTAGTAAAGTAATATTGCATATATTTTCATTTATAGCGAAGATCTAAAATTGCAACACATTGCAATACCAAATCATACGTAATTTAATATTTATTAAATTTTTCTTGCATTTGCTTAACAGTTAGAGTTAATAAAAAGAATGATGACCTTTAATTGTATCAACCAAGACTTTGTGAATCTTCCAAACTTAGGTTGGATAATTAACCAGAAAAAAAACACGTCATGTCATAAAAGACTATAAAAATTTTACAAAAAATAAAAATATTTCTCCAGTCCTTATGAGAAAGTGCAAATATTTGATAAACTTTATCCTATTGACCCCAATAGTCTAACACATATTTATAGTAAAGAACAAATTCAAATATCAAATAAGTAGAATTTCATCACACAGACCTAGACGCAACTTCTTGGTCACATTCAAATGAATTTTTTTTTTCGGTCATATCATAATATCTTTTCCTACGAATTCCCGACTTTTAAGTAATTGATTCCATTTCTAATCTTACCAACAACATCATCCTTAAGTGCCACATCAACTTTAACTATAAGTTTCAATGTATATACACAATATCTAACTTGAAAAAAAATATAACCACACAAAAGAGTTCAATTCGCACAAAAATAATTTTTAAGACAATAAACCATACATCATTATAAGAAACATGATCTAAAGTGATGCTAAAATTTTTTTTGTCTATACCTCACTGAGATAATCATAGAATAAGTTCAAACGTTATATTCAAACTATCATACACAAGAGATAAAACTCTAAACTTAATGATTCTATTTTATAACTTCCAATTTTTGTATGCTTAGAGTCCCAAATATAAAAAAAATAAGCAAATTCAACTATAAAACATAGAAATAAATCCTGAACTTTTTTTTTTTTTTTACTAACTCAATTTATGTGAGTTCAAATATCATCATATGAATATTTTTATTGGTTTGTTTTAAAAATAAAAAGATTAAAGAATCCTCGAATAATGTAACTTACTTTAATTATAGAATGACATTTTCGTAATTTCTCTAACCAAGTTGATGCCCGGTTGACTTGTGACATCAACTCAATTAAGGACTTTATTAATAGTATAGATAATTAAATATAATTAATATAATTATTTTATAATATAATATTTGGGCCGAGCCAAGCTTGAGAAAAAAAAAAAATCTTGTCCAAGGCACTTCCCGTTTTTCTTTCTCTTGGAGGTATTTTTCTGGTAAATTTTTAATTTAGGTGGTTTATAATTTATAAAGTTTTAAATTAATAATGGTAAAATTGTATTTTGATTCTCTAAAATGATAAAAATTTAATTTAATTTTTTAAAAATTATAACGATATGGACTATTAAAATGATGAAATTATATTTTTATTATCGTAAAAATATATAATTTAATTTCGCCTCGTCGCTGAAAACACACCATACAACGAACAACTAAAAATGTCATTCAATTACCTCTTTGCTTCAATTTTTTTATATAAAAAAGTTAATTACATGCCATTGAAAAGGTTTTGGTTAACCATGAGGCTCTCTTTTATCCATTCATCTATCCATGCAAATTCACGTCAACAATTTCTCACTTTCTTTTTAAATTTTTTATATCTATTTTACGATTTATATTCAGAATTTGTATTGTTTTCTTCAACAATGTTATTTTTAAAATATGATTTTATGTCAGATAATTAAAAATGTAATGTATCCTCAGAAGCGAATTTAAGGGGTTGGCAGAGGCTCCGGTCCCCCTAAAATGGAAAATTACTATTTAGATCATTTAGAATTTTTTAAAATTTTAAATTAATAAAAATAAAATTACACTTTAACCCCTTAAAATTATAAAAATTTAATTTAATTTTTTAAAAATTATAAAAATATAAACTATTAAAAATTAAAAATTCATTTCCTCTAACTCCTAAATAAATTTTCTAGCTTGGTACCTCATATCCACAATACTCTACACTTCTAGATGAAAATAGAAATTTAATAAAGGATGGCATGAAGAAGCAATTGGCATCCATCCTTGTTGACCACGTGGCATTAACATGTATTTGAGTCTTCTGTCAGACTACCCCAACCTGACCTCAAAGGCCAGGCAAAGTATTAGATACGAAGAGCGTGACAAAAAGGCATTTTTATTTATTTATTTACTTATTTAATTTTGTCGCCTGGGACTATAAATGGTTAATTTTGATTAAACTCATCATGAGTTGTTTTTCAATTCTGGATTCAGTCTTGTCTGAAAATGGTTTAAAATTTTACTTAAGCTCGGCCCAATTTAAAAATCTTAAGCTCGATTCAGCTTTTATATAAAAATAAATTTTTAAAAATTATAATACATTGAATGTATTAAAATAATAGAAAAATTAACAATAAAACAAGAATTATACTATATATCCAAAGTAGTAATATAATAGCGAAATGACAATAAAACAGCTTATTCGAGCCCTGGTCTGAGCCAAAAAAAATTATACCAGAAGTCCAATCCATTTAGAAAATGAGCCTTATTTTTTTATTTAAATTTATTTTTCGAATTTATATTTTTATCTTGTCTTATTTTTTGGACTAGCCTTCGAGTCTAGGAAAATGACCGGGTATACACTTGCCTTTAATCAAAAGTCATCCCATTGCATAATTTATAGAAAAGGAAAATGGACTAAGATTACTGTAAGTGAATGGGAATCAACTTTAATTTGAAGAAAGCAACTAAAAGTGTTCAAAACAGAGCAACAAAGGGAAATGAAACTCAAAAGCAGACAAATAGACAGAGAAGAAATGAAGAGAAAAGAAGAGAACAAGTTACTTTCTTCTTTCCAGAATAAGATGTAATAAATTAAAGTTCAAGTAATTGTTTAATCATTACTTAAGCTAAAGCATAGTCCTTAATCCAAATTCTCATTTTCTTTTTCTTCTTCACAAAGGAAAAAAAGAAGAAGAAGAAGCTCATCTCTTCCTTACAATGCCTTGAACCAAAAATCCCACAACACCAAGATATTTCACCTGCATACCTTGTACTACTCTGGGGTTATATTAAAATTAAAGCATATGGCTTTCCTTTCTGCTATGTTCATTGGACTCGCCATCGGTATTGGATTGATCGTTGCTTTTGCTCGATACGAGAAAATCCGATCCTCTCGTCGTACACTTATGGTATTTCCCTTCCATATAAATCAAACTCTAGCTTTTTCTAACATCTCTCATGTATTCATGACCTTGCATTATGTAGGCAAAGACAGTTGCTTCATTTGCAAGGATGACAGTGCAAGATACAAGAACAATTCTTCCACCAGAATTTTATCCACCTTGGGTGGTCTTTTCTCAGCGCCAGAAGTTGAGTTACATTTATGTTTGATCCTTCATATTAACAAAATATCTCAAACTAATATTATTAGTTTCTTCATAAACACAGTTAGTGTGGCTCAATGTCCAACTCAAGAAGCTTTGGCCATATCTAAATGAGGCAGCATCAGAGTTAATAAGAGATAGTATTGAACCAACTCTTGAACAATATACACCAGCTATCATATCATCTATTAAGTTTGCAAAGTTTACTCTTGGTACAGTCGCTCCACAATTTACAGGTTAGTGTTTTTATTTTATTATGTTGAGTAACTTATTTACTATATAGTTTGATGATGCTGTTCATATTGTCCACATTCTGTAGGTGTTTCCATTGTTGAGAGTGAAAGTGGTGCTGGGGGAATCACCATGGAATTGGAATTGAAATGGGATGGTAACCCAAAAATTGTGCTTAATATCAACACTAGACTTGGTGTTTCCCTACCTGTGGAGGTAAACTTTACTTACTGTTCATGCTATAGTGTCTTTCTTGTTTATTATGTTCAATGTTTTCGATCAAATGCCTCTTCTAGCTTTCATCTTTGTGAAGGTATTACTTATCATCTCTTGGTTTTAACTTGTTCATCTAGATGAAAAATATTGGACTCACTGGGGTCTTTAGGTTAATCTTCAAGCCACTTGTTGATGAGTTTCCTTGTTTTGGAGCTGTTGCATATTCCTTGAGAGAAAAGGCAAGTAGCAATGGTCTTTGTTAATATTTACCAATACTTATGAACAAGAAGAATCTGTTGATCGTATTTGACTGGATATCTATGCTTCTTTCGCAAATCATGCAAAAACAAAAGCTCAAAAAGATAAACTATACTGTAACAAATTGTTTGGAAATGGAATCAATATATGAATATATCTGTATGATGCAACTAAATTTCATATTGATATCATGATTATATGCTTCTTTCTACAGAAAGATTTTGATTTTAAACTTAAAGTTGTTGGAAGTGAAGTATCAACAATACCAGGGATTTCTGATGCTATTGAGGTGGGAGGAAGCCTTCTTTTTTCCTTATTATCTTGGCATTTCTCTAATGCATATATGTTGAAATTTGAATGCAAAATAAATATGCATGTATTTCACTCAATTTCTTTCCATTAAATATGAAGTCATATTGAACAATACTGTATATTAGCAAGCATTTGTGAGCTAGAATTTCATAAATGTGTAATGGATGGTATTTTGCTTAAAGAAGTATTGTTTGCATAGAATTTGTCACTGGTTTTTCAGCCACTGAGAGTTTAAATTATGATGAGATATGGTTCTGATGTACTACTGGTCTTTCAATTTTGTAAGTACAGGAGACAATTCGGGATGCTATGGAAGATTCTATAATGTGGCCTGTTAGGAAAATTATACCCATTTTTCCTGGGGATTACAGGTATGCTAAGTCTGACACTTGATGAATTTTATCTCTTGTTATTTCTTCTTAATTTCTGAAGTGTTTGTTGCATATGTTTCTATCCATATAATTTAAGGGCAAATAGATGAAACTGGTTTATCTGTGATTATACCCTCTACCAGTGATCTGGAGTTGAAACCTGTTGGAACATTAGAAGTGAAGCTTGTGCAAGCCAAGGACCTAGCAAATAAAGACATGATTGGAAAGTCTGATCCTTTCGCAGTCGTATTTGTGCGTCCACTTCGGGATAAAATTAAAACCAGTAAAACCATTGTAAGATATTTACCTTCTTCTGCATATGCTGCTAGACGATTTTTTCTAGGATTGATGTTTAACTCTTATGGCTCATATTCAGAATAATCAATTGAACCCAATTTGGAATGAGCACTATGAGTTCATTGTAGAAGATGCATCCACTCAACACTTGACTGTAAGAATCTTTGACGATGAAGGGGTTCAAGCCCCTGAACTGATTGGCTGTGCTCAAGTGGCATTGAAGGACCTTGAGCCTGGTAAAGTGAAGGATATCTGGTTGAAACTGGTCAAGGACTTGGTTGTCCAAAAAGATACTAAAAACAGGGGTCAGGTGGGGATCTCAATTGAATTTTCTTTCTGATGATTGCAGCACTTACATGAGTCAAAAACATGTTGATCAGTTCATAGTTCCAAGCCTGCTGCTTAATGAACCCATTAATGTCTGTGGTTTGTAGTTACTAAAAAGTTCCATGGTTTATTTCCCAATAGGTGCAACTTGAGCTCCTTTACTGTCCTTTTGGCACAGAAAGCAGCATTAAGAACCCATTTGACCCTGATTTTTCATTAACATCATTGGAGAAGGCCCTTAAAACTGCAACTGCTGAAAAGGAGGGTGACAGAATAATGAGTCAAAGGAAAAGAGATGTCATTGTCAGAGGGGTACTGACAGTGACAGTCATAGCAGCTGAAGACTTGCCAGCAGTTGATTTTTTGGGAAAGGCTGACCCTTTTGTAGTCCTTACATTGAAGAAATCTGAAAGAACAGCAATGACAAGGGTGAGCTCTATCATATATTTGTCCCCCTAAAAAGAAACCACAACCAATTAGAATGTCTCAAGAGCTTAATTTCACTTCTCTCAGGTTGCTAATGAGACATTGAATCCAGTTTGGGACCAGACATTCGACTTTCTTGTGGAGGATGCATTACATGAAATGATAATCTTTGAAGTCTGGGATTATGACACTTTAAAGAAGGTATAGTTCTTACTTATTATACCGGGGAGCAAGTTATTCATGCATGGCTGAAACATTCATTTATACTGTTGTGGCTTATGAAGTATTGGCCACTAATTGTTGCTAGATACCATTTAGTGCTAACCAAGTTGGTTTATGAAGGCTTTTTGAACAGTTTTAAGTCATCTTTGATCTACATTGTTTCCTACAGCCCTTTTAACAAGTCTTTAACCATGCTAAGAATAACAATCTTACAGGAAAAAATTGGAAGATGTATTATGACACTCACTAGGGTTTTATTGGAAGGAGAAATCCAAGACAGTTTCCAATTAGATGGTGCTAAATCAGGAAAACTTTTGCTCCATCTAAAATGGGTCCCTCAGTTAGTATTCCGTGGTGCTTGATTATCTCGATACCAATAATATTGGAGCTGCTGGTTGAATCTTAACTTGATTGGTATCGGTATTATTAACAATGCAGGAAAACATGAATTTAAATGTGCTAAAGCACATTATCCTCCTATTTAAGAATAGACAAATTTTTTTTTTTTTTTTTTGAAGAAAATGTAACTGAGACGAGTAAATTGTTTCATAGCCACATTATTCATTACATGATGTTGCAAAAGATAGCAAATATTCCTTTGTTTTAAGGGCATCATGCTTAGTAGTTCACTGGCTTCTTTTTTTTATTTTTTATTACACTTGATAGTAATTAATACTTTGATGATTACATTGAAAAACACATAAAAACATTACATCTAACATCACTTACTTTTTAATAATCACTAAACATTAATTTTATTTATATTTCAATACATCTAAGTGGAAATTTTTCTTTGTAATCCTTGAATGAGAAGAATAGAAGCAGAAATATGGAAACAAGTCTGTTCTGCTGAAATGTCACAATCCCCTCTACTCTAATTTGGACAGACAGACAGACGTAACTTCCCACTACACAACACAGCAAGGCAAAATAAAAGAACAAGAAAAAAGACCCGAGCTCATTTCCGCTTTTTAGCTGGTGGCTGAAGTTCTTCTTCCTCCTCATCTTCTTCCTCTTCTTCCTCCTCTTCCTCTTCCTCACCCTCATCATCGTCGTCATCATCGTCATCCTCGTCTCCAGTGCCACCATCTCCATTGGCCTCGGGTTCATCTTCTGGATCACCTTCCTCTTCATCTTCTTCACCAGATCCATCTTCCTCCTCACCTCCATCTTCATCATCCACTGCTTCATCTTCATCGTCGTCGTCATCATCATCAGTGTCGCTGGCATCCTTGTTCTCAGGACCAGGTTTAGTCATCGCAATAAGTTGAGCAAGTGGAACCCTACAAAAGAAAATTGACCAATTTTCCCCATTCCACAGAAGAAGAACAAGAATGAGTTAGGCAAAACAATTGATGCAACTAACCCTGCATATGCCTCAGGCTCTTTGATGAAGACATCAATTCCATTAGGCAGAGTTCCCATCTGTTAAAAACACCCAACTCATGCTGAGCACCAAAACAATGTTCTTTCAAATGCAATTTGGGAGCAATAAGTAAGAAGCAGATCGCCCCATCAAAGGACACAAGTTTAGGAATGCGAAAGCCATATGAAATTACCTATGTATTTTTACACCAAACAAGAATTCTAGCACCATAACACAAACAAATAATCCAATCAATACAATAAAAAACTGTTCTTACATCCCAATATTACTATCCAATTTTAACTCAAAACAATGCTTTCACAAATTCATTATACCTTCAACCTTTTAACAGTCTTTCCTCAATAAACAACCTAAAAGCTCTTCATTGACATCCTACTATACTAATACTATATGAGAATCAAATATTCTAGAGAAGCTATTAGGCAAAGTAACAAAATCTGTAGCCTTGAAAATGGTAAACTTCTAGGTTTTTTTTTTTCAATAATGTAAACAAATTATCACAGAAAATTTGTCAATTTCCCCAAAAATTTTGAAGGAACACAATAAATCCTAATTAAGCAAAGACCCCTAAAAGACCAATGACTCAAAAAAAAAAAAAAGAACTTCAAAAATTAAGGTAAATTAGAAAAAGGAAAAAAGGAAAGAGAATTATACCATCATGAGCGACCAAGCGAAAGACTTTGTGGCAACAATGGCGGTCTCGACAACCATAGTTTGCAAAGCGAAGACCAGGGAAATGTCGAAAACGGTACCGTTTATGGGTAGACTTTCCGTTAGCGCCACCTTTGACATATCGTAGAGAGAGGAGCGAGAAATCTGGAGAAAGGAACCCCGATTGAAGAGAGAAAATTAAAGAGTGAATTAGGTTTTTGACACTTTGGGGGTTTATGTTAGGGTTTTTGGAGATATTATTGGAATGGTTCAAATGTGCTCATAGTCCCTATACTCATATTATATTAGAACTTAGTCCTTTTAATTTTATTTTCAAGAATTTAATTTTTCTTCCATATTTCAAAATTCAAACCTATGAATATGCTTGAAGTTTTCTATTAAATTTGTTGGTATGATATTTTGAACAGATATTATAATGAATATGAATTTAATAAGAAAATTTAATGATGCTAATAATTGAACTTATATTTTAAATTAAAAACAAAAAGATTATATATTTGACTCTTTTTAACTAAATTTGACCATTAACCATTTAAAAATATTCAAATCATTTTAAAAAATTGATAAAAGAAAAGAACCAAATTTAGCTAAAAAAAAAAGAACCAGGGTCAAATTGATAAAAATATAAAAGATTTATCAGTCTACTAAATAAAAATAAGGCTTAAATGATTATTTTATTTCTAAATTAATTAAATTAATAAGAGATAAATAATAAATAAAAGAGTTTATTTTATAAGTCACTTCAAATAGTAAGTCTACCTTCTATAAAATCTCTATTTTACTTGAAGACTTGACACTATAAAAAAAAGTCACCTCAAAGCCATAACACATTCACAAGTTTAGAAATCAAGAAGTTCTTTGAAGTGAAGATTTTTGCAAACTCGAAGCTCTCTCCAAAATCTCTCAGAGTTTCTTGAAAAACATGAAGAAAATTCTGACAAACACCATCTCAATTCCAAAGAAAGCCATCTTCCGGCCCAGTTTAATCGAGGAAAGGACGTCAAAATTTGTTTCAAGACTTAAAGCAGACAAAACTATCTAAGATCAAGTATAGATGACCCTTAAATCTAAACTCTCTTTCAAATCTATTTTTAAGATCAAGTCTCAACAAACTTTAAACCAAACATTGTTGATTCAAGGACCCTTAACGATTCTAGAAGCAAACTATACATCTTTTCAAGATCAAGTCTAAATGTCCCTCGGATCAAAGCTCCATCAATTGAATCAAAGAAGTTTTCTTTGTATTAAAGAAATTTCAAAGATTATACTCTTTTCAAGTTCATAAATAAAATTTGACATCAAATTTTCTAAGTCAACATTCGACCCGAGAAGAATAAATCATTTTAGTCATTAGTGTTCAATCCAACTGTGAAGAATTGGAGGGATCAAAATAAAAGAATGAGAAAAGCTAAAAATGATGATAATTGGTTTTTTTTTGGTGTTTCCTTGTTTAGTAAACTTTGGATCAAATTTTCAAATGTAGCTAATCTGTAGTGAAAACATAAAAATGATTTATCCAAAATTCAAGAATTATGACTATAATTAAAACACATGAATATCAACATTAAATATTAATATTAATATTAATATACATATAAGTTTGAATAGGAAAAAGGGTACAAGTGAGGTCATCAAACAAATGGAAATTCACACCTATATGAAGAACAAACAAGGTGGTCTTTACAACCAAATCAAATCATATATCAATACCATTAACCAAAATGAATGACACAATTTTAGTTTTTATCAAAGTGGAAAACTTCACAAACTTCTCTTCTTTGCTGCCAAAGCAATGCATCAGACCATGGACAAGAAAATGACCTGCAATTACACGAAATATTACATTGATCGAAACAAATCATAAATCAATCAAGATTAACGGCCATGTAATGATGGGGATAAGATTAGAAGCCAAAACCAATACTAAAACCACAACATGATTTCAGTTTATTGCTCATCAACAATGGAAATGAGTAGTTCAGGCCATAATTGATTTAACAGATAAGACTAAGGTAATAATGGGAATTGCTCATCAACAAGCTGAACATAAATGAGATTACCTATTTTTTTAGTAGCACACAAAACTGGTCTTGGAAAACGAATTAAACAAAACTGAAGCACTTGTACTTGTCAAATGCCTCCAAAGAATATCCAATCATGAAAAACTCAGACTTGCTCCAAGGCAGATTGAAGCTTTGGAGCCCGGCGACGGAACAATGGTTCCAGCCGGAATGATGGAACACCAATCTGCCACCTTTTCACATCATACATTTCATTCCATGCCTGTACAATCTCATCAATCTTGAATCCTACACCTGCAATGAAATTAAGGGGATATAAACTTTTCTTAACAAGTAACTTTTTCAGACAGCAACTCAAGTGACAACAAAACAAGTGCAACAAGTTTAGAGACGACTCCTTTGGTATATATACCTTCCGATGCAGTCACGTTGGAGCAGTGGTTCTTTATCATAACAGCTATATCTGTAGGAGAAGCTCCAGCAAGTTCGAATTTCTCAATCGAAACTTCCAAACATTCTTCCCAAGTTGGCAGCTCAAGCTTGTATTCCACAACAGAGCGCTCGTAAAGCAAAGTTCCCCACAAAAGGTATATTTGCGAACACATATTCGCAGCTTGCTCAGCAGCTTCTTCGGAAGAGACATCTTGAAACAGCCCGTCTAAACCCATTTTCTGCAGATGGGCCTTATACTTGTCGAATTTGGAGAGCCCGTTCAGTCGTTTCTCCTTCATTTCCTCCCACAGCTGCATACCCTTTTCCATGCTGTCCTCTGCCTTGTTATAAAGTTGTAGGACCTCCTGGGAAGGCCCGGCCACTAAATCCAGCTTGCTCCCAGCTGCATGGTACCAACAAAGTTTCGCTTGCTCAAACTGCTGTTGCCCCAATGCAAGAAGAGCTTCATGAAAATCTGGTTTAATATTTAATGCTTCCTCATACCGCTTTGCTGCCAATACATATTCTTTCTGCGCCCACTCATATCCACTCTTAATCTGAGTTAATTTGGGTTCCTTTGAACCATCATCTGTATAGACATGCTTCCTTGCCCTTGACATATGAACATTTCCCCAATTGAACAATGCCAGAGCTGCCATCTCTTGGAACTTATCCGCAGCAATTTCGAAAAGTTCCTGTGCATCTTCACTTGTCACAGTCTCCTCCAATGCTTCCGAATACAGTTTCATCCCGAGCTCATGAAGATCCAAGTATGAATCAGAATCAAATCCGACATAGTTCTTGAACAATCGCGCAAACTGGACAATCCAATCCTCCACACATGTTCCCTTAATAGCTCCTACACCACAGCCTGCATTACCATTATCATCAACACCGTTACTCAATTTCCCCTCACTCTTGATCACCTCCTCTTTATTCATTCCTTCATAAGCCGGTTCCCTGTCAGGATTAATTTCAACAATATAGAACCTAAGTGATCCACCGGCAACACCGGTAGATGATTCGGCCAACCTGAGTTCATCAGTGGTGGTGATTGTAACCAAATCACCCTCTGGATCCCTGTATTTCACAAGGACACCCTTCAATCCGGGGAACCTATCTTTAGCAACATCCCTCAAAAACTTAATATTACAATTCACAGGCATTTGCGCCCACCTAATATCCTCTCCAAGCACCAATTTCACAGGCTTGGTAATCACTTTTTCTTCCTTAACAGGCTTCTTCTCTTCCTCAATTGTTTTCACAACCTCTTTATCATTAACTTTGTCAACGTTAACCTTCTCCACCTCCACAATCACCTTATCCTCTGTCTTTTTCTCTTCTGCAACCGTAATATCAGCCTTTTCGTTCTTCTCAACATTTTTTCCTTTGTTTTTCTTCTTCCTCTCTTTCACAACTTTTCGCAACCGGGCAGCCCCGCCGGAGGGCTCATTATCGAACAAACCAAGATCATTTTCATTAACAGTAACACCCTTCTCATCCATAGCCTTTTTAACACTATCCAAAAGCTCCAAAGCAGATAAATTATTGGGTTCAACAGTTAAAACATTATAAACATCCCTATAAGCTAAATCCAATCTATTCAAAGCCTCATAACACCTAGCTCTTTTCAACAAAGCTTTGCTATACCTAGGAGAAACCTCCAGAGCCAAATTACATTCGGCAATGGCGCGTGGGTACTCGCCGAGACCCATTTGCATGTAACAAGCAGCCATGTTGCTGCGTAAATAGGCGACATCAATATGGTTCCTAGGGAGGAGGTTAAGGGCCTTTTCGTACTTTAACATCGCACCCTCGTGGTCACGTTTCTGGAAGAGACGGTTACCTTCCTCTTTGAGCTCTTGGGACATGTTGATGAAGATGGCCGTGTCTTCATCGACGGCTTTCGACGTCCGATCGGCGGCGGTGGCTGCTTTGTTCTGCCTGTTGGCTTCCACGACTTTCAAGGCCGCTTCTTGCATCTTCTTCTTCCCTGTCGGCTTCCCCATTATCGGATTAACAAACAAAAACAATCCAATAATGATAATAATAATATTATTATTAATAATTTCAAGGAACTTAG
The DNA here is from genome assembly GCA_025503065.1 of Gossypium bickii. Lineage (NCBI taxonomy): Eukaryota > Viridiplantae > Streptophyta > Magnoliopsida > Malvales > Malvaceae > Gossypium > Gossypium bickii. Next base: position 7,192,622 of record CP106709.1, read on the forward strand.
CGCTAATCTCAAAGGGCGTAAATAAGAGAAAGGAATATTGGGAGCTTTTTCGTTTTGTTTATGGCAGAAGAAATGAATCAGAATTTATATATAATTTTTCTTTTTAAACAAATTTGTTCTCTTTCTGTCAGGTAGCAAGGTCAACATTTTTAAGGGAAAACTGTAAAATCACATTCCAAGTAAGCGCGTATAGTGAACCGCCCAATATCCTGACGCCGTGGCGTTGACGTGTGGGTATCTTTTTGGGGGCAGAAATTAATCATTAATATTTATTACTTTACAACCAAAGCCGACCAATCTCCAACTCACAATAAGGGGCGCGTTGGATGACTTGTCATATGACGTTAAAGAGTTTAAATTTATATTAAATTAATTTATTTAATGACTTTTTTTAAATTCTATATATTTCATAGAAATCACTGTACGAAATTGTGATTTCAATTAGAAAAAAAAATAAAATCACAATTTTATACAATCACTTCTCTATATTTTATACTACTTTCTATAAAATAAATTTAGGGTATACTATTAAAATAGTAACTTTTGTTTACCTCAAGTTATATTTTAATCACTTATATTTAAAATGTTACGATTTAGTCATTTACGTTAACGTGTTGTAATATTTTAATCACTGAGCCGTTAATTGTTATTAACGGTATAATAGTAAGCTGACGTGGCACGTTAAATCATCATTTCAAATAAAAATTTTAAGTTAAATTATACAATTAATCCCTATATTTTTTTCGTTTTGAACAATTTAATTTTTTCTTTTATATTTTTTAACTTTTTTTTTCATTCTCTTCTATTTCTCCTTATGTTTTCTTTCCTTCTCCATATCTTTTAATGTAGTTTTTTAATATTTTCTATTTGTTAAAACTAAAGGGGAAGAAGAAAATGAAAATAAAGAAATAGAAAGAAAATTTTAAATTGTTTTAACAAATAAAAAGGAAAATAAAGCAAAAAAATATAAATATATAAGAACTAATTTTAACAAATGAAAAATATAAAAAAATTGCGTTAAAAGAGATGGAGAAAGAAGGAAAATAAGGAGAGAAGCAGGAAAAAAATGAAAAGTTAAAAAAATATAAAAAAATTAAATTACTCAAAACGAAAAAAATATAAACACCAATTGTATAATTTAACCTAAATTTTTTATTTGAAATAATGATTTAACGTGCTACGTCAGCTTACCGTTATACCGTTAACAGCAATTAACGGCTCAATGACTAAAATGTTACATTTCAAACATAAATGACTAAAATATAATCTAAGTTAAACTAAAGTGACTATTTTAATAGTTTATCCTTCAATTTATACAAATCAAAATTATAATATTGTCAATTAATTTAAATTAGTAATGTGATTAATTATTTTAATTAAAACTAGGTTAATCTCTCAACTACAAAACTGAGCAATTTGTAAGAAACTGCATACAAGCCCCAAAAGCCGAGGCAAGTCTATGCAGAGAACAGACAATATGGACCACTTGTGAGCCATCTAAGTCGGCTAGTATAAGCTCCTTAGTCCTTACCATGATTCACAAACGTAAACGCAGATATGCCCCCATCGGTTACAAAACAAACCGAGGAAGTCAGTAGATCAGTACCATCCACATGATTAACTGATAACGCCTTGAACAACAGCTATTTTCCCAGCTTCGACTCACATGCACATTCTGTAGTTGTGATAAACATCCAGCTGATAATAGGTTATAAGATATCAGAAGCTCCTCAGGTGCAGGAAAACCGATTATGATATCACCTGCCCAATGGAGCTATTATTCGAACAGTTCCAGCAGCAAGATTTAAGTCCCATGATTCCTGACTCTACAGGTTGAGCAATATCCCTTTCTCGCTTGCGTAGAACTCTAACAAACTCATCCGAGCTTAAATGTCCATCTTTATTGGAGTCGAACACATGGAAAACGATCTCGACAATATTGTCAGTAAGTGATACGCCACAAACCTGTGTACGTTTTTGATAATTTACTTATTGAAAGTTTTACCCAGTCACAGAAGAAAACAAAGATCATAAACATGCCAGGCTTACATGAGATGCTGCCCGTTTGAAGTCGTCCTTTGTCAGTAGACCGTTAACTTTCCCATAGCTAAAAAGTGCTAAAGAAAACGGCTGCAATTTTCTACGCAGCTCGGCCAAATGTTTGAATTCATCCAAGCTGATTCGGACCTCCCTAAGTTGTGGCTTGTCATTTAATGCATCAACCCGCTCTAGCAGCCTATCTAAATGACTCATATCAGCAGCAGCAACCATGGATAATGCAAAATCCTTGGCAGATATGGTTCCTCTGCCTTTGTAGTCATAATGATCAAACTCTAATCTTAGTATCTACAAAATAAAACACACGTTACTTTGTATATGACAATCATCGAATTTCTAAGTGTGGGGGAGGAAGAAAACGGTAAAATATGAAAGCCGGCCCCAATATAAGAAATGAAATTCAAAGCAATTTTCCATGATTTGCAAGCATTGTACACTGAAACATCCTCGACAATCGTATGCATTTTGTTCTCAAAGAAACATCATGCACAAACATTAACGAAAACAATTTCGATTTTGTCAAGACTTGGAAGAATCGGCCTCACCTCGTCCTGCAACTTTCGCATGAATTGAACAAATTTATCATGTTGGAGACGTGCCTTTCCATCTTTTCCGAAGAAGTACTCCACCAGACCTCCGTCCTCCACAGAACCACTAACTTTTAACCCAAAGCGAAGTCCATCCCTTTGGACTGCCCCTTGTCTGTTATTAGCTCGCATCAGAGCCATCACTTTCTTAAATTCCTCCTTATCAATCTCACTATATGCAGTTAACAGTCAAATTTATTAACATGTTGAAATAAAAAATGAAAAGAAAGCAAAGACCACTAGCTCAATATACCCATTGTTGTCTGCATCGAACATTTTGAATACTACGGAGAAGCTCGACTCGGGAATACTGAGTAATGTTACAAAAAAGATATACCTGCTCCGAAAAAATAACATTTCAGACTTTGTATCATCCAAATAAAGAAGAAAAAGTCCAAGACTTGATATAGACCACTTACTCTTTGAAAGATATAAATCCATCACTGTTCATATCAAAAAGCATGAAAAATTCGGAAGGATCGCAGCGTAACTCGCCTGGACTCCTTTCCCCTGTCAAATAACCATCTCTAACAAGGTGGGATTCAGATGGAGGAAAAACAGGAACCACAGCTCGCATTAGATCAGCTGGTCTCATGAACAGTTCCCCTTCCGGGGTTTGAAAAGAGGCAAAATACTCAAAAACCTGCAAGCATGAAGACCCAACAAAGAGTAAATAACAACAATATCCATTAGATACCTTATGAAAACCAAATACAAATTACTAACTCAATGCAAAAGGTAGTATCTTTACAATCTAAAGGCAAGTAAACCAGATATAATCAACAAAGTATTCAACCATTTACCTTCTCCGGTGGACTCCGCAATCTTAATCGCTTCTCATAGTTAAAGAAAACTTTCCTTCTATACACCTCTGCAATGGAAAATGAAAATGTTCCATCAAATTTTTTTTTTACATGTTACTACTAATTAAATGCAAAAAAGGATTGAGAGAAACTTGAAAGAAGAGCAATAACCTCCAAAGATGAACTTAGAGCTATAGTCAGGGAGGGCTAGTTTATGAAACACGGTTTTCGAACCATCGGTGGTAGATTCATCACTTTCCATTGACCATTCGGAGAAAGACAAAAAGGGTTTCTTGAAAAAAGCAGAACCCCAATCCGAAGCTGAAGTTGAGTACCACCAGTAGACTGCACCTAAGCTCGAACCAACAGCGAGTCTGGAGACCCATTTTACGACAGTGCGGGAAAAGGAACCCTTTTTATTTTTGGGGTCAATGTTTGAAGCGTCGGTAAGAGGCAGGGACGAGAACTGGCAGGTTAGGAGTCGTTGTTGGATAAGGGAGAGATGGAGCATCGACGGCGAGGATCGTTTCAGAGAGGTTAAGGTAGGCATGGTTGGTGGATGAGATTTGAGGGAGTTGGCGAAGGTGGAAGATGGCTAAGAGAAGAGGCAAGAGAGACAATTCAAAGTAAAATACAAAGTGGACAATGGGAAGAAAAAGATTGACGACTTTTTGGGGTCTTTTCGAATATGGATTTGGATATACAGGGAGTATCGTTATTATCAGTTAATGAAAGGTGGAATTCTAATTTTGGAACCGACTATGTTAAATTTTAATATTTAGTTCATAATTTGATCATCATCTACTTTAATTTTCAAGTATTATAAATATCTAAACACATGCTTTCACTTATTTTTTAGTTAATTTGAATGGTTTCAAAACATTATTTTACACTAATTGAGTCTTAGTTCGATTGGTATAAACATTATCCTCAATACAAGAGTATATAAGTTCGAGTGTGTTCAAACATATTATCTTTCAAATTATGGGTTGAACAGAGACTACGAATAATTTTGAACATTGTATAAAAAAACAAATATGATAAAAATTTATAATAAAAAATTATTAAAAAAATCGTTATTTTAAACATTTACCAACCCAACATAGGATCCAAAATCCAAATGGCTAGAAATTAATTACTTGGTACAAATCTACCTTAACAACATTTTAAGAAGCAACAAACATATAACCAAGTGAAAATATAAGAGTTTTTATTACCTTACATCATTTCTTCTACATGGTCTTTTGATCCTTCAACTAAATTAGCTATATATATCATTTTTTTTTTATTTAGGCTTATAAGTCTATTTTTGAAAATTTTAGGAAAATAAATCATTTTTGGAGAGAGAAACGAAAAGCGCACCCATTAAACGCGTTTGCACTCAATGGTCTAATCCAACGGCTCTTTAAACGTTGGTCGTGCAACGGTAAAAAAATTTAAAAAGGGGGGCAACGATCAATTTTCTTTTACCTATAAATACCCCCCAAAATTTTTTTTTCACTCGCATCCTATTCTCTCAATTCTTTCTAATCTCTCCTAATTTTCTCAGCTCTCTCAATTTTCTCAAGTTCTTGTTCTAAAATTTTTGATATTCTTGTTCAAAAATATTGGTTTTTTTTTTAACTTTTTTGTATTTTTTTCGTTCAGATTAAGTTTTCATGAATGACAACCTCTCTAATTCATTTCAAAGACAATCACATTTTCGCTGCTCAAGCAATAATGGTAAGATGAAAATTTAATTTTCGTTATTTTTTATTAAGTTAAGTTTATTTTTTTAATTAAAATAATTTTTTCGTTATAAATAGGCGGATAATCGTGTTCTGAAGGCATTCATACATAAATTGGCAAAGCCTCTGATCATTGAAATTCATGGTTACTTGCAAGAGGCGAGATTCTTTCATACGTCTCTTATGCTCGGAGGCTTCAAACTCAATCCTAGACTCATCAGCGTGTTGGTGGAAAGATGGAGGCCCGAGACACACACTTTTTATCTTCCATGTGGCGAGTCTACATTCACATTGGAGGATGTGGCATTACAACTCGGTCTGCCGGTGGATGGGTCAGTCGTCATGGGAGTAGTGATCATTCCCAGTATAGAAGATCTCTAAGTGGCATTATTGGAAAAGGTCCTAAACAAGTTTGAAGGTGGCCGGATATCGATGAATTGGTTGGGAAAATTTTCGAAAAGCTTCCTCCGCACGCGACTGAGGTCATCAAAGAACAATACGCCTGAGCATTCCTCCTTCAGTTAATCGGGGTTATTTTAATGCTAGATAAATCTCGAAGTTCGATTCACATAAGGTGGCTACTACACTCAGTAGACTTCAAAGAATGCAAACAACTGAGTTGGGGATCAATCGTGTTGGCCACGTTATACCGGGAGTTGTGTCAGGCCACAAAATCAAATAAGATGTCAATCAATGGTTGCCTACTCCTGTTGCAGTCATGGGCATGGTGGCGTCTACCATTTTTACGTCCCCAAGTGAACGACCCATACATGTTTCTATTGGTGACAAGGTAAAAATCATTTATTAATAAATACGTAGTTTGTATAGTAAATGTTTATTATTTACGATATGTTTGAGCTAACATATCACTTTTATAGGTGGAACCATGGGCCAAGTTACGTGGGACTACCCAAGAAGCTAGAAGATATTAGGTTGTTGTTAGATCAACGCTTGAAAGCCGAAGTTAGTTACTTATTCCTTCGAACCTATATTAACTACGCAATTAGTGTCAACTGGTGTGCCTAACCCATAAACATGTGTAATTAGTGCCAGTTGCATATCCCAGATGTAATGCGAATTACAACTCATCTTACAACTGGGTTGGTGTGCAACTTATAATATTTGTTGGCATCTTTTTACCAAAAAAAAAGACTCGTACCTTTTCATACATATCTTGGAGGATTTTTAATAATAATTTATTAGATTCGACCATGTTGAATTTAAATCAGTTAAGGACCCTTTTGAAGACTTCTAATGTTATCAAGTTTCCTTAAATAAAGAGACCGAACTTCCAAAAAAAAGAAAAGAAAACCATATCTCTTCATATTTGTTTCTTTTCTTTAAGTAAAGAGATCCAATTTTCTTTTCCTTAAATAAAGCAATCCAATTTCTAGAAGAAGACTACAGCTAAAAGATCTTTGAATATTTATTTCTTTATTAAAGACCTGCTCAAAAAAATTTCAAGGAGATTGAAGTTTAAGTTCATTGATGGTTTGACAAGTCAATATATGTTCATTTAAAAAAAAAAAAAAGCTTATTATTGTAACTAAGCATAAAGATAGAGAGCACATATTTTGTTTATTGTGAGACTTATAGTAAATTCATCGCAAACAAACTATTCTTTATGTTCAATTTATGACTAAGCTTTCAAGAAAAAAAAGTTTTAATTGGAAGAATGATCTAGTTGATGTTTAGGAGTGAGGGCACAATTTATACCTAGGTGATTGATAGTATGACTTTTTGGGATGTTCTTCCAAACTATACAAGCAACCTCTGTGTTCATTTCTAAATTTACTTTTCTAGTTGTTAAAGTCAATTGCAACTGGATGTGCAATTAACAAACAAATTCAATGAACCCTCAAACAAACCACCAATTTGTAATTATGGGGTTTCTAATTAAGCTTCAAAAAAATTAGAGTGATTCTATCTTAGTAATCATAAAACATAGGAAGAGAGGTTTCTGTACAAGTATAAAAAGGTATTAATGTTTGGTTATATTGTGAAAAGAGTTGTGTCTACAACAGTTATAACAACAATAATGAAACTTGGCCAAGCCGTGCTCAGATAACCAATCTACTAATATCAACACAGTACAAAGAATAATGATCCATGTTCAATCCTAACACTCTTAAGTTGCAGTCTCACCTTTACACATCTAAATGTAGTTTTTATTACCTACTAAGCCAGTCACTTAGTAAGTATATATATAAAGTCATTCAAAGATGACGAGACACTCACAAATGCGAATCTTCTTTCAAACAAATAATAGTAATTTAATCAATTCTCTCTATGTCTTAAACTCGATAATTTATAACAATTAAATATCCAACTTAGTAATATCAATGAGCACTCTTACCATCCTTATCTTTAACTTCAAATTCTCTATCATATCTATTTATTGCAAATGGTTGCCTTATCTTTAAATCCACCTTTATTTGCAATGATATAGTCTTCAAAACTATAAAGATTTCTTTTTGTCGATTGAATCTTAGCTCGACTGGCATAGGATTATTGTCAGTACAGTAAGAAGTGGATTCAAGTACGTTGAAGCGCATTATCCTCCTATTTAAGGGTTAGGAAGGGACTATAAGTAGTTCTAGGCATTGTATAAAAAAGAGCAGATATGATCAGAACCTATAATGAAATTATTAAAAAAAAAAAAAACTATAAAGACTCTTCGCGCCTTATGTACTTACTCTATAAGAGATAAATTTTTCATGAGTTTTTTACAAGATATCCTACTTACTATTTTGTCGCATAATACATCATATATGATAATACAAAGATTTAACGAAAAAATTGACAAGTATAATCATATGTGCCTATGTGCTTTGATTGTCGTTGACACAAATCAAAACACAACCTCTTCACGATTCTAAATCCTAACAGATATTGTAAAGATATACTTATCCTTAAAAGATAAAAATTCAAAATAGTGAATTAGGAAAATTCTTAGCAAATGAAATTCAGATAGAGACCATCAGTAATTGAGGTCGAACCGTAAGTGTCAACGTTTTCTAACTTTTCTCATCTTTTAGAAAAAAAATTTAACAATCCATTGAGATCAACATTTAAAATACTTATTTTAACTTAATATGCTAACAATGTTTCTCTAAAAACGAAATGATTAATAATGTTAATTATTTGAATTAACTAATGACGTCGTAAAAAATTTACGAAACAAAGAAGAGCCCAAACCCGAGGGATATTTGGGCCAACATAATCCTTTTAATATGGATTTTTGGAAGGTGTCTCCAATTTTTTTGATAAATGAAAGCCCATTTTATTTGTCGGCATCAACAGAATTGTTGTTGGGCTTCAAGAACTTGGTTCTTTTTCGTAAATATTCGCTTCTTTTTTCCTTTCAGAATTTTGATGGTTTAGAATTTAAACTCCATCATTTTCAATTTAATCCGACCCAAGCTAAAAGTTAGCTTGAATTCGGAATAATATGAAATAGTAATTTCAAGGGATCATAATCCAAAATAACCCAAACAAGTCTTGGGATCAGTGAAGAAATTAGAGGCCGAGTGTTCCGGTTCCCCTAAAATGAAAATTTTTCCATATGACCCCTTTAAAACTTTTAAAATTTTAAATTAATAAAGGTAAAATTATACTTTGTCCCCCTCTAAAAATATAAAAAATTGATTTAATCCTTTAAAATTATAAAGATATAGTGTATTAAAATGGTGTAATTGCATTTTTTCTATCGTAAAAATTACAATTTAATTTCGGCCCCTAAATAATTTTTCTGGTTCCGCCCCTGCTTGGGATGTGATAAAATTAAAATAAATTGAAGAAGTCAAAGCAAAAAAAAAAAATGTTGAAATTACTTAAATTGATTAAGATAAAAAAATGAAAAAAATTCTATTTATTTAAAGAGATTACATTAAAATGTTAAATTAAAAAAGGTTCTAAAAAGGTAATTATACCATTCAATATAAAAGAAAATTTTAAAACTCAAAATTAATTCGATCCAAAAGTTAAATTGAATACATGTTGTGGAGAAATGATTATATAAAACAAGGTTAGCCTGTCATTTGTATCCCTTTTCAATAATCTAAAGTTATTTCAAAATTTTTATTCTAAATTTTAGCACATTATGTTGGATTGAAATTTATGATAAAAATACTGAAATAGTATTAAATTATTAAAAAATAATACAAATGACATGCTATCCCAGTTTTCTACAATTATTTCTCGAAGAGATGTTGGCTTCGAGAAAAGACTTATCTAAATTTAAATCCGAGCTAATTGGAAACAAATCATTTACCCTTACAATGACTAATTAGTGGGTAGATATTGAATAAACAAGAAATATGAAAATTGAAAGGGTTCACCGTAGGAGAGAAATTTTTAACCGAAGTCTGCATGTAACAAATTCCCCCCAAAGGAACCCAATGCTTTCAACCTCTGCTTTTGATATATATATATATATATATATATTAACTTCTTGGAACATTTACAAAAATTAGGCATGCAGACGTGATTCCCACTGCCATTTTCCTTTACTGGGAAATAGAGAGGTCCATTTTCCAGTGATTGTAGCTTGATTCCATAGCCAAATTTCAGAACGTACAAACAACCAGTTATGGGAATAAAGAGCCAATTTTCCCAGTACTGGGAAACAGAGAGGCCAACACAGCTCTTATCCACAAACATCATCAACTGCATTTTTCAGATGCAGATTTCCATTTCCAAGGATCAACACAGTTTTCTTTCTTCTTCTTTTTTTTTTTTACTCAAAAAAAGCTATAATGATCTCTTTTTTTTTTATTCACCAACATGAACTCTATCTATCAAGTGACAATGGTGGATTCATCCAATAAAAGTTACACTGAAATATATATATGAATGATATTGTATTGCATTGCATGGCCAACATATATATATATATAGCACCAAACCAAAAATCTGTTCCTCTTTGGCTACTGTCTTGCATTTACATGAACCGATCACCATTGTTTTCACCTGCATTACTTCTTTCAAAACTGAGGTTAGAATGCTGAAATTATATTACACCAACAAGACATCCATTGTTCATCATATTGTTCATCATATATATATATATATATATATATATACCTTTTACGTTTGCTTTTCGAGACGGTGGATGTCGACGGATTGCTGTTCCAGTTCCTTTTCCTCTGATTAATGAACCAATTGTTTATCTGTTTCAATTGTAAACCTGTTTCTTGAACCAATCTCGCCTTATCTTCCTCCTGAAAATTTTAAGCAAATTGATATAGAAATTAACCACTATTTAAGTGGAAAAAACCTGAGTCTTATTATATTTTGCTCTCTCTACTTAAAAAATAGTTAAATTAGCTCTTATAGATTAGATTAAAAAGCAAATTGATTCTTTCTATTAAATTTTTTATCCATTTGTGTTGCTAAAAACTGACATTGGCGACATAATAATTAGACAATGACACGTGACATGTCGCGTGTATCTCATGCTAATGTATAAAGACAAGTTTTTAACAACAAAAATGAATTTTTTAACAAAAGAAACTTTATGATCTAACCTAGAAGGATTAATGTGTCCATTTTTCTAGTAGAGGGAGCAAAATGCAATTAAACTCATTGTATAAGGGACTTTATGATACTTTTATCCAAATTAAGTAGATAAGTGAGCTTGAACTTAGTTACTTACAGTAGGGTATGGCCACTTGGAATGTGATTGCCACCATGCTTTTAACACCGATGTTGTGTCACCTGGTAGCTTTCCAGCCCTTCTTTTCCGCAAAATTTCTTCTCTTATATCAACAATCTTCTCCTTGTAACCCTGTAAGGAGTGTATATATATATATGGTTATATATAAGTCATTAAGTTGATTCCTAAATGTTAAAAAGTTGATTAAATTACCTGTTTGAGTTCATGTTTGAGTTCATGTCTCACACGCTCCATCAAAGATTTTTCACTATCTGTTAAGATCAGAGGGCCGAATCCCATTGAATCTGGACCTTCTAAACTTCCATCAAACAAGTTGGCATCACTGTCTACTTGGTCATCGTCATCATCAGACATTGTAGCACCCGTGCCTTCACCCGGAGAAACACCTGTTTATGTGTGTGTTGAAGCAGCACGGGTTATGACATAACCATGGTTCAATTCCCCAAATATGAGAGAAAATCAATGTCTATCATTGTACCTGTTAAGCTTTGTAATGATTGTTCAATTTCCCAGCACGCCATAACTGCTTCCATTGCATGAACTCGAACATGTTGTTGCAATTGTTCTTTGAAAGAACATAGCAACAGAACATAATGTGTCTGCATTAACCAAGGAACATTAGATTTGGCTACAATTGAACTGTAAACATATGATTTCACTGCTACTAATCAAGTAATAATAAATTCAGACAAGAATATACCAGAAAATTATAATAGGAAGATTTGTAGTAGTACTAGTAGTAGGCTAGTAGTATAAGTAGCATACCAAGAACTGATCGAGCTCTTTGTCGTCGGCAACCACGCCCTGGGACCCACCACTGAGGGAGGAGTACTTAGCCACCACATGCTGTGACTGAGCCAGCTGAGCGTCGATCCTCGGGAGCTGATCCACAGGCGTAGCGACCCTAAGGCACGCCACGTGTGCAGACAAGAGTTGCTCGCACAAAGGGTGAGCTAGTATGTCCGCCTTGTATCTTGCATTCTGCCAATTCACGACCCCATCCCCACCGCCCCCTCCGCTTTCCACCACCACACCTTCGCTCTTGTTGTTGTTCATAATACCGTTGTTGTTGCCGCTGCCGCCCGATTCCATGGCGACCATGGATTCCCCTCCGCCTCCTCTCGCAGCTTCCGCGGCGGCACCTACGTCGTCTATGACGTCGCTGTGGTTGCGATGAAGAAGGGAGGACGACGTACGGGAGAGCCACTGGTTCGGAGCTTGGGAACCCGTGGTGGAATCAGAAGCAGCTCTCGTAGTATGAAGGTTAAGAAAGTTAGGCTCGGCGAACTGGGAAGAGTGTGGTTGCGCCGGTTGAGGCTGCTGTGAACGGAGGAGGGCTGTGTTCAACCAATTTGGACCGTTGGTTTCCGACAGTTGACTCGCCTGCTGGTGGTGGTGCTCGGTAAGGTGATGGAGAGGAAGGTCCTGATGATGATCAGAAAGGTGATTATTATGGTGAAACGCCATGACTACCCCCTTCACCTTTATCCTATTTCTCTTCCTGTAAAAACGTTTTCGAAAGCTATATATGATGATAATTACTGTTCCATGGTCTGATATAGAGAAGGAGATTACAGCAAAGGACAGCGAAATCCAAGGACACGATTGAAAAGATTGTTTTTTCCCCCCCTTTTTTTCTTACAATCCTAACTTAAATACAGTCTTTGAATTTGTGGAGAGAGAAAGAACGTGAGAGAGCATAAACAAAGGTGAGAACTTTGAGGATATATGCTGCGAGAGAGAGAAGAGGGAGGAGAAAAGTGGTTTTCGGGTAAAGAAATCTGCTTACTATGAAAATGGTGAAGGTTTAAGGGATAAAGAGAGAGATGGAGGGGGGGGACCATTTTGCATTATTTTTATTTATGATGATATTTTCTTATTATTATTTTGCTACAGTTTTCCTATGTGATGTTAGTATTTTACATATTTTGCTACTATGTGGTATTGAGATAAATTAAATCACTATTAATGATAATATTTTATCAAAAACAATCATCACATATTTTTATATGCTTGATTTCGATCTTAAAATTGGGATGGACAGTTAAGATCGAATATATAAGATAAGTTTATTTTCTTGATTTCGTTATTTATTTTTATTTTTTAAAATATCTTTCATAACAACGTTGTCTTACCATCGCATCGTATCTCTTATTTTAATACATTTAAAAGTAGGTTAATAAATACTTTTAAGAGATGACTGACTTATCTTATTATTGACTTATTCCAAAGAAGTAGAGAAGTAGTGAGGTGAATCATTAATTATCCCTTTTTGTTTGACAATTAAGAACCTGTTTTTCCAATAATAAAAAAACAAATTCCTTTGTGTGTACATGGTTGAAAAGTATTAAACAAATTGAGATGTTTACAACTTCTTTTGTGTGTTTTTAGTGACAAAGATTAATAAATTAGTCAGTTGTAATAATATATTATTTTTTACAAGGAACAAGATTTGTCAAGGATTAGCTTAGAATTATTCTCAAACTACTTCAATTATGCTACAATAATATTTAATTAAATATATAAAATTCTAATAATTTAAATAAAAATATCATTATATTATTTGATCAAATTAATCTTATTTTTACAACTTAATTTAATTTTGTTATTAATTAAAAATTAATAATAATAAATTACATTTTTAATGAAATAAAAGGATTTTATTATGAAAATTATTTTTAAAATAGAGCATTTACCATGAATGAATAGTAAAGCTAATGATAGTAAGCTACAACAGTATTGTTGCCCTAGCTGCAGTAGGGTTGAAAACTTTTGAAATAGTATTTTGCTTAATATATGGAAACCAACCTAAAATAATTAGAAAGTAATCGAGTACACATGATTATACATACATACATACATACTATTTTCAGTAAACCCAAAAAATTAATAAAATTGTAACTAAAAATAGAGGGGCATTTTGGATTAAATCATAAGTGAATACTAAAAAGTTTGTGATATTCAATTGATAGTAATCTTGAGTTTAGAAGTCCCTACACATTTAATTGAATTTTTAAACTCTATAACTAAAGTTGAAATGATGACATGTGATTGTAAGGTATGGTAAAAAAGAAAAATGAAAGACACAAGATAGATGTCACTTTTTTTACATTATGAAATTTTAAAAAATTCACTAATATTACGAGGTTGCCGGTAACTTCCAAAGTATTTTAATTGATTAAAATGTGATTCCTAACAAAAAAAAAATTGTTTATTTTCCTTAACATTCTCTTAAGAAACATGATATTCAATTGATAGTAATCTCGAGTTTTACACTCCGTAACTAAAGTTGAAATGATGATATGTGATTGTAAGGTAGAGTAAAAAAGAAAAACGAAAGACACAAGAGGAATGTCACATTTTTAACATTATAAAATTTAAAAAAAAAGTTCACTAACATTACGAGGTTGTCGGTAACTTCCAAAGTATTTTAATTGATTAAAATGTGATTCCTAAATGTAAAAATTTGTTTAATTTCTTTAACGTTGTCTTAGAAAATACTTGAAATCGATTTCGTTCGTAATTGGTGGAAGAATTACTTTCACATGTAAAGTGAAAAAATAATAATGGAAAATTAATCTTTTTTATTATTTGTGCTTACAGTATTAATTTAATTATTATAAAAAAGAATTCTCTATTTTTTAGTTTCTAAGCTTTAATTCATTTTTTAAAAGTAAGTTTCTTTTTTTTCTGCTTTTATTCTCAATTTGCAAATTTTACTTTGCATATTCTTTTTCTCTCTTTTTTTTTTGAAAATACGTCACATATATTCTTTTGTTATAAATATTCTTTAAATATATTTTAAATAAAAAATACTAATATATATGTTATTTTTCAAATATTTTTTAATAATAAAATTATTATTTATTTAATAAGAACAATTTTTATAAAATAATATTAAAATTTCAATTTAATATAAACCAAACATTATAAAATAATTAAAAATAAAGATTGTATTGAATTATAAAATGGAAAAGCAGGCTCTATAAAATAATTATTTTTACTAAAAGGGAAAGAAATTTGCATAGCGTAGCATGCATGTAAAAGTGCATACAACGGCGACGTACACATATCATCGTATCTAGAAAAGAGTAGCTAGTTTCGTTGTTGCAATAAATAGTAATTTGTTCATAAATAGTATCCCTAAAACTGGGAGCGTGCACTCCACGTCGCCCTATATTGTGTGACATAAACAACAGTTTTGATTTGTACCGAAAAAGAGAAAAACAACAGTTCTGATTCATAAAACCGCAACGCAGTTTCAGTTAGGTTCGGTCTCATCGGCGGTAACCGGTGTAGTCGTGAAGGAGAAGAGAAAAGGAAAGAAGGGGAGGACAGGGGTGGGGACCATAAACGACGTCGCTTATCTGCAAGGGCACTCGCGGGACAACGACACGGGAGACTCGTCGAGGGAAATGGAGGTTTGGACCACAGAGTGGTCCCCTCACGCCCAAAGCACGCGCCAATGTTTAAAAAGGGAATCAAGGCCGCCCACGTGGAGCGATGAGGGACCATCGGAATTCTCAACACGACGGATCCAATATTTTAATCATTAAAAACTTCAACTGCCTTTCTTCTACGACAGACGCCGGCTGAATCAAGCAAACTGTAGACGATCCCGAGGAAGCGTGGGGCCCACGTTGGTCGAAATTATTCAAAATTAAAAAAAAAAAAAGAGGAGTGGGTCCATGAAAAAGAAGGTCAATGTGCGTTGATGGCAAAACAGAGTAGCTATAAGGAGGAGGTTGGTCCCCCTACCTACATACTTTTCTCTGTCTTAAACTAACAGATTGTAATTAATAAATTAGATTGTTTTTTTAGAACGAGGAACAGTAATATTTAGAAGTCGAAGGATTTTTCTTTATTATTAAGTGGAGACCCCAAATTATATCCAATTAAAATGTCCAGCATAGTAGAAGGATCAAAAATGTAATCTGACTATTATAAGATAATGCCCCAAAAAAGAAAAGGTAAACTACAAAAATAGTCACTTTTATTTACCTTGTATTACATTTTAGTCACTTATGTTATTGTTTTATTACGAAATAGTCACTCTGCCATTAAGCTTTGTTAACTCCCTAACGATAACCCTACGTGGTAGTTCAAATGAGTTTTAAATGTCAACTTGGATATCCAATTGGGACGATAATAGTTCTTCCAGTTCAAGGTGTAATTAATTTAAAATTTTCAATTAATTAAATTTACTTAATTAAAAACATATTCTCGTCCCAGTTGGACATCCAAATTTAAATTTAAAATCCATTTGAACTGCCACGTAGGCTTGCCTTTAGGGAGTTAATGGAGCTTAATGACAGAGCGACCACTTTGTAGCAAAACGATAACGTAAGTGACTAAAACGTAACATTTCAAACATAAATAACTAAAATGTAATTTGAGGCAAAAAAAATGACTATTTTTATAGTTTGCCTAAAAAGAAAAAAGAAGCACTCGTGTGTCGGATAAGAAGGTCCTAAATTATAAAAATAGATGGCCAAATTAACTAAAATTAAAATGTAAAGGTTGAATACCAAATATAATCATAGTAGAGGGATTAAAATTAGTATTTGACCATTACAAGAGAATGAATGAAAAAAAGGCCGTACACGTTTAAGGCATGAGGAACAAATAAGCAAGAAGAAAAAAGAGACATTACACGTGTTTGATGGTAAAACATTAGGACACTACTTTTATATATACTAGATTTGATTTATTATTTTTTAAAATTTATAACTACAATTAAAATATAAATATAAGTATAAATATATGTTCGACTAACTATTACACCGTAAAATTACGACATAAATAGATTAGGAATTGAAACAATCTAGATTAAAATTAAATAACTGAACTAAAACCTACACATGGTGAGACTCGAAGAGTTACATATATAATTGTGTATAATAAGTTTCGGACTTGGATGCTTAAGATCCAGGGGTTTCACATTTACCAACTCCGTCAATACTTCATTGGCATAAATAATTTTGATTTGATAATTAAAATTTAATTGATAATATCGTAAAAAAGTTTTGTTAAATGAGTTTGTGTAACATTCTTGAAAAATTTTTGTAAACATGATAAATGGTTTTAAGGTTTGCCAACCGTGTGAAAGTCATGTAAGCAAAAAAGTGACGAAACAAGGGGGTTGACAGAGGCCCCGACCCTTTCTAAAATAGAAATATTTTCTTTTAAACTCCTTTATAATTTATAAAATTTTAAATTAGTAAAGGTAAAATTTCACTTTTGCCCCTAAAAATGATTAAAATTTGATTTAATCATTTAAAATGTATAAATATATAAACTTTAAAATGATAAAATTATATTTTTACTATCGTAAAAATTTTGTGAAACAGATGATTTGATTTTTTAAAATGTGGCATAATTCAATGCAACCAAATTGCTCTAATAGTATATTATCGATTAAATATCAATTATTAAATAAAAAAGGTAAAAAAGTGAATTAAGTTTTAAATGTCCAAATAATAAAAAATAATGAAAAAAATTAAACCCATTAATATTTCAATAAAGAAAAAGAAAAGAGATTAATTAATAATCTAGATAAACTATAGAATAAATATTTAATTATTAGCGTATTTTTGTTTTAATTATTGAATTTAAATTTTTTTATTTTTGTTTCTTTTTTTATCACCTTCCGTTAAATCATTAATGAAAATGATGGCGTGATCTTTTTTCTGATTGGTATAATTATACAATTTTCTTTTTTGATGAATGAAAAAGACATTGCAATAACACTACTTAGAAAAGCAACTAAGCTACCATTCCAACTCTATTGCTTAGAAGCAGTTCTAGTATTCCGGGGCTTGCTATCCGGAACCACCACAACTTTATTAGGCTCGGTTCCAATCTGGGAATTTATTAAAGCCAGCATAGAGTTCATCAAATCTGAAAGAGAGAACTTGGTGTTTTTAACAGTCTTAAAACGCTCACCACGATCCTTAATAGTTTTATTAATGACTCGACATTTCTTAATAACTGTGCCTTTCCTAGCTATCCCACACAGTTTTGAGATTGAAATACCAGATACAGAATTCACCAGGTCACCAACCTCCAAAGAATCATTATCATTAATCCCAATATGATCCCTAAAAACCACTGCTTCGTAGGATCAAGCTCATCATATCAGTTTTATCTTAATTCTGAATAATTCAACAGATTTAACCTTTTATATTTACAAATTTCATCAAGTTGTAACATGGGAAGGCAAATAGTTATGCAGGATTTGCCTTCCTGTGTTGCAAATCGATGAAATTGGTAGATATAGAAGGTTACATTTATTGAATTATTTAGAGTTAAAAATTAAATGAATAAAATGTGTAAGTCTTGAAGGCTAAATGTGAAATTATACCAATTAACATTATCATTTCTAACAAAAATAAAAGAAGTTTTTATAATTGAATGATGAAAACAAAAAATAAGAAAAGAAATGAGGGACCTAATAAATTGAAAGTATGGAGGGTTGTGTTAGCCTGTTTTGATAGGTGGGTAAATGACCTGTCGTCAGGCAATCGGCAGAGGCATATAAAAGGTTAAAGGGAAAAGGTGGGATTGCTTACGTAAGTTTTTTAGGAAATGTTTGATCCATCTTTCTCAGCTTTCCTTCCGGTCCCCCCACTCCCACCCCCACCCCCACCCCCACCCCACCCCCCTCAATTTATTTATTATTTCAAATAAAGAAATGGAAATCATAGAGTATGGATAATAATCCAGGCGATTAGATTGGAGGACCCAACTTGCTTTTAACTCCACCAACATATCTCAACAGTTGTGTGAATGGTTAATTAGCCAACACTTGTCCACCCTGCATCTCACAAATATTATTATTTAAACTCCACATTAATTCAATTTAAATCTATATTTTTTTTATAATGGATGTTTACGCTAAGTCCATCTATTATAGAGATCAGATCAAATTAGTCCCTAGTATTTATAGTTAAAAAGAGTCAAATAGCTCTGAATTCTAACAAAGTTAACATTTTATGGAAAAGAGAAGGGAAAAGAGAGCTTTCAATTGGTGCAGATAGTGCGAATAGAGAAAGCCATATAGCACCTATTTTTAACAGCTCAGTGACTTTAATGAAAACTTTTGAATAGTTTAGTGACCAAATTGTAACTTTTTTCAGTTAAGTGACTAAAACGAAAAACTTACCCATAATTTAATGACAAATGGTGTAGTTTACCCATATACTTTTTATATAATTTTTTCACCCACATTATAGTCCGTGACTGTCATAATCTAGTATGTGAAAATTTTATGGATCCAATTGAGTTAATTTGAATTTCAAAATTATCATATCTTATTCTGATTAGATTTAGAGTTAAACCCTTAAATTCGAATTATTTAAATTTAATACTCGAGTTTTCAATTCAAACTATTTTAAATTATTAATTTTTATAATCAAATCAAATTTGATAAAAAATAAATTGAAAGAGCTAAATTTTGTAATGCAATTCAAAATTGATAGGTGTAATTTCAATTACATGAAACCCACACCACCTAAGTGTGTCCCTATTTAGTATATTATTTCCAGAATCAATAAAAGTAATACTAATACGGTAATTAACTTAGGTTTAGATTAATCCTTTTTTTTTATTTATTGTTACATTGCGTAGGTCCAACTTTTTCTCCTTGGTGGAGCTTCTAACGTTGAAACTTGTTCTCCTTTATGGAACAATTTATATATAAATATACATATATGTATTTTTGCAACACACCACATATTTTCTAAATATGGCTTCTTCTTTTTTTATATCAACAAATATTATGCATAATCCCATTACATTTTAAAATTTAAAATATTCTATTGGAATCATTAAATAAATAGTATCGTATTAGTTAATCCTTTTATTATCTTGATTGTCTGGTTGGATATTAATGCAGTGTGTATTAGCATTGTAATGTCTTTTTTTGGCATCTTTCATACTGTTTTTTTAATTATGTTGTCTTCAAAGTTTAAACCTGTGTTTTTTTTTTTCTTGGGAGTGCAATGTCTTTTATTATGCTAGTTAACAACATTTAATTAGTTATGAAAATTAACCCAATACCTATTACATCACTTTAGCGTGTGTTTGGTTGAGTGGAAAAGCGTAAAGAAAATAAATTTTGAGTGCGATCGGTAGGGAAGAGAAGTGAGAGAAAATAAAATGTAAGAGATAGTCATTTTCCATCTTAATGCATAAAAATCAATCCTTCTAAATTAGAATAATAAGATAAGAGGAAATGATAGATATGTGTGTGTTAATTCAAAATTATGCATTTTTCAAACACTTTATTTTATTTCCTTTCATTTTTCAACTCTATCCAACACACTTATGGAAAGAAGATTTTTTATTTTCTATTATTCTATTTTTCTATCCCTTTAGTTTTCATCTTTCTAGATTTCTTTCCACCATATCAAGCAAAGCTCTAGGGAGTGTTTGGTTGAGTAGAAAAATGGAAAGAAAATAAATCTTAAGTGTGCTTGGTAGGGAAGAGAAGTGAGAAGAAAGAAAATAGAAAATATAATCATTTTCCATCCTAATGCATAAAAATCAATCATTCTAAATTGGAACGATTTATACTGATTTGAGATTCACTAACTTTAATCGATAGCTTTTAATGACAAAGTATAACATTTACAATCCCTATTTTTACTTAAGGTAAGATAGAAACCTCTTCCCCCTCACTTTCAATGCTAAACTAAAATTAGGGATGACAATTTGCATTGCGAATTTGGATATCCGATCCGAAATTTACGGATTCGAATCTTGTAATATTCAGATTCATGTATTAAAATTACTATCCGCTGCACATAATGTATTCGTGTGAGGAGGGTTCGTGAGAAGAGTTTCTTCTTCCTTCAAGATGATTATTTAATTATTTCTTTTTCTTAAATATTAAAAGTTATTTGCTAGTTGATCTTTTTATGAAAACTGGAAGCTAATGATTCTTGGAATAAACAGAGGGTGTTCTATCTCCTGGTAAGTCTAGTAACTCTGCATGTTAAGAGTAAGGATGCTATGAAGTATATAAATTATAAGTTATGAATAAGAAGCCTTGCATTGGGATTATCTGTAGATGAAATGTTAGCAATCTGACTGTAAATGAGTTTTAATGGTGAATTAATGTTCTTTAAGTAGTTGTTGATGCTGGTTTGAACTAGATGTCTGAGTTTGGAGCTAAGTTGTTTGTTATCATGGGGGTCTCGTGCCCTGTAGTAAAGTTGTGTGTAATTCTTTTGAATGATCTGAAGTGTTTCTCATCAATATAAGTAAGTATTAGGTAGAATTAGGATATGATTCGATTTTTTTATCTGATTTAGCAAGTTCAGTGTGGGAACCCGTCGAAAGTATGAACATAAGTGGTATTCGTCAAGTGTAATGCTTGTGATCAACTGTTTTAGAATAAATGTTAAAAGTTATCTGAAGAAAAAAGGAGAAAGGTAGTATTGTCTATTAAGATCTAGAGTTAACCAAGCAGTTAGATAAATGATGATATGTTAGGAATGATAAGTGGCATATATGAATCTAATTATATAATTGATAAGGTGAAGGTATCTGCTAAAGACAGATATGGGGAAATCCAAATATTCAAGATGAAGAATATATCAAGAAAGGTTAAAAAGGTATGTGGTATTCAAAACTCACTAAGTTCCTCTAAATATACTAGTGTCATGTTTATGTTTCAGGTATTGTTGTTTAAAAGAGTTTGCTAGGATGGACAACGCCAGGAACGCGCCAGAGATGTGTGTAAGGGGATACTATGCATATAGTGGATGTTTTGGAAAACTAGCGTTTAGTAAGACTACACCCTAAGAGTGTATCTTTTGTAAGCCTATGTGTTGTAATAATTTGTAACAAGTCCGATGTAATATGTATTATTTTTTAAATACTTTCCTTTGTTCTTTAATATGGAGTCTTTCAATAAAATAATAAGAAAAATGTTTTAAGTAAGGTACAATTGTTAATTGTTTACAAATTTTGTTAAGTAGTTTACATGGTAACACTCGAGATCCGAACATGGTGAATCGGGTCGGGTTGAGGGTGTTAAACAACCTCTTAAGGTATCTATGCTCTAGGTAGGATATCGATATTTGAGTAGTGGAATTAACACGTAAGGGCTAGATACCGATACTTTATCCCTCTAAAAAGGCTTGTAGATATTGACATGAGGGGTATCAATACATAAGGATCGAATATCAATACTTAGCCTCTAAAATACTTTAAAAACATTTTAAAACTTTCAAACGATTCGAGATCAACTAAAAAATGTTTGGTTCAAGTCAGTTGAAAACATGTTTTTGAGTATTTGTAACACTTGAAAATATTTTCTAAAATATTTCTTTTATTTTCCAACAAAAAATGAATAATATGAAAACTTTATCTTAAATGTTTTTATATAAAAATAGGTTATAAATTATAGCTAACATAAAATTCTAATAACGTAAATGTTGTTGAAAATGGTCTCAAACATTTGTTTTCATTTTATCTCTCCACTAACGTAGGAAAAAAAATTAGTTAAGAAATATTACGACTCTTTATTTGACTTGTAATGTTGGCTCGAGTTAAGATATGCATAAAATTTAATTTAGGCTCAAACTTTGAACACTAGATCTCGAAACTATTTTTTTTTTAAAAAAATGAGGGTCGACTTTAAAAATGAAAATGGAGTCACCACCAATCTTTTTTCGAGGTGTGATCGGGTCACCTTGAGATTAATCATTTTAATAGAACATTTTAATTTATTAAAATAATGATTTTGATCTACAAAATTCGAGAAAACGGGTTCGGGAGTCGATTACGCACGAGGAAAGATTAGACCCTCATAACGCCCAAAAATCGGTACCTAATTGATTAATTAATGTCCTAATGTCAAAAATTTGAAAAGATTTTAAAACACGATCCTTTTGATTTTTAAAACTTATGTCCTTTAATTTTAAATGGACATTCAATTATTTGGATTTTAAAAGAAAAATCAAAACTCAGTAAGTTAGAGCACGATTTTTCGAATTTTTCAAACACCGAATATCCTTTACTTTTTAGAAATCCTTGCCTCGAGATGACAAAACATCGCATCCAGTGAGTAAGGACACAACATCTTAAATTTCCTCCACTGCTATCTCAGGGAAACAAAATCTACAATCTTTAGTCTGTTTCCTTGCTACCTCAGGAAGATAAGACTAATGGCTTAAATCTGCTCCCCTGCTACCTCGGGAAGATAAGATTCACCGTATACAATCTTCAGTCTGCTCCCTTGCTACCTCAGGAAGATAAGACTACAAACTCAGCCTGTTCCCTTGCTACCTCAGGGAAATAAGGCTAGTGGCTAAAATCTGCGCCCCTGCTACCTAGAGAAAATAAGATTCGATGTCTTCGATTTGCTCCACTGCTATCTCAGGGAGACAAAATCTACAATCTTTAGTCTGCTCCCTTGTTACATCAGGAATATAAGACTAATGGCTTAAATCTTTTCC
Source organism: Gossypium bickii (assembly GCA_025503065.1). NCBI lineage: Eukaryota > Viridiplantae > Streptophyta > Magnoliopsida > Malvales > Malvaceae > Gossypium > Gossypium bickii. Next base: position 7,215,941 of record CP106709.1, read on the forward strand.
CCTGCTACCTCGGGAAGATAAGACTCACCATCTACAATCTTCAGTCTGCTCTCTTGCTACATCAGGAAGATAAGACTACAAACTTCAACCTGTTCCCTTGCTACCTCAGGGAAATAAGGCTAGTGGCTAAAATTTGTGCCCCTGCTACCTCGGGAAGATAAGATTCGCCGTCTTCGATTTGCTCCACTGCTATCTTAGGGAGACAAAATCTACAATCTTTAGTCTGCTCCCTTGCTACATCAGGAAGATAAAACTAATGGCTTAAATCTGCTCCCCTGCTACCTCGGGAAGATAAGACTACAAACTTCAACCTGCTCCACCGCAACTTCAGGGAAATAAGGTTGGTGACTTGAATCTGCTCCCCTGCTACCTCGGGAAGATAAGATTCGCCAAATTTGATCTGCTCCACTACTGCTTAGGGAGATAAGATTTGTAAATTCACTGATGTTGCTACACTGTCCTCTAAGGGACATGTCCTATAGACTCGGTTCCATATGTTTATGCCAAATGACTAGGATGTTATGACCAGAATGAGTCAAATGCTTCTAGCCACATGTGTTATGAACGACATTTGCATGAATGCAGACTGTCCTGAGAATGATCCCATTTTTTTTAAATGTATAATGATTAGGATGCAATAATCAGAATGAATCTAATGCTCCCAACTAAATGCTATTAAGGATGACATTTGTATGAATGCGAAATGTCATAAGAATGATCTCCTTTTTTTTTTATGTACAACGATTAGGATATAATGATCGGAATGAATCAGATGTTCCTAACTGGAAGTGTATGAATGATTTTTACATGCATAAGAATGATCCATTTTAATGTTTGGGTTGTCATTGCTCATAGTTCATCAAGGTTCTATCATTGATGCGTTACCATGCTTTCTCATTTAACTAGTATCTTTGACAGAAAACCCCTCATTCAGCTAGTATCTTTGACAGGAAACCCAAAGAAACAATCATATTTTGCTCAGCAAGCTTACCCCGCTATAATTTCAGAGTCCCTTCCACTGTACCTTCTGGGACATAAAGTTTGTACTTCCCACTGCAACTTCAGGGGAATAACATTTAGTTTCTTTCATCCATCCTATTACCACTCAGAGGTATGGAATTTGTATCATCTTCAATCAAGTTGATCTGTTACACCATTCCTTGGGTGTAATGGCCCAATTTATGTGACTGAAATTTACAAGAATGCAAAGTATCATTTTTCTTTTCCCAAGAATAATCCCCTTTTACACTTGGTTAACATTGCTCGTCATTTATCGAGATGGTATCACCGACGAAAGGTCTTATCTGATAAAAATCTGAAGAGATAATCATCTTTCAATATTTCCAACCCTTAGGCTTGGTGAGTTCTAAACAATAGTCTTGTTTTAGATTCTCATATTATTTAGAAGCTTCTAGAGTAATATGCGAAACTCCTTTTATGAAAGTATTATTAGTCCATTAATCGTTATTTCAATATAAAATACTTGAAAAAGATCACAACAATGGACAAGAAAGAAATTAATCAGGAGCATAGCTCGAAACAAATGAGTTAATCAAAGATACCCAATGCAATAAAAGAAAATTGATTAGGGTGTATGTTGAAAAAAAAAATCAAAGATAGTAAATTCAAAATAGGATAAAAGAAAATTGATTAGGGTGTATCTTGAAAAAAAATAATCAAAGATAGTAAATTCAAAATAGGTAAGATAGAAGCTAGGTGCCCTAGATATCACAGCCTGAGCTTCTCTGTACAAACTTCTTAAGGACCATTTTGAGCTTAATACGTGTTTAGAGGATCCAGAGTACTTTGTCAATGCCCCAAGACGTAGCATACTTCCTCATTGTTAATTCAGGCATAGCAAGACTACCACATGCCCTATCTTTGATCAAAATTTGAGCCACCCTTTGCGGGTTTTCTCCTTGGCCTCTCCTCTTTTTTCTTTCTTTCTTTTTTTCTTTCTTTTTCTTTTCTTTTATTGATCTTAAGGTGCTGTTTGCGGATTTTCACCTTAGAATTTCCCCTCTCAGGTAAAATACTTCTTGTCTGAACCTGAATCCGCCAGATTGGACAAGTCTTCGCCATCTGTCTCGGTCAATATCAATACTCCTTTAGACAGTCCCTACTTAAGTTCTTCCCAGTTTGGCATTTGCTTTCAATCCTTTTGAATAAGAAGGATCTTCCTCAATACCAGGTCCCTATCATGAAATTCCCTTGGGTGGTCCATTTTTGAAATAAATCAGCATCATCCAGTTTTGGTACATTTGACTATGATGAATACTTTTAAACCTTTTTTCTCCAGCCAACATAGAGAGTAAATGATAGCTTCTTATGCCAATCTTTACAAGTCTTGGTCACCTTTCATATTTTTTGTTATTTTTCTTATTGTATTTTTCTTTTGACAACTTTTGCTGTACTGTGATATGCTGCCTGATCTTTGAGCAAATTGTAATCTTTGACATTGTACAGTTATACATTATTAAACATGATCCTTTCTGGCATTCTTTTCTGGCATCTGATCCTTTCCTTTATTCTCTCTTTTTTTTTGTTTTTTTAAGAATTTAATGACTTCGACTTTATAACATTGGCATATGAAGCTACTTCTACCCTCTTAGTGAAGTAAACGACGACCACGACGATGAATCGATATTGGCTAAAAGTTTTTGGCGAGATTGGCCCCATCACATCCATGCCTCACATATGGAAAATTTGTGAAGAAATGGAGAAGGCACATGAATCTTGTCTCCTTAAATACGACATAGCTGATACCATCCCCTTCTATGTAGATTAACAGTACCCAAACCTCATGATTAGCTTGACTATTGTAAAACCATTAGCACGTGTCCTTCTGGTATCCTTATGGACCTCTTTTAAGATTTCAACGTACCCGTGTCTCAGTAGTCCAGGCATGTCCTAATATGATCGGGCAAAAATATTTTTGAATTCTTGAAAATAACTCAATGATGTCTTGCCTTATTTTTGTGGTGAGCTGGGCTTCGATCTTCACCCCTTTCCTAGGCTCGCAATGTACATTGACCCTATGTAAGGTAGGATCTGTTTTTCATCATGTTCTATCATCCTTAACAAATCAGAAGATAGGTCACAATCTCTGTTATTTTCAAAATCCTGAGATCCCTCTAAACATATATCTTACTCGAAAGGAGACTCTGAGTAAGTAGCAGCGTTGCTCACATCGTTGATATCTGGAGACCTATTGTAGGTTCGAAGGAATATTCCAAAGAATAAATGATTCAAAAAAAATGATTATTTGTATGGTCATGAATGGAGAATGAAAGAATACTTGAAAGAAACAAAAGAATGTACAGTATGAAATGTAAAGAATGAAAAAAATATTTGCTTAAAAAGATGCATTTTATTGAAATAAAAATTCTGAACATAAGCCTATTTCACAAAATGATTCTTATTGTCTCTAGGCTTAAGGCAAGAAGCACGTTTTGAATATTACTCTAGATTAGACTTAAAAATACAGGGATTCTTTCCACAGTTCCATTGTTTAAAATCTTCCCAAGTATATAAGGGCTTGGGAACTTTTATTCCCCGGTTCTCTCTTCGAATCTGTCGTTAATACTTAGATTCCCCAACATTCTCATCGAGTCTTTGATCTCTTCAATTTATTATCCATCAAGCCTTGCACTAGGGCCCTGAGCTCGATACATTCTTAGATCCCCTGCCCCAATCTATCGTGGAACTCACAATGTCTACCCCTTTAATAGAAAGGTTGGGTAACAAATTTTCTACACTAAAGGGATCATTGAATTTTATGACACTCAATTTGATGAGTCTTTCGATTATCTTTTTGAAAGCGACACAGTTCTCGATCGAATGCCCTGTGATTCCTCCATGGTATTCACATTGGGTATTTACGTCGTACCATTTGGGGTATGAGGACCATAATTGTTCTATATGAAAAGGGGATACAACATGTGTGTCAAACAAAATTTGGTACAACTCTCTATACGTGATTGGGATTAGGGGTGTGCAAAATTCGGGTAAAATCGAAAAAATTCAGTTAACAGACCGAATTCGGTTAATCGGTCGGTTAACCGAATTTTTCGGTCGGGGGTCGGTTAATAATTTTTTGATTTTTCGATTAACGGTTAATTCGGTTCGAAACCGGTCGGTTAATCAAATTTTTTCGGTTAAACCGAAAAAATTAAAAAAATAAAATTATAATATATAAAAACCCACTTACCCAATCCAATCCAAACCCAATTACTAACCAAGCCCAAATACCCAACCCCCAATTACCCAACCCAACCAAATTATATCATTTTATTAGTAATTTAATAAATAAAACTAAACTAAACTCCCTACTCAGTCACTCACAGTAAACACGACAGAAAAAAATACCCCTTTCAACTTCAAATCCGTAATCGATAACTCCCAAAGTCTCTACTATCCCTTTTGCCTTTTTTGTTTACACCTGTAAGTTCTTCTCTGCTCATCTCCTCGATAAATTTTGGGTTCAAAAGCATATTTCTTTTCTGCTTCAGATTTCAATTTGACTGGTTATTTTTGTTATTTGCTATGTTATATTTTAAGTTCATTCAAGTTTCTTATTTAGGTTTGTGTTGCTTGATTCAGTTTTATACTAAGTGGAGCTGTATTTTCTTTTAATAGCTCCTGCTGGAAAACTGGAATTTGAAAATTTGAATCTTGTTCATGGAAAGCTTGATAGGGATTGTATATATATATCCGTGTGTGTGTTCTATAACTTAGTCAAGTGTAGGTATCGTCTTCATGATTGAATCAACGAAACTCTTGCTATGACCAAATCAGTACTTGTCCTTCAATATAAGATAGTCCACTCTTCGACAGTGTAGTCTTCTCGGGTTTGAAATATAATTACAGCATTATTGAAAAAAAAACAGTGACATAACTAAACTAAATGAAGTACTTGCAACTTCATGACATCTTGTTTATTCATTCTTTAATGAAACAGAACGGAAAAAAAAAAAAGATGAAAGAAAACTGAAACTTCTATGCTTCTTAGTTTGGGAAACTAGGAAATAAAAACCCGTTTAGCTACAAGATTTTTAAGAAAGATAAAGAGCTTAAAGGCGGTTTATGAGTTACCTTATTTCCCTGAACTTTTCTTTTTTTGTTTGGGCCAAGGAATGTTTCAACCCCATAGTTGATGCAGCAACTGGGAGGGACCTTATCCCATGCATGGTTTATGGGTAAGCATGAACCCTTTTTTTCTTCTCTTTTGGTGCTAGATGTTGCTGGTTGTAGATAGATACACCCCCCTTTTTTTGACAAACTTGTATTACCTTCTCTCTTACAAAAGGAACTTAAAAGGCCAAGAATATGGAGGAATGTATTGTGCTGTATTGACAATTAAGTAAGACATATTTGTATTACATTTAAAGCTTTAGATGCTTTTGCTATTTGAATGTTGACAATATTCTCTTTTGGATAGTGTTGCAGCTCATTCGTTGTATCAGCTGGAATAATTCGAGTTTTTGGGCAAGAAATTGCTGAAATTCCTTTAGTTGCTACAAGCATTGGTAACCATGGAAAGGTGAGGCTAATGGACCCAAGTTTTGTTTTTATAATCTTTGCCTACGATTCCTACCTCTTTTAAGATTTTCAATTGCTGGCTTGGTAATTTTAATGACTGTTCAAGTTTTTCTAATTTTGATAACACTTTTATATTATCATATCAATTTTGAAAAATATAAATTCAAGAATCAAATACATATCCAAACAAATTAAAATATAAATTTACAACCACTCTACCTATATTAATTATTAAGTAAAATTTAAAAAAATATTTTTAACTTAAAATATTTTCTTTTACTCATATTATAAATATAACAATATCTTTTTTTTTTTGAATAGATGGATTGGAATGAGAACCTACAAATTAAACATAAACTGTCATATCCCAAACACAATAATTTTGTCATTAAATTAATAACTTAGGGAAAATTCTTTCTTTAGCCCTCCGTGATTTTAAGAGTTTTCCACGAACAATTTCTAGCTACAAGTTTCAAATGTGGCTATTTTTTTTAGATTCGGGTTAAGATTTATAGATAAATTTAAGATTTATAATGATTTTATGATTTTATAAAAACACTATTAAATGTGTTTTTAGAATTCTATTAATAATAAATATACAAATTAAAATAAAATATCTATATTAGATTTAAATATTAAATCTTAAAAAACAAGTGGCTTGGATTTGACGGTAAGTCCCTTACGGTGAGGATAGTATAATTTAGCTACCTTTCAAAAAAAAATTAATTAAATATATTTTTTAAAATATGAACATCCAAGCCATTTATTTGGTGTGGGTCTGTTGTTGTAAAATGTTAAAGTTGATTTTGTATTGAAAAGGAAAAAAGAAAAAAAAGAAAAATTGGAGAAAATTAATAAACGCTAATTTGAAAAAGGGTTAAAACTCTTTGAATATCTAAACTATGTTTTGCAATGGATGTTACCTTTGTTAAATATCTAAACTATGTTTTTTCTAAAACTCAACATCAAAATATGTTTAATATCATAAAGGTATTTTAATTTATTATATATGTTTTTCTTGCAGAATGTCAACTGAACCAACATCTATTGAGGCTAGTGTTACACCTCCTACTTCGATAGATTCTGAAAATTCGGGAGTTGGAGCTTCAAGCCTAGCAAAGGGGATTACCGGGAAAAGAAAAGCCACTCTTCCAAGGTCAGAAGTTTGGTCTCACTTCACTAAGATTATTAATAGTGAGGGTGTAAGTAAAGCTAAATGTAATTATTGTCAAAACGAATTTTGTTGTGATATGAAAAAAAAAATGGTACGGGGTCATTAAAATATCATATTGGTTCATGTAAGAAAAATCCTAGTAATGTTGTTGAAAATAGTCAAGGACAACTAGTTTTACCTAGAAAGGGAGTTGAAGGGGGGGAAGGGAATCTTTCAACTTGGAGATTTGATCAAGAAGCATGTAGGAAAGGATTAGCACGAATGATTGTGATTGATGAATTACCTTTCAAGTTTGTTGAAAGTGAAGGTTTTAAGAAATTTATGTTTATGACATGTCCTAGGTTTCACATTCCTTCACGAACTACTATGACTAGGGATGTTTATCAATTGTATTTAGATGAAAGGGCCAAGATAAAACAACTTTTGAGAAGTTCTTGTTCTAGAGTTTATTTAACTACCGACACATGGACTTCTTTGCAAAGAGTTAATTATTTGTGTATCACTGCGTTAATTATTTGTGTATCACTGCTCACTTTATTGATAATGATTGGAAATTGAATAAAAAGATTTTAAACTTTTGTCCAATTCTTTGCAAGTTCAAATGATGTTGCTATTGGTTATTTGAGAAAGAAATTTAACCCTCGAGGGGGTTTAGTTCAAAATGGTAAATATCTTCATATGAGATGCATGGCACACATTGTGAATTTGATTGTTGTTGAAGGCTTAAAAGAAATGAATAAATCTGTTGAACGTGTTAGGGGGGCTGTTAGATATGTGAGACAATCTCCATCTAGATTACAAAAGTTTAAGGAGTGTGTTGTGGTGGAAAAGATAGAGTGCAAGAAGATGTTGTGTCTTGATGTTTGTACTAGGTGGAACTCAACCTACTTAATGTTAGATAACGCTCGTCGGAACTTTGAGAGAGCTTTTGAGAGATTTGACAAGCAAGATACAAATTTTAGAAATTTGAACTTGAAAGGGGTGATGGTTGGCCTAGTGTGGATGATTGGGATAATGTTAGAAACTTGAGGATTTCTTGGAACATTTTTATGAAGTCACTTTGCGTATATCGGCACTTCATATGTCACGCCCAATAATTTTTTGATGAGCTTTACGAAATTGATATTCTTTTACGAGATGCTCGGTTAAATAGTAATGTTGATTTCAATGTTATGGCCATCAAGATAAAAGAGAAGTATGATAAGTATTGGGGTGATATTGATAAGATGAATATGCTTATGTTTGTTGCTTGTGTTTTAGATCCTAGACAAAAACTAAAGTATCTTGAATTTGCACTTAGTGAAATGTCTAGTTCTGAAAAAGCTTGTGAAATGATGCAAAAATTGAAGGAATCTTTGTATGAAATGTTTGATGAGTATAAGCCTCCACTTCATAGTACTTGTAGCCAATCGAGTGTGCCAACACATGCTTCTCTTGGTGAACCACAACAAAAAATGAAAAGGCGAATGCAAGCTTTGTATAAAAAGCGTGAGTTGGAAATTTGTGGTGAGGATAAAACATCTGAGTTGGATAAATATCTAGCTGAGGCTAATGATGAATTTGTTGAAGATTTTGATATTTTATTGTGGTGGAAAGTGAACAGCTCTAGATTTCCCACTCTTTCAAAAATAGCCAGAGATGTGTTAGCTATACCGGTTTCTACGGTTGCTTCAGAATCTGCATTTAGCACCGGGGGACGTGTGCTTGATCAATATAGGAGTTCTTTAACTCCTAAAATTGTACAAGCTCTTGTGTGTACTCAAGATTGGATTCAAAAATCATCATCACAAGAAGACATCAAAAAGATTGAAGAACAAATCCAAGAGCTTGACAAGATTGAAAATGGTATATTTATTGTCTTATTTTAATAGTTTTAAATTTTTTTACCATATCACTCCTACTTATTTAATTGATTCAATGTTTAGACTTTTCTTGGAATGCATCAGAGCCTACCCTTAATTCATGAGCTTTCGTGAGTTGAAGGGTATACTTACTATCTTATTCTTATTAACTTATAATCTATTCGTTTGTTTATATAATTTGATTTTTTTAAATGTAGATATTTCTATTATACGTTAAACTTTTGCACTTGTTTTTTCCTTTTTGTAGGTTTAATGCAAATGGAGATTTTTTGGAGAGAAGAAATAGATACAAATGAACAATATTAAATACTTACATTTCAATTATGTATTAACTTAAAGATTTATGTAATGTTTTTAAACAAATTATGTAGTGTTAATTCGGTTAATGCGATTAATTCGGTTAATTCGGTCAAGACGGTTAATTCGGTCAAGACGGTTAATTTTTAACCAAAAATTTAAAAAAATATAATTTTTGGTTAATTCAGTTAACCGACCGAATTAACCGAAAAAAATTCGGTTCGGTTAATTTTTTTGAAAAAATTTCAGTTCGGTTAATGGTTAAAAATTTTGAAAGGTCGGTTAATTCGGTTAATAACATTTCGGGTCGGTTAACCGAATGAACACCCCTAATTAGGATGGGTGCAAACTGGGGTTTTTCTGAGTTCGGTCTTGGATTGGGTTCTTGCCTTGGGGAGACCTGATGGCTGGTAGTTACCGTCCTTGGCTGGCTTACTGTAATCGGCTTCGAGTGGCTTTTGTTATATCTACTCGTACTATTTTCTTCCTTCTTCTTTGAGGCCTTTAAAGTCCACTCTCCCTTTTCCTTTGTTTCTGCCAGAACAACCGGTTTGGCTTTATCATCCTCCGGGTTAAAACCTGAACCCATCGGGAAATTCAATAGGGCCGAGGTATCAGTCCGACATTGGGGCTTAATAATGATGGGTACCCTATGCGAATGCGTGTCTAGTTGGATCGAGACACTTATTGGGGAAAAACCTAGGGAATAAATGACGTCTTCATCATCATCCCTACTGTTGACCACTGGGCCACTCCTTTTTTCAAGTCCTCCGGCTAGTAACTAAGTTAACTGGCCCATCATATTCCTTTGGAAATCTAGCATTTGTTCCTGCATTTTTTGTTGAATTTTGGTCAATTGCTCCTCATCTGTATGTGCATTTGCTCTATTCTTTCCAGCCTTCGGTCCATGGCTTTTGTTATTGCGTGAGTACCGTAACGATGCTCAGCTCAGTAGAATTTTGTCGATTCCCAAGTTAGCTGAAATAATTTTACCTAATTAGGGTCCTTCCATGGATTTTAATGCATATGATGCGATGTGATGCAAATGCATGAAATGAATGCAAAAAGAAAGAGAGGCAATGATTCTGAATTCAATTCCATTAGAACAACTTTTCTAGAAAATAAATTCCTTTACATAAAACAGATTACATGTGCGGCCTTGCACTCATATTCCAAGCAAAAACATCAATCCCTTTCCTCACAAAGGTCAAATCTTGCAAACTTCTAATAGATGCCTCTACTAGCTCCTTTTTGCTTGGGCCGTGACTCATCACTCACTTATCCTCGCAATTCTCGTTTGCCTCTTCAAGAAAGCCGAGACGTGGTGATTCTCGAATAGTCTTTGTCATCTTGAATCCTTGGGCAATAATGTCTTGTATTCCTTCACGGACTATCAGCCTTTTCTCGTTGTGTTTACTTGGACCATATTCGGACGACCGTTTTATAATCCACTTTATCAAGAAATCCATTTTCTCATGACAAACTCTTCTATTTAGCAATCGAATTTGAATCAACACCTCTTTTCTATGATGTGAATGCAATGCAATCAAAACAAAAGAGAACACGTTAACACAAGAGAAATAAATAACAAAATAGGGTACCTATCTGGGTGACCACTAGGGTTTGGCATAGTTCTACATAGGGTAAGCCCTTAGGTTTTCTACATGTGGTTTAGCTCTAAAGTTGAGGTACCCGAACCAGCAGATTCCTTGATCTTTACCCATTATAGGCTCATACGGACCGAGTTCAGTTTAGGGGAATACATTTCCCTATGGCTGCATGGAGATGAAAATCTCACAAAGACATAGGTACGGATGTATCCCGAAAGCGATTCACTATCCTGCACGGAGGTGAAAACCTCATGAAGGAGTAGCTTCTCACTCCTACTTAAAAGGTGTGACCACAACGGTCATGCAATGCAATGCAGAAATAGTTTACAGGATTAGAACAACATGCAGTAAAAAGGATCATAATTTTTCAAATTGGATTTTCAAATTTAGACAAAAGGACAAGAAATAATAAATTTTCTGGCTTGACTCTCTTATTGTATCCCCAGTGGAGTCGCTAAGTTGTCGAAACTATTTTTTTTTTAAAAACAGGGGTCGACTTTAAAAACAAAAATGGAGTCGCCACCAATCTTTTTTCGAGGTGTGATCGGGTCACCTTGAGATTAATCATTTTAATAAAACATTTTGATTTATTAAAATAATGATTTTGGTCTACAAAATTCGAGAAAACAGGCTCGGGAGTCGGTTACGCACGAGGAAGGATTAGCACCCACGTAACGCCCAAAAATTGGTACCTAATTGATTAATTAATGTCCTAATGTCAAAAATTTGAAAAGATTTTAAAACACGATCCTTTCGATTTTTAAAACTTATGTCCTTTAATTTTAAATGGACATTCAATTATTTGGATTTTAGAAGAAAAATCGAAACTCAGTAAGTTAGAGCACGATCTTTCGAATTTTCCAAACACCGAATATCCTTTACTTTTTAGGAATCCTTGCCTCGAGATGACAAAACATTGCATCCAGTGAGTTAGGACACAATATCTTAAATTCCCGAGAATAGGTTTTTTATTTAAAAATTCATATGTTTTAATTTCAAAAAGGGTACTCAATCATTTGGATTTAATGAGAAAAATTGAAACCCAGTAAGTCAGGGTACGATTTTCTCAAAACTCCCAAATATCAAATATATTGCCTTATTTTTAAATTTAAAAAATTATGGGTTTTGAAATATGAAGGTATATTTGGCCACATTAATAAAAAAACAAATCTAAAAAAATAACAAATCTAAAAAAAAAAAAAAAAACAAAATGTACCAAGCTTTCAAATAATAATGGACAATGTTAAAACAAATAATGTGAAAGAAAAGGATTTTGAAATCAACAATAAGAAGCAATTTAAAAATAAATTCATGTATAAAAATTTTAAAGTAGGTAATATATGTAAAAGTTTGAAATAAATTCAAAAAAAAAGATAAAAATAAATAATATATGAAATAGTAATATATAAATGAATTTTAAAATAAATATTATATAAGAAGTAAGTTTAAATAAGTAGTATATAAAACAATATATATATATCAATCTAAATAAATAATATACAAAATGACTTAAAGAAAATGATATGTGAAAAATCATAAAAAGATACGTATAAGTTTAAAATAAACAATATACGAAAACTTAAAATAGATAATATAAAACAATTTAAAATGATATAAAATAAAATCACTTTAAAATAATCGTTATATAAAACAATAAGAAAAATGAATGATATATAAGATAATTTAAAGTAATAATATAAAAAAACTAATAAAAATAAAACTATTTAAAATAAGTAATATAAAAAACAAAAAAATAAACACATAAAAATTTGGAATAAATAAGTAAAATACAAATTTGCAAAAGTGTGAAAATAAAATAAATCTCTATACAGAAATAATAAATAAACGAATAAAATAAAAAGAATAATTAATAATTAAACAATTAAATGGATAAATAAAAAGGTTAGAAAAACGAAGATGAATGAAGAATAAAATAAGAACAAACCATAGAAAATAAGAACGCAAGAGGGAGAGAATTTTGAGTGAATATTCTCAAGAATTCTTATTGCTTCCCCAAAAACTCAAGTGTGGTTTACAATGAAGGGAGAGGCTTCTATTTATAGTTGAGCCTCCCCAAATCCAACGGTACAAGTCAATTACATCAACGGCTAAGATTAAAAGGTATCTACAAATTAAATCTCTAAGATTACAAAACTATATCTTCTAAGATTGCATACCATATCTTCTAAGATTGCATATCATATCTAAGATTTGCATATTATATCTGAGATTGCATATCCTTGAAAATTGTGTTCCCATATACGTCAAACTTGTAGATGGACTTTCAATCTTTTCAAGCAATGGGCCATTCCGATTGGGCCAAATGATATATTTTGGACTGAACTTGGACTTTATTTTATTATTTTGGATTTATTATTTTTTATATGGGCCCGGGCTAAATTGGCCTATTACACTAGATACTTATGGATGAATATTAGCTAAAAATATCACTCATTAACTTTCCGGAATTAAATACTCAACTCATTTTTTAGTCCACTCTTTTCCACTCACCATCACATCTCTCCAACCCGCAAAATAAAAATGAAATTTCAAAAGAAACTAGCAATGAAGCACCCACTTTTGATTTTTCAAAAACATCATAAGTGCTTTCACTTTTGTTTTGTTTTTTTCTTTTTCTCTTTTCTTTATTGAAATAAATATACATAATCAAAATAAAATAAGAACAATTAAAAAAACTACTAGAGCGAGTCCAATGACTAATCTTCCGTATTTTGTAGTTCCATTAAGATTGTAAATGCTGGCCACGAATTTTAAAGCTACTCCAGACCTAGGACAAGGATCAAACCCTCAATCACTAATTATAATAAGAGAGATCATTACCATCTCACCTAACTCCCGTGATTGATATTGACATAAAAAAAATCTAGGAGTATTGGCAGCCTAACATATTGACAGGTTGATATTTGATTGTTCCAACATTATATTTTGGATTTTATATCTTCAAACCTTTCACCAAAAACCTAATTTTTCAAGTAATGGGACCAAATAGAACTAAGCAAAGGATGGCTTTCTTTTCACAACTTTATCGCAAGGTGGTTAAAGAATAGACAAACAGTTCAAATCACAAACTTTTCTTATGCGAAGTTTTACAAACATTGAATTTGTCAAAAAAGAAGGAAAAAAAAAAATCTCAAAATTCCTATTTTTTCTTTAAAGCATAAAAAAAAGGGGTGAAAGGAAGAAAGAAAGGACATGGAACTGTCAAATTCCGTTACACGTGACAAAGGGTTATATTGCTGAACCCCACCAAACCCGATGTGATTCGCCTTATCCAATAATGATGAAGAAACGTTTATGTTTCGTGTTGGAGACTTATTTTGCACTCATTCAATAATGGGGTATCTAATTTGGGACAATTATAGAGATGGGAATTTTGGGTTCTATAAAAAATAAAGTTGGGTTCTTGTTCTTTCAAGAAAAAAAATGCCCATTGTGAAACATTATGGAGTAAAACAGATGTTTTGGTTATAAAAATTTTTTTTTTTTTGTTGATTAAATTTTAGTTTTATTAGTATGGATATTGTTGTTAATATAAAAGGACGTTGGTTCAAGTGCCCTGAAGCACATTATTCTCCTATTTATGAGTTGAGTAGGGGCTATGGGTAGTAGTTTTAGGCATTGTGTCAAAAAGGGTATATATGATCTGAGATTATTCGAGTAAAAATATTATATAGGTAATTATACTATGAGTCAGATTACATTTTGCTCCATTTACTTAAAAAATGAATAGATTAGTCCTCTATTAAAGAGTAAACTGGTTCTTTCAGTTAAAATTTTCATCCATTTTTTTTGTTAAAAACTGGCGTGGCTGTCGAAATAACTAAATAGTTACACATAGTGTGTCACATGTATCTCATGTTGACGTATATAGATGTAATATAACAGTAGAAATTGATGAAATTTTTTATAGAAGGATCAGTTTGCTCTTTAATCTAACGTATATGTATTAATTTACTCATTTTTTTAATAGAAACAAAATGTAATCTAACTTTTAGTATAAGGTTCTCAATGATACTTTTATCAAATGTTGTGTGTACATAGATTGATGGGAGAGGGAGGAGATTGTGTTGTGGTGCATTGCTTCTTCTTCTTTTTGCCATTGCATATTGCCCCCACACCCTCACTATGTCACCTTCAAAGTTAGGCATTGTTTCTTGATGGACCACAATGCCACTTGCAAGTTGATGTTTTGATCTATTAACATCAACACCACCTTCTATTCCAAATTAATGGAAAAGAGGGGAAAAAAAAAATCCCACATTTTCTCAGCTACTGAAAATCATTATGGGATCTTCTTTTAAATGGACCTATAATAAAAGTTGTAAAGGTACCTTTCTTTTCTCGACATATTCAACAAATACATAATGAATATTGGTATATGGAGAAAAAAAAAATGGAGTTTTGATTGTCAAAACATTCACTTTGGGACAGCTTTTTACTGTTCAAAATATCCCATCTTCGTATGATCAAGTAACTATTTAGTTCTACGATTCTTGTAATAATCTATAGATTGTTGGTAGTAATTAATGAATTATATAGCTTTGGTCAAATTGTGGTTTTGGTCCCTCTATTATATTGAATTTTTTATTTAATTTTTATACTTTTATTTGTGTAATCGACTCTTTACTTTTATAATATCATCAATTAGTTCAAACAGTTAATATTATTAACTACTAAATATGAATATTTGTAAATTTAAATATAATAGACTAAATTGTAAATTTAAATATAATAGAGTGACCAAAATAAGAATTGGACCGAAACTTCCCCCAGTATCCGGGGACAAAATGACTTTTCCTTTCACTTCTTATCTTAAAATCTCAGTAGTTTTTTCTTAAACTATCCAAATTTCTCATCAATGCTTGCAAAGGGGTAAAGGGCAAATGGCAAAGCAAGGTAATGAAGTGAGAAATGGAAGATAATTGGGGGGGGGGGGTAGGGATAGGGATAGGGAGCAGAAACATATTGAATGAAGCAGCAACTATCCCCACAAACAAACATGACAATGATAGATGATGAAAAATAAATGAATCGAACGACATAAACATTTTAGAGGTTACACGACCATGGCTTCCATGATGTGTATATATATTTACACGTTTCTTGTTATGTAATGTCACATCGATCATTTTCTTGCTCACTGTTCCATGGTGGATACAAATTACTATGGGTGAAAAGGCTGATATAAATCTTTCTATTCATTGATGTTCATACATACGCTTCACCCATGTTTGGAAAGACATTGAAACTTCAAAGCTTGACCATTTAGGATAAGCTGATTGATAGCATTATTGATGATGAATTGATATAGCAGCTTATGTAGTAGTCTTCACGACATAATGGTTTCGTTTTTCTTATGTCAAGTATTGGTCACAATTGTTATTAGACGCCCCCCAAACAAGACAGTCAAAGCTGTCGTCTTAGGTTTCTTTCTTCTCTTATTCTTAAACTGGTATGCATGTGGTGCTTGACTGCATTCTTAGGGATGAAAATGGAGTAAATGAAAAACATGAAACTTTTAGGTCTTAAGATGCATAGCACCCCATGGTTGAAGTTGGGCCAAATCCATAAAAAACCAACAGTTTTGTGGCGTTTATTATCTTTTAAGGTTTAAGCCCATGGGCTGACCCAAGCAGGGATGAACATACAAATACAAGGATGATGGCAAAATCAAGCACATGCAATGCAAGAGTCACCGCCAATTATCGATTCAATTTCTTTCAATTTTATTAAAATTAGGAAAAAAAACACAATAACAATTGGACTAAATCACCAATAAATGCCGAAAAATTTCAAATTTTCCAGTTTTTCTATAGAAAATTTACAGGAATAGGTGGATTTTATGAATATTTTACCATTTCCCAGTTCAATCTGGATATGACAACCATTAGTTTTCCTTTACTTCATCTATCTCTAGTTTCTCAAGCATTAGTTGTTGTTTGCTCTACCTTCCCTAAATGCTTCCTTCTGTGGTTACCTCCTCATCTCTTCTTTTCCTTTTTCCCTTTAGCCTTGTCATTGTTCTCTTTTTTGAAAATAAAGATGGTATCTAACCACATTTTCTTTTTCTTCAGCCTCCAATCGTCGAGATGCAATGGGGTTAGATCGTCTGCTTGTGGGAGCTTTCTCACACTTTTGTTGGAGATTCTCTTTTCCTCTCCCTACCGAGGCTCGCTCTTTTAGTTTCCAACCAAGCCTTTGATGTGTTGTTTTCTCTAAGTATCATCTTCCACCTTGTGAGCCACCGGATGGGATGTGATAGAGCTGCAATGTCAATGAACTAGATCTCAAGGTTTGATGGTTGGAGCCATGATGGATTATTTGGTCCTGACCTTTGTCATCTTCCATCTGATCCACTTCATGGTGGTTTCAGTACTTGCTTTTGTTTTTTTTTTTTTTTTTTTGGGTTGGGGTTGCGGTAGTATTGCCAACCTGTTGGAGGTGGGCATAATAGCAATGATTGGCGGAGGATCCAAACCCCTTATGGTTTGGGTGCTTTTTCCTATTAATGGGTTTAGGTTTCTTTAGAAGTTGGAATTAAGTTAAATTAATTTATAATTTTTTAAGTTTTAGAGAAGTTAATACACAAATTTTCTATTTTAGGGATCCTAAGGCCTTTGCCTGCGCCTCTAGTGCGGCCCTAAATCTACATACTTCAAACTATTTGTCTTCTTATATGAAATTTGTCGTTATCTAATTAACGTATGAAATAAAATACAATTTAAAAATTAGATAATATATGAATTTAATTTTTTTTTCCATACATTAATCTCACAAAACATCCAAATCCACATTAAATAAAACAAAGGCAAACCCCAAACCTCTTTCAATTCTACACTAATCCACACCTATGAGAATATTTAGCAAATTGTCCTACAAAATATGGTCCTTTTCTCCATCCATGCTACATAGCTTAGTCACACTATTATACTTGAAACTAAAATTACTATGTTTAGCTAATTGAGAAAATTTACTTAAGTGAAAGCTATAGAACAAGTGGAGTTATCCAAGACTTGCTCAACAATGTTAGCTTTGCTTTTTTTTTTTTTTTCCTTTTTCTTTTGTGGCACTGTATGAAATAATAATCTACTAAAAACACCCACATGATACAAACCAAATTACCCATTTAAATGTGATTCCAAAACACACAAAATTGCCTAAACAAAATGATTTTTTGTGATATGTTGAAAGATTTTCCCTTTTG
This sequence comes from Gossypium bickii, assembly GCA_025503065.1. Classification (NCBI taxonomy): domain Eukaryota; kingdom Viridiplantae; phylum Streptophyta; class Magnoliopsida; order Malvales; family Malvaceae; genus Gossypium; species Gossypium bickii. Next base: position 7,233,650 of record CP106709.1, read on the forward strand.
CTGTAAATTCTAAAGAACATCATAAGCTTTTCTATTGTCTGTTCTCTTATGGAACAATTGGTCTATTTGCTCAAGTCATTGTCTCAAACATGGCAAAACCATTTATGAGGAAAAAAGGGTGATAAAATCAACAGTCCAAAATATACTAAAATCGTTTTGTGGAACAAAAACTATTATTATAATCATGTGAATTGATTTGGGTCAGTTTGAAATTTCCAATTCCTACTAACTCAAAATCATATCACATGGCAATAAAGCTAATTGTACTTTTAAAAAAATTGACCCTTGAACCCTTTATTTTCATGTGAAAATTCTAAAATCCAATTCGATTAACTTGAATCCAAATTCAATTCCATTAAATTTGAACCTGAAATAACACCAGTTTAAAGTGATCACCGAACTATTAGTAAGTTTACGTTTTGATCACTCAATTTTAAAAAGTTACAAAATGGTCACTAAACTAATCGAAAGCTCTCTTTCCATTTCTCTTCTACAGTTCATTTTTTTTCATGAAACGGCTAAACATCACAAATCTGCGAACTAAAATCAAAATAGCTTTCTTTTCCGATCTCTAACACTAACCATCAGATTGGCTTGGATTTAAGGTATGCTATTCTACTCGTCGATGGATACTAATCCACCGTACCAATCATCGAATTGTCTTTTGGAGCTCACTAGCCAGACTTTTATAAAAAAAACTTAGCAACCTAGTGACTTAAATAAAAACTTTTGAATAATTTAGTGACTTAAATGGAAACTTTTAAATAATTCAATGACCGTTTTGTAACTTTTTGAACTTGAATAACCAAAACGTAAACTTACTAATAGTTTAATGACTAATGTTGTAATTTATCCAAATTACCTTATATCAATCTTGAAAAATCCAATGCTCAAACCTCAACGACCGGAGCCCAAGATAAGCCCAACTTAAGCCTTTTATGTATGTTATTTATTTTTTTCTTTTCTGTTCTTCGTGAGTACTAAATGAAATGCTCCATTTCTGTAGGAAAACTAGAATGTGGTTGGGAACATTTGAAACGGTGGAAGATACGTCCCGTGCCTACGATGAAGCTGCTAGGCTTATGTGTGGATCATGGCGGCTAAAACCAACTTCTCTTACAATCCAACAGCATTTCAATCATCATCATCATCATCATCAAAGCTTCTTTCAACAACTTTGACAGCTAAACTACACAAATGTTACATGGTTTCACTTCAAATGACAAAACAACAATCAGGGTAGGGGACATAAAACAAGGCACCAACTCCACATGTTGACAGCAACAATGGCATTACTGCAGGGACAGACAATGGAAAGGGAGTTGTTAGTGTAGTTGAAAAAAGACCATTGCTACCAGTTCAAGAGACAGAAGCCAATTGGGTTGTCAAGAAAGCTAAAGTTGAAACCACCCAGTAGTTTAAACCTCTTGAAGAGGATCACATTGAACAAATGATTGAGGAACTGCTTCATTATAGTTCCATTGAACTATTCAATTTCAATGTTTAATACATTGGATGTCAACTGGTCTTTACATTTGTTTCGATGCTAATGGTATTGATTCGCTAATTTAACCCATTCTTAGCAACTACATGCTATTTTTTTTCCAAATTTCCAAGTGTTGAAGAACCTCTGTTTAGGTCGTAGTGTCTACCATGTGACCCATTTGATGATGCATGTATTTACCTTGATGTTTTTGTAACTTTTCAAAGGGGTAACTATCATTAACATACCTCGGTTAGAATTAGAAATGTAGTCAAAACCAATCATGGTAATCCCACCAAGTGTGCTTGCATTGGGTCAATTGGGCCATACCAAAAAATAATTCAAAAAGGCTAAATTCTTTTTTTTCAGGACGAGAAAAATTTTTGGTGACAGACACCCTTGAAAAAGGCTAAAATATTTTCAACCAGTTATGATTCTGGTGCATTAAAAATAAAACGCCTTCAAAATTGCTTAACAAGAAAGAAGTAGAGACTTTTGCTTGTAGGGCCTATAACATTGCAGACAATACTTGATTCAAACAGCTGCTCTGGAATTAGGTTCATGGTGCAATGCATGGCAGTCTCTGTTCTCTCACTCATGGATGATCATGTTAGTGCCAACATCCACATGGTTAAGGTCCTAGTTGTAACATCCCGAAATATGGCTTAAACGGAATAGTGGTTAGGAAACCACGGATCTGAGATAGAAAAGTTCATTACGATTAATTATTATGATTTACTGAGTGATTGAATACATGTGTTAGAGTATCGATAAGAAATTTTATTGATTGCATGCTTAAATTGCCTATTAGGACTTGTTTGCAAAAGTTGCTAAATAGGGGTTCTAATTCATAGAGTACTTGATTGAAATGGGGGTTTGAAGTTGGAGTCCTTAAATGTTAATTAGACCATTATATTTTCCATGGACAAAAATGGACATACATAGATAAAAATAACTAAAGTTTTAATGAAGGGCATTTTAGTCATTTGGAATTAAAAAGGAATTAAAAGGGAAAAAGATGGCAAAATGTTGTCCATCTTCTTCATTAGGCCGAAATTTCAAAGGGGACACCATAGCTAGGGTTTCTTCAACTTCTCAAGCTCATAGTAAGTGCATCTAAGCCCTGTTTTTAATGTTCTTTACGTTTTTGGAGTCCCGGTAACTTGATTTAGCTTAATTTAGCAATAATTTAACCTAGGGTTCATATTTGGAAAAATGAAATGTGTTTATTTTGATGTTTTATGATAGAATATGAAGTCTACAATTATGTTAAACAACTTTTGCTAAGCGATTTTAAGTGAAAACGAGTAAAACAGCTTAATCGGTAAAAATACCTAATGTTCATAAGTACATGTTAAAGTGAGAATTTGATGTTGTCATAGAAGGGAAAAATGATCAGCATGCCATAAAACATAAGAATAAGGGATAAAATTTAATTTTCGAGCTTTGGGGCAAATGTGTAAATATGTAAAAGTTTAGGGGCAAAAATTATAATTTTTCCAAAGTTAGAGTCAAGGACTGTTTTAATAAATGTGAGTATTAAATAAGCTAAATTTGCTATTATAGATCAAGAGGAACAAAATCTGGAGTTAGACTGGGGAAAGAAAAAGATAGTGGACTAAATCGATATAGTTGATCGTATTTTGTTCCGATGTAAGTTTGCGATAAATAAATGCAATATTCTATTATTTTAAATTTAATACTATTAAATTCTAGTATTTACATATTTATTCTATAAATTTATCATTTAAAGACTCAAGCATGAATTGACTGAGAAGCAATATCAGAAAGTCCCGGTTGAACCTTAGGAATGTGTAGGATACAAATGTCATGACATTAGGGTTTAAGGATATCATGCAAGACCATGTCAATACATGACATTGATAAGTTTTTAAAAGGAAAAGATCCCATGTAAGACCATGCCAAGGCATGGCATTGGTGAGTTCATAAGGCAAGGATACTACGTAAGACCATGTCAAGACATGGCAATGGTAAGTTTCAAAAGGAATGGTACCCGTGTATCCTTAGTATTCCAAGTGGTTCAACAGAAAATTGAAGAGTATACCAAAGGAAATGTAAGACAAGTTCATGCTAAAAAGATACAGGTAAGATTCAAGACTTAAGCATATTGAGTTAAAGGCTTAAATGATCTTGATAAGAAAAGAATAAGATAATTCATTAAGAATGTTGTTATTCATTTACATGCAAACTTACTAGGCTTTATGCTTACTCCCATTCATTTCTCTCTTTTTTATAGTATCGCAAGCCAACTCGGGGATCGCAAGGACGTCGGAGATCGTTTCACACTATCAAAGGATTATTTCAGTATTTTGTGACTCGAAACGTTTTAAGTTATGGCATGTATAGGGACTTAGCCATTTTGTGTGTATGTCCTTATAATATGGCTAAAGAATGGATTGTAAATACTTGATAATTATTAGCCATTAAAATGGCTAATTAAGAACATGTTTTGGGTGTTATGTATGCCTAAATGATAGTTATTACAAAGAAATTATGAAAGAGTAAAATTTGCAATGGAACAATTTTTGGACAGCAACAGTGACGTGATTTTGAAAAATAACTAAGGATAGTAGAAATGAAATTAGGGTGTGAATGAGGTATAGAATTAAATCTTATTGAGTCTATTTTTATATGAAAGAAACGGTGTAGGCAAAAGAATTGTATATTATGAGATAATTGATTTTTAGTGAAGAGGGGTCAGAACCGTCAGACAGTGTAACAGGGGAGACTTTAAATAATAAATTGTACTAATTGACCACACCAAAAATTCTGGAAAAATTATAATAATAAGATATATGAGTCTAGTTTTAAGGAAAATTTACGGATCTAAATTTCGAGTTTCGTAACTCGAGTTATAGTCAATTTAGTGACTATGATGCAAATGAACAGTTTCATTATGAATAGGGAAATAAATTGTTTTGATTTGTTTAAGAAATCAGAATTTTTTTTTAAGTTTTGGTTTGGTGCCGAACCGTTTCAATTGCATGTTTTAGGGCCTCGAAGGCCCTTTTTAGGAACATATTTGATGTATGTGAACGAATTAATTTTAAAAGCAAATTTTTATGCCCTGAACTAGTAAGTTAAGTCTGGTAATGCTTCGTACTTGACTCTGGCGACAGTATCGGGTAAGGGGTGTTACAATTGAAACAGTTCGGGACCAAACCAGAAACATAGATTTTTTTTTTCTGATTTCTTAAACAAATCAAAATAATTTATTTCCCTATTCATAATGAGACTGTCCATTTGCGTCATAGTCACTAAATTGACTGTAACTCGAGTTACGAAACTCAAAATTTAGATCCGTAAATTTTTATTGATACTAGAATCATATATATTCTTACTATAATTTTTCCAGAATTTTTGGTGTGGCCAATTAGTACAGTTTATTAGTTAAATTCTCCCTGTTTACTCGTCTCCACAATGGTTCGACCCCTCTTCACTAAAAATCAATTATCTCATAATATACAATTCTTTTGCCTACACCGTTTCTTTCATATAAAAATAGACTCAATAATATCTAATTATATATCTCATTCACACCCTAATTCCATTTCTACTATCTTTAGTGAATTTTCAAATTCATGTCACTGCTGCTGTCTAAAAACTGTTACATTGCAAATTTTACTCTTTCATAATTTCTTTGTAATAACTATCATTTAGGCATACATAACACCCAAAACATGTTCCTAATTAGCCATTTTAATGGCTAATCATTATCAAGTATTTACAATCCATTATTTAGCCATATTATAAGGACATACACACAAAATGTCTAAGTCCCTATACATGCCATAACATAAAATGTTTCGAGTCACAAAATACTGAAATAATCCTTTGATAGTGTGAAACGATCTCCGACGTCCTTGCGATCCCCGAGTTGGCTTGCGATACTATAAAAAAGAGAGAAAGGAATGGGAGTAAGCATAAAGCCTAGTAAGTTTGCATGTAAATGAATAACAACATTCTTAATGAATTATCTTATTCTTTTCTTGTCAAGATCATTTTAGCCTTTAACTTAATATGCTTAAGTCTTGAATTCTTACCTGTATCTTTTTAGCATGAACTTGTCTTACCTTTCCTTTGGTATACTCTTTCAATTTTCCGTTGAACCACTTGGAATACTAAGGATACACGGGTACATTTCCTTTTGAAAGTTACCATTGCCATGTCTTGACATGGTCTTACGTGGTATCTTTGCCTTATGAACTCACCAATGGCATGCCTTGGCATGGTCTTACATGGGATCTTTGCCTTATAGAAACTTATCAATGCCATGTCTTGACATGGTCTTACATGATATCTTTAAACTCTAATGTCATGACATTTGTATCCTACACATTCCTAAGGTTCAACCGGGACTTTCTGAGATTGCTTCTCAGTCAATTCATGCTTGAGTCTTTAAATGATAAATTTACAGAATAAATATGTAAATGCTGGAATTTAATAGTATTAAATGTAAAATAATAGAATATTGCATTTATTTATCGCAAACTTACCTCAGAACAAAATACGATCAACTATATTGATTTAGTCCACTATCTTTTTCTTTCCCCGGTCTAACTCCGGATTTCGTTCCTCTTGATCTATAATAGCAAATTTAGATTATTTAATACTCACATTTATTGAAACAGTCCTTGACTCTAACTTTGGAAAAATTATAATTTTTGCCCCTAAACTTTTACATATTTACACATTTGCCCCAAAGCTCGGAAATTAAATTTTATCCCTTATTCTTATGTTTTATGACATGCTGATCATTTTCCCTTCTATGACAGCACCAAATTCTCACTCTAACATGTACTTATGAGCATTAGGTATTTTTACTAATTAAGCCGTTTTACTCGGTTTCACTTAAAATCGCTTAGCAAAAGTTGTTTAACATAATTTCAGACTTCATATTCTATCATAAAACATCAAAATAAACACATTTCACCTATGAGTATTTTTCCAAATATGAACCCTAGGTTAAATTATTGCTAGATTAAGCTAAATCAAGTTACCGAGACTCTAAAAACGTAAAGAACATTAAAAACGGGGCTTAGATGCATTTATTATGAGCTTGAAAAATTGAAGAAACCCTAGCTATGGTGTCCCCTTTGAAATTTCGGCCTAATGAAGAAGATGGACAACATTTTGCCATCTTTTTCTCTTTTAATTCCTTTTTAATTCCAAATGACTAAAATGCCCTTCTTTAAAACTTTAGTTATTTTTATCTATGTATGTCCATTTTTGTCCATGGAAAATATAATGGTCTAATTAACATTTAAGGACTCCTACTTCAAACCCCCATTTCAATCAAGTACTCTATGAATTAGAACCCCTATTTAGCAACTTTTGCAAACAAGTCCTTATAGGCAATTTAAGCATGCAATCAATAAAATTTCTTATCGATACTCTAACACAAGTATTTAATCACTCGGTAAATCATAATAATTAATTGTAATAAACTTTTCTATCTCAGATTCGTGGTTTCAGAACCACTATTCCGTTTAGGCCCTATTTCGGGATGTTACATTTCTCCCCCCTTTAGGGATTTTCGTCCCCGAAAATCTTACCTGTGAAAAGATTTGGGTACTATTTTCACATAGTCTCTTCGGTCTCCCATGTAGCCTCATCTACCCCATGCCTATTCCATAATACTTTCACAAGTGCAATACTTTTGTTCCTTAATTGCTTAACCTCTCGAGCTAGAATTTTTACCGGTTCTTCATCGTAAGTCATATCTGGCTGAATCTCAACCTCTGTTTGCGAAATCACATGTGACGGATCTGAATGATAACGATGTAGCATAGACACATAAAACATATCATGAATCTTCTCTAACTCAGTCGGCAAAGCTAACCGATATGCCAATGGCCCAACTCTCTCAATCACCTCAAACGGTCCAATAAAACGTGGACTTAGTTTGCCTTTCTTGCCAAATCTGAGATCTTTCTTCCACGGGGATACTTTCAAGAATACCCTATTACCAACTTGAAACTCAATCTCTTTTCTTTTCAAATCTGCATAGGATTTATGTCTATCTGAAGCTGCTTTCAAGTAATCTCTGATGACTTTTACTTTCTCTTCTATTTCTTTGACTAGATCAACCCCGTAAATCTGATTTTGCTTAAGCTCTGTCCAATACAAAGGTGTGCGAAGTTTATGCCCATACAAAGCTTTATAAGGTGCCATCTTCAAACTCGATTGATAACTATTATTATAGGCAAACTCTATTAACGACAAATATTTCTCCCATACACCCTTGACCCAGTAATAAGAAAAATGTTATTGGACCATCTAATGAAAAGTAGTCTTTTTGGCCTTGGATCAATTAGAGCAGTTAAGGGCTCTGAGCTTTGCCTTAAAGATTTATAAACGTTAATGTTGAGCTCAGCCTTATCATATATTGAACATTACTTGAGTTCACACGGCATATGAGGCACCTTTTGCCCCCTTTTTTTCCCCCTTATTGATCTTTTAGTTTTTGCTTTATCCATTTCCAGATGCATTTTGACTTCCATGCACCTTGGAAAGTATATATCTATGATAAAGGACTAATAAAACGGTGAAAAAAAAAACAAAAAGTATGTATATAAGCCTATTACAATATGAAAGAGTCATTGGTGATTTATCTTTTCTTAACACATGCAATAATACTAAAAAAAAAAAGTTGTGGGAATTTTTCTCATAAGCTTGTTACAAACTAGTTGGATGTTGTTTATTTACCCAATTATCTTTTGTAAATAGTTGCATATACTTTACATGGTACCCCAAGCCCTTGAAATTTAAAAGCTTAAGCCTCTCACATTTCATAAGCTCAAGCCAACAAAAAATACAATGTCCGACCAATGCCACCACCACTAGTCCACATTAACAACCACTTTGCCCCGCTGGCACTACCGCAGTAAACCTATGTTAAAACTAACATTGCTACAAGTCTTTACCACACAAGTCTCGGCCTTTTTTTTCCCTCACTTGGTCTCGCACCTCCCTCGGCCACGGCCACTCTCTCATCCTCCACCTCTACCCTTTCTCTTACTGTTCTACCTCTTCTCTTTTTTCTCTCCCAGCCTCTCTTTCCTCCTCCACCCTCCATTTTCATCTCCATAACAAAACCTTTATTTTTTGGAAGAAGTACAGATGTAAAAAACTTAGCACTCCCACAGTCCCTATTGTCCGAGTTTTCTAGGAACTTTCCAGGGCCAAGTTCGGATCCTATCCTAAGCCCGATTTTGGATTCTATATTGCTGTTGTTGTTGATGGAGAAATGACGTTTCTTGTTGGTGATTCTATCAGAGAAGCTTATGCTAGAACCAAAGCTCATAATAAGCCTGGGAGAGGCCAAGCTCTTGTTTTAAGAATAGAACACGTACATGGCAACGATGTTTACAACACGAAAGCTAGATTAGGAGGTAAAAATGGGGAGATCTCCATTGATTGTAAGGTAAATGAGGATGCAAAGCTGTGGTTTAGAGTGGATAAAAAAAGGGTTTTGCAAATAAAGGGACTTAAATGGAAATTTAAAGGCCATGAGAGGATTAAAGTAGCTGATGGGGTGTGGATACAGATCTCGTAGGACGTATATAATTGGCTGTTTAATCAGGGTTTGAACAAAGGGCAAGCAATGTTCATGTTCAAGTTCGAAAACGAAGGCTCTGAAAATCTTGAATGGGACGTGAGTAAAGAAGTGGTGAGTCCTTTGAAGGAGAACAAGGGGGAGGTTTGGAGGAAGAAGAGTTAGTGTAGGTTTAGCATGAAAGGGATAGAGTGGAGAAAAATAAGGAAAATCTTGGTGAGGAGTGGTGAAAGCTCATCGTCTTCATCAGTATCAATGTCTCCGGCTTGTTCAGGAGGTAGCTCTTCAGTAATGGGGTGGGCAAACATGGAGGAGAGTAAGTTAAGTAATGCTCCAACTGGCTTCTCTTTGCTTGTATATGCCTGGAGAAACTGAAGATAATCTTGTTAATTATTCTATTTCTCGCTAACCCATTTGTTCTTCAACATGGAACAATAAGTAATGGTTAAAATATATATATTATTAAATGGATAAATTTTAAAAAAAAAGTTAATAGTACAAGGTAATAGTAAGAGGATTAATTTGATTCAATTCTTATAATAGAAAGACTTCTCAAATACATTTTAACTATCACTGTCGAATCCTTTTTAGTGCACACAGCCTGGGACACGCTCGTGTGTCCAAGCCGTGTGGGTCAAAAAAACATTTTTTTATTTTTTTTAAAAATTAATTAATTTTAAAAATAACATGAAATAAAATTAAGAAAATTAGCAGTGTTAACACTCGGGTTTCCCCTCGAGGAGCGCTTATTTAAAGTCTAAGCTCGACTTACCTCGTATTCGCACAGTCACGGTGGTTTGCAAAGTCGAAACTCCTCTTTCTTGTTATCAATTCTATTATCAAGATAAGGTTTAAGTCGAGTGCTATTGACCTTAAATGTGCCAAATTCAGAATGAGTTACCTTGACTGTACCGTATGGGAAGACATTCAATACCGTAAAGGGATTTGATCCGTTTGCATCAAGCCCCGAAGTGGCAATTCGAGGATCTATTTTATCTAGCAGTACCTTGTCCCCAACCTTAAATTGGCTCGTTCTATCCACATGCTTGTCAGGGCATCGTTTTGGCTCTTCATCGTGTTTTCTCGATTTTTCCTTGACAGGTGTCCACCATTCATCTAGTTCATCGACTTGTAATATTCGTTCATCGTAAACCATTCTGTTTCTGTCGTATGGACTAGAAAATAGATCCATTGCATTTTTCTGAGGGGTTTTCTGCAAAGAAGTTTGAGCCACATGGTTACTTATATTAACAGAACTTGTATAATCATGAGCTTGGAGAGTAATCGTTTCGTCACCTACACGAAGTATTAATTCATATGTACCAAAATCAATAATAGTTCTAGCAGTTGCTAAAAAGGGCCGACCTAGAATCAAAGGTACGTCACTATCCTCATCCATGTTTAAAACAACAAAATCAACTCGGAATATGAATTTATCAATTTTTACAAGAACATCTTCAATAATACCCCTAGGAAATCTAATGGTTCTATCTGCTAATTGAATACTCAGTTAGTTTGTTTGTTTCCCAAGACCTAATTGTTTAAACATTTTATCGGGCATGAATTAATACTCGCCCCTAAATTAGCCAAAGCATTATTAATATTCAAACTACCAATTAAATAAGGAATTGTAAAACTCTTTGGATCTTTCAATTTGTGGGTAGTTTATTTTGCAACATAGCTGAGCAAACTGCATTTAGCTCCACATGCGACGACTCATCTAACTTCCGCTTGTTTTCCAAAAGCTCTTTTAAAAATTTAATAGAATTGGACATCTGCGAAAGAGCTTTAATAAACGGTAAGTTAATATGTAATTTTTTTAAAAGTTTAAGAAATTTACCAAATTGTTTGTGTGGTCTTTTTTCGTCAGATTAGGATATGGCACTCGATGTTTATATTCTTTACCAACCGATTTTTGCTTATTCTGGCTTACCTCAACCTTACTGTTACTTATCACTATTTCTTGACTCGGTTCTGTTTCAGATTCAAGTAACCCTTCTTCATCTCGAACAGTAATTGCATAAAGTTACTCACTAGGGTTAGTTTCAGTATTACTAGGCAAACTACCTTGTGGTCTTTCCAAAATCAGTTTAGCAAGTTGATCGATTTGATTCTCGAGTCCTTGAATTGACGCTTGTTGATTTTTAAGTGCTACTTCAGTGTTTTGAAAACGAGTTTCTGACACCGAGATAAACTTCGTCAATATCTCCTCGAGATTCAACTTTTTCTCTTGCTGGTAAGGTTGTTGTTGGAAGCCTAGAAGGGGTTGTGCTCTCTGATTTCCTTGACCACCCCAAGAGAAATTGGGGTGGTTCCTCCAACCTGCATTATAGGTGTTATTATAAGGGTTATTTTGAGGCCTAGAATTATTACCCATATAATTTATTTGTTCATTTTCTGTGCTTGGACCATAAGGTAAACATTCTGGATTGTTCATTCCTTCTCTATTCGTATCGCATTGCATCACTGGATGTACTTGCGTAGAAATATATAAACCATCAATTTTCTTTTTAAAAGTTCTACCTAATTTGATAACATGGTGATTGCATTTAAATTGAAAACACCAGCTGCTCTCATCAGCTTCGTCCTTATGACTTGCCACTGATAATTATTCAGTGCCATCTCATTTATAAATTCATAAGCCGCTTCAGGTGTTTTATTGTTCAGAGTACTACCGACAGCTGCATCAATTAACTGCCTAGTTGAGGGATTCAAACCGCTGTAGAAGGTTTGAACCTGTAGCCATAGAGGTAACCCATGGTGAGGGCACCGTCTTAATAAGTCCTTATACCTCTCCCATGCATCATATAGGGTCTCTAAGTCGATATGAACGAAGGAAGAGATATCATTCCTTAACTTGGCTATCTTAGTCGGTGGGAAGTACTTCAATAGGAATTTCTCGGTTATTTGATCCCATGTAGTGATAGAACCTCGTGGTAAAGAATTCAACCACTGTTTAGTTTTGTTCCTCAACAAGAAAAGGAATAACCGTAGGCGAATGGCATTGTCAGAAACGCCATTTATCTTGAAAGTATCACAAACTTCCAGAAATTAGCAAAATGAGTATTTGGATCTTCCGCTTGTAAACCATCGAACTAAACAAATTGTTGTACCATCTGAATAGTGTTCGGCTTCAGTTCAAAATTATTCGCAGCAATGGTGGGTCTCACAATACTCGATTCAACCCCAGTTAGAGTGGGCTTGGCATAATCGTACATAGTACGAGGAACAGGATTTGCAGCAACCCTAGGAGGCACCTGATTATTCTGATTATCACCATCTCCTCAGTAATAATAATAACATCCTCTTGCTCGTCTATTATACTCTCTACGATTTCTGCGAACTGTGGTTTCAACCTCACTGTCAAATAATAATGATCTTAACAGGTTTCTTCTAGTTATAAACTAAAGGAACCTGCTAGAAGCATACAAAAGAAAAATTAGGAAAAAAATTAAACTAAAAACAAGAATAAAATGCAATAAAAATAAATGGCTAAATTAATAAAAATCAAGTGTTCCTAATATTTTAGCCCCTGGCAACGGCGCCAAAACTTGATGGTCACTAAACTAACTATAATTATGACAAAGGCAAGCGCACCTATCGAACAATAGTATAGCTATGGTGAGTAGGGAATATCGTATCCACGAGAACTAAAGGTACTAGTAATTACCATTTTCCTATTATTTAGTAGAAAAATTAAAGTGATTGTTTTTAAACTAAATTTACTAATCTAATTTAACTACCAACGCAATAGAGAATGAAACGGGAAAATAATCGAAGATAACCAATGAGAAAGACAATACCCAGAAAAGAATCCACCTAGATTTCACCTATTATTCTGAATCTGAATTAAACAATTTATCACTTGTGTCTTGATCCGTAGAAATCCCTAAATTATTTTAATATCTCTTTCAAGAGTAAGAACAACTGACTCTAAGTTGATTAATGAAATCTCTTTCTAATTAAAACCCCTATCGTTGCATTAACTCAATCTATGGATTCCCCTATTAGATTTGACTCTTCTCCAGTAGATTTATGTCATCTTATTTCTAGGATTACATGCAACTCCACTCAATTATATTAGATCTACTCTTAAACAGGGACTTTTGCTCCACTAAAATAAGCACATTAAATATGAATTAATATCCTAAAATATTAAAACACAAGATACGCATACATAATTGAGAACAAAAATCAAGTATTTATCGCGTAAAAACATAAATTAAATAATAAGATTCATCATAGGTTTCATCCTTCCTAGGTATCTAGGGAATTTAATTCATAATCTTGAATAGAAACATCTCAAAGTTAGGATAACAACAAGACATAAAGAAACTCAATAAAACTTCAAAGGAAATTAAATAGAGATCTTCGATCTTGAAGGAGATTCGCTTTCGAGTTGATTCAGATAGCGTTCTTTGAATGTTCTCTTCAATCTTCTTTGAGTGCCCTCTTAGGTCTTCTTCTAATTGGTATTTATAGACTTTAGAGTGCTCAAAAAGCCTAAAAATTGAGTTTGTCTGCGTATCTAGGAAGTAGGGTGCGATATCGACACGGGCTGGCACATGGGCGTGTGGCCAACTCGTGTGAAAATGCCCAGGCCATGTGGGTCCTGGAAACAACTCTATTCATCCGATTTTGGCTCGTTTTTCGCTCATTTCGCTCCCAAATACTCTCCTAAGTATAGAAACATGAATTTAAAGGATTAGGAGTGATAAACCATTATTTACACATATTTTAACCCCATACTTGGATTACTTTTGGATGAATTTTTATTAGATTTGATGAATTCGATGCTCCTAATCCCTTAATTTCATGTTTTATACTCAGGAGAGCTTAGAGAGTAGAAAAGATCGAGAAACGGGCCAAAAAAGGGACAAAATGGGCCTATATCAGAAATCACACAGCCTGGACTATCGTTCACGGGCAGATACACGGTCGTGTGTGGCGAGCAGAGTCGAGCACGACTTAAGCTCTTGCGCACGGTCGTGTCAAACGGACGTGTTCCTGCCGAACCCAGGTTTAATCCTATTCGAAAAAGGCTACTTGTGGGCCGAGAAAGGCGTTCTAAAGCCTATATAAACACCCTAGGGGGCAACCTAAGAGGGGACGCCGAGTGGAAGGCAGAAAATACTCGAAAACAGCTGTCGGGAGCAGTTTGGAAGAAGGATTTCCATCAAGACTGAAGATCTCCTATTAATTTCTCTTGAATTTTTTGGGTTTTCTTATGTTTTGTTGTTTTCCTTATTTTAAGATGTTTTCTTATGAAACCTAATACATATCTTATTATTATTTGATTTATAAGATAAATACTTGTTCTTATTCTTAATTGTGAGTTCTTATTCTTGTTTTGATAATTCAGGTTATTGATTCAAGTCGAATGTGCTTAATCAGTGGAGCAAAAGTCCCTGTTTAAGAGTAGATCAATACAATTAAGCGGAGTTGGTTGCAACCCTAGAAATAGGGCGAGGAAAATCTGCCGGATTAGAGTCAAATCTAATAGGGGAATCCATAGATCGAGTTAATGCGACAATAGGGGTTTTAGTTAGAAAGAAATTTCAATTAATCAACCTAGAGTCAATTGTTTTTAGTCTTGAAAGAGATATTAACAAAAATCAGGGATTTCTACGGATTAAGTCAAGTGAATAAATCATATGAATCAAAAGTAACAAGTGAAGTCTAGGTGGATTCTTCCTTAGGTATTGCCTTTATCATATAAGTTATTTAAAAAGTATTTTCCTAATTCTTTCTTTGTCATGTTTTAATTAGTTTTAGCTTAAAAGAAATCACTCCAATTCTTAGGCTAGATAATAAAAAGATAGTAATTACTAGTACTCTCAGTCCTTGTAGATACGATATTACCGGTCTTACCATAACTATACTATTAAACGATAGGTGCGCTTACCTTTATTGTGGTCATAGTTAGTTTAAGACACATCAAGGAGCATCAAATTCACTAATTTACATCCTTAATCGTCAAAAAACGCATTAAGAATAAGATTAAAATATGTTACTTTTTACAGCTTATCAAGATGCACATGAGAGGTGGTCGTAGGGTGAACTCTTTTGCCAGTCAGTTATGTTAAATTTTGTGTGTTGACGAGTGATATAATCGATCTAAAATGGTCCCAAATGTGGTAAGAAAATGACTTAACGTTGTCAAGGTTAATTATTTAACCATGTGATTATTATTCGAATCCAATCAATCAATCCAATTTCCTCTATTTTTGACCATTTATTTTTCTTTTGAAATATCCTAGAGATGAGAATTCGACTCCTCAAAATGTACTTTACCCGACTTGTACTATAATGTCAACTACATTTACATCTCTTTGTTTTCTAAAATGAGTATAAAGGTCCTCTTAGAAAATTAGGAAAATAGTTACTTTTATAATAATTGAAAAAATTACTAACTTTTTGAAGTGAATTTAATTAAATAATATAATATTGATTTAAAATATAACATCATATTTTTTATGTGATGTGGCATGTTATCTAAACAATTACACTTAATTTGTGTTGTTGAAATTCACGTCCTACTAATTGTTGCAATAATAATCATATCAATTGAGATAAAATTTTAATTAGCAGCTTGACTTTTTAAAAATCACTTTGGGTGTGATAGTATTAAAAATTTTAAGGCATAATGATTTATTTGGTCTTTCGATTTTATAAAAATGTTATTTTTAGCTTTTAATTTTGTAGTGTTTGTCAAATTACCCAAATATATATATGCCATGCCAGAAATTAATTAATTTTTTTTTTAAATTTCAATTTTTCAAAACAATTATAAAATTATTTTTTAAAAATTTTAAAATTATAAAAAAATAGTTTTAATTATTTTAAAATTAATTAATTGTTAACGCAACATACAAGTGAATTATCACCTCAATAAAGTTAACAGATATTATATTTTCCATCTATTTTTGGGATAATTTGACAAACAATACAAATTTAAAAGTTAAAAATAACTTTTTTATAAAATCGAAAGACCAAATAAATCATTATGCCTTAAAATTTTTAATACTATCACATCCAAAGTGATTTTTAAAAAGTCAAGCTACTAATTAAACTTTTATCTCAGTTGATATGATTATTATTGAAACAATTAGTAGGACGTGAACACATATTTATATTTGGCATAGCCAGTAGGGGCCTTAGTACCCCTAAAATAATTTTTTTATTATTTAAGTCCTTTAAAAATCTTAAAATAGTAAAAATAAAATTACATTTTGACCTTTAAAATGATAAAAATTAATTTAATCATTTAAAAATCATAAAGATATAGATTAATAAAATAATATTTTTAACATAATAAATTTACAATTTAATTTCCACCCCTAAAAAAATTTGAATTTCTAATTTCCTCATGAAATATTGTATATATAAAAAAAATTGATTTGGAGTTCAAACAAGTGGGACCATTGTCGAATCAAGATAACAGTGACCAAAGGTCCCCACCGCACCAAGTAGTACAAGGTCAGGCCATAATCATTCATTCACATTTAGAACGTTAGCCGAAACACTATTTAATGGGCCATATTCGTTACACTTTTAATAGTCTCTGCCTCTCCATTACCAAACATCCAACACTTCTCTAACACAACACGCTTTTGACACTTACATCATTTGGCAACCAGCACAGACCACGATGAGAACCAACAAAATAGATATTTCCCATTCACAGTTAGCCCATCAAACAACAGCAGCTCAAAACATGGGGGGAGAGGGGCAGTAAGACCTATTTGCATTTGTGAACCCTTAAAAATAGTACCAACGGTCGGACTTTTTTAAACCTTCAAGCTCAAACTCGAGGTCGAAGATGTGTGAATCAAAGATGATTGTGATGATGATCGAAGACGTCGCTTTTGTCTACCGGTTGTTGTTGTTGTAGAGTCAGGATGACAAGTCAATGAAGGGGGTACAGGGGTAGTGGAAGAAGGTATATATCTATTTGAATGGCTTCTCAGCTTCTTCTTCTCTACCTCTTGACCAGTACTTTCAGATCTAACTTGGCGAACCTTCGTCTCGTTCAACCCTGCTGGGAGAACACAGTTGCAAAGGAAACCTATACCAGTCGCCACAGCCAACATCATCAATAGTTTATATAGAGCAATCAAAATTAGTGTTAATGAATTACACCAATACTTGTTTCTCAATGAAAGAATGATACTGAAGATGAACCAAGGGGGTTGGCATCCAAGTTAACCCTAAGTGAGTTCTCACCGAGATTACATATCCGGCATAAACACGGCCAGCTAATATACGTGTTGTTATTTTGTATTCAACAAATATTTTGGTATCAAGAGATTTGAACAAAAAATCGGAATATTAGTACAATAAACCAGAGTATACATTGTGAAAACTGCAAAAGATTAAAGAAGTTTAAGCATGTAGGCGTGGTTTAGAGCGTGGTGTTCATGCAACAGGCCGAGAGCATCACTCGACAAAGCTCCTACTATAGGAGTTTCTCGGTGGATATGCAAACAGTTACTTTACGTCTTATGATGAACGGTTTTAGTCATTTCCTAAATGCATGAAACTAACGTAATTAGGATAAAATGCAGAAGAAAGCAAACCCGAAATGCTGTATCACTTTCTCTTCTATTGCATACATCAATCTTCTCAAAAACCAATCTATCACCTATGAACTAAGATTTTAAACCGAAGTAATATAATGCTACAAGCAAGGGATGGTCGATTTGTTTTCTTACCCAATCTAGCAAGACGATTAACCCAACGCGGAATCGGCTTCCCTACCAACTGAATACACACATCATTGCAGAAATGGTTGCAGTTCTTGGTGATGAGATGGTACGAATTCCCCGAGTACTCTTTAGCAAGTTTCTCCATGAACGCGCGGACATCTTTCGGACCTAAATCTGTCCTTCCAATCAAAATAGATTTCCTAAATGTGAAACCAGGACATTGCTTTGGTTCCACTTCAAAAATTCCAGTCGTTGAATGCTCATGCGCTCCAAAACCATATTCAACCCCATGAACTGTATATAGCAAGAACCAACCATAGTCAAAACCCTACATCTACGAAAAATAAATTTTTACCAACTTCATGGATGCCATGTAAATGCTATAATATCCATCGAAGTTCATCTCTTCAAGGGACTTGAATTCTATTTAGCAGCCAACGGTCAGCTTAGTTAGTAACTTAGTATTACTAAACAGTAACACATTCAACAACAGCTTCCTTTTATATATAATTTTTTCAAAATTGTCCCTTAATTCACTGATTGCAGAATTACAAAAGCAGCAAGTCAAACAATTTTCTCATCAACCAAACAGACAGGCCATTAAAATCCCGTTATACCAGTAAATAAAAGGAAAATCTAACGACAATCCATTTTTCCTTTCTCTCCCTTTTTTTTTTTCCGTTAACTTTTTAGCAACACCAAAAAGAAAGAGAGGAAACTTTACCAAATTTAAAGAAGAAAAAAAGAAGCTTTACCTTGAACACCAGAATGATAGATCCCAAGGCCAAACCAATAAGCGTATCCATTAATCGGAGTCAAATCATATACATTCAAGTAAACCGGAACCGACCCGACTTTCTTTTTCCGGGGCATCAACACCATTCTACAAAGCATTTTTCCCCCTTCGTTTGAAATTACCCAGATCGCGCTATACAAAAAAGAAACGAGGGGTAAGCTTCCGGAGGATGGGTGTAAGAGAGAACTAAGAGAAATAATAAGGGTAAACTGGGAAATCTGATAAAAATATTCTTCCTTTTTCCGGTTAGAAAAGAAGGAAAAGATATATAATTTAATAGAAAGGAAGAATCTTTAACTTTGGATGTACCGAGAGAGAGCCGAAAGGCGAGCGCACCGTCATCTTAAGTATTCTCCTCGGCGATTTTTTTTTAATTAATTAATTAAAGGTTTTAAGTTTATAAATATAATATTTTCATTAGCTTAAAATTCAAGGAAAGTAACAGATGGGGCCCCGACAGTTTCCCGTAATTACTCCAACTGCCGCTTTTTTCTTTTTACTTTTTTATTTTTTTTTTAATTTTGGTGTTCTGCTTTACAAAAGCCGTGCCGTGCCGTGCCGTGCCTGTATGCATGTGTTACAAAATGGTAATGGGATTGTTGAACCGGGTTTGAACCGGATAATATAAATTTGTTATTGGTAAAAAATTATTATTGTATTTTTACGTGATTTTTGTTGTGTGATTAGCTAATAATAAAATAAATTATACTATCATTACAATAATTAATAATATTATCAATTTGAATTTATTACTTATATTATACACCATATAAAGTAATTAAATTATATAAATTAAAGTAGAGAGATTAAATTATAAATTTCGAGGTTAAAATTATAATTAAATATTATATATATATATTATTTTTGTGTTATTTTAAAGGTTTAAGATCTTTGATATAATATATGAGATAAGTTAATGTGATAATTTTTTAAGAGGAAAATTGTTAATCTATAAAATTGAAATCATACACGGAGTTTAAATATTGTCACTCAATCTTCACCCTGTGTCACAAAATATATTAAAAATCGAGTCAATAATCAATAGTCAAATCAATTAAATCATCGATTTTTTTATCTTATTGATCCACCAAATCAACAATAATTAAATAAATTAAAACCGTGTTTTTGTCCTAATTTTTAGTTTCTGTTAACTAACATCGATTCTTTCTATATTCAATCTAACCAATTGAATTTGTTTAATTCTAACATCGTATTTATTTAATTTGGCATTATTTATGTCGTATTTTAGATAGATTTTTATAGCATAAATTTTGGAAAATTTTATATATTATATAATATTTTAATTTTCCGAGGTCCAGTTGAAAAAGAAAATTCAAAAAGAAAACCATAGAACTTAGGAATGGAGTATTGAAGTTAACATCGTCATCTTTTCAACACGCCACCTTTAATTTGCCTCCTTCATATGATATTGGCGACAAGTTTGGAACTTCTAAAACGTGTGGGATTCAATGTTTTTAGATATTTTGCAAGCACCAAGGTTGTATTTTATATCTTTTTCTTTCTTTCCATCACATTATTTATAATCCATTTTTAATTATTTAATGATGTTTTAATATTTTTTTTCATATGATTGATATATTTTTGGTAATTTTTTTACCTTGAACTTCAAATCCAGAACTCTCCACTCGAACATCGAATTCAAACTCTAAATTTGGAACCCTAAACCTTAATCCTAAAATATTAAACTTGGGTTTCGTGATTTGAAATTTAGGCTTGGGACTCAGGGTTTGAGTTTGGGATGTGAGGTTTAGATTTTAAATTCAAGTTGGGATTCAGGGCTTGAGGTTTGAGTTTGGGGTTTAAGGTTGAAAGTTTGAGATTTAGGGTTCGGATTTGAGATTAAGATTCAAGGTTTGAGGTTCGGGGTTGAGAGTAAAAAAAGTATCAAAATTATATGTCAATGACATGGAAAAATATTGTTAAAATATCGTGAAAAAGGGATCATAGATGATGTAGTAAGAAAGGTCCATAAAATAATTTCTCCTTTTTATTACAATTATTTTAATCTTTATTTTTTTTAATATTTTCTTTGTTAATTGGAATTTTTAATCCTTCAAGTTAATAATTCAATTAAATTTATCATTTAATGTTTGGGGTAATAATTAAATCAACCGGAGGGTGATATATTGTTTTTGGTAGAAATTGGAGCTATTTTAAGCTAAACCCAATCACACGAAACTCTCTCTTAAGTTGAGTAAACATGATCAATATAACAATTGTAAGCATTCCATTACCCAATTTTGCAAAAGGAGTGGAAAAAAGAAAGGCTGTGTTAGGCTTGAGGCGGCACCACCTTCAGCCAAGTTAATTTAGCCAGTAGTCTTGCAACACATGCATCACAGTTTCCTTTGTATCCCCACATATACACAATTGATATACTTTGATATTTTCGACCATAACATGTCCAGTCTTTGCCAATTATCAGGAGTAACAAAACTGTATGCATCAAATGCCCCTTGCTAACCATCTCCATACATTAGTCCGGTCCATCGGAAGCATTCGGAGGTAGAGTTTCAGAGACCTGGTCAAGAGTACACTAGCGAGATTACTCCATTTCCAATTTCTCACTATCTCCACAAGCACCCATCTATCCAAATAGTTGGTGCCAATCTAAAAAATCTAAAGTATCAATAAAAAATTTCTTTGTCACTTCATCACGCAACGTACTCCTTCAAGCTATCCCATACATTCATTAAAGCTCTCCATATAAATGAGTAGCTTGTCTTATCGATATTTGATGGGCATGCCTCCAAAACAGTATACTTATTTTGAAGGACCTTTACCCAAAAGGCCTCAACTTTACATATTGATTGGAAACCAATCTTCATTGTAAAAGCCTTGCCACTAGTTGACAATCTCTCCCCATTTTACTAACTCCATTCATACAACCCTACATGAAATTTCTTGCTGTTTTTCCAAATCTCCTTTTACACCCTAACAGGTAATAAAATTGACTGCATAAAATAGTTTAGAAGGGAGTGTTATTGTATTTGGTGAGTTCATATAATTATTAGAATCAACAAATGTCACTGAGTAGTTGAATGTTAGGGATTAGAGAAATGAGTTAAGGTTTTTACGCACCTACACTCTCACTCTTTTTAATTGTGGTGGTATTGACAAGGCATGAGACATACATGGATGATTATATTAGCCGCTTGAATCAATCAACAACCGTTGCTGTGCATCTTTTCTTAAGTTGTATGTGTGATATACATGTTATAATAAATCCAATACTATGTACCTCACTATTTTTCAAATTTTGTATCACATAGGTACTAAAACCGAAACCAAATAAAAGGAAAATGAATTGTAGGAGTTAAATTCAATTGAATCCGTAACATTAATATATAAAATTATCTAGTCTAAGTAATACAATAGAAAATAAAATATATCATTGATCATCTGATGGTACATTAAATCTCCACAAAAATATATCGTTGCTGCATCTTCTAGTATTATTTTTGTTTTGTCACATAAGAGATGAAATATATGGGTCTCAGGTCACCATCGTTAAATTAGAATAGATATAAATAACGATATAAACATAACTTTTTTAATTCAACTAGTGTAATAAAAACCAACTTTCATTAATTAAAGAATGATTTTATTGGCAAACAAGTTTAAACCCATATTGTTGCAAAATTGAACAACAAGAGAGTACTCTAATGTTGTAGCATCCTAAACATCATGTCCTCGTTCAAATCTTAATAAGCAAGCAATCACTATGATATGCTTGGAAATTATAATTTCGAGATACTTAGGCATGTTGGTTGGCTATTAATGCCTAGGTTTTAAAATTTAGGCATGTTGGTTGGCTATTAATGCCTAGGTTTTAAAATTAGGCTTTTAATAGAGTTTTTAAATAAAACTCGACACTTACAAGTATCGAAATCAATTTAAATGTTATCCTTTATCGTTATATTATTATCTTTTATATTTAAATATTTTATAAAAAAATTAATACTCATAAATGTCGAAATATTATAATCATTTTATAATAATCATCTTAATTCAAACTAGACATGATAAATTTCAGAGTGTTAACATCTTCCCTAAACTCTCCATTCATAAATATTGAAATATCTTTAAAAAATTATCGATGAAAAATAATATCGAAAATCATTATATTTAAGTAAAAAAAAAAAGCTGTTTTCCAGGAAATTATTGGGAGAACGTGGTTAAATAGTGACAAAATCGTGAATGTGCAGTGGAGGACAGAGTGAGAAAAGATGTTAAGTAACAAGTAATAGTAATGATTTGGGGTGCATGCAACTGGGATGGAGACAAACACAAACAAATAATTGTAGGTCCATTTATTATTAGGTTTAGGGTTTAGCATAGCAGAGGGAGTAGGGTGGGAAATCAAGTAATGTTTGCCTAGGAAATGAAATGCAAATTTAGGCCCTTTCCAATTTATCTATTTTTCGGTGTTCTGCTACCGTCTGACTCACAAGCATGCATGCTTCTTCTTGTTGTTGTTGGAATGATGGGGTCATTCGCACTTACTACTTTAGCCCCCAACTCAAAGCACGGCCACTCCCTGCCATAACCTTTATCAATTATTAGTTTATTTTTGAAAGTTTAAAACTTATAATATTTTAGATTTAAATTTTATTGTATAAATTTTTATTGATTTTATATAAAAACTTTTATAATAATATAATTTCTTTTGTAAATCTTTAAAAAATAAATTATTTAGTTTACAATTGTTTACCAAATTAATATAAAATAACAATTTTAATAAATTTATCACTAAATTGTCATTTGAGGATCTCGAGATAATTTTTAACCCCAAATGATCACTATTGGTGACTATTTGTGATCCCAATATGACACGAGTTTGACAAAATATAGAATCTTTGTCACCTCAAAATCTTAAATTGCTTAAATATAAAAAAAAAAATGAGATAATGGCATATTTGCATCCTGTACTTTAGTAAAAATTTTAATTTGGTACCTAAAGTTTTTAAATATTCAATGTGCCCCATGTACTTGGTCTAGGGGAACCAAAACCTACTAAGATGAGTATTTAACTAGCTGACAAATCAATTAAGTATCCTAAGGGTATTATTTAGGATATGCTTGTTAAATTAGATAAATTTATATTCCCTATTGACTTTGTGATACTTGACATGGATGAGAATGTTGAGGTACCTTTGATTTTAGGCTGACTTTTTTTAGCCATTACTAGAGTTGTTATTGATGTTGGTAATGGTAAACTTATGTTGAGGGCAAGTGATGAAAAGGTTACTCTTCAAAGACATGATGTTATGCGAGCTTTTAGTGAGTAATATGATACTTGTTATTTTGTTGATTCTATTGATTATGCAATTCAACATTTTTTTACAGGAAATTGCTCAAAAAGATACGTCGGAACTGTGTCTTGTTCAAGGTGATAGATTTCAGAGGACATGTGAAAAGAGAATGTTGTAGCTAGATGAATGGAAAGCAAATGCTTATGAAAACTCAAGAATGTACAAGGAAGAAACAAAACGACACCATGATGCTTATTTAAAGAAGACAAAGCAATTCATAACTAGAGATAGAGTGCTGCTATACAATTCAGGGCTACAAATGTTCCATGGAAAGCTTAAGTTAAGATGGTCAAGACCATTTATGGTAAAACACGTGTTTCCATCTAGACAACTTGAGGTAACACATCCTGAATACGACACATTTAAGGTAAACAGTCATCATTTCAAACTTTATCTTGGTAGTGATGTTGTGATGGTCTTGAAACTAACTAATAATTCGATGAAGGCAAGCGCACCTATCGAATAGTAGTATAGCTATAGTGAGTTCGGAATATTGTATCCACGAGGACTAAAAGTACTAGTAATTACTATCTTTTTATTATTTAGCCTAATAATTAAAGGGGTGTTTTAATCTAAATTTTAACTAACTAATTAACTATGAGCGCGATAAAGATAAAATTGGGAAAATATTTGAAGAAAATCAATGAGAGAGACAATACCCAAGGAGAAATCCAGCTAGATTTCACTTATTATTATGATTCTGAATTAAACAATTTATTCACTTGCCTTTATCCGTAAAAATCCCTAAATTATATTAATATCTCTTTCGCGACTAAGAACAACTGACTCTAGATTGATTAATTGAAATCTCTTTCTAATTAAAACCCCTATCATCGCATTAACTCGATCTATGGATTTCCTTATTAGATTTGACTCTAATCGGACAGATTTATGTTTTTCTATTTCTAGGATTGCAATCAATTCCACTTAATTATGCTAGATCTACTCTTAAGCAGGGACTTTTGCTCCACTGATTAAGCATATCAAACTTGGATTAATATCCTGAAAATATTAAATCAAGGGTTAATAACACATAATTAAGAACAAGAACAAGTATTTATCATATAATTTAGATAATTAAATAATAAGATTCATCATAGGTTTCATCCTCCCTAGGTATTTAGAGAGTTTAGTTCATAATGTAAGAGGAAAACATCTCAAAATAAAGAAAACCACAAGACATAAAGAACTAAAAAACTTCTAAGGAGATTTGATGGAGATCTTCTGTAACACCCCCTACCTGTATTCGTTGTCAGAATAAGGTACGAGGCATTACCAGAGTTTACAAATTTTTTTTTTTTTTGAAACCGAAACCATTCTAATTCAACATATTTTCAAAATAAAATTCATGCATATTTATAAAATAACTTCAACACATAAGCCATATCAGTGGCTAACCTTATATTCATTTCATATTAACATTTATTTTATTAGCTTATACATGCCATTCATTTCCAAACTAAAGTTTCTTTAAATACCGAAATACTGGGGTTGATAGTGTGATGAGTCTCCCACCGATCCGACCTCCGAGCTCTTAACACTACAAAACAAGGGAAAGGAAAACAGAGTAAGCACTTTGTGCTTAGTAAGCCCATGTAACAAGAATTATACTTACCTAATATTTTCAATACAATGTAATAAGCATTCATATATCCATTCAATGCATTAATACCCTAACATGCACAAGCTCAACATTCAAGTTAGTTCATTAATTTCCATATATCAATAATATACACACCATGATTGATGAGCTCATCAATACTATGATTTTCATTTCCTTGTTATTTTTCCATATTTATCCCGTTGAATTACTCGAAATTTCGATGGATTTTCAGAGGTACACTTTAGTGTACAAATCCGGGTCCGTCAATTCATATTCATGTGCGCACATTCTCATTTCAGAGAGCACACTCCCGCGAACCTCATTTTTACAATGGGATTACGGTCGAGCTAAATCACTGTAATATAAACTCATAGAGTATTGTCGGGATTACAGTCAAAGCTAAATCCCGCAGCGACAATTACTCTAATGAGCTTGGATCTGAATTACATCCAAAGCTAAATTCAGACCCTAATTCGGATTACCCGTCCGGGCTAAATCCATTTTCCACATATTCTTCGGGAGGGCTATATCAAGATAGGATCACCGTCCGGGCTAGATCCTTTTTACCGTCAATTCCTTTTCAGAGATCCATCGAATTTTCCTTTCATTCAACCGGGATTTCTTTCCCTTTTTACCAAATATATCAATGTATTATCAATTTTCATATAATGAACATTCAAATTATATTCACATCAATATCATACATTTTAAGCATTTAAGAATATAATTCAAGTTACATGAACTTACCTCGATACTAGTTCGTTTATAAAATCTACTAATCCGGGACTTTTTCCTTTCCTCGATCTAGCTTTGTATTTGAGTTTTCCGGATCTAAATAAATAAAGTCAATCATCAATTCAATACATTTCATGTTCACATGTAGCATTTTCTATAATTCTATTATTATTTTTAGCTTATTCAAAGCTGTCTACTTGAGTCACAGTCACTAAATTATTTATTTCTCGAGCTACAGAGCTCCAAATGAAGAACCGTTAATTTTCCCTGAAACTAGACTCACATATCTTCTTCCCATAAAATTTTCAGAATTTTTGGTATGGCCAATCAATACCAGATTATTCTTAAAGTTTCCCCTGTTTTACTGTTTAACTGTTCTGACCTCTCTTCACTACGAATCAAATTACTCTTCATACAGAATTCATATGACCTTCTTATTTATTTCATTTGAAAATAGACTCATTCAGGATTCTAAATATATAAAGTTAAGCCCCTAATTATTTTTCTCCAATTTTTTATGATTTTTCAAAGTCAGAACAGGGGATCCCGAAATCCCTCTGAACCAGTCTTACAAAAATATAAATATCTCAAATTACAGAATTCCTTTGCTTTCCATGTTTCTTTCATATGAAAATAGACTCAATAAGCTTTAATTTCATATCTCAGTCAACTTCTAATTCCACTTCTACGATTTTTAGTGATTTTTCAAATTTACTCTACTGCTGCTGTCCAAAACAGTTTTGTTATAGCTTATTTTACAATTAAATCCTTTACCCAATTCTAACTTCAAATTCTTTCAATTAAACCACTAATTCATCATTTTATTCATCATATGCTATATTCAAAAACTCTGAAACTTCAAAAATTTCAACTTAAATTCATCAAAACTTTGTTCTAAAACTTATAAAGCATCAAAATTAAAAGAAAAGGACTAAATTAACTTACCAAATTAAACTCCAAGCTTTAAAAACTATATTATCCCTTTTTTTTTCTTTCTTTTCTCTTCTTCTTTCTCCCTTCACGTTTGGTCTCTGTTTCTTCCTTTGTTTTTATCCCTTTTGTTTCTTTTCTCCTTTCTTTATATATATATATAAAATAATATAATAATATAATAATATAATAATATAATAATAAACTAAAAATCTCAGATTTTTCTTCAATTAACCGCCTCAATCTAGACAAAATGGCTTAATTGCCATTTTGGTCCTTTATACTTTCTTTTAATCTATAATTAAACTTTTACTTTCATTTCAATTTAGTCCTTTTCATTTAATTACCTACCCAAACGTTAAAATTTTCTAACGAAAGTTTAATACCACATTACTAACATTTTATAAATATTTATAAAAATATTTCCTATCATATAAAGACTCATGCAAACATATTGAAATAAATTTCTATTTAAATCGGATTTATGGTTGCGAAACCATTATTCCGATAATCTTGAATTTAGGCCATTACAACTCTCCCCCCCTTTTAAGGATTTTTCGTCCTCGAAAATCTTACGATAAAGAGAGTTTGGATATTGTTTCCTCATTGCCTCCTCCGGTTCCCATGTCGCTTCCTCAATCCCGTGCTTTTGCCACATTACTTTCACCAAATTTATTTTTTTATTTCTAAGCTCCTTTGTTTCCCGTGCCAATATCTTGATCGGTTCTTCACTTTGTAACTCATATCCGGTTGAATCTCCACAGCCGGAGAAATAACATGTGAAGGATCGACCGATATCGTCGTAGCATAGACACATGAAAAACATTATGGATTCTATCAAGTTCGGTGGTAATGCCAACCGATAAGCGACCGGTCCAATTCTTTCTATGATCTCATATGGCCCGATAAATCTTGGACTCAATTTACCTTTTCGACCGAACCGAGAACTTTCTTCCAAGGAGACACTTTCGAAATACCTTGTCACCGAGCACGAAATCCAATCTCTTTTCGTTTTAAGATCGGCATATGATTTTTGGCGATCGGAAGTCGCTTTTAAACTATCCCGAATAACCTTCACTTTTTTTTACATTTCCCGGATTAAATCAACCCCATGTATCTTCTTTTTCACCGAGCTCATCCAATACAATGGTGTTCTACATTTTCTACCATACAAAGCTTCATATGGAGCCATTTTAATCTTTGGATGATAATCTGTTGTTATTGTAAGCAAATTCAATCAAAGGTAGATACCTCTCCCAATTACCTTTAAACTCTAGTGTACAACATCGAAGCATATCTTCCAATACTTGTATTACACGCTCAGATTGGCCATCCATGCGAGGATGAAATGCAGATCTTGAAATACAACCGAGTACCCAAAGCTTCTTGCAATTTATCCTAGAAAGCGAGGCGTAAATCGGGGATCTCTATCTCGATATAATGGAGATAGGCACTCCATGTAGCCTGACAATCTCAAATATGTACAATTCAGCCAGTTTATCTAAAGAATAATCCATAATGCACTAGGAATAAAGTGTCTTGACTTTGTCAATCGGTCAACAATCACCCAAATAGCATCTTTTTTCCTCGGAGACAACGGTAACCCCGATACAAAATCCATAGTGATTCTTTCCCATTTCCATTCCGGTATAGTAATTGGCTGAAGTACGTCGGAACTGTGTCTTGTTCAAGGTGATAGATTTCAGAGGACATGTGAAAAGAGAATGTTGCAGCTAGATGAATGGAAAGCAAATGCTTATGAAAACTCAAGAATGTACAAGGAAGAAACAAAACGACACCATGATGCTTATTTAAAGAAGACAAAGCAATTCATAACTAGAGATAGAGTGCTGCTATACAATTCAGGGCTACAAATGTTCCATGGAAAGCTTAAGTTAAGATGGTCAAGACCATTTATGGTAAAACACGTGTTTCCATCTAGACAACTTGAGGTAACACATCCTGAATACGACACATTTAAGGTAAACAGTCATCATTTCAAACTTTATCTTGGTAGTGATGTTGTGATGGTCTTGAAACTAACTAATAATTCGACGAAGGCAAGCGCACCTATCGAATAGTAGTATAGCTATAGTGAGTTCGGAATATTGTATCCACGAGGACTAAAAGTACTAGTAATTACTATCTTTTTATTATTTAGCCTAATAATTAAAGGGGTGTTTTAATCTAAATTTTAACTAACTAATTAACTATGAGCGCGATAAAGATAAAATTGGGAAAATATTTGAAGAAAATCAATGAGAGAGACAATACCCAAGGAGAAATCCAGCTAGATTTCACTTATTATTATGATTCTGAATTAAACAATTTATTCACTTGCCTTTATCCGTAAAAATCCCTAAATTATATTAATATCTCTTTCGAGACTAAGAACAACTGACTCTAGATTGATTAATTGAAATCTCTTTCTAATTAAAACCCCTATCATCGCATTAACTCGATCTATGAATTTCCTTATTAGATTTGACTCTAATCAGATGATTTATGTTTTTCTATTTCTAGGATTGCAATCAATTCCACTTAATTATCTTTGGATCTACTCTTAAGCGAGGACTTTTGCTCCATTGATTAAGCATATCAAACTTTGGATTAATATCACGAAAATATTAAATCAAGGGTTAATAACACATAATTAAGAACAAGAACAAGTATTTATCATATAATTTAGATAATTAAATAATAAGATTCATCATAGGTTTCATCCTCCCTAGGTATTTAGAGAGTTTAGTTCATAATGTAAGAGGAAAACATCTCAAAATAAAGAAAACCACAAGACATAAAGAACTAAAAAACTTCTAAGGAGATTTGATGGAGATCTTCAATCTTGAAGTGAATCTGCTTCTGAGACGATTCTGACGACTTCCTTCGAGTAATTTCTTCGTTCTACTCTGCGCCCCCCTTTAGGTCCTCTTCTAGTGTGTATTTATAGACTTTAGAATGCTCAGAAACCCTAAAAATTAGGTTTTTTCGCGTAACAGGGAAGCAAGGTGCAAATCGACATGGGCTGGCACATGAGCATGTGCCCAACCCGTGTGGATCCTGAAAACTCTGATTTTGGCCCCTTTTTCGCTCCTTTTGCTCCCAAATGTTCTCCTAAGTATAGAAACATGAATTTAAAGTATTAGGAGCATCAATTCACTAATTCTCATCATAAAACATCCAAAAATATGCCAAGAATGGAATTAAAATATGTTACAGTTATGGTTTATCAAATATCCCCACACTTAAGCATTTGCTTGTCCTCAAGCAAAATCCTCAACTCACAATTAAAATTAAGCTTTCTCAATTCATAATTCTTATCAATAATGTTTTATCATAATTTACAAATAATCACACATTGGTAGTTCAACTAAAAGAGCAATAAAGATTCAAACAATCCAAGTCACGTATTTTTAAAGCATGAAAACATAGGTATTTCCCCTTATCTAAGTAATTACCTTTAATTCAAAACCGACAAGATTTGACATCCTCACTAAAGATTCACTCAATGTGTTTAAGGTTCAAAAATAAGCACTCAAAAGTCAAACATGGAAAGTCATTACCATAGGCTTGCATGAAAATCAAATCTCCACCACTATAAAATGAGATGATACACAAATCAAAAGGTCTTTAAAATGTTGTAATGGGGTTTGGGTTAAAGGTGTTTAAAATGTTGTAATGGGGTTTGGGTTAAAGGTATGGATAAAGGCTGAAATAGAGGGTTAGAATCAAGATCGAATTGACAATTTACCTAAATCAAGATCGAATTGACAATTTACCTAACTAGAAAAATTAACTAATACTGAATAATTACATCAATTGAAAACTTATCAAAATGTGAAATTAACCGTTTAAGCTCAAATAACATAGAACTAGTAATAATTAAAATAAATGTACATATTTTTTTTCACTTTTTTTTTTTGAGTTAAGGATAAAAGAGATAATTTAACAACTGAAACAAAAGAACATAGTTAGGCAACTGACCAAAGCAAATCTCGACAAAAAGGGGGTCAATACAATAGGAAAAATTCTCAATGAATAAAAAAGAATGAGTTATGGGTTAATATTAAGGATAGATCAAGAAACGGTTTATTAGGCTCAAAGGTGTTCGCTAAGGGTTAGTTATGAAGGTAGGTTTTTTGGGATAAGTGGGTTAAAACCTAGGTGCCTTTATCATCTCAGTATATCAAATCAAAGGTGTGGTCTCAATATGTATAATCGAAGGAAGTTCTAGAATAACAAATCAATATTGACTCACCCATAACCAATAATAAAGTGAGCAAGAAAAGTGTATGCTCTAAAGGCTCAAAATCTCATAAAAATTACGGTTTTTGATGTCAATCTCGTAAATCTCAAACTTCAAGGTAATATTTAAATTTAGGAAAACAACCTGGCAATTTTTTTTATTCTGAAAATAGACTTATCATGCTTGATTCTCTAATGTCTTAAAGTTTAAACAATCAATGCACAATTACATAAGAATTTAATCTAAAACATATTAATAATCTAAAACATATTAATAAAAATCACAAATCGATAAGAGTTCATTCTAATAGTAAAATGAGAAAATTTCTTGAATACAAGACATAATTTAGGGATTTTCTAATAATCATATAAATAACCTCTCCACACTTAAGATATACATTGTCCTCAATGTATGAATAAATATAATGACAGTATAAGTAGAATATCATAAGAGAGGGAGAGAAGTGAAACTGCCTTGAATTTTGGATGAAGTCCTCAAATTAGTGACTAGCGAAATTGTAGAGAGGGCTAAATGTAGTGCATGATTCTAAGCAAGCTATAAAGAAAATAAACACAACTGGTGGAGAAGATTAAAGGATTACTCGATTAGGAACAACCATAATAACTAAAATACAGTTCAAAATATAATAGACAAGTCTTTAAAAGATAATAAGAAACATAAAAAAAATTAAAATAAAAATAAAAAATAGAAATAGAAATAGAAATAAGATAAAACAAGAAGACAAAATAAGAAAAGAGAAAAGGGGTTAGGGTTTTTATGGGGTGACACGGTTGTGTGAGGGTCCCTGATGGGCCACACGCCCGTATGGCTTGTTTTCAACCTGTGTTCGTTGAAGGAAAAAAAAATAGCCCAGTCTTCACACGGCCTCGGACATGCTCGTATGTCCAGGCTGTGTGGTTCACACGGCCGAGTCGCATGGCCATGTATATCGTCCTTTGCTTCTCCCACGCCCATGTGACCTCCCACAAGCCCGTGTGGCTAAGCCGTGTCTCACACACGGCCGTGTGCCTTGCCCGTGTAACTCTCTGATTTGTTTTAAAATTCAAAAAATTTTGCTCCAGGTTTCACATGGCCTAGGACACGTCTGTGTGTCTAGGATGTGTGGTCCACACGGCTATGTCGCATGCCTGTGTGGTTTATTTTAAGGTCGTGTCTCTGTCGATTTTCGGGAAAAATTTCGCCTTATTTCTATAACACCCCTAACCCGTAACTGTCGCCAGTCTAGGGTTAAGAGACATTACTGGACAATCAAAAACTTTTACTGACATTTCAAAGCAAAATTTGACAAATCACATCAAAATGTACCTTAAGTAGGTCCACGAGACCTTAAACATGCTTTAGAATAGGGTCGGGACTAAACCGAACACATACGAAAATTTTTAGAAATTTAAAAAATTTTCAAAGTTATAGAGGTCACACGCCCGTGTGGGTAGGCCGTGTGCCTCACACGACCTCAGACAGGCTCGTGTGTCTAAACCGTGTCAAAACAAAGCATACATATTTACTTGTCCACACGGCCGTGGACACGCCCGTGTGTCCAGCCCGTGGTCGCTACTGACTTGATCCACATGACCAATCACAACCCGTGTGTCTTGCCCATGGTCGAGTCTGACTTTTTTGAATTTTAACCACAAGGGACACGATCAAGCCACACGCCAGTGTGCTCAACCGTGTGGGCAATTATAGGCCATTTTCAAGGCCAAAATGCCACCAACACATTGGGTTATCCCTACAAGAAACTTACCAATTCAATCCAAGCATCATAGGCAACCAAAACATAACAAAACTAAGCATCATAAGACATGGCTACACATTCATAACTTAACCATTTATCTAGCCACATCACATGGCTATATACATGTCTCAAACATACTCCAAAACAACTAGCCTATACATGTCATACTTTAATATCTATACATTTTCAAAAGGTACCAAAATGTGATTTGAGTAGTGTGATGACAGTCCTCGACGATTCCAGAGCCTTTCGTAGCTTTGACGGTCTGTAAAACAGAGTAAACACACACAAAGTAAGCTTTCCAAAAGCTTAGTAAGTCATGTACAAATAAACTTATCATATAATTCACATTATCATATCAATACATGAATCATTAACATATCTCAATATGAAATTCATAATTCTTCATTGGCTCATTATTTAGCCATTGCTTATCAATCATCATATCTCCATCCATCTCATTTACTCTTATCACATTCATTCATATATCTTATTTTAGCTCATTGCATCTATGTACGTATTTACTCACCTTTCATGCCTATTCAAAGCATATACATCAAACGTACATGAAATGGATATACAACTCACATAGTCATTCATTTCTTAGACTTGCCCGTTGAACCGTTCGGAACTAAATAGGATACTCAGAATGCTCGGAATAGTCGTACAATGCCAAAATCCCAGACGTGGTTTTACATGCACTAAGATATCGATGCCACTGTCCCAAACAAGGTCTTACACGAATCAAATACAATGCCAATGTCCCAGACATGGTCTTACACATAAATCTCATATTGATGCCAACGTCCCAGACGTGGTCTTACACGAAATCTCAAATCAACGCCAACGTCCAAGACATTGTCTTACATGATCTCACATATCGGAAACCTATGTCATGACATATGTAATCCTATGTATTCCTAGGTTCGTATGGGACTTCTCGGACTTTGTTATACCATTGATTCTTTTTTCAGATTTCATGAACTCATCATCTCATATACATTCATCATGATAAATTTTCATATGGACATTCAAATATCAATGTAAATACATTTATTTGTATATAAACTTACCTCAGACTTGAGTAAACGAACAAATTCGGCTATTCGATTACTTTCGACTTTCCTCAATCTAAATATGTTTTCTTCAATTCTTGATCTATACATATTTAAATTTAACCCATTTATTCATCAATTCATCCAATTCAATCCAAAAACACATATTTAGGGCAATTTACAAATTAGCCCCCACACTTTCACATTTTGACATTTTAGTCCTTATTTCACAAAATCACAAAATACACAAAATCTCATGTTATCCATGCCTAACCGAATTTTACTCATACTCATCTAAGTCCATATATTTCATTTATTTCACAATTTAGTCCCTCAAAATATTATTTTCTCAATTAAGTCCAAAATACTCAAATTCACTAAAAATCTAAAGACAAAACATGCTAATCTAACACACATATATTTCATTTTTCACCATCAAACATCACAAAACTCATGTGTTCATCAATGGCACATTTCAAAACTTTCATCAATTCACAAAATTGAAGCATGATTTTGAAGTATACAAAGTAACGATTATAAAA
The DNA here is from genome assembly GCA_025503065.1 of Gossypium bickii. Classification (NCBI taxonomy): domain Eukaryota; kingdom Viridiplantae; phylum Streptophyta; class Magnoliopsida; order Malvales; family Malvaceae; genus Gossypium; species Gossypium bickii. The sequence continues at coordinate 7,268,419 of CP106709.1, forward strand.
ACGTAAAAATTATCAAAAATCGAACGAAATTCATACCTTAATTTTGCTTAGTCATGGCCGAACATTCAAAAGCTTCAAAACCTATTTTCTTTCTTCTACAATCGGTGGATGAACACAATATGGCTATTATTTTGTCTTTATTTTAACTAATTTATCTTTTATTTAACAATTACCAAATTAGCTTTTTATTTACATTTGATTTCCACTAATATATGGCATTTTTGTCCATCCAAATTTTCCTTGGTTTAATAATAACATAAGGACTCCATATAATAAAAGCCACAACAAATAGATACCTTTACATAAAGCATGCCAATTTTTCATTTATCACAATTAAGTCATTTTATCAAATTAAACACTCAAACCACAAAATTAATTCACGAAAATTTCACACATACTTAATCATATACTACAGACACAGAAAATAATATTAAAATATTTTTCTAACTCGGATTTGTGGTCCCAAAACCATTATCCGACTAAGGCCTAAACCGGACTGTTACAGTTTCCATACGGCCAAGGACACGTCCGTGTGTCCAGACCGTGTGGGTCAAAAATCTGCATTTAAACATGAAAAGAAGTAAAAATAAACTAATTAGTAGGGTTAGTGCTCAGGTTGCCTCCTGAGAAGCGCTTATTTAGAGTTTAAGCTCGACTTACCTCTCATTCGCATGGTCATGGTGGTTTGAAGAGTTGAAACTCTTCTCTCCTGCTATCAGTTCTAACATCAAAATAAGGTTTAAATCGAGTACTATTTACCTTAAAAGTACCAAATTTAGAATGAGTTACCTCGACTGTACCGTATGGGAAGACATTTAGTATCGTAAAAAGGAGTTGCTCCGTTTGCATTAGGCTTTAAAGTGACAACTCGAGGATCCATTTTATCTAACAGTACCTGGTCCCCAACCTTAAATTGATTGGTTCTATCCTTAAGCTCGACATAGTGTTGCTTCTGCTCCTCTTTGACATAACTCTGTCATTCATCTAGTTCATCTATCTGTAGCATTCATCTTTCGTGGATGGTTCTTTTGTTGGCACATGAACCAAAACGTGGCTCATTTGTGTTTTTCGAAAGAGTTTCCTGTAAAGGGGGTTGAATCCCACGATTAGTCTTATTAATAGGATTTATAGAATCGTCTTTATTACTTGATGTCTTAACTGAAACGAGCTTGGAATGTGGTCGTATCATCACCTACACGAAGTGTGAGTTCATCTGTACCAACATCAATGATAGTTCTAGCAGTTGCTAAAAAAGGTCATCCTTAAATTAACGGTACATCACTATCCTCATCCATGTCTAGAGCAACAAAGTCAACTTGGAATATAAATTTATCGATTTTGACAAGAACGTCTTCAGTAATACCCCTAAGAAATCTAATGGTTCTATCAGCTAATTGGATACTCATCCTAGTTTGTTTAGGTTCCCAAGACCTAGTTGCTTAAACATTTTATAGGGCATGACATTAATACTTGCCCCTAAATCAGCCAAAGCATTATGAATATTTAAACTACCAATAAAACAAGGAATAGTAAAACTCCCTGGATCTTTCAATTTGTTGGGTAGTTTATTCTGTAGAATGGCTGAGCAAACTACATTCAGCTCCACATGCGACAAATCATCTAACTTCCTCTTATTTGCTAAAAGTTCTTTGAAAATTTAACTGAATTGGACATCTATGAAAGAGTTTCAATAAACGGTAAGTTAATATACAACTTTTTCAACAGTTTAAGGAATTCACCGAATTGTTCGTTTATGTGGTCCTTCCTTGTCGCATTTGGATATGGCACACAAGGTTTATATTCTTTACCGACCGACTCTTGCTTATTTTGGCTTACCTCAACCTTACCATTGCTTACTACAGTTTTTTGCCTTAGTTCTGGTTTAGGTTCAACCAACCCTTCTTCATCTCGAACTGTAATTGCATGAAGTTGCTCTCTTGGGTTAGTTTTGGTGTTGTTAGGCAAGCTACCTTGTGGTCTTTTTAAAATCATTTTAGCAAGCTGCCCTATCTGGTTTTCGAGTCTTTGAATCGACGCTTGTTGATTTTTAAGTGCGGTTTTAGTGTTTTGAAATAGGTTTCTGACACCGAAATAAGTTTTATCAGCATCTCTTCAAGATTTGGCTTCTTCTCTTGCTGGTAAGGTGGTTGTTAGAAGCTTGGAAGGGGTTGTTGTCTTTGATTTACTTGACCACCTCAAGAAAAATTGGGATGGTTCCTCCAACCTGCATTATAAGTGTTACTATAGGGATTATTCTGAGGTCTAGAATTATTACCCATATAGTTGACTTGTTCACCTTTTGTGCTAAGGTTGTAGGATCGATTTTTTAGATGGTTCTTTCCTCCATTTGCGTCGCATTGCATCACCGGATATACCTGAGTAGAACCATATAAACCATCAATCTTTTTATTTAAGAGCTCTACCTAGTTTGATAACATAGTGACCATGTCGAGGTCGAAAACACTAGCGGCTTTTGTCGGCTTTGTTCTCATGACTTGTCACTGATAATTATTTAGTGATATCTCCTCTATAAACTCATAAGCCGCTTCAGGTGTTTTGTTATTCAGAGTCCCACCGGCAGCTGTATCAATCAATTGCCTAGTTAATGGATTCAAACCGTTGTAAAAAGTTTGAACCTGTAGCCATAGAGGTAACCCATGGTGAGGGCACATCCTCAATAAGTCTTTATACCTCTCCCATGCATCGTAAAGAGTTTCTAAATCCATCTGCACAAAAGAAGAGATATCATTCATTAACTTTGTCATTTTATCCGGAGGAAAATATTTTAATAGAAACTTTTCAGTCATTTGTTCCCAAGTAGTGATGGAACCTCGTGGTAACGAGTTCAACTACTATTTAGCTTTATTTCTCAATGAAAAAGGAAATAACAGAAGGCGAATAGCATCATCAGAAATGCCATTAATTTTAAAAGTGTCATAGAATTCTAAGAAATTAGCAAAATGAGTATTTGGGTCTTCGTCCTGCAAACCATCAAATTGAACAAACTGTTGAATCATTTGAATAGTGTTAGGTTTCAATTCAAAATTATTTGCAGCAATAACAGGTCTAACAATACTCGATCCAGCCCCAGTTAAATTGGGCTTAGCATAATCGTACATAGTATGAGGAGCAGGATTTTGATTCACTGTATTCGCGGCAACCACAGGAGGTAGCAGATTATTCTGATTATCAGTCATCTCCTCGGTAATATTGGTATCATCCTCTTGCTCTTCCTCTATATATTGTAGACTTTGCCTTATTTCTCTACGATTTCTGCGAGCTGTGCTTTCAATTTCACTATCAAACAATAAAGGTCCGATCGGGTTTCTTCTAGTCATAAACTAAAGATACCTGCCAGAATTAAAACGAAAGAAAAGTTAGAAACAAATAATAAATTAATATATATATATAAATTGTAGAAAATAAAAAATGGCTAAAGTAATAAAAATTAAGTGTTCCTAATATTCTAATCTCTGGCAACGGCGCCAAAAACTTGATGGTCTCGAAACTAACTAATAATTCGACGAAGGCAAGCGCACCTATCGAATAGTAGTATAGCTATGGTGAGTCCGAAATGTCGTATCCACAACGACTAAAAGTACTAGTAATTACTATCTTTTTATTATTTAGCCTAATAATTAAAGGGTTTTTTAATCTAAATTTTAACTAACTAATTAATTATGAGTGTGACAGAGATAAAATTGGGAAAATATTCAAAGAAAATCAATGAGAGAGACAATGCCCAAGGAGAAATCTACCTAGATTTTACTTATTATTATGATTCTGAATTAAACGATTTATTCACTTGCCTTGATCCATAGAAATCCCTAAATTATGTTAATATCTCTTTCGAGACTAAGAACAACTTACTCTAGATTGATTAATTGAAATCTCTTTCTAATTAAAACCCCTATCGTCGCATTAAGTCGATCTATGGATTCCCTTATTAGATTTGACTCAAATCCGGTAGATTTATGTCGTCCTATTTCTAGGATTGCAATCAACTCCGCTTAATTATGCTAAATCTATTCTTAAGCAGGGACTTTTGCTCCACTGATTAAGCACATCAAACTTGGATTAATATCCTAAAAATATTAAAGCAAGGGTTAATAACACATAATTAAGAACAAGAACAAGTATTTATCATGTAATTCAGATAATTAAATAATAAGATTCATCATAGATTTCATCCTCCCTAGGTATTTAGGGAGTTTAATTCATAATGTAAAAGGAAGAAAACCACAAGACATAAAGAACTCAAAAACTTCTAAGGAGATTTGATGGAGATCTTCAATCTTGAAGTGAATCTGCTTCTGAGATGATTCCGACGGCTTCCTTCGAGTAATTTCTTCATTCTACTCTGCGTCCCCCTTTAGGTCCTCTTCTAGTGTGTATTTATAGACTTTAGAATGCTCAGAAACCATAAAAATTGGGTTTTTTTGCGTAACAGGGAAGCAGGGTGCAAAATCGACACGGGTCGGCACATGGACGTGTGGCAAGCCCGTGTGGCTCACATGGGCGTGTGCCCAGCCCATGTGGATCCTGAAAACTCTGATTTTGGCCTCTTTTTCGCTCCTTTTGTTCTCAAATGCTCTCCTAAGTACAGAATCATGAACTTAAGGGATTAGAAGCATCAAATTCACTAATTCTCATCAAAAATCATCCAAAAATATGCCAAGCATGGAATTAAAATATGTTACATTTATGGTTTGTCATGTTGATAACAGGAAAAAGGAGTTCCAACTCCAAAATTCCAATTGATCATGTTTTTCGTAGGGAAGTCGAGCTTTTAGACTTTAAACAAGAGTTTTTCAGGAGGCAACCTGAGCGTTTATCATTTATTTTATTTTATTTTACTTATTGCATGTGTTTCATATTTAAATTTTATGTTGATTTTCTTTTTCTTCATTTTAGTTCTTTGTTTAAAAAAAACGAGGTTACTTGAACCACACAGGCTGAAGACACATCCGTGTGAATAATGGGAGATGTTATTACTTTGAACCACACGGTTCCTGAAAAGCACATGGGATGAAAACACGACCATGTGAACCACACAGGCTGAAGGCACAATCGTGTGAATACTGGAACATAATTTTATCTTAGAGAAAGGCACAAGAGCTGAACACAGGACCATGTGATCCACACAAGCCAATGACATGGCCATGTGGATACTGGGGACCATTTTTTTCCTTCACTAGACCCTTTTTCGTTTTTCTTTTTATTTTGCTTTCTTTTTTACCTTTTCATTTTATTTTACTTTCTTTTGATTGTTGCAAGGATAACTTTACTTAACTTCAGATCTTTGATGCTTCAAAATTTCACACTCTCCATCCATTCATCTCAGTTCAAGGCAGTTTTAGTTCTTTCCTCGTTGTATTACTTTATTCTATTTATTATGTTTATCTTTGTTTAAAGAAATATACATCTTAAGTGTAGGAAGGATTTCATACTTTCACTCGACTTAGTCCTTGAATTTTTGCATGTTTTCTTAAGCAATTTTCTTAATTTTTGCATGGGAGTTATTTTTTCTAAATCTAGAGCTTTTGTTAATTCTGTTTTGGGATAATTTTTAGATTTTTATGCATTTTTTATTTATAATTTAATGCATGAGAGAATCAAGCATGATGATTATTTTAAGTTTTCTTCTTAAACTTAATACTTGTCTTGAATTATAACTTTACAAGTTTTGACATCAAAACCTTAATTTTGTAAGCTTTTAAGCCTTTGGAGCATCCACCCTTTTATGCTCATGTTAATTATTTTGGTTTAGAGTGTGTCAACTAGGTTCATTATTCTAGAACTTGCTTTTGTTATGCATGTCAAGACCACATTAATGATTTGATATATTGAGATGGTAGAGACACTTAGGATTTGACCCACTTAGCCTTTAAATAGCATACCCATTTTATTGCCCACTAGTAACTCCTTTGAGCCTAATCCCTTTTTGTTCATATATCACCTACTCATTTTAACCCTGAAAACCCCATTAATCTTTGAATTACCTTTTTATCGATTTCTTTTAGTCAAGATTAGATTTTTTGGTAAGTTGCCTAACCATGTTCAGTCATTAATATTGCTGAGTTTTTCTTTGTTTTAAAAAAAACAAAAAAAAAATTGGGGCTATCTTGTTCAATTGTGAGACTACTCTTTATATCATAGCTCCATTGTCTTGTTTGTTGAGCTTAAATCATCACTACTATATCTTGTATAAAGGATCATTTCAATTGTTTGTTTATTATTCATGTCAATTGTTTTTAATTCAGCATTTTATTCTTTTGGTATGATAACTCGTCAATACAACTCCCGATTGTAATCATCTTGTATACCCTTGCATACCCTTAATCTAAGCCCCATTACAACCTTTGTAAAGACCTTTTGATCTTTGTTTAATCTCATATTTGCAGTGGTGGAGATTTGATTATTAAGCAAGCCTATGATAATAAGTTTGACTATTGAGTGCATATTAATTAGCCTTTAAACACTTTGAGTGCTTTGAGTGAATCTTAGTGAGGATGTTAAACCTTGTTGAGTTTATATTTCAACTAATTATTAAGGTAGGGGAGACTCATATGTTTTATGCATTAAAATTTTTGTTTGGATTGCTTATGTTCTTTATTTTCATTTTAGTTTAAATCTTTAATGCATGATAATCTATTAATTATCTTAAGACATGATTAGTGAAAATAATAGGTGAAGGAAAGTTAATTTGAATGTGAGTTGAGAACTTTACTTGAGGACAAACAAATGCTTAAGTGTGGGGATATTTGATAAGTGTCAAAAGTAACATATTTTAGCTTCATTCTTAGTGCATTTTTGGGTGATTATGTTATATTAACTGTGAATTATATACTCCTAATCCTTTATATTCATGTTTTGATACTTAATAAAGCACTTGGGAGCAATAGGAGTGAAAAATAGGTGGAAATTAGAACATTGGAGAGTCCGGAAGTTAAATACATGTAATAGAGTTTTAGACAGGCAAACCACACGGCCATGTGACCCACACTAGCTTGTGGATTTCGGGAACCGTGTGCACTAACGGTTGGAAGTGACAATTTTTAGGTTTTTTTGGCACGAAAAGAGGAGGAAAGCAGCTGTCAAAGTATAGCACGGAAATTACCTAAAGAACATCATTGAAGTCGATTTTCAAGTAATTTTCCATCAAGATTCAAAAGTCCAAGTTGATTTTTAAGGGAGTTTTCATGGATTTCTTTTATTTTAGTGGTTATATTGTATTTATGGTGTTTATTTTTACAAGTATGAATTAATTCTCTTAATACTTGGGAGAGATGAACCCTAAGATGGATTTTATTGTTTGATTTTTAGTTTTATGCAATAAAAACTTTGTTTCTTTGTTTTCAATTATGAATGATTAATTGTTCTTGGGTTGATAGTTCTAGAATGTTGATCCATGTTTGATGTGCTGAAGTCTGAGGTTGAATAAACCCTTCTTGAAATTAGATTGTGCATAATTGAATGGAGTTGCATGCGATTCTAAAAATAGAACGACATAAATATACCAAATTACAGTAAAATCTAATAAGGGAATCCATAGAGCGAATTAATGCAATAATAGGGGTTTTAATTAGAAAGAAATTTAAATTAATCAACCTAGAGTTAGTTGTTCTTATGCTTGAAAGAGATCTTAGCATAAATTAGGGATTTCTACGGATCAAAGAGCTAAAAAAATAAATTACACAAATTAGATTTAGAATTATAGATGAAATCTAGGTGGATTCTTACCTAGATATTGTTTTTGTCACTTGGTTGATATTTGACTGTTTTTGTGCTTCATTATTTGGTATTTGACTGTTTTTGTGCTTCATTATTTGGTGCACTCATTAGTTAATTTAGATAGTTTAATTTAATATTAATTAAGCCATTGAATTATTAGGTTAAACAATAGAAAGGTGATAATTACTAGTAATTTGTAGTCCTTGAAGGAATGATATTTGTGCTCACTATAGTTATATTATCAATTTATAGGTGCACTTGCCTTAGTTAATTTATTAGTTAGTTTAGTAGATATCATGGAAAATTAAGCCCCTAAGTTTGAATTGGTTGTCATTTTTCTTGCAAAAAATTGCCACGTGTCAATATTTTAGTGGTCAATGTGTACTACCGCATCACATTTAACGTTGTTAGACCCATGTACCTTTTTTGGAAGAGGAAGTAAAGTATAGAGGGCATATTGGACACTTAGAAACTTTAAGTGCCGCATTGAAAATTTTGCTAAAGTACAGGAGCAAATATGCAATTATCCCAAAAAAATATAAAAATCCGTTATTGTTAAAAAGATAGTATTGTAGTAAATCATTTGGGATTCATGTTATTTTGAAAAATTATTATTATTTTTATAATAACTTTTACTTTTAAAATTATTTTTCAATTAAATTAGTGTCCGTTTGACTTATAACACTATTTTATTTAGAGATTTTAAGTATAATATAGACAAATATTAACTAACCTGTTGGGAATTCATGAAGGAGAGAATATATAGTTTAATATAAAATTAGCACAAAATTGATTATACATAATATGGTTGAATTGTTTGGTTTAATTTTATGATATATAAAAAAGATAAAATTAGTAATATTTTGAGAGCTACAAAACCATCTAGCAAATGTTAAGAGCCATAACTTTTGTAAGAATCAACATACAAACTCTCTTTACAAAAAATATTCTACAAGGACTACATCTTTTGTAAGAATGGTTCAAATGTTAAAGGACTACATGCATTGTAACCTCTTTCTTGTTTCTCTATCAAAATTGATATAATAGGAAAACTAGGAGGAAAGATATGATTTGGTCACACGGGCAAACCACACGGCCACGTGACCCACACAGGCGTGTGGGTTTCGGGAACCATGTGCGCTAACAGCTGAAAGTGACAAGTTTTAGGTTTTTTTTGGCACTTTAAGCAGGTATAAATAAGAAAATAAAAGAGGAGGAACGCAATCGTCAAAGGATAGCACGAAAATTACCTAAAGAACACTATTGAAGCCGATTTCCAAGTAATTTTCCATCAAGATTCAAGAGTCCAAGTTGATTTTCAAGGGAGTTATTATGAGATGTTTTTTTTTAGTGGTTATTTTGTATTTATGGTGATTACTCTTGCAAGGATGAACTAATTTTCTTAATACCTAGGGGAGATTCTATTGTTTGATTTTTAGTTTTATGCAATAAAACTTTTGTTTCTTTGTTTTCAATTATGAATGCTTAATTGTTCTTGGGTTGATAATTCTAGAGTGTTGATCAATGTTTCACATGATTAAGTCTGAGGTTGAATAAACCCTTCTTGAGATTATATCGTGCATATTTGAATGGAGTTACATGCAATATTGGAAATAGGATGACATAAATATATCGGATTAGAGTCAAATCTAATAGGGGAATCCATAAAGAAAATTAATGCAATAATAGGGGTTTTAATTAGAAATAAATTTTATTTAATCAACCTAGAATTAGTTGCTCTTATATTCGAAAGAGATATTAACATAAATTATGGATTTTTACGGATCAAAGAGCTAGAAAAATTGTAACACCCCCTAGCCGTATTCGTCACCGGAATAGGGTACGAGGCATTACCAGAGTTTACCGAATTAATTTTCTGTTATTACGAGTTAATTACTATTCATTTAACGAAACATGACATGATGTCCTTTAGATAGGCCTCCAAAGCCCAAAACATTCTTTGGGACCAAACCGGGATTAAATCGAAACCATAGGAAATTTTTCGGAAAATCCCAAAAAAAATTTATGAACTCAATATAATCCCTTTATAAATATCCAACCTTCTCTACAATTTTAAAACTGGGACCAATCCAATCCATTTCAATCAATTTGATACCAAATCATACTTCTATTATAATTATACCATTTAGCATATTCATCACTCTTTACTTTAATACATATTCATTAAACAAGTTTTGGCATTTATATAATCATCAAACCATGTACATGCCATATAAATCAAAAATGAAATTTACAAAAGCTACCGGAGATAATCTGGATAGTGTGATCCTCAGTGTTGATCCGATCCTCCGTATATTTTCACGTCAATCTACAAGAGACATTGAGTACACTCAAGTAAGCTTATAGAAACTTAGTAAGTTCATAGGCATAAAACAAAAGTCTTACCAAACATTTATACACTTATACATTATACACAATTACTAAGTTCACCTGTCAACCACAATCATTGGTGAGTCCTCTTGTATAAAGTCACTACCACTTATCCATTTACTTTAACTCTTTTGGGCCCATTTGTCACTTACCATCCTTAATCAAATTAGGGAACGATTACAGAAAATTGAGTACTTCACTTCCACTTTGTCATAGTATAACTATGGTCTTGCGTGTGATCACTTATCACTTTCCGAAGCCATAGCCCTACCACGGTCTTACACGGATCACATTTATCACTTGTCACTTGTCACTGTTAGATAAGTGTAGCTAAAGCTACCACTTATCACTTGTCACTTGTCATTGATCAGATAAGTGTAACTAAAGCTACCACTTGTCACTTGTCACTGATCAGATAAGTGTAGCTGAAGCTACTACTTATCATTTGTCACTGATCAGAAGTACTCAAATCTGACGTTCTGCTCAATTTGATCATTTATTCGGTTTTCGCATTGTTATTTTATTCTCAATTCATCAACAAATATATCTCATCATACATTATATAATTCATGAAATTACCATTTAATCATTAATTTCAGCTATATGAACTTACCTGGGTCGATTTGCAGGATTTGTGAAAGTTTAGGGACTAATCGGCTACTTTTTCTTTTCCTCGACTTGCTTCGGGTTCTCGATCTATCATTGTAAAATCATTCACTTATCAGTATTGACTTCACCTTCACTCTATTTCACATCCTTAATGTTTATAACCCTCTTACAATTAACATTATCTATAATTTTACTATTTACTTATGTATATTCAATGTTATCCGTCTGTGTCATAGTCACTAAATTATTTTTATCTTGAGCTAAAGAACTCCAAATTAGGATCCGTTAATTTTCTCTGAAATTAAACTCACATATATTCTAACCATAAAATTTTCATAATTTTTGGTTTAGCCAATACGTACGGTTTATTCTTTAAATTCACCCCTGTTCTGCTATCTGACAGTTCCGACTCTTCTTCACTAAAAATTAATTATCTTCCCGTACGGGATTCGGATTATGTTCTCGTTTATTTCTCTTGAAAATAGACTCATTCAGGATTTTAAACATATAAATTTAAGCCCTTAATTATTTTTCTCCAATTTTTGATAATTTTCCAAAGTCAGAATAGGGGAACTCGAAATCATTCTAACTTTGTCTCACAAAATTTATTATATCTCATGATTTAAAATTTCATTGTTTACACCGTTTCTTCTACGAGAAACTAGACTCAATAAGTTTTAATTTAATATTTTATTCATCCTCTAATTAGATTCCCACAATTTTTGGTGATTTTTCAAATTTAAACTATTGCTGCTGTCCAAAACTGTTTTAGTGCAAAATGTTGATTTCTATTTTGCCCCAAATTTCACAGTTCATACAATTCAGTCCTTACTCAATTAACCCCTCAATTAAGCTAATTTTTCTCAAATTAATACTTTACCTAGACATTATAAGTTATTTCACAACTATTGAAATTCAGAATTTCCACATAAAACCCTAACTTCAAACTCTTTTACAATTAGGTCCCAAACATTCACTTTCTATTCAATTCTTTCAATAAAATCGGCATATAAACAATTTAAAGCTCTAATTCCATGATAATCATCATATACTTCCAGCACATATTCATAGCAACTTTAAATTTCTTCCATAGAATCAAAAACTAATGAATTCAACAAGTGGACCTAGTTGTAAAAGTCACAAAAACAAAAAAATTTCAAGAAATAATCAAGAATTAAACTTACTTGCAGTAAAAATACGAAAAACCAGCTTAAGGAAACCCTTTTATGTTGTTTTTTCTGATGAGAATGCAGAAAAATAAAGAGAAATCTAGATAATTCCACTTTAATCCTAGCTTTATTAAGTAAATTTTGCAATATTCCAATTTTGCCCTTAATTCTCCTTATTTTCTTGTTGATTTCATGCCTTTGCCATCCAGCCCAAATAGAACTTGGGTCTATTTTCCTTTTAAGCCCCCTTTCTTTTATCATTTAAGATATTTTATCATTTCTCATAATTTTGCATTTGTTACAATTTAGTCTTTTTTGTTCAATTAACTATCGGAACTTTAAAATTTCTTGACAAAACTTTAATACTAACTTATTAACACTCCACAAATATTTATAAAAATATTTATGGCTCATTTAAAAATCTCCGAGGTCTCGATACCTCGTTTTCGATTCTAATTATTTTAATATTTATTTCTAGTACACTAATCACTATTTTAAAAATTTTCCTAACTTCACAATTAACTTATACTCACTAAATTAATAATATTTTCTAGTCACTTGTCGGATTTAGTGATATCGAATCACCGTTCCGGCACCATTGAAAATTTAGGCCAGTACAAAAATAAATTACATAAATTAGATTTAGAATTATAGATGAAATCTAGGTGGATTCTTACATAGGTATTGTTTTTATCACTTGGTTGATATTTGACCCTTTTTGTGTTTCATTATTTGGTGCAATTGTTAGTTAATTTAGATAGTTTAATTTAATTTTAATTAAGCCATTGAATTATTAGGTTAAATAATAGAAATATAATAATTACTAATAATTGTAGTCCCCGAAGTAATGATATATGTGTTCACCATACTAATTGATATGTGCACTTGCCTTGGTCAATTTATTAGTCAGTTTAGTGGAAATCATGGAAAATTAAGCCACGTGTCATTTTCCAAAAAAAAAAAATGTGCTTTCAAAAAGAAATTGGTAAAATTGTTATCACGCCCTTAGGTCTGAATTGGATAACATTTTTCCAGCCGTGTCAATATTTTAGTGGTCCATGTGTACTACCACATCACACTTTAACGCCGTTAGACCCATGTACCTTTTTAGAAGAGGAAGTAAAGTACAGGGGGCATATTGGACATTTAAAAAATTTAGGTACCAGATTGAAAAATAGGAGCAGATATGCAATTATCCTAAAAAAATCCGTTATTGTTAAAAATATAATATTGTAGTAAATAATTTGGGGTTCATGTTATTTTTACAAATAATTATTGTTTTTATAATAACTTTTACTTTTAAAATCATTTTTTAATTAAATTAGTCTCTGGTTTACTTATAGCACTATTTCATTTAGAGATTTTAAGTATAATATAGACGGATATTAACTAATCTGTTGGGAATTCATGACGGAGAGAATATATAGTTTAATATGAAATTAGCACAAAATTGATTATACATAATATAGTCTAAATGTTTGGTTTAATTTTATGATATATAAAAAAGATAATATTGGTAATTCTGAGAGCTACAAACCCATCTAGCAAATGTTAAGAGCCATAATTTTTGTAAGAATGGACCTACAAACTCTCCTTACAAAAAATTCTAAGGCCTACATCTTTTGTAAGAATGGTTTAAATGTTAAAGGACTACATGCATTCTAATTTCTTTCTTGTTTCTCTATCAAAATTGATATAATAGAAAAATCAGAAGGAAAGATTTAATTTGCCATTCTTCTATTGGAAAGAGATAAGAATGATGTGAAAATACAATTTAATACAATCTCTTCTCTTACAACATAAACGTAGGCCCAAACGTACTTAATTACGTAATGAGTTTTAAAGGGGTTTATGAGTAGATATGAATGAAGCAATGGGCTGAGGTCTTTCATGGAAGGATTCAAGTTAAAAATGAGGCCAGTTTCTTCAATACTTGTGGGCCAAGGTTTTAGGAAGATTAGCCCAATAAAAGTTGAATACTTTGTATAATAAGTCCAAAGGTCAGGTCTGAATTAAAGAATTGAAAAAGGACAAGGACTGGTGTGGTGTGGTGTGGTGTGGTAAGAAAGAATTAAATAGAAACACATGTAAGTTAAAGTTAAAGGGTGATGCAAGCAAATTGGTTTTACGGGATTTTAATTAAATTTAATAATATAAAACCAGATCTTGCTTAGATTGAGGGATCAATTAGTGAAAGTGACACAGTGTACGGTGCACACTCAGACAAATCATACCCCCCTGTGTCAGTAAAACTAGGTTACCTCCATCACTCGCACATCACTTATGCTACATAATTTTATATTTCATATATTTAGGTATCCAAAGTCTTCATCTAAATCCAAAATTCATCCACCAATAACCAATATTCATTTTCACATAATTTAATTTAATTTTCCATCATGATGTGTTTGATGATACCAATTTCGAGAAATATGTTTGAGAGAATGAATGAGAATTGTAATCGAAAATAAAATGTAATCTCGTTCTTAATTAAATATCAAATTAAGTGAATTATAAGTGTAAACTTAAAAGCTTTTCTATTATCATCAAAATATACATAACAATTACTTGCAATCAAATTAAAGAGTAAACAAAATCTTAATCAGAAAATATATATTATATGTTCTTAATTGAAAATAAAACTGAATTAGAGTTTGAGAGATAGGTCAACCTTATGTATCTGATCTTCCTGGTTAACATTCAGACTGGTACCACTTGACCGCCAACAATTACCAATCACTTCATCAGCTTGAGAACCACCCATCATCGTCCTCATTACGTTGAACTTACCGGCCGGACTTACAATATTTGTTGTATGGGAATTCTCCATTGATAACTTTCCGATTGCCGGTTGTTGTTCAATAGGAGGTCTTGACCAACTATGACGTCCATAAAAACCAGTCGATGAAGAAACATGAGAAGGTTTATGGATCATGGAATGTACCTGTATTCCCAGAGATCTATTATATGCACCGTTTAAGGGAAGAGAAGCCAAGCTAGAATAGTGATTATGATGATGATGGTGATGAAAATAAGGATGCCCAAAAGCTGCTATATGAGCTCCCATCCTTTGACCTCTTTTAGCTAAAGTCCTCTCTCGTTTGTGTGCATTTTGGTGCCCACCAAGAGCTTGTGAACTGTAGAATTTTCTTTGACAATAGTTGCAGGAGAAAACTCTTTGCTCACCGTCGGTTGGTTGTGTGGTACTACTGTCGGATGAACCAGTACTGTTCTTCAAGGAATCGATAAGATTAAGCTCTTCTTGATTGAACACACGATCACAATCACTTGTAGCTAGATTTAGATCTAGTTGGAGACTGGGTTTAGCCTCTTGTTCTCGATCATCTGGTGTTGAAAGGATACATGAAGAACTCTCAGAAGGACTAGGTTCTTTCCTTAGATATTCCATAGGAAAGGGAAGACAATTTTTTTTCTTCCTTTTTTTTTTGAGTCTAAAAACTCAAACTCAACTTTGTTGCTAGACGATGAAATGTTTTGTTGATAGCATAAAAAAGATAAAAAGAATAAAATCTTTATTTTTTTTTGGAACCAAATGCTTTTGTATTATAATAATAATATTCCAATACATGGGAATATTAAATAAGGCCTGATGCACTAATATCCTACAGTATGACTATATCATAAAAAAAAAAAAAAAAAAATTGGGGTTTTAGCCTTTAGGTTTCTTTGTCACTCAGTTGAAAGCTAGCTTTATTGGAATTCAACCATGTACTTTGTTGCTACCCATATTTCATAACAGATATCATGTAATAAGTATGATGAAGATTTTTGTATTAAAAGCTAGTTTTTAGGTTTTGTCAGATTCTTTTTTATTCATATTAATTGTTATAAATTGATCTATATTCGTCAACATAAAGTATATATAATACGTCATATGTAATTATCTTATTGTTCCATAGAATTTATCAATTTACATTTTGATCTAACGTAAAAAGATTAATTTGCATAACCATTTTCACTTAGTAGCCGGATGCACATTATTTCAGGTACCAAATCTGCCGCAAAACCATAGGCTTTCATGCAGGAGATTTTTTTTCCCTTCTAGCTAAAATATCATGGTTTGATATTGGTCAAGGGGGTGCCCCAATTATGGGGAGACAAAACTGACCTCTTTGTAATATAGACGACACCAATTCTCTCTTGTATCCTATGTACTTAAAACTCCATCAAGAAGAGCCACCATGTCCCCATGCCAGTTACTTTGAGCGTGCACTTCTCACCTTTTGTGGGGGCTTTACCCTTTTTCTTTTCTTTTTCTTTTTTTTCTAATTTCTTGGAAGTTTTTGCCCCCCTCTCTCTTTTTCATATTTTATTACTATTGTTATCGAAACAAACGCACAAACACAGATGGTTACATATAGGAAATTGTTGCCATGATTTGATAGGACACTAATCGGTGCATTGGTGGGGGAATGGGCATCGCAATATGGGTTTGGTTTAAGGACATAAATTATATATATCTTGGTGGCAATGAAATCATAGGGTCTTTTTCATTATTATAAAGTCAAGAAAACTGAGTTGAAAACACACATATTCTAAAATCCTAAGTTGTTCATGTTGCCACTAGATTGAATTAATGATACATGTATCTATCAACTTTGGGAAGCTATATGATATTCATTCCATCAAACATGTGAAAACGAGTCATGCCATAAATTTTTTTAGAAAATTAAAAGTGATATTTAATTAAATAAAATTATTAATGAATTTCAAATTTTGATGTTTGTCAATCAACCCATGTACATAATAATTAATTTGTGGAAAGCACAAGATCAATAATTGTTATAAGTATCATGGAGAATTTTATACTGTGAATCAGATTGTATTTTACTCTCTCTATTAAAAAAATTGTAAAGTAGTCCCTATATGTGAGAGCAAAAAGCAAGCTAGTTCTCCTATCATGTATTTTAGCATTAGATACACGTGATACATTAGATGTAATTGTCTGATAATTCTATCAGCTACACTAATTTTTAACAGAAAAAATTAGTTTATTCTTTACTTTAGCGTACATAAATTAACTTATAAATTTTTTGAGTAGAAAAACAAATTACAAATGGAGTACTCCATTTACTTTTTACTCTCAATAATTCATTGTTTTGACAAAGGCAAATGCAAAGGTTCATATGTTAGTTTCCCCTTTTAGTAGCAAATTAGGGGAGTTTTGGATTCATTGGAATTTTGCACGTATAAAACATTTTCGACCACATTCTAAACTCTTCTAAAGCCATAACTTTTATAGTATGTAGAAAAATATGAAACAAACTTCTTTTAATAGGCATAAAATGTCAAAGGCCACTCAGGGGGTGACAAATAGATGAACAATGCAAAGAATTTTCCCCAATTTCGAGGGGAGTCATCTCATCTTACATGTCAAAAAATAAAACTTCATTTGTCGTATATGGAAGAAATTTAAGTGTGGGTGGTGGGGGGGTGGGGGGTCAAGTGACATATGGCCGACAAAGAAATGGTGAAGGCTGAAGTGGAGCCCCCTCATGCTATGATAGTGCCATCTTATAGTATTTATTAGTTCAACATGAACAAATCTTAAAAGGATTAACCCTTGAGATAAGCATAATCTTAGCTTTAAATTTAGACTATTATTATTATTATCACCAAGCAAATGTCATTTTAGCCAACTAAACATCAACCAATCTTAACCCTACAAGAAGGGGTCAGCTTTGACAGAAAATGAGAAATTGGGGGCACGAAAGTGGATTTAGGTATTTCACTTTCATTGGTTTATGTAAATACAAAACAGCCCACATGATGAAATTTTTTAGGCAAATTAGTTGTCTAATCAAATTCAACCGTATCTCCTTTTAAGATTTCCCTGTCTGGCTTTTTATATTAACATCTTTTTTCTTTCAACAACTTATAAAATTAACATCACTTCCACACATCAAATACCTAAAGAGATAATCAAACTTCTTTTGAAGAGGACAACATGATCCTTCTTTGTGTTCACTCAATTCTATGCTTTTTTTTTTTTTTCTTTTTGGGTGTGAGCTGTTTAATCAAAATAATTTTAATTAAATTTAAAATTAAATGGAAACCTTAAATTCTAAAAGACATCAAATTCTTTATCACTTAGTCTAACAGACGTTGAACACATACAAGTTACTTATAGATCTTCTTTAATAGGGTAACCATGAAGAGGTACATACAATCCATTTTTTTTATGAGTAATGAAGGTGTAGTGTATAAATATTTTGATAATTCCATTCCCTGTTATGGTGAAGAAAGAGTGAAATGGAGACCAAAGAAGCAAAATTCTTCACTTTATGACAAGAGAATGTATACATATATAACAGGCTGTTTTTAGTGGAGAACAAGACATTTGAAAGAGAAGTGGTCATAATATTTTATGTTTTCAACTGTTGTACGTGAAGCTGAAAACATATTATATGTGCAAAAAGAAGAAGAAGCTTGTAGGTAGTATATAAGTAAAGCTAAATTATTGCCCATAGGCATCCATTATTGAGATATATTCCATATAAATAAGCACTAGTGGGAATGAATGTGGGGTTCCCTTCTCATAGGGGGGCAGAACTGAAATAGGTATAAATATTTTTTTAGAAAATGTACTCGGCACATGAGTTTGGTAATAGGATCCAAATCCACTAATTTGGGTCAACTAAAGGCTCTCAAGTGTTGGGCCAAACGTTAATTACCAAATTCATTTCTGTATTAGGGTTTGAGTTTTTTTTTGTCCAAAGTAGTTTTTGATATTTTCTTAAAAATCTTAAAGTTCAGGCCTCAAGGTGGGAATAATTGTCAAGTTCAGGGACTAATTTAGACAAAAAAGTTCAAACTCCAATGTGGGAACACTTGCCTAGTTTAGGCCCTAGTGCTAAAACAATTATCAAGTTCGGAGCCTAACTTGGGCCAAAAAAATTTTTCTAGTCCCAACGTGAAAATAGTTACCAAATTCAAGCCCCAAACAATAATTTAACCTTTTTAAATTCTAAACTTTAATTGACGAGGTCTTTGCTAAACTATTTAAATATCGAATTTCCTTTTTGAAACATAAAAAATAATAAGGACAAATCTAAACAAGCTTTAGTTAGCCATTTATTAATGTGTATTGTTTTTAATAAATTTTGAGGCTCATATTTCGAGTTGATCTTGGTCAACTATGTCTTCTAGTAATACCATACATAAGCTCAACTTGAAACTAACTTGACCTATAGACACTATTAGAACCAAGGTTGTCCAACACTAAAAACTCGATGCTTGGTTAGTCAAAACTTTGGGACAACTTCGGTGATTTCAGTTGTTGACATTTTTTACTTGAGCTTTTTTCATATGTGATTACCATATGCAAATGGACTTCTAGGACATGTTTTATGGACGTATTTTATTTTGCCTCAAGTCATGATAGAAATTGGAGTCTTGAAGAAATTGTGATTGACGCAACTTTGTGGATAAAACTTGTGCTTTTATTTTATCCTTATCCTGGCAAATTTATCTGTTGATTTTAAGGATTAATCATACTTTATCTTGGGATAAGATTAAAGATTATTTATACAAATTTTTATGACAATTGAATTGTGTTTATCTCGAACTGTGTTGATCGACTAACGGTATCATATTAAGCCTATAAATAGGCAGCAGGTACACATGTGAAGATGATTTGAATGACCGTTGTGTTGATTTGCTAAAGTTATTCTTGTCTTTTTTTATTTGTATTTTCGCACTTTATTGTTAAGTTTTGTAAGTGAGGTTTTGGGTTAGTGGTTGTAACAAGTTGAAACTAATTATTCGGATTGCAATTATTTCTTTGCATTAAGGGAAGATTGAGTTTCAGTCAATAGGTGGTTCGATCAATTGTAAAATGAAACCATTCACTAAATCAGATTCCGCAGAATAAATTATTTCCGAACTACATTAACAATGATTATGTGTAGAATCTTTTCTTACTTTCTATGTTTTCATTTCTATTTCGTTACCTGTTCAAACTCGTGTCTAAACACTAGTGGCTAATTTATGTGTTATTTCAAACACCTCTAGTCTTTACTTAATGGCAAGTTGGAAGTCTTCATAACAATGATTGCCTAAGTTTAAAAATCTCCTGTCAACTATTTCTAAAATTATTCAAATTTAAGTTTATATATATTATTGCAACTTGTAAATAGTATATTGTAATGTTTTATTCAGATTATATTTGTAATTATAAAAATAAAATAAAAACTCTAAAATACTCCATCCTAACAAAGGTTCATGGGAATGAAACCTGGGAAAATCATGATTAATGGGAAGGAGAAGGAATGTATCCTACCTCTCTAGGCTACAAGAAACAATAGTAGTAGCTTTTTTTTATAATATACTTTATCAATCAAACCGATTAGATTGAGAATCGGGTATTGATCTGAAAATAGATTTTGAATTAATTAATTTGAGAATTAGTACGGATTGATTGAACTAGATACAAGATTAAATTAATCGAAAAATTGAATTAATTTTTTATTTTTTAAAATTTTTTAAATTTCTAATTATTTTTAATTAGACCCATTTAATTTATTAGAACGGTTGAATAAATGAACCGATGATTGGTCCAATTAAAAAACATTGAAGTTGACCATAAAGTTTATTCTTCTGTCACTAAATGCAAACATCTGAAGTCAATATCAGTACAAAAACATATACTATTGGAATCAAACAGGCAATTCATTGGCTTCTTTGTCTTTCTCAACAAGACTTTGCATCGAAAACCAACAAATGGCGTTATCTTTTATGTGTATCTGATAGATTTCGATCCAGGCACAACTTTGGCTATTGTCGTCGTTTATAAATTTGTCTGGTTTCTCCTTTATCTGTTCCTCCAATGAACCTTGTTTAACCTCTACCTTACAGTTAAAAACACAACCCTCGAAAAGCCAACAGCAATGCCACTTAGAATGTCGATATTTCCGTAGTTACTGCATCCTTCAAATCCCTGCCACAGTACCCTCATTTCTACTTGCCTCAAATCCTACATCATGGCTAGCCTCAAGTCTACATGTGTTTATTTTCTGGCTATGTTTTGCATATTTGTAACAAAATCCGAAACATATTTTTCACCAGGGCCAGCCCCTGAAATTTTCCCACCACTACCCGTTTCTTACGTGCCAACTCCAGCTCCAGGCCCTACTTCTTACCCACCTGTGCCAGCAGTTTCGCCATCTCCACAAGGAATCAAAGCTGCTTATTGGCCATCGTTTGAATCCTTTCCAGTTTCCTCCATTGACACTTCATTTTTCACCCATATTTACTACGCCTTTCTCTTACCCGAACCCAACTTTTTCAAACTCAACGTCACCTCATTGGACCAACAAAAGTTACCTGAATTCATGTCCGGGTTAAGCGCCAAAAACCCACCCGTCAAGACCATACTCTCCATAGGAGGCGGCGGGAACGACCCGAATGTGTTCGCTGGAATGGCGAGTACCAAATGCACGCGCGCGGTTTTCATTAATTCAACCATCGAAGTAGCTCGGAATTACCAATTCGACGGTATTGACTTGGACTGGGAGTTCCCTGAAACCGTCGACGACATGGCCAACCTCGCTTTGTTGTTCGAGGAATGGAGCGAAGCACTTCAAAATGAAGCCGAAACCAGCGGGAAACCACGTTTGCTTTTGACTGCTGCCGTATATTACTCGTCGGAGTTCACTACTTACGGCGTGCCTCGATCGTATCCGGCTCGTGCTATGGCCAAATATTTAGATTGGATGAATCCAATGTGCTTCGATTATCATGGGAAATGGGATAACTTCACTGGAATACATTCAGCACTTTTCGATCCCAATACTAGTGCTAGCAGTAGCCACGGAATCGGGTCTTGGATTCGAGCTGGGGTGCCGCCGGGAAAACTGGTTATGGGGCTGGCATCATATGGGCATACATGGAAGCTCCAGGATCCGAATATTAATGGGATCGGAGCACCGGCAACCGGCGTAGGGCCGGGAGATGAGCTGGGGTTCTTTGATTATTATGCCATATTGGATTTTAACAAGGAGAAAAATGCTACGGTAAAGTACGATAGGACAACGGTGTCGTATTACTCTTACGTTGGGGACACGTGGATTGGGTACGATGATGTTAAGTCCATTAAGTGGAAGGTCTGGTTTGCAAGGATTAAAGGCTTAGCTGGGTATTTCTTTTGGGCTCTTGGTTATGATAAAGATTGGGCTCTCTCAAGACAAGGTGACAATATTCTCCTCCAAGCTTGTAAATTTGATTCGATTAATTTAAGTACAAATTTAATTTAATTGTTAAAAAAAAAATAATTCGAACTGAAAATGATTTAAACTTGTAATGATTAAAAGCAGAAATCCCGAGCTTTAAACCCAAATGACAATAACTCAAAACAACTCAAATAAAAAATTAATCCAAACACAAACTAAAATGATCCTAAAATTTTAAAATTAGAATTTAATTCAACCTAAATTAATTTAATTTGATGAAATATTAAACAAGTTTGAATTATTGAGGGTTTTTTTTTTCTTTTTTGTTTTTACTATGTTTTTAATTTTATTTGTTGGCAATGAACAGCTCTGATGGCCTGGGAGTACTAGTTGGAAGCTAAGGAGGAGGAGCAGAGATTACTTCTTCTTTTTTTCTTTTAACATGAAATAAAATTAAGATTCATTCTCAACAATGAGCAAACATTATGGGTTGTTGTTGTTTTTTTTTTCTTTTTTTTTTTGATTGTTGACATAATTCTCACCATTAAATAACATATTTGTTTCAAAGTCACGGCAGACAATACTAGAATTTAAGTCTTTTAAACTGTGCAGTTTTAGACGAATTTTTTTATTTCAAATTTGCCTAGGTTAATTCTCGAAAGATGAGAATTCTCACGAAAATTCTCTAAGGCACCGAAGTATAGCAGAAGCAACTTAAAGCAAATGAGCAACGAAAGAACTAAAAAGCCACGAGAGACAATGCACACAATATATTTGAGTAAATGCTCTCAAATATAATATTGTTTAACTCAAGAATAAGTAAAGTATAATGGGACAATGTGTTTGAGTAAATGCTCTCAAATATAATATTCTTTTAATTCAGTGGAACGAATACAAATAAGAGAGAAGACTTCTATTTATAGTTGAGCTCCTCAAATCCAATGGTATAGTTTACTTTATATCGACGGTTGAGATTAAGCTAATTTACAATTGAGATTCTTAAAAGAATGACACAATCTGCCAAGATTATAAAATCAAATCTTCTAATATTAATCAATTTATTTTCATGAGACGCTCTTTGTGCATTAATCAATATGAAATTTATAAATTAATATTCTTCCTTTGTACAAACATCTTCACTTTTGAATAAATTTGAGAAATGATATTCCAAATTTGCTTGCACTCGGAAAATGATAAATTTTCTTTGTAGACCCTTCAAAATGTAAGAGATTATAAATTAATATAAAAAGAAATTTATACTTTGACCTTCGAAAGTTTTATGATTTATCTTTGACTTCCGAAGTTTTTTTCCGACTTCTTCTCTATGTTGTTAAACATTTTGAATCGATTCGATTAAAAAAATTTTAAAAATTTTTAAAAAAATTAAAAAATCGGTTCAACCGTCCAATTTAATTGATTCATGCCGATTCCCAAATCAATCAATTCAAAGTCCTCTTCAAACTAATACCTCGACCGATTCCTGATTTAATCGGTCCGACCCACCAAACAACATTGTTAATCAACTTTTATGATTTGAATATGATGATACAACCTTTCACCAAAACAATCACGAAAATTGTATGGGTCAACTCAAACTGAGAAGGCCGTGAATTGTGAGTCTCACGCATACCATCAATCTCCTTTCTTAACCTCAACGTAAAATGAGATTGTTTCAAGTTCAAGAACCCTAATTCCATTATATCCTTAAGCCCAAATTAGTATATTAGCTATATGACCATTTTTGCTGATTAGTACTGCAGTTTTGGATATTTCTTTTATGAAGGCAGTTTTTCGGTTTTTGGATTTTAGATTTTTTAAACTGTTCATCATAATTTAGTTTAGTTTTTTTATATTACTTTTTTAAAAAATTTATTTTGATAAATTGAGTTTTGTTTTATGCCTTTAAATGTTATTTGACAAAATTTCAAGATCTTTTCATAAACATTTCAAAAAGGAAAAATTTTCTCAATAAATTTTAAATTATTTTCACTATTTTTAATATAAAATATTTATTTTTATATCATAAAAATTTAAAACTAATTATATATTAAAGAAAAAAATTGGTTCGGTTTTGGGTAATCGAGGTTTTTGAACTTACATTCCATAAACCGTCCAAATACCTCTTTTCGGATTGATTTTCAATTTGGTTGATAAGTCTAAAAAGCAACATATTTTAGCTTCATTCTTAGTGCATTTTTGGGTGATTATGTGGTGTTTATTGTCAATTATATACTCCTAATTCTTTAAATTCATGTTTTGAAGTTTAATAGAACACTTCGGAGCAATAGGAGTGAAAAACGAGTGAAAATCAGAACATTGGAGCAATCTAGAAGTTGCAAACGAGAAATAGAGTTTCACATGATCGGGACACATAATCGTGTGAGCCACGCAAGCGTGTGTCTAGGGCGTGTAACTTTCGGGAATCATGTAAAAAATGATTAAATTGTAAAGTAAATTGTTGATTTTGAGTGATAGGGATCAAATTGTGAAAAATTCAAAATTAAGGGGTAAAATTGAAAATAGAAAGCCGAATTTAGCTTAGCATGAAATTAGTATAAAAATTTGAGGTTAAATATGGATATTAAAATTAGTCTTGGTTTAGGGACTAAATTGGGGATTAAGCAAATCATGGTGTAACATTTGAAATTTAATGAAAATTGAGTTATGTATTATTAATCTATTGTAATCATTTTATTCCGTAGCGAATGTCGTCCCAAAATTCTCAAGTAAGAAAGTGAAAGATAAGGTTGACGTCAAGTAGCTCGGAATATACGGTTTGTGTTTCTATAATCTAAACTATTTCAATTATTACATTTATACATGGCATTGCATGGTAAGTTATAAGGTAAGCTACAAAATTGATTTGGTGAGATATAATGAAGTGGTTGGATTGGTTATTTGTGTTATGGATTAAATTGATTAAATGTGGAAATACTGAATATTATTTGATATGTGAAAGTGATTTTGAATGAAATATATGGTTATTTTTATTGAGTATGAAATAAAACTAAGATGACTCATGTTAAAACTCTTATGAAATTATGAAAGTTGCATCTTTCTTTGCATATCTTTTATTGCGTTTTGATCTTATATTTGAATATTTCATATTATATTTATATATTTTGATTATAGAAATACCACCGAGTTATACTCAGCGTGCAATTTTGTTTTCCGTGCACAGGTTAGGTACCTTCAGCTTATTGTTGACTCAACATCCAACAAAATCCCAAGTTCAAGTGTGGTGATGTTTTATTTTGTAATGGCATGTACCTAGGGGGTCCTTTGTTGATGTTGTTTATGATGTGATGATATTATGGTTTCTTAGTGAAATAATGGATAATTGTATATATATATGGTTGTAGTTGTAGCAATGTTAGTATGATAGCTTAGCCTAATGTTTGGTATGTGTTTAACTTAAAATTTGGTAACCTAAGGAGCTAAAGGTTAGTTCAATTATGGCAAATTTGGTATGAATAGAAGTTTTAAATGGTTAATGCTTTTTTGATATGTTTAAACATATAAAATGTGGTACCAACGAGAGTACATTGGTTATAGGCATATTAGATGATTGATTTTATTTTGAGTATGTTTAATTGTGTTTTGGATAGGTTAATTGGCTGGTATTTAAGTTGTTTAGTTTCCAAGTAATCACAATTTGATAAACTTGAGTTTTAAGGTACATTTAGGTGCACATAGCCTAGGATACGGTCTATCACACGATCGTGTGACACACATGGGCAACACACATGGGCGTATGCCCTGAACATGTGGCAAATCAGTATAAGTGTAGTTCCTCTTGGGTTGCGACATGGCAGTGTGAGCCAAGTTAGTGAGTTACACAGGCTGGGACACGACTGTGTGTCTCAAGTCAGTGAGTTACATGGATAGGGACAAGGCCATGTGTCCCCTGCTTCTAGGCATTTTTGTGATTTCACCCTAAACTTCTATAATTATTTCAAATTAGTCTCTATCTATTTTTAGACTATTTTTTAGGGTCCCGTAAACTCGTATTAAGGACTGTAAGAATAAATTTTACTCTAAATTGAAATGATATAGCATGACTCATTATTCGATTGTATATGACACTATTATGGAAATATTAAATTAGCATGTATTGCTCATTGTATGACGTAATGAAA
The DNA here is from genome assembly GCA_025503065.1 of Gossypium bickii. NCBI lineage: Eukaryota > Viridiplantae > Streptophyta > Magnoliopsida > Malvales > Malvaceae > Gossypium > Gossypium bickii. Next base: position 7,294,651 of record CP106709.1, read on the forward strand.
TAGTCAGCTTGCAGTTTTACTTATGATGAAATTAAATGTTATGATTGGTTAGTAACACTCGTGACCCTAATCTTACGACGAAGAGGGGTTAGTGGTGTTGCACAATCAGTTGATATTTAATTAATTTTGCATTTTATTCCCTGGTGCAATTGTTAGTTAACTTAGATGGTTTATTTTAATTTTAATTAATCATTTGAATTGTTAGGTTAAATAATAGAAAGCGATAATTACTAGTAATTGTAGTCCTCGAGGGAACGATATTTGTGCTTACCATAACTATACTATTAATCGATAAGTGCACTTGCGTTAGTCAACTTAGTAGTTAGTTTAATGGACATCATTGGTTGGTTTTTTTTTACTCAACTCTAATTTTTAGATATGGTTTATATCAAGGGCAAAACAATGGGGGGTGGCAGAGGCTTCGGCCCCCCTAAAATGGAAAATTTTTCATTTAGGCCCTTTGATTTTTTTTTAAATTAGTGTCGAAACCATTTTTAAGTTTTAAAAAACGGGGATCGACTCTAAAAACGAAAATGGAGTCGCCACCAATCTTTTTTCGAGGTGTGATCGGGTCACCTTGAGATTAATCATTTTAATAAAACATTTTGATTTATTAAAATAATGATTTTGGTCTACAAAATTCGAGAAAACGGGCTCGGGAGTCGGTTACGCACGAGAAAAGATTAGCACCCTCGTAACGCCCAAAAATTGGTACCTAATTGATTAATTAATGTCCTAATGTCAAAATTTTGAAAAGATTTTAAAACACGATCCTTTTGATTTTTAAAACTTATGCCCTTTAATTTTAAATGGACATTCAATTATTTGGATTTTAAAAGAAAAATCGAAACTCAGTAAACTAGAGCACAATCTTTCGAATTTTCTAAACACCGAATATCCCTTACTTTTTAGAAATCCTTGCCTCGAGATGACAAAATGTCGCATCCAATGAGTTAGGACACAACATCTTAAATTCCCGAGAATAGGTTTTTTATTTAAAAATTCATATGTTTTAATTTTAAAAAGGGTACTCAATCATTTGGGCTTAATGAGAAAAATTGAAACCCAGTAAGTTAGGGCACGATTTTCTCAAAACTCCCAAATATCGAATATTACCTTATTTTTGAATTTAAAAAATCATGGATTTTGAAATATGAAGGTATATTTGGCCACATTAATAAATAAAGATTAACGATTTTTTAAAAAAAAAATAACAAATCTAAAAAACAAATAAAAAACAAAATGTACCAAGCTTTCAAATAATAATGGACAATGTTAAAACAAATAATGTGAAAGAAAAGGATTTTGAAATCGACAATAAAAAAGCAATTTAAAAAATAAATTCATGTATAAAAATTTTAAAGTAGGTAATATATGTAAAAATTTGAAATAAATCCAAAAAAAGATAAAAATATATAATATATAAAATAGTAATATATAAATGAATTTTAAAATAAATATTATATAAGAAGTAAGTTTAAATAAGTAATGTATAAAATAATATATATATCAATCTAAAAAAATAATATACAAAATGACTTAAAGAAAATGATATGTGACAAACCCTAAAAAGATACGTATAGGTTTAAAATAAACAATATACGAAAACTTAAAATAGATATTATAAAACAGTTTAAAATGATATAAAATAAAAACCACTTTAAAATAATCGTTATATAAAAAATAAGAAAAATGAATGATATATAAAATAATTTAAAGTAATAATATAAAAAAAACTTAATCAAAATAAAACTATTCAAAATAAGTAATATAAAAAATAATAAAACAGCTTGAAATAAATACCACATGAAAATTTGGAATAAATAAATAAAATACAAATTTGCAAAAGTGTGAAAATAAAATAAATCTCTATACAGAAATAATAAATAAATGAATAAAATAAAAAGAATAATTAATAATTAAAAAATTAAATGGATAAATAAAAAGGTTGAAAAAACGAAGATGAATGAAGAATAAAATAAGAACAAACCATAGAAAATAAGAACGCAAGAGGGAGAGAAATTTGAGTGAATGCTCTCAAGAATTCTTATTGCTTCACCAAAACTCAAGTGTGTTTTATAATGAAGGAAGAGGCCTCTATTTATAGTTGAGCCTCCCCAAATTCAACGGTACAGATCAATTACATCAACGACAAGATTAAAAGGTATCTACAAATTAAATCTCTAAGATTACAAAATCATATCTTCTAAAATTGCATATCATATCTAATATTGCATATAATATCTTCTAAGATTGCATACCATTTCTTCTAGGATTGCATATCATATCTAAGATTGCATATCATATCTAAGATTGTGTTCCTATATACGTCAAGCTTGTAGATAGACATTCAATCTTTTCAAGTAATGGGTCATTCCGATCGGGCCAAATGATATATTTTGGACTGGACTTGGACTTTGTTTTATTATTTTGGGTTTATTATTTTTTGTATGGGCCCAGGTTAAATTGGCCTATTAAAATTAGTAAAGGTAAAATTACATTTTGCCCCCTAAAAAATGATAAAATAATTGATTTAATCATTTAAAAATTATAAAAATAAAGGCTATTAAAATAGTAAAATTGCATTTTTACTATCGTAAAAATTATAATTTAATTTCGACCCCCTAAAAAAATTTCTGATTTCGCCCCTGATTTTTATACGTTCTGATTAATTTAGGATTCTAATTATTGAAAATTCAGGCCATTCCAAATTATTTATTCTGATAATTTTAAGTCATGATAATTTCAAATCCAAGTGAATTTAAATTATTAACTTTTTCATAATCAAATTGAATGGAATTTCAAATTTCCTCTCTTCTCACTCTAACCAGTGAATTAAAAAAGGAAAAAATCAAGGCAGCCATGTTTAATGAAGTGGCAAAAGATTCAACCAAAATATAATAGTGAGAAAGAAGATTGTAAGAAGCCCACTCAACATGTTCTTATTTAATATTATGGCCATATATATCCCTAGTGGGAGACAATTTTGGCTAAACCCTAAAACTTGTGCATATGCATTATATTTAAACCATATTATCAACTATATTTAAAACCTTTCTACTTTAAATCAAGCCAAAGCAAAACTCATGTGACCCCATAAAGCAAGGAATCTCAAAGATTTTGCACCCAACATGAATCTTCAAGATAAACATACATTATTATTATATATGTATCAGCATGGCATGGACTATTTTATTATATAGTTTTTTGATGTAGAGAGAGAAACACAGGCTTGCAGTTATCATGCAAAGTGCAAACCCATTTCAATAGTATATTAATATATACTGATAAGGGATGGTCAAATAATGGAGTATTGGGTAATCAATAAACAAAACTCATGGGATATATCTCTTTTTTATTGTTTTGTAAAGTTATGTGTTGATCAATGATGAGTGCAAGATAAGAATAATGAGGCAAGTGCAGTTAACCAAGCTAAGATGGTTGGTTGTTGGTAATGTTGTGTGCTTTGACAGAATATATCTGTATGAATTATTAGATGGGTTTGCAAGTTTTTAAACATATAATTAATAATATCACATCCATCACCAAAAACCAGACCAAAAAGAGAGAAGACTATGGCATTTCTCTTCCAATCTGGAACCCACATTTTATAATATAATGTATATAGTCATGTCCACTAAAATGACTTAGTGGGCATTCATGAGGTAACTGATTTGCTACCTCCTCCTTTTTACTCATTATTTCACTTTCTCCCACCAAACTTTTCTAAAAAGTTGTTGCCCTCTCTCTTTTTTGTGTGTATGTGGAGATCATTCTTCCTTTTCTTTTCGTTTTTACTAAATTGATTTCATAAAACTATTAATGTAGATATTTTGTTGAAAAAGGGTGCTCCAATTTATCACATGGTTTTTTAATTTTGCCAAAAGTAAAAAAAAAAAAAAAAAAGTGTTATTCACAAAAATTTAAAACAAACAAAAATTACAAATCCAATGATTGAAAATCTGGTTAATAGTAGTATTAAAATATAAATTCGTTGAACCCCATGTTATGGTTTAATGGTCAAGGGTATTCACCACCTCAAGTGTGGTATAGGTTTAAGTCGTACTAATTGTGTTGGTTGTTCGAGCTTTATCCTATTATTGTAATTCACCAAAAAAAATTTTACAAATTCGTTACCATTATATCTATATTCATTATTAAATAAATTTTAATCCACACTATAAATATGACAAAATTTAATTGTATTTATGGTATAATAACTTTTGATACATCGATAATCTTTATTGTGAATTTGGACATATTTATTTATATGGATTCTTGTATTTGTATTATTATATCTAAAATGATAAAATATTTATTAATAAAAAAATATGAAAGAAGTGAACAATCTCATTATAGGTTTTGGTCTCTTTTTTATATAATGCTTAAAGCTACTTATAGTCCCTCCTCAACCCATAAATAGGAGAATAATACACTTCAGTGCACTTAAACTCACGTCCTCCTATATTGGCAACAATGTCCATGCAATTAAGCTAAGACTCAATCGACCATATGCTTATAGGTTCACTTATAGTTTTTCTGAACAATCTTTACCACTTCATTTATAATTTTTTTTTTGAACAATCTTATTATAAGTTCTAATCATATATTTTGTTTTTGACATAATGTCTAGAACTACCCATAACCCCTCCCCAACCTATAAATAAAATGATAATATGTTTCATCACACTTGAACTAATATTTTCTTGCATTAGCAACATCACCTAAGTTTTAAAAAAGAAAGGTAATTGTTGCAAGTGTTCCAATATGTATATATAAGTCCTTCTCAAGAGTTTGACTCCTTTTGACTCATTTTATGGCAATTATCAAGAGAGAAAAAAGGGGGGTTATTTTTAGGCTTTTTAGGCCCTAAAATTAAAGGACTTTTAACTTTTAAGGCCTTAAAAGAAGAACACTTTATAAAAATACAAAACCATAAAAAGAAAGATTTATTAGATTAATAATTAGGATTAAACCAAAAAAAGATGAAAAGTTGAAAAATATGACAGCCTTATACTTCGGCAAGAGAGTTTTATTTTTATTTTGGAAAACTTTATTTTTGGGTTCACAAAGCATGCTTTGGCGTGTTCCATACTTCCTGCCATTGTGGTCCCCTTCACCACAAACCAAACCAAACTACAATGGAATCATTAATAATGATTTTTTAAAAATAAAATGTTTATTTTTAAATAAAAATTGATATTTTTAGCTTTTTTTGTCATGCATGTTTCATTAACATCAATGCTCAATAATGAGTTAATTCCACTACACATCCTTAAATTATGAACCTTATTTTAAATACATCTCTAAACTATTGGTATTATATCAATCAAGTTATTTTCTTTTTGAAGCTGTTACTTTAACTATTAAATGACATAATTTAAAATAAAAATTAAAAAAAAGTAAAATGTTGCTATATAATTTTTAAATTAAAAACTAAAAGTAAAAAAAAAGAAGAATAAGAAGAGTGAACCATAGGAAAAGTTTTGAAAACTTCGAAATTGAGATTTTCACAACATCCACTTTTACAATATTTATTTTAAATTATGTCACATAAGATCTAACATCTCATTTAAATGTTAAATTTACTATTTTAGTAACAGAAGAACCTTATTAATATAACATCAATAGTTTGAGAATGTAATTAAAATGTCTTAAATTTCAAGGGCCAATTTAAAATGAAGGCATAGTTTAGGGATATTTGGTCCAATGAATTGTTAAACCAAAATCTTTTATATATCTCTACTTAGCAGAAAAACGGCGTCGTTTACGAGTTTTATATTATTTTGGCATCATAAATCTCGAGATTTATGATCAGATATGAAGAATTGATTTTGTACTGTGATTAAATTCATTCATTATTTATGTGTTATATATATATGTACTAATTTATAAATGTAATAAAAAATAAATTATTTCTGATTAAAATCTGAAATATTAATAGGAAAGATATTAATTGTCTTATAAATTACTATTTTTTGAATAATTTCATCATAAATTTTGATCATATGAATTATAACCCCTCTTCAATCCAACTTATAAATAAGAGGATAATGCGTTTCAGCGCATTCGAACTTACGTTCTACTGTATTGACAACAATACCTATATTAATCGAACTAAAACTAAAATTTTGGACAAAATATCACATAAATAAAATTAAGGCATAATAGTATCTAACTTTTATTTATTTTTTTCACTTTAATCCTAAATTTTTTTGAACTACTTTACTTTAATATTAGAGTTGTCCATGAGTCGGGTCCTAATTGTAACACCCCCTACCTGTATTCGTTATCAGAATAAGGTACGAGGCATTACCAGAGTTTACAAATTTTTTTTTTTTTAACCGAAACCATTCTAATTCAACATATTTTCAAAATAAAATTCATGCATATTTATAAAATAACTTCAACACATAAGCCATATCAGTGGCTAACCTTATATTCATTTCATATTAACATTTATTTTATTAGCTTATACATGCCATTCATTTCCAAACTAAAATTTCTTTAAATACGAAAATATGGGGTTGATAGTGTGATGAGTCTCCCACCGATTCGACCTCCGAGCTCTTAACACTACAAAACAAGGAAGGGAAACAGAGTAAGCACTTTGTGCTTAGTAAGCCCATGTAACAAGAATTATACTTACCTAATATTTTCAATACAATGTAATAAGCATTCATATATCCATTCAATGCATTAATACCCTAACATGCACAAGCTCAACATTCAAGTTAGTTCATTAATTTCCATATATCAATAATATACACACCATGATTGATGAGCTCATCAATACTATGATTTTTATTTCCTTGTTATTTTTCCATATTTATCCCGTTGAATTACTCGAAATTTCGATGGATTTTCAGAGGTACACTTTTGTGTACAAACCGGTCCGTCAATTCATATTCATGTGCGCACATTTTCATTTCAGAGAGCACACTCTCCGCGAACCTCATCTTTACAAAGAGGATTACCATCCAGGCTAAATCCCTCAGAATATAAACTCATAGAGTATTGTCGGGATTACCAGTCAAAGCTAAATCGCAACGACAATTACTCTAATGAGCTTGGATCCGAATTACACCAAAGCTAAATTGAGACCTAATTCGGATTACCCGTCCGGGCTAAATCCATTTTCCACATATTCTTCGGGAGGGCTATATCAGGATAGGATCACCCGTCCGGGCTAGATCCTTTTTTACCGTCAATTCCTTTTCAGAGATCCATCGAATTTTCCTTTCATTCAACCGGGATTTTTTCCTTTTTATCAAATATACCAATGTTTCATCAAATTTCATACAATGGACATTCAAATTATATTCACATCAATAACATACATTTCAAACATTTAAGAATATAATTCAAGTTACATGAACTTACCTCGATACTAGTTCGTTTATAAAATCTACTAATCCGGGACTTTTTCCTTTCCTCGATCTAGCTTTGTATTTGAGTTTTCTGGATCTAAATAAATAAAGTCAATCATCAATTCAATACATTTCATGTTCACATGTAGCATTTTCTATAATTCTATTATTATTTTTAGCTTATTCAAAGCTGTCTACTTGAGCCACAGTCACTAAATTATTTATTTCTCGAGCTACAGAGCTCAAAATGAAGAACCGTTAATTTTACCTGAAACTAGACTCACATATCTTCTTCCCATAAAATTTTCAGAATTTTTGGTATGTCCAATCAATACCAGATTATTCTTAAAGTTTCCCCTGTTTTACTGTTTGACTGTTCTGACCTCTCTTCATTACGAATCAAATTACTCTTCATACAGAATTCATATGAACTTCTTATTTATTTAATTTGAAAATAGACTCATTCAGGATTCTAAAAATATAAAGTTAAGCCCCTAATTATTTTTCTCCAATTTTTTATGATTTTTCAAAGTCAGAACAGGGGATCCCGAAATCCCTCTGAACCAGTCTTACAAAAATATAAATATCTCAAATTACAGAATTCCTTTGCTTTCCATATTTCTTTCATATGAAAATAGACTCAATAAGCTTTAATTTCATATCTCATTCAACTTCTAACTCCACTTCTACGAATTTTAGTGATTTTTCAAACTTACTCTACTGCTGCTGTCCAAAACAGTTTTGTTATAGCTTATTTTTTTACAATTAAATCCTTTACCCAATTCTAACTTCAAATTCTTTCAATTAAACCACTAATTCATCATTTTATTCATCATATGCTATATTCAAAAACTCTGAAACTTCAAAAATTTCAACTTAAATTCATCAAAACTTTGTTCTAAAACTTATAAAGCATCAAAATTAAAAGAAAAGGACTAAATTAGCTTACCAAATTAAACTCAAAGCTTCAAACTTTTAATTTTCCCTTTTCTTCTTTCTTTTCTCTTTTTATTTCTTCTTTCACGTTTGCTCTCTGTTTCTTTTCTGTTTCTATCTCTTTTGTTTCTTTTCTCTTTTCTTTATATATATATATTTATAATAATATAATAATATTATAATATAATAATATAATAATAAACTAAAAATCTCAGATTTTTCTTCAATTCACCGCCTCAATCTAGACAAAATGGCTTAATTGCCATTTTGGTCCTTTATACTTTCTTTTAATCTATAATTAAACTTTTACTTTCATTTCAATTTAGTCCTTTTCATTTAATTACCTACCCAAACGTTAAAATTTTCTAACGAAAGTTTAATACCACATTACTAACATTTTATAAATATTTATAAAAATATTTCCTATCATATAAAGACTCATGCAAACATATTGAAATAAATTTCTATTTAAATCGGATTTATGGTTGCGAAACCATTATTTCGATAATCTCGAATTTAGGCCATTACAACTCTCTCCCCTTTTAAGGATTTTCGTCCTCGAAAATCTTACCGATAAAAGAGGTTTGGATATTGTTTCCTTATTGCCTCCTCCGGTTCCCATGTCGCTTCCTCGATCCGTGTTTTTGCCACAATACCTTCACCAAATTTATTTTTTTATTTCTAAGCTCCTTTGTTTCCCGTGCCAATATCTTGACCGGTTCTTCATCAGTAACTCATATCCGGTTGAATCTCCATACGTCGGAGAAATAACATGTGAAGGATCGACCGATATCGTCAGTAGCATAGACACATGAAAAACATTATGGATTCTATCAAGTTCGTGGTAATGCCAACCGATAAGCGATCGGTCCAATTCTTTCTATGATCTCATATGGCCCGATAAATCTTGGACTCAATTTACCCTTTTGACCGAACCGGAGAACTTTCTTCCAAGGAGACACTTTCAAGAATACCTTGTCACCGACCCAAATTCAATCTCTTTTCGTTTAAGATCGGCATATGATTTTTGGCGATCGGAAGTCGCTTTTAAACTATCCCGAATAACCTTTACTTTTTTTCTTCTGTTTCCGGATTAAATCAACCCCATGTATCTTCTTTTCATCTTTGAGCTCTGTCCAATACAATGGTGTTCTACATTTTCTACCATACAAAGCTTCATATGGAGCCATTTTAATATCTGGATGATAATCGTTATTGTAAGCAAATTCAATCAAAGGTAGATACCTCTCCCAATTACCTTCAAACTCTAGTATACAACATCGAAGCATATCTTCCAATACTTGAATTACACGCTCAGATTGGCCATCCGTTCGAGGATGAAAATGCGATCTTGAAATACAACCGAGTACCCAAAGCTTCTTGCAATTTATCCAGTAAACGAGACGTAAATCGAGGATCTCTATCCGTTATAATGGAGATAGGCACTCCATGTAGCCCGACAATCTCGGATATGTACAATTCAAAGCCGGTTTATCTAAAGAATAATCCATACGCACGGAATAAAGTGTACCGACTTTGTCAATCGGTCAACAATCACCCAAATAGCATCTTTTTCCTCGGAGACAACGGTAACCCCGATACAAAATCCATAGTGATTCTTTCCCATTTCCATTCCGGTATAGTAATTGGTCAAGTAACCCCGAGAAGGTACGATGTTCTGCTTTAACTGTTGACATATCAAACATCTTGATACAAACTCGTAAATATCACGTTTCATACCGCCACCGAGACATCTTTTTCAAATCATTATACATTTTATTACTTCCGGATGTACTGCAGACATAGTAGTGCTGTTGTGAGCCTCGTGTAAAATCTTACGTATGAGCTCAATTCTTGGGTACACATACCCTACCTCGAATAATAAACAATCATCAACCCCAATTTGAAATTCAGAATCAGGATTTGACTCACATTGTGCCCGTTTAACCTGTAACTTCTCATCATTCTTCTGAGCTTCACATATTTTGTCAAAAATGTTGGTTTAGCTCTTAATTCAGCTAAGATTGAACCATCATCAACCAAAAACAATTGAGCATTCATAGATCGTAAAGCGTCTGAGAGATTTTCGACTCAAAGCATCGACCACAATATTAGCCTTACGGATGGTAATCAATAATCAAATCATAGTCCTTTATCGGTTCAAGCCACCATATTTGTCTCAAATTCAAATCTTTTCGTGTCATCAAATATTTCAAGCTTTTATGATCGTATAAATATGACATTTCTCACCGTACAAGTAATGCCGCCATATCTTCAATGCAAAAACAATAGCAGCTAACTCAAGATCATGTACCGGATAATTTCTTTCATGTGGTTTAAGTTGTCTTGAAGCATAGGCTATTACTTTACCTTCTTGCATCAAGACACAACCTAAACCATTTAATGAGGCATCACTGTAAATAACAAATTCCTTACTCGGTGCTCAATTTGCACTAATACTGGTGCTTTCGTTAATAGATTTTTAATCGGTTGAAACTCTGTGACATTCATCACCCACTCGAACTTTACATCTTTCTCGCAATAATCGAGTCATCTGGAGAAGCTATCATAGAGAATCCTTGTACAAATCTCCGATAATAACCAGCTAAACCCAAGAAACTTCTAACTTCAAATACAGTCTTCGGTGGACTCCAATTGACAATAGCTGAGACTTTACTTGGATCTACCCTGATACCTTCAGCGGATACAATATGTCCAAGAAAACCCACTTCTCGAAGCCAAAATTCACATTTACTGAATTTAGCATATAACTGTTTCTCTCGTAGAATTTGCAACACAATTCTCAAATGTTCTGTATGTTCTTCTTCATCTCGAGAATAAACCAAAATATCATCAACGAATACTACCACAAATCTGTCTAAGTACGGTCTGAATATTCGATTCATCAGATCCATAAATACTGCAGGTGCATTAGTCAACCCAAATGGCATAACCAGAAACTCATAATGCTCGTACCTGGTTCTGAAAGCTATCTTTGGCACATCTGACTCCTTTACTCGTAACTGATAATAGCCCGATCGGAGATCAATCTTTGAAAATACAGTAGCACCTTTCAGCTGATCAAATAAATCATCAATCCGGGGCAACGGATACTTATTCTTTATAGTTACCTTATTGAGCTGTCGATAGTCAATACACAATCTCAAAGACCCATCTTTCTTTTTCACAAACAGTAACCTGAGCACCCCAAGGTGAATGACTCGGTCGGACAAAACCTCTATCAACAAGTTCCAGAATCGTGTGTCTTTAATTTCTTTAATTTGTAAGAGCCATTGATGCGGAGCTATGAAAATCGGAGTAGTTCCGGAATCAAATCTATAGAAAATTCCACTTCTCTTTTCGGTGGCAACCACGGTAACTCTTCCGAAACACATCGGAAAATTCACATACCATCTGCATCGCTTGAATCTTTAACTCGATACCTTAGTATCTAATACATAAGCAAGAAAAGCATCATACCCTTTTTGACATACCTCACGAAAGCGTAATAAGCGAAATCACATCGATAATCCCTCCATCGATCGGATTTAACCCAAGTAATTCACCATTCTCGCACTTCAACACAATATATTTCATTTACGATTTACTCATCGCATCATGCCGAGTTAACCAATCCATGCCCAATATCACATCAAACTCATCAAATGGCGGTAACATCAAATCACCAGAAACAATAACCTCTTACCATCGGTGGACAATTTTTACAAATTTTATCCACCAAAATAGATTGGCCAAAGGGTTCGAGACTTTAATAAACAAATTCGAAGAGGTTCAACAGATAAATCTTTTACGCATGCAAGTTTTACACATATATATGAATGCGTAGAACCGGATGAATCAATGCAGTAATATCGATTTCAAGTAAAGAAAATGTACCGATAATAACATCGGGTCTTTGAGGCATCTTCTGCCGCACGCATGACATATGTCCTAGGAGGCGCTCGTGTCTCGTGCCTACTTGCAGTATCTTTTGTAGCTCCTCGGCTACCACCGACATTACCGGATGGTCGAGATGGTCTACCCTCAAAGATGGATTGCTTGGCTTCGATATATATTGACTTCTTTTTCACTTCTTTCGGACAATCTCTCGAGGAAATGGTCAAAAGAACCACATCGGTAACAAGCCCCGCTCTTAAATCGACATTCACCAAAATGAGCTTTATTACAACATCGGCATCTCGGCAGGGTACCAACACCGCCAACATCGGTCATCGATGGAGTGGAAGGTCTTGAATTAGTCTTGTTGTGAACTTCGCACTCTATCCGAATACCCAGTGGTTGAGGTAGAACGATCCGGTACTTCTTCAATTTCTTTGGAGCAGTAAAACCGAGATTTTTCCATTGGTCTTTTACTAAAAATTCGAGCTTCCCTCTCACTGTTTCTTTTATTTGCTCCATTCTTCTCGCTTTATAAGCTCGTTCGCTAGTGTAGCAAACTCTCGAATTTCAAGAATTCCAACAAGTAGCTTAATTTCTTCATTCAACCCTTCTTGAATCGTTTGCACATTTCAGACTTCCGACTGCACCCATTCTCGAGCATATTTACTCAACCGAACAAATTCTCTTTCATACTCGAATCTCGATCTATTGCCTGCTTTCACTCAAGAAATTCTTTTCTTTTTCGATCAAGGAAATCTCTGGTGATATATTTCTTTTTGAACTCTGGATGCGGAAGAATTCCCATGTAATTTCTTCTTTCGGAACAACTCAAGCTTTAGTATTCCACCAATGATAAGTTGTGTCTTTTAGCGAGTGAAACAAAGACATTTCAAACATTCTTACGGCGTGCAAGATAATTCCTCCAAAACCCGAGTAGTATTTTCTAACCAAAATTCAGCTCTTTCGGGATCATCATCAAGCTATTTGCTCAAAATTCTTACCCCATATTTTCGGATTTTATCGTAGGAGCTTTTCCTTTTCGACAGATTCGATTGCACTGCACTGTGGAATCTCGGGAACCAGGTGGAGGAAATGGAGGGGAGCTTGAGTTTCTTTGCATTGTAGGGTTAGTTCTTATATATTGGGTAAACCATTCATTCATCATTTGAAAGAAGGCTATTTTTGCCTCTCCCCTTGACCTCTATACAGGGCCTTCATCTGCTAGTTTCTTTCTCTTTGTATTGAAGCCGGAGCATGACTCCCGACTTCCTCAGATTGAGCTCGGTCGGATGACATTACTATAAGAAAACACAATTTAAATGGTTAGGAGATATCACACTATCAAAAATAATTTAAATGGCATGTATAGCTAATCCAGATTCGCTATATATCGGTCCTAGAACAAGCTAAACCGTAGCTCACGATACCAACAAATGTAACACCCCTACCGTATTCGTTATCGAATAAGGTACGAGGCATTACGAGTTTACAAATTTTTTTTTTTTTTTTTAACCGAAACCATTCTAATTCAACATATTTTCAAAATAAAATTCATGCATATTTATAAAATAACTTCAACACATAAGCCATATCGTTGGCTAACCTTATATTCATTTCATATTAACATTTATTTTATTAGCTTATACATGCCATTCATTTCCAAACTAAAATTTCTTTAAATAAGAAAATCTGGGGTTGATAGTGTGATGAGTCTCCCACCGATTCGACCTCCGAGCTCTTAACACTACAAAACAAGGGAAAGGAAAAGCAGAGTAAGCACTTTGTGCTTAGTAAGCCCATGTAACAAGAATTATACTTACCTAATATTTTCAATACAATGTAATAAGCATTCATATATCCATTCAATGCATTAATACCCTAACATGCACAAGCTCAACATTCAAGTTAGTTCATTAATTTCCATATATCAATAATATACACACCATGATTGATGAGCTCATCAATACTATGATTTTCATTTCCTTGTTATTTTTCCATATTTATCCCGTTGAATTACTCGAAATTTCGATGGATTTTCAGAGGTACACTTTTGTGTACAAACCCGGGTCCGTCAATTCATATTCATGTGCGCACATTTTCATTTCAGAGAGCACACTCCCGCGAACCTCATCTTTACAAATAGGATTACGGTCAAAGCTAAATCCTCAGTAATATAAACTCATAGAGTATTGTCGGGATTACCAGTCCAAAGCTAAATCCCCGCAACGACAATTACTCTAATGAGCTTGGATCGAATTACCACCCAGCTAAATTCAGACCCTAATTCGGATTACCCGTCCGGGCTAAATCCATTTTCCACATATTCTTCGGGAGGGCTATATCAGGATAGGATCACCCGTCCGGGCTAGATCCTTTTTTACCGTCAATTCCTTTTCAGAGATCCATCGAATTTTCCTTTCATTCAACCGGGATTTTTTTCCCTTTTTATCAAATATACCAATGTTTCATCAAATTTCATACAATGGACATTCAAATTATATTCACATCAATAACATACATTTCAAACATTTAAGAATATAATTCAAGTTACATGAACTTACCTCGATACTAGTTCGTTTATAAAATCTACTAATCCGGGACTTTTTCCTTTCCTCGATCTAGCTTTGTATTTGAGTTTTCTGGATCTAAATAAATAAAGTCAATCATCAATTCAATACATTTCATGTTCACATGTAGCATTTTCTATAATTCTATTATTATTTTTAGCTTATTCAAAGCTGTCTACTTGAGCCACAGTCACTAAATTATTTATTTCTCGAGCTACAGAGCTCCAAATGAAGAACCGTTAATTTTACCTGAAACTAGACTCACATATCTTCTTCCCATAAAATTTTCAGAATTTTTGGTATGTCCAATCAATACCAGATTATTCTTAAAGTTTCCCCTGTTTTACTGTTTGACTGTTCTGACCTCTCTTCATTACGAATCAAATTACTCTTCATACAGAATTCATATGAACTTCTTATTTATTTAATTTGAAAATAGACTCATTCAGGATTCTAAAAATATAAAGTTAAGCCCCTAATTATTTTTCTCCAATTTTTTATGATTTTTCAAAGTCAGAACAGGGGATCCTGAAATCCTCTGAACCAGTCTTACAAAAATATAAATATCTCAAATTACAGAATTCCTTTGCTTTCCATATTTCTTTCATATGAAAATAGACTCAATAAGCTTTAATTTCATATCTCATTCAACTTCTAATTCCACTTCTACGAATTTTAGTGATTTTTCAAACTTACTCTACTGCTGCTGTCCAAAACAGTTTTGTTATAGCTTATTTTTTACAATTAAATCCTTTACCCAATTCTAACTTCAAATTCTTTCAATTAAACCACTAATTCATCATTTTATTCATCATATGCTATATTCAAAAACTCTGAAACTTCAAAAATTTCAACTTAAATTCATCAAAACTTTGTTCTAAAACTTATAAAGCATCAAAATTAAAAGAAAAGGACTAAATTAGCTTACCAAATTAAACTCCAAGCTTCAAACTTTTAATTTTCCTTTTCTTCTTTCTTTTCTCTTTTTATTTCTTCTTTCACGTTTGCTCTCTGTTTCTTTTCTGTTTCTATCTCTTTTGTTTCTTTTCTCTTTTTTCTTTATATATATATATATATTTATAATAATATAATAATATAATAATATAATAATAAACTAAAAATCTCAGATTTTTCTTCAATTCACTGCCTCAATCTAGACAAAATGGCTTAATTGCCATTTTGGTCCTTTATACTTTCTTTTAATCTATAATTAAACTTTTACTTTCATTTCAATTTAGTCCTTTTCATTTAATTACCTACCCAAACGTTAAAATTTTCTAACGAAAGTTTAATACCACATTACTAACATTTTATAAATATTTATAAAAATATTTCCTATCATATAAAGACTCATGCAAACATATTGAAATAAATTTCTATTTAAATCGGATTTATGGTTGCGAAACCATTATTCTGATAATCTCGAATTTAGGCCATTACACTAATAAAATTTTAGACCCGATTGATAGGTCCGGGTCCAAAAAATGAGCCTAAATTTTTACTCATGCCCAGCTTAGATAAAAATGTTAATTTTATTTTTTACTTTTTATTTTTTATATAATTTTTTTAAATAATATAATACACCAAACATACTAAAAATATTAAAATAGTAGTAAAATAATAGCGAAATACTAGCAAAACAATGGTAAAATGTGGAAAAACAACATCAAAATAGCAGATGATTTTTTTATTGCAAATTCGAGCCGAGCTCTAACAAAAAAAAAAACCTTACCCGAGACGTTATCTATTTCTAAATGGGTCTTATTTTTTGTCCAAACCCATTTTTCGAATAAGCCTTCTAACCAGACCGAATGGTCCAACTGATGAATAACTCTATTTAACATTTAAATTTTAAATTTTAGTCTTTTTCTAGATGAAAAAGTTGTCTAAACTACAAAAATTTTAACACCACAAATGTAACATCTCGCATAGAAATTCATTGTGTAACTAAAATTTCAAATATATATTATTAAAGAATTCAATAATTTTAAAAATATATATAAAAATATAAACTAGTAATGAAGTACACGGAGAATATCATATCACATATTAATATCAATAAAATTTTAAAGATTAAATGCCAAAAGCGGTAAAAAATTAATCAAGATCAAAATGATAAAATAAGTAAACATAAAGAACTAAATTTATAATTATACCAATTTTTAAAAATAAAATAAAATAAAAAATTGAGGAATGCTTTTTAATTTCTTCGAAAATAAAAACCCAATTAGCCCTTAAAATGCAAATTTTGGTAGCAAAAGTCGTTGAAAATGAATTTCAGTAAAACGTGTGAATCCCGATTTTCACAGTCAATTTCCAGATTCCATATTCTCTTTTCTTCACACACTTTCTCCTAAAAACGCAGAGATTAAGACCCAGTATACAGATTACAGTCTGTTTTTAAATATTAAAGGCAGTATTTTTTTTTTCTCTTTTGAACAATCACTTGCTCTTTCTGTCTCTCTAAATCCACCCCTTAATTACAATCTAAAACTTCTCCCTCTCTTTCTGCCATTTTGTCTCAAATTTCTTTCATTCTAGTTTAGTTTCTGGATTTAATCTTAAGCCACGAAATATAGTTTCTGATATTGCAAAAAAAAAAAAAAATCTTAAAAAAAAATGACGGTAGAGCAGATAGTCAATGAAGGCAAGGATCAGTTTCCAATTGGCATGCGAGTTTTGGCCGTTGACGATGACCCGACTTGCCTTTTACTGCTCGGAACTCTTCTTCGTCGATGCCAGTACCATGGTTCGTCTTTTTGCCTTAAATCTCTATTTATAGAAATGGGTTGTTCATTTTTATTGTTTTGCAGTTGCGTCGGTATTAGTGGGTTTCCAGTGAAATCTTCGTGAGCTTCATTCATCACATTTGCATTGTAAAAATCTAAAGGAAGTTCTCATTTTTCCGGTTTCTCTTCGATTCTACGGATAGTTCTTAGATTCGGGGTTTTTCTTTTTTCATGATTTGGTGATTTCGTGCTCCAAAAAGATCATGTCTTTGCATATATTTTATTCCCCATTTTGGATTCTTTGCTTTCCAACAATCCTAGTTCATTGTTTTTAATTTTGCTACACTGATTCAGTGTAATATGCATTTTTGGATTTTGAATCTTTAAAAACATTAATAAAAGTGGTTCATTTATTGTGAATGTGTGTATTTTGCAGTTACCACAACAAGCCAAGCTAAAACAGCATTGAAGATGTTAAGAGAAAACAAGAACAAGTTTGACTTGGTTATCAGCGATGTTCACATGCCCGACATGGATGGTTTTAAGTTACTTGAGCATGTGGGGCTTGAGATGGACCTGCCTGTCATAAGTAAGCTAGTAATAATGCTCTGCTTTTTTGGCTTCTTTTAATTACTTTTGACATTTTTATCAACATTTTAGTCTAACTGCCATGCATAAATTCTAGACTTTGAAAGGGATTTTAATGCAACTTCTATCATTTCGGTTATCCCATGCAAAAATGGACAAAAAATTTCAGGGCATTTGGATTCCGGGTCAGATATTTTAACTAATGATATGATTAAATGCCTTCAGTGTTGTCTGCAAATGGTGATACGAAGCTTGTGATGAAAGGGATTTCTCATGGTGCTTGTGATTATTTGCTGAAACCTGTTCGGATCGAGGAGCTGCAAAATATATGGCAACATGTAGTGAGGAGAAAGAAAAAAGACCGGTGTAATTCCGGCAGCAAAGACAAGCCTCATCTAGACAGTGGTGAGGCTGCGGGGATAGGGAATGTTGATAACAATGGGAAGTTAAACAAAAAGCGGAAAGACCAGAATGAAGACGAGGACGACGAGCGTGACGAGAATGGCCATGATAACGAGGACCCAGCAGCCCAAAAGAAACCTCGTGTTGTTTGGTCAGTGGAGTTGCATCGCAAATTTGTTGCGGCGGTTAATCAGTTGGGCATTGACAGTATGTTCTTAACTTCTCAGCTTTTGGCTACATTGTGGCATTAATATTATTACTATTGTTCTTTGACTCCCATGTCTATCCCTCACTTTCAATGTGTAATATTATCAATTTACCTGTCGAATATCGATTTCTACTTGTAACATTTATTATCGATGTTTCACCGCTCTGTTCAGTTCTAGTTGCAGTGAATCTGCTTGTCAATGAAGCTTTCGGTTTTAACTTTTTCAAGTTGTTGCAATGCAGAGGCTGTACCTAAAAAGATCCTAGAATTGATGAATGTTGAAAAGCTTACCAGAGAAAATGTCGCCAGCCATCTGCAGGTAATAACCCAGACCTTTTCTGCTATAGTTACTATGATCCGAAACTTGTCAGGAAGCTAACTTTCATTTTTTTCGGTTACAGAAATTTAGGCTTTACCTGAAAAGAATCAGCTGTGTGGCAAACCAGCAAGCAAACATGGCGGCAGCTTTAGGCACTGCAGATTCTGCCTATTTACGGATGGGGTCTCTGAATGGACTTGGAAATTTCCATACCTTGACTGGATCTGATCAGCTTCACAATGCTGCCTTTAGATCTTTCCCACCTAGTGGGGTGCTTGGAAGATTGAACACACCTGCTGGGTTAGGCATACGTGGCCTTCCATCTCCAGGAGCTATTCAATTAGGCCACGTGCAAAATTCGGGTAATCCCACTAATGATCTTAGCAAGTTGCAATCTTTCGTTCCTGGAAACCATAATACCAACATTCTACAAGGTATGCCAATGTCACTAGAACTTGATCGACTACAACATAACAAGAGTGTTGGCCACATAGGAGAGCTGCCAACTACCGATAGTACGACTGTTTTCCCTCGTTCTGGTAGTTTAGTAGATGCAAGAATAACTGGATTTTCCAACAATCCACTTCTTGGTGTTACAAGCAACTCCTTGATGTTAGAAGGAAGCTGTCAGCAAGCCACTTCACGTACTAGTGTTTCTGCAATAGGCTTCCAAAATGGGAATGCTTTATCCGACTTTACTTCCATAGCTCCTGCTTCCAACCAATTGCAGGATTCAAAAGCAGACTCACAAGGCCAAGCATCCCCGATCAACTGTAACGCAGGGCAAATAATCAGAAGTGCTCCTCAAGAATGGAATGCCCCTAGAAAAGATGCCCCTTACCAATCACATGCTTCGATAAACTCTTCTATCCCTATTAACGGTGCCATGATTCAGTTGGGACAGTACTTGGACCGAAATAACTCGATTTTCCACAGAACAACAGACTTGGATTCAGTTGGACCATTGAATTTTGTTGATCCCTTATCTGTCAAGCACAGTGAAGGCGACAACTCCATTATGGAGCCATCAGTTATCGAAAAGGAAGGGTATCTTATGTTCCACCCAAGGCCACATGGAAGTCATGTTCCTGATAACATCGGCTCCTTGGAAGATCTGGCAAGTGCAATGATGAAACGGGTAAGGCTAGTTATTTCTTCTTTAGTCAATATTTAGATTATATTTCTCAGTTTCAGCCATCGAATTAACTCACAAATGGCAGACTTCGTAGAAGTTATCATCTTTCATATGAAACAATGCTAGAAAGGACATGCCGAAACATGCTCCACCAAATTTAGTGGAATGCCATTAGGGCTGAGTAGCATTAGTAGCCTAGAGTGTCCGAATTTTTCGCCAAGTGTCTGACTAGCATGCTAGAACAGGACAGTGTTATTTGCTGGTCTTATTAGGTTCCGACCAATTTGTCCGTTTTGTTGCAGGAAGACGATTTCGGATGCAAGGGTTATTCTCTAAGGACTTCCATATGAAGATTAGAATGTAGCCTCTGTACTAACAGCAAAAGAAGGATCTGCTTTACAAAGCATTGCTCCTCTTTGGTAGTTTTGCCTCGTGAACTGAAAACAAAATCTCTCTATGATAATCTTTATTTTATGCCATGATTTTGTTGTCAAATCCTTGCACTTTTTATTCTGTCCTAATAACATCTCTTAAGAGCTCTCAGTGCAACAACTTCTCCTGCTAAGTCCTGTTAAATATTTGTATAATGAATAAAAATATTAGTTTTTTAATTAATGGGTCCAACTACGCATTATAATGTTTGCCTTGTATACTACACTCTTTACTCCATGTTTTATGCGAACCATGTCATTATTAAAAACTAGGTTCTGATTCTTCAGGACCCCATTCTACCTTAAAATATGCTATATTTTCCTGTATTCATCACAAATTTTGCAATGTACAGATGTTAATATTATTATTAAATTTGTTGGTACGATATTTCGAAATAAAAAAAAAAAAAACCGACTTGATAATCTTGTAACAGAAAAAGTGACTTTGCTTGCAATGGATTTGAATTTAAATAATTTTAATAGTTGGATCTAAATTTTAAAATCTAAAAAATAAGATGACTAAATAACTAGAAATAAAAGTATAATGATTAAATTTTAAATTTACGAAGAGTAACTTTGTTTCTTTAAGAAAAGCTTAAAGTACTTGTGTTCAAGTATTCAATTGATATAGCTTTGAATAAAAAGATAAAAGTTTAATATATTATTTTATACTTGAGTTTGACACTTTTTTTTAATATATGATTTTTTTTGCTTTAATGTCGTATTTTTATTTGATAAAAGTTATACATTTGCTTAACTTGTGAGTATTTAATTCGGATTTCAGCATTGGTTTAATAAATTTTTTAATAGAATAATTTTAGTATTAATTATGAATTTGTTAAATACAATATGATGATTGATTTTTTTTTTGTTTAGAATTTTTGTGTAGATTTATTGAAAGTTAATTGCTAATATTATAAATAAATTGTGAATTTTTATCAAATCAACTATAAAATAAAAATTAAACACTAAAAAGTTAATACTATTTACCTTTGCCTACAAAAATGTATAACTTTTTGCCAAATATATTAATCACTTTAGATGAAAAAAATAAGGCAAATTACATCACAAGTCACCCAACCAGCGACTCTTTTCTTTTTTGGTCACACAACTATCAATTTTTATATTTTAATAATTGAGTGACCAAAAAAGAAAAAAGACAATAATTAAATAACATGTGTAATTTACCCAAAAAAATAATAAAAAATTTTAAACTCTGAGTATCAAACTATATATTGAAAAGAGTACCAATATTACACATTTCGAATATTATTATGTATAGTATGAGAACAATAGCACATCCTCCTTATTTAGTAATAATAGTCCTAAAGTAATGATCACCCTTAACCTCCACAAAGGAAGTTGATTTTAATTTAAAGCAGGAAACTGTAGGGACTTATTGCAAATTGGTTAGGAAGTAATGAGAGAAAGCATTCAAGAATTGAGGTGGCAAACCAATCCTCACATCGATGCCTCTCAAATCATTGGGATTCTGCATGAAATATGCGACCTGAGGGATTGGAGAGAGTAATGGAGATACATAAGCTGCTTCTCCATGTAGGAAATCAATGGTGTGGAATGGCATCCTTGTCCAATCAGAGACTAGGGTTAGCTCGTTGATTGGTGGGAGACTGCCCTGAGCAGCTCCTCCATCTAATGCCTTGTTATATGCAATCATGTAGTCGTTGGTAATCGAGTTCTTGGCTTTCTTTATCTTCTCTATGGTAGCTTCATGGCTACTTCCCTCCAGTTGTTCGGCTGTTAAGGCTATGGAAGCTAGTACAAATGCGTTGCCACTGAAACCTTTTGGCAATGGAGGCACCATCTTGTTCCTTACGTCCACTGCGAATTGCAAGCAAACCATTGCTCCTTTCTTTACTCCTAATGCTTTAGTCCTTGCCTGGAGTGTAAATCATTTCAGTTACTCTAAATATGTATATGTATGTATGTCTTCATGTGGAGAGCGCTATGAGCTCAAGTGGTACCCTAGCTC
The DNA here is from genome assembly GCA_025503065.1 of Gossypium bickii. Lineage (NCBI taxonomy): Eukaryota > Viridiplantae > Streptophyta > Magnoliopsida > Malvales > Malvaceae > Gossypium > Gossypium bickii. The sequence goes on from CP106709.1 coordinate 7,317,229, forward strand.
TCTCAAGATCCTTTATGAAGGTCTAGCTTTGTTTTGAGCTCGTTTTTCAAGTATAGAAGACAATACTAAACTTATTCAACTACCCTGATAAAAGCATCATAAGTTTTTGTATTAGGAGCTAAATTGTATTTTACTCTCTTTATTAAAAAAGTGAGCAAATTAATTAGTTTCCGTACATTAGATTAAAAAGCAAACTGGTCTTTTCTGTTAAAAATTTCATTCATTTTTATTGTTAAAAAAACTGGTGTGGCTAATAGAATAACCAAACAATTACATGTGACGTGCCACATGTACCTCATTTTGACATACATAGACCAGCTTTTAACAGTAAAAATAGATGAAATTTCAAACAGTAGGACCTGTTTGCTCTTTCATTTAATGTATAGGGACTACCTTATTCATTTTCTAAGTAGATGGGACAAAACACAATCTAACTCCTAATATAAAAAGTTTCATAGTACTTTGACAGCGGATGTACCCCTCTCTCTTTTTATAAACATATATGATGTTGATATAGACGAGCAACATCAACAATATAATTTTTAATCACTCGAATGCTAGAAATGTTCCTTCAGTTGAAAACTGAGATTAAACATTGTTTTACCTTCCATAAGTGAGCTGCAATGAGTTCAAAGGAAGAACATGAAAAGCTACCCCTGCTTTCACCACCAAAGACCTTGATTTTTAAGCTTTCTATCATTGCACCACTAAGGTGGAATGTTTTGAGAACAAGATTGGAGTTGCCTGTGTTGGAAAAGTTGCTGCCGCCAAACTTCATATCTGGACCAGCGAGAGCTTGTTTTATCAACTGATGTAGATGATCTATGGCTGCTGCACCCCTTGTTGGCGCCGAGCTCCCACTTTCAGGAAATTTTGTGAGCTGCTGCTGACCATGCTGAGTACCCACCAACAATGGCCCCCTCTCATGCACAGGTTTGTAAATCTGCAAAGTATTTCTCTTTTCTTTCAAAATTGCAGAAATTGAAGCCCATGCACGCAGAAAATCATAGGTGGCTGGTCCATCAAACAACGAGTGGCTTGCACCGATACTGATTGAGTAACCTCCACACCCAAACCTCGTGACCTACATCATACAATGAAAGTTGCATATGTCTATTCAATAACACGGTAGAATTCAACCAATTTAGTGCACATCGGATAAAGAACGGAACAACAGCCCGGCTAAAACTGAAAAGAAACGGACAAAACAGGCCCTAGGAAAATTAATGATCTCACCTGAGCAACAATTAAAGGCATCTGCGAGAAGTTCCCTTGAAATACAGGCTTGTAAGCCAATCGCTCAAAGAATTCCTTGTATTGAGAAAGATCACCAAGTTGAATGATCTTCGCAGTGGTGACTGCCTCAGCTAGAACTGCACCACCATTATTGCACCAAAGATTAAGCTTACCATCAGCTTGGTTCAAGCTCAACCTACCTGCAGCTGGATACCATATAGAAAGTGTCTCTTCCAACCCAGATTTCAAGCTGTTGAAGATGGAACCCAGAGACAAGTTCTGGTAAGCAAAACAAGGTTTGTAAAAGAAAACCACGTACATTAACATCGGACACTGCCTGTCCAAATTGGAAAGTTGGAGAATCTGTTGTGGATGATGCAACAAGGGTTTTGGGTGTACGGTAACTGCCTTGGTAACCACAACAGTTGGATAATTCTCATGATCATCATGTTTTTTAGTAGCCATGAATGTTTTTTTTCCCTTTGTCGCTCCCTCTAATTTTGTTGTGAGAAATAGAAGAGAAATGACATGAACATTTATAAAGGCAAAGAGCTTAGGTTTCCAAGTAGCCAACCCTATGTTTCTTTATGGATTATTTATGACTTTATTATAAAGAATGTAGAATATTAATGGTTTGTAATCCTAGCCTTTGATTAATTAATGTTTTGCATGTTGATGTGATGGTACTGTATTTAATATTTGTGTATGAAAATGCCGACTGTATTATCTGGTTTGCACTACCAAGGGATTTACAGTGCCTGTATATGCCCCAAACTCTCACGAGAACATCTAATGATGGGACCCAATCAACCCTTTTTTTGCGAGCCTAGCAAGAATCTAATCATAAAAAAAAAAAATTAGGGTTTCTGGTTTTCATTTTTTATACATTTCCTGCAGTATTCTTTTCAAAGTTAGTAGGCTTTGATTGAACTCTAAAGCAAATAAGAAAAAAAAAGGTTCAATAATAATAAACAATGATCAATACCAATAATTAAGTAAAATTTATAAGCACAGATACACTGAAACGTAATAATATTGAGTTGTTTTGTAGTTATATTATAATCAAGTACTGTATATATAATCATATGTGAATCATTGTACAGAACAAAACCCAGCAGGAATTAACCACATTCAGTGCCTTTGATGGATTATTAAAAGTTCAGTGAGATTCTATTAACTTGTATTATATGTGTATATATAAACAGGTTGGCATGTTGCTGTATGTATGTATATATATAATATATGTATGTACGTATGTAAATATGTATGAATAGTAAAGCGAGAGCAAGCGTGTATAAGAAGAGCAAAGGTGTCTGTTGTTGTCTCCACTTTCCCAGCACTTAGCCTGATTTCCAGGGTTTCTTACATATTCTTCTTCTTTTTTCTTCTCTTTATTTTCCTACTTTTCTCATCCACTTTTTTTTTTTTCTCCTTTACAAATCCTAATTTGTTTGCACAAACAAATATGAAATATCCTTCTTTCGGCAGATCACCTGCAATCTCCCTATCTCTCTTTATATATATATATATATATAGTGTGAACACGAGAGGATACTTGAAAGGACTGTATTCTTTTGTACAGAGTGTATCCCTTCCAGCCTTACATATACAGATATGCTTGCATGCATGTCTACAAAGTAATAAATAGTAGTAAACAGTAGTATTGAATAGTATTTCATTGTGGATGTGCAGTGACATGCATGGTTTGATCCAGTTTTTTTACTGATTTAAAACTTGGCATCAATGTTACCCTTTGTCTTGTATAAGCTTCATGGGCCTTAAACACTTTCCTTTTAAAAGCTTCAAAATAAGTTTGCCTTTGCCATGCTATATTTGAAATACCCTCCCTTGAACCATTTAGGAAAACAGAAAAAAATTCGCAGTCTCCTTTTGTTGGGTCTAAATAATTTTATTAGTTGCAGAAAACAAAACATTAATAAATGCGAAAAGTTGGGTAGGCGAGGAAATTAAGCATAAGAATTAAGAAACGAAGATATTCTTTTTTTTGGCCTTGTTTGAAAGATAAAGAACCATGAAATCGTGTTCACCAATGAATATTATGCTCTCTTGAAAGGTCAACATTCGAAGCCAAAATTTTTATTTTTTATTTTTATATGGATGCTTGTAGTCAAATTGTAAATAAAAAGTTTGGGATATTAAAATTGAATAATTAATTCAATAAATTAATTTGTTTATACATGTTTTATATCGGTAGTACTTAAATTTAGGATCTCTAAATTACCAAAGCCTCAACTTTATTATTAATTCGAAGCCTCATTGTTTATACTTATAGATATTATCGTTGATACAAGGAGCAGAAGTGGTTCAAAATAGTTCACTTAAAAAATGGAGAGCTGTAAGATAATTAGGTTGATCGAAATATGAACGATGGTAAAGGTTGGAGAGGAGAGGAGAGTAGATGAGAGTAGAGAGTCTAGTTAGAAGTGAAGGAGTCTTGGTCTCTTTTCCTGAGGTCCAAAAGCTTTTAAAGGGATTTTCTCTAATAGTTCTTGAGGCTTCACGTGTCACTCTCATATTGGTCCTAGATTTCTTACAAGTTAATTGGTCTACATGTTTTAGCATCATAGGTTGTCTTGGATAGGTGCTAATGTTCTAGTTATCATGTTTGGGGAATGAATATAAATGATGTGTGAATGACAATCATCATTTCCATGTTAGGTATGTGGGATGGTTCAAACACAAGGTCCTAAACTTGCTGAGATCTAAGGTCCACAAGTGTCTCAACTTGCAAGGTGAGGACTCGCAAGATATAGGTATAACAATTGTCCCCAATAGAAGGGGAGGTTACAAAGTGACATTCATTAATACTTTAGGCTTCTGTGTCCTGAGGTAGTGAGAATTTCTTTAAATGTAACGAAATGATTTTGTACTATTCGAAGGCATCTAATGGTGTGAGTTATATCTTCTATAGGGAGCATGGGCATATGAATTGAGAAATTTTTTTAGTACATCAAGAATTCAAAATTTTAAAAACATCTATGAACCAATGTTTTTGTTCCCTTAGGGAGCTTGACTATTTTGATCAGCTTGGCTTTGGTAGTTTGGGAAATTGGGGGTGTTGGAGAAGTTTTGATTATAGGGAAGTTGTTAGGATACGTCATTTGTGGCTAATTCAGAGGATCGGAAGTGATTACCAATTATTGATAGGAGGAGATAATAGTGGTTCAAGACCGTTCATCCGAGGGGAGGAGGGTTGTAAGATAATTAAGTTGATCAGAATGTGAATATTAGGAAAGAGTTGGAGAAGAAAGGAGAGAGTTGAGAGTCTAGCTAGAGGAGAGGGAGTCCTGGTTCTTTTACTAGGGGACCAAAAGCCTTTAAAAGGGGTTCTCTAGAATAATTCACCCTTGTGTTGGTTTCAAACTCCCTACTCATCAGTCAATCTATTGATGTCTTATTGTCGTAGGTTGTCCTAAATAAGTCTTAATTATGTCTAGATTGTAATGTATGGAGAATGGATATTCATATCACGTGAATGACAGTCTCCCTTTCAATGTCAACTATATAATCTCGATAGTTCGCATTCACAAAATTTCGAACTCACAAATATCTCATCATGCAAGATGGTCCCCTTTAACTAAAGACTTGAGAAGCCACAAGCATGCGAGTTGAGCTCGCAAGCTACAAATATAGCGATTATACATAAACATGATTGCAAGTAACAATTAACGAACACTTTTTGTTAACTAATTTACTTATTGTGAAGCAAAAGATGATTGCAATTTTCTCATTAGGGGTATTTCAAGTTGATTGACGTTGAATTTGTTGAATGTTACCTCTACAGCCAAAGCCAAATCATACCTAATTATACACGTCATAAATATGGTGTTAGGTTTATTATTATCATAACAATCTTATAATTCTTGCAAAATCTTATTAGTGAATTACATCTTTGTTTGCTTTCAATTTCATCTCTATTTTTTTCTTGAATTTCTAGAACCAAATTTCTGGATTTTCTTTTATCTTAAATGAACATTTAAAAATTTTAAACAAAATATAACCAAATTAATCGTTATACAACACTAGACTTTAAACTTGCTTAAAGCACGAAAGAATTTGTGTAGAAAGTAACTATTAAAAGAAAATCAAGTTTTGGGTAAGGAATATTATAGCGCCTCTCAATAAATCATCTATTATATCACATTTTAATTTAATCATCCAAAACGATGACCCCTGCTTCAGATTTCTCTGCACTTTCCCTTTCATTTTCACTAGCTATAGCCTCGGATTGAGTCCTGGCTCCGTCTTCTTTCCCTGTTTCTTCCATCATCACATCATTTCCAGTAGTCTGCGTCTGAGATGAATCTGCTGCTTTTTCTATTGGATCCAAGCTCGAATCTTGATCCCCTATTTTGCTGCTGTCTTTAAGTGGATCAGAACTGGTTAAATCTATATCAGTTACTTCTACGATAGCAGGTTTCTCAGGCTCAGATTCTCTTTGTGAGTCCTCCATCTCGATTTTGGTCACAATGGCAGGCTGTTGGTTAGGTGGTGAAATGGACCTTGCTGCGCAGCTCTGTGACCCTGCAGCAGTACTGACTACAGGCTGCTCTGCAGGTGAAAGAATTCGAGATATGTCCCCACAAATTTCTTCCAACGTATGGAGGTTCTTCTTTAGATTGAGGCTTGACTGAACTGCTTCATGAACATTGTCCTCCAATATCTTGCAAATCTGCATCAAATTGGAAAAAAAACAAGAATGCCCGTTAATTAAAAACATGGCCTCAGCCTCACCGCTACAATCTCCATATCTAGGATGCTGAACAAGGAGTAAACAACATCCTATTAGTTTCATCCTGTATGTTCAAGCCCCTTCAAACACAATGGTATACCTTATTGTAATGCTGAGGCAGTTCCAATCGATCTGCGTCGTTGTTGCAAGCAGCTGCTGAAATTTCTTCTGAAGCTGTAAAAGGATAATTCTTTTCATTACAAAAGCAAACTTGGGAACAGTAAAAGATCATACCACCAATCACAGGAATTCTTTAACCAACAAAAAGAAAGCTTAAAGGTGAAGGGAAGATAATACAGGACTAGCTCTCTTTCTTTTATCTATCCTCCTTTTAGATTATTAACCATGTGTAATTGTTCTTACTCGGACTACAGATGATTATCTGTTAATCCGGATAGGAAACCACCTATAGTTAAAAGGGGGGGGGGTGGAATCTCTCCTTCACTCATCTTTATATGACAATGGTAATCATATATGTGAACAGGTAAAGAGCTATAGTAAACCAATTTTATGATTCAAGAAATTATAACTAACCAATTACTTCTATTGGCGGTAAGAAATCAGTCACTTGTGAAGGGGTCTTTGTTGTCCTTGCATTTGGCATGTCTGCGACCCTTTTTCTATTCTCTTGCTGTTCACTTGCCACCTCATTTGTTTTCATCTCACCCTAAGAGAAAATTTAAGGATAAGAGCAAACAGTAAGTCCACAAGCATCAATAAAATTCATGTAATTTCAATGTTCATGCAAAACTTTAAAACAAAATAGGGTAACAATAATGGAGTAATAATTAAGAATGATGCTTAGGCTCATAAAATGTGTAGGAATTCAGGCTCTTGAAGTGGGAAAAAATTTTGCTGGATGAGCACAGTTCATCAAACTGTCCCCATAAAAAAAAAGCAACCTATTTCTGTTTACTTCATATTCGTTCATTATTTACTTGCTTATTTACTTGCTTTTTCACTGTAGATGGATGTTAATAAGATGATGTTTTCTTCACCATTATTAAAAGGAAGTCAAAAAGCATAGCACTATAAGCCAAAGTTCCTAAAAATTGCTTGAGCCAGAACAACTGTTAGCAGTAGTTCAACTTACATAAAACTCTTTCTGATACTCTGCATTGAGGCCCTTTTCCAAGAGAAGCACCCTTTTCTTGACATATTCAACCTGCCTTCTCTGCATATCTCTAAAATGATACAATATAGAAGGATCATGGTATACTCGCGCTTGGTTCACAGCATCAGCAACTCCCTGGGCTACCTCACCTCCCACGTCATTACCAGAGCCATTTCCCTGAGTCTGGGTTCCTGTTGGTTCTATATTGGTTGTATTAGCACCATTTTGCACTTGAGAACCAGCTTGCCCAGGAATAGGAAGATTTATGATGGGAAGATTCAACTCTTGACAGATCACCTCCTGAATCCTCAAGTCTTTATCATCAACAATAGCTTGCCATCTTCCATACCCATGCCTAACAGTAAAACGAGTTGACATAGGCGACAGTATTAATATAAAGTGCAACTCAAATTTCAACTAATGACATTATAACAATTGCATTAGAATAAATAAAACAAGACTAGACAATATCATGCATAGATCTGGTTTAACACTAATGGCTCTCATAAATTTTATGCAAATTATCACTCCATAATTTGTGCATATGTCCTTTATAACCTCTGTATAAGGTATGATACCAACGGGCAGCAGCAACTAGCATAGGAACATATCAGACGAGCACCAGCACATAATGGAACTAATTTAGGTCCCACTGTAACTCATTACACGGACATAGAAAGATCAAGACTTAATGTACATAGCACATGCTTTACTTCTTTTTACATCTAAGACTCCCCAATAATAAACCACACAAAGAGCAGTCTGATGCACAGAGCCACAATGGAGTTAAATTGGTTCAAAAACAAGTATGTTAGGGGTGCAATTCAAGTTGCACCATGAGATCATCACTTCAAGAGTACAAAAAGCTTCAGAACATGATTTATTTACAGAAAAGGATGGGGTTCCAACAATGCACCTCAACAGTTAAGAAGATATTTGATAAAGATTGACTGTAAAACGTCACTTTCCTCGTCAACCAATCTAATATTTCATTGTTGACTACAAAAAATGAAAATGCATCAGAAATATAACCGCAACATACAGTAGCTGCAGTTAATGTCCAAGAACTTCAGAGATACATACTTTAAAACCGCGCGCAGTAACAACAAATCATGTTCCTCTTTCCAAAATTTCCCGCCCTTTAGTGTTGGGTAACGCATCATAATATCATCAGTAAAAAGGCGGGTGCCAGGCTTTTCTGATGCATCCTTCACCTGTTTTTCAAAATAACATCAAAAGTTTTATCTCATCATGAAAGTCAACATTTCTCCAAGGAACATGATTTTTCACTTTTGAAATTTATAACAAAGCAAAAAGTGAAGATTCAAACTTTAAGAATCCAAATTGGCAACACTTACCTTCTTACTTACTAAAAGCAGGACAGCTATCCTAACTAGGACATCTTGAATTCTAAGACCTTCTTTAGGAACACCATCTACAACCAAAGACTGAATGTCAAACACCAAGGGAAGAAATAAAAAATTGAAAGTAAAGAAGAAGAAGAGCCATGCAGCACTGATCAATCACCGGAAAATGTCAGAGAATCGGTTACATCTTCAGCAATATGCGTCAGGAAAAGAGTGCCATAACTGAAAATAATATAGAAGACGAGGACTGTAAGTCACTATTTTGTACGTTCATGCTCTCATGAAAGCAATAAAAAAAAGGGCAAATAGGATTAAGACAACGAGATGAAAAATGCTTATATGAGCAAAGAGTGAAATCTGGCAACCACCGCATTCTACAGAACGCCTGATTGATAGAAAGTAAAAAACTCCACATCTGTATTTTTACAATCATATATGCACAAACAGTTCAAACCCAATAGCAAAAGAATTGATATGTGGTGCGCTCATGATCTCACACATCCGTAAAAGAAACAGAGCAAGAGATTAAGATTGACACAAGCAAATTGTAAGAAAGGAAACTAAATTGGTAGATTGTAGGAACCGATCAATAGAAGTGAAAAGCTTAAAGCAAACAAGTGAATTCTGACAACCTGCCAATTCAACAACACACCCAACTGATAAGAAGTTAAAAACCCCACTGCTGTATTTTTTTAATGCCCAGACCATTCAAACCCAATAGCAAATGAACATAAAATGCCACCACCTGTAAAATACTAGCTAAAACTGCAGTATAGCATGTTCAAAACATCTATATTATATGCAGATCTGGCAACACATAAACAAAGAAGAAGAAGTCACTCTGCATACTCTTTTATTTCATCATAACTCTTCTGTTTTAAGCGAGATGCAAACTCCTTCCAGTCAAAATCCCCGACCCCAAACCTGAAAATAGATTACTCCAAGCAAAACACCACAATGAGACTTAGAATAGTGAACCCATCAAAGCTTCAACTTGCAATCATAACCGTAAAGTAAAAAGGCTAGTAAATGACATTCACAAACCCAAAGAGAGGGAAGGGAGAAGTTCACAATTCATCAAATAGAACCCAAAACATTATTAGAGAAAGACTGACCTCATCAATATCTGTACAAATGCGGCCCTTTGACTCTGATTGAAACCGAGCACCCTGAATGATTTTCCTTCACCTTCCATTAGAGGGAAGGGCTCTGAATTATCCACTACAAAAGTCGTTGGAAATCAGAAAATTGATCAAAATATAATAGACGAACTTTTCTTACTGACACATTGACATCTTATGAGGACAGGCAAAACATACCACGAATTCTCTTCCTGTAAGGCTTCCTCCCAGGTTGATTTACAGCTGAAGTATCAGCATCAATTACTTCAGCTTCAAAGTCCTCACCATCAGAGCTTACATCTTCCAAACCAGCAAGGTCATCATCTTCAACAGAAACCATCTGAAGAAATTCAGAGAGCAGAAGTTGAATTCCTTAGCAAAAAATAATAGAATATAAATCTTCCAAAGATACCACAAGGAAATCAATTTAGTACTACCATAACATTAAGAACCAGCACAAAAACATAATCAGGTTGGAGTTTAAGTCATTCAACTCCTGAGGCACCTTAAACAAACCAACATCTGGCTCGATCAAATTTTGATGTAATGGTAGATACTAGAAATATACCTGCTTACGGCTTCTCTTTCCTTTTCCCAAAGCATTAAACTCCTCAACTTTATGAACTTCATATCTGTCTCGTAACAACTCCTCCCAGTAACTTGTTCTTTCAGAATTGTTCGTAGTATCTTTATTTTCAACAGCCACATTTTGAGTTTCTTCCTCTGCAACAGTTTCCGATTCCTTTATAACTTCATAATTAGCTACCTGCCACAAATAACAGCAGTTCTTTTCTGTAAGAAACCAAAGGCAGCAAAATATAGACAACAACAACTCAATGCAGTAAATCCAAGTGATTCAACAAACTAGCAACACCATCAATATATTGTCTCTATGGTTAGTAAAATTCTCTGTATGGGCAATCCAACCAAGAAAAGTCAATTACCTAATGGTCAGACTTGCTCAAATCATTTTCCAATTCAGACATCATACCTACTAATGTTCTAAATGTAACTCGTTGAAAATGTCGAAAAAATAAACGATCCATTCCCAATACATCCAAACCAAAGTGTACACCAGTCATCTATGAACAAAGAACAAACAAACGATCCAATGCTTGCATCAGCTCCTATTTTTACCATTGGAACAGATTTCCTTAACCCCAAAAAAAAAAAAAAATTTCATCTAAATGATTTCTCTCTTGCTCTAGCCAATGTCTAATTTGTTAAAAAGCAAGTGAAAGAAATAAAAGCCTTCTGAATATGGTAGACTATGATCCCTAGGGGTACAAAATATAATTCCAAGTGAAAGAATGTTCCATCAAAGTAAAATATCTTAGAGACTTTGGTGGCATCACTACTGAAATCCGTAAAAAAACAACCTCAAGAACCCAATCTGCTATCATTGCACTAAACATTATGTCAGTAGAGGTATTCTGCAAAATGAAGTGCCATGCAAGTCAGACTCTCAACAATTACTAAATTTTGGCACTCAAAACAAGTCAGACCAATGCATGTAACCAGGGATGCACTGAGATAAACTCTTTCTTCAAAAAACTGTTTATTTTAGATGTGCTAAATTTGGTATTTTAATGGTGAGAATCTCGAAAGCAATTCAATTATTAATACATATCATACGTATTTTAGACCAATGCATGTACCATTCAAGCCATGTTAATTGACAAACCAGTAAGAAGAAGGATGCATAGCCAATAAGCAATGACTAAATTACAAGTTAGGATATAAAGATAGAGATAACCTTGAAGGCCTTCAAAATTTCATCATCTGCTTCGTCATCCACTGAAGCATCTTCACTGTCAGCTTGTTCACGATCCAATAACCTATCAAAAGGGAGAAAGAATTGAACTTCAAAGCTGCAGAAGACATCAATCAAGTTGTAGGGAAAATAGAGATAAATAGATCACCTATCGATAGCACCATTATCATAATGAATTTGACCAGACTTCCCTGCTTCATCATTCTCATCAGCAAATAGTTCCTTTGAACCATATCTGATGATATCATCCAACTCTTCCTAAAGAAAAAAACAACAAATTGATTTTTTAGCTACATGATTGTGTTTCCTTTTTTGGGGGGTGAAAAAGCAAGATGTGACAGTAAAACTGTACTTCTTAACCCATTTCTGAGTAAACACCAAACAACTTGCTCTCATTCAATAGATAAGTATGAGAAATGGAAAATGCACAGAGGGTTGAAGTTTCCAGAAGTCACAGCACACTACCGGTTTATTGACACTGCACAGGCACTTAGCAAGGATAGCCAAAGAAAAATGCATTTACATCACTGGTAGGGATTGCACAAATGACAATCTCCTTCCATTGAGTATTAACATGGTGTCATTCTCCAACAATCTATTAAATTAGAATTCTTCAAATTATTCTTCAAATCCCTACTTTATTCAAATGAAATAACATATAACCACACTTGACGTATAGACTTTGCAAGTTATATATGCCTCTAAACCATGTAATGTTTCTATCATCATGTGGAGCCCACATTATACCATAAACTTACAATACCTGATTAATATTTTGAGCTTTTAGCCTACCAACAACAAGATGCTCCAAAACCATTTTCTTCTTAGTCATCTGCATCATCCTTTCTTCTATGGATCTTCTTGTTATGAGTCGATAAATCATCACCTATAACACAGATAAGGCTCATTATCTAATTCTCAATCAAGGGTTGCCTTATATAAATCAAGGAATCAACTTTAACCTTGTTTGTCTGTCCAAGTCGATGAGCTCTAGCCATTGCTTGTAAATCAGCATGGGGATTCCAATCACTGTAGAGCATGACATATATGTGAGACTTAGTGAAACAAAAATAAACCATTATGAAAGAAAACATTTCCATCATATAAAAATCCAGCCACAAACAGCAAAAAAAAAAAAAGGGGAAAACAAAAGATGGAAAGCAAATATAAAAGGGTAATTGTTCAACCTATCATATATGATAACCGTATCAGCAGTTGCAAGATTTATACCCAAGCCACCAGCTCTAGTGGAAAGCAAAAAACAGAACCGGGAAGAATTTTTGGAATTAAACCGATCTATGCGTATTTGCCTCTCAGCCCCACCAACCTTTCCATCTATACGTTCATACTGCCACTTCTGAAAAGTAAAAAAAGGACAACATAATAGTAAAATTTCTCCATGAGTTGGAGAACCAACCATTTTAGCATAAAAGAGCATGCAAATGCAAATGATGTAAACAAGAACAGTATCATGTTGACACCTTGTAAGTACAGTAATCCTCCAGTAAGTCCAACATGTGCTGGAACTGTGAATATATAAGAACTCTATGACCCTGTTCTTTAAGCTTTACCATCATCTTGTCCAACAATTGCAATTTCCCAGAGGATTCCAGGAGCTGTCTGTAAAGCCATAAAGAAATGGTAGAAGTTGAAAATATGGGCATTCAATAGATCAGGACATAAATTTAGATGACTAGAAGTCTAAAATAGATATTGCAAGTACATAAGAATATTTTCAGCATAGATAAGATAAGCAATTCTTATCATAACAAAGAAAAGCAAATAAATTAGCACAAAAGTACACATATAACTTTACTTGTAAGCTTCATTTGCATCTTCGATATCTGGTTCTACCCCTTCCAACATATAGGGATGACAGCATAGCTTTCGCAACTCCATAACCACATTAATGAGAGATATCTAATCCAGGAGCATACATTAGCCAAGTAGTAGGGCACTCGGCCAAGCCAACACAGTGGTCGGGGGACAGAAGAAATTTATTTCATAATGTGTGAACTTACTTGTGCACCACCACGTCGGGTAAGAATCTGATAGTTACGAGTCAAAATCGCCTTGTAATATTCTTTCTGCTTGCAACTTAAATCAACACGTAAAATAAGTTCTTTCTTGGGAGGAAGTTGCTTCATGACATCCTTCTTCAGCCCTGCATTTATAGTACAACTAGTTTTTCAGCAAGACCATAAGTTGAACCAGTAAATACACAAATATGGATCAATGAACTATAGCTTTAGCAAGTCTGAGAAAAAATATATTATTTCCCAATAAAACCAAAGCCCACTGAATCAAAAGAAAAAGGAAACCAAAAGCAAAACGGTCTGCATTGCTTTGCAGGAATAAGTGTTCAACAACAAACAAGTTGCACATAGGATATGGGGTAGTGAAATCAAAGCCAGTAGCAGTTAGACAAAATGTTGTTTATAAGGAGAAGTATGTAGCTAAACAAGCACAATAATACATATGGTCCTGTGTGGAAAGGTTTAAGATATATACTTCTAAGGAGATGTGGGGCCAACATGTCATGAAGTCTTGAAATCTGCATCTCCTGACTGATATCCTTAAATTGCTCCTGGAACTCCTCTAAACTTCCAAACTGCAAGTAGGTGAACAAAATAAAGCCTTGTAAATTCTTCCTGCAACCCTTCTTGATTAACAATCCATATTCTACAAAGCAAGCATGATACTAACCTTTCCAGCATCAAGGAAGTGCATTAGCATGAAAAGTTCATCCAGATTGTTCTAAAACCAAACAAATATCCACGAGTAAGTCATAGATCATAGAAACACAAAGTTGTGTAGACACTTCCAGATATGAGCAATTTCTTCCTAAACAAGCTTCCACTTTAGTTCAACAGAAACACAATACACTGGATGCATATTTTTAAGTACATCAGTTAGCACCAGTTCTTAAAAGAAGTGACATATGCTTCTTGTCTTTATTTCTCAACATCAAAATCTCAAATTTTGAAAATTTTCTCTCAGATGAAAGTTTAATGGACTACCTAAAAGGTAACCATAACAACTTTAAAAAGAGTAAACAATTAACTGAAAGATTTGGAAAGCGAATCTTCATCTTGAGACATCAGAAAGAAAGTATGTCACAAAACATGGGTTGAAAGGAACAACATGCAACATAATTGTGCCATTGCTGGAGAGCATATTCATAATTCACCGAAAAAGCATGGTAAAGTGTCATCCAAATCTAGGTATCTGAACTTTTAATGATATTTGGTATAATTTTCACCATCTCCAATGTCATACCAAAAACAAAGAATATACCTGAAGAGGCGTTCCAGTCAAAAGAGTGCGGTGGTTAGTGGTATACTGCTTCAGTGAAAGAAACAACTTTGAATCCTTGTTCTTGAGCCGATGACCTTCATCAACAATCTACACAAAGGTGCAAGTATTAGGCAAAATCACCTAAGAACTATCAAACAGACTCGATGAGCAATGAAACTTACCATGCACTCCCACTTTATTGGCTTCAACGATGTTGTGTCCAAGTTAATCATCTCATATGATGTTAACAGGACATCAAATTTTATTCTATCTTGCTTGCTTTCACTAACAATTTGACCAGATTTCTTTTTCTTGATCTTCTTATGATTTTTTGGATGATAAAATTCATATTCCCTTATAATTGCACGAGCTTGGGAAGTGCCAACATACATAACCTGCATCATGTGAATCCTCAATCAAAATAGCATATATTGATAGTCAAAACTAATAATTTGATATTTTTCATGTACATACAACATTCATTTGGGAAGCCCATGTAGCAAACTCCCTTTCCCAGTTCCGTAGTGTTGAAAGTGGTGCTACTACCAAATGAGGACCAATGTTTTCTTCAAAAAGTGATGCTAAAAATGCAATGCTTTGGATGGTTTTACCTGCAACCAAACAAAAGCAAAGAATTAGCAACCCCATCATCAAGATAAAAACTATTCAAACTTCTTCAAAAGCAACCTCTACTCAAACATGACTTACCAAGGCCCATCTCATCAGCAAGAATTACATGTGTTTGTTTGGACCAAGAAAAACGCAAGAAGTTCAACCCTTCAAGTTGGTAAGGATGCAGCGAGCCTAGAACTCCATGAAAATGCTGTTAGCAATTGATAATGACCAAATTATGCATAAGCATACTCAGACGTTCCAGATTGCAGGAGAAAAAATCAGAATGTACCTCCACAAAGAAATTCAGGACTATGTTCATATGGTTGAAATTCCTTTGACTTCTTGGACTCAACAGCATCTTGAAGGCTTCGTTTTTGCTTACTAGCAGAAGATTTACGAGATCTGGATTGAATTTTATTAAATCTCTCAATTTCGGGTTCAAATGCAGATATATCTGATTCAAACTCCCAATAACATTCATCATAGGGAAGTTCTTTATACTTGACAAGGTACTCCTTCTCGTCATCATCATCTCCCCTGAAGAATTTAGTATGCATATCAGAATTCTACATCAGCTACTGAACCAGTAACCAATGATGAAAAAACAGCAGAAAAAAACAACCCAGATTTTCTAACAGTAAAAAAAATCACTATCCACAACTCAGGCGATGTTGAATAAGTGAGAATAATTATTGTATACCAGCATGTTCCAACTTTAAATAGAAGAGATAATCAATTTTTTTTCTGCAAGCACATAGTAATTTTAAATTAATGTCAATTATACCCCCCACCATAATAAAAGAATACAAACTAAGTCCACAAACAAAAAACAAAAGAGAGAGACAGAGAAAACAGACCAGCAGAAAACTTTCAAAGTGAAACAATCGTCCAAATAAAAATCAAATCATTAAAATCAAGGACATGCAACTTAGATGAGTACGTCAGTGTGTCTATATATAATTATCATTGATGCAAGACAGTTTAACATAGGTGAACCTGCAAGCAAGAATGCGATCAACTGTAGTCCACTCAGGTCTAATGGCAACAAAGTCATCTTCAGAGCTATTGTTTGATGCCACTTGTCTATGGAAATTGTTCACCTTAGTCCTTAAACGAGGATTGGACTTGAAAGCTCTTATGAATTCCTTTTCAGGTACCCTAACAAAGCCAAGCAGATATATAGTCAATGTTTGCTGATAAATATACTAAATACAATAACCAGAAACTTACCAAGTACAATGCAAATATGATAATCCTTTCCACTTCACAAGATACTGTTTCACAAATATTTGCTTTGAACCCAGCTTGGAAGCATCATTATCATCAGCCACAGTAGGACGCATTTCACAATCCAATATCTTGTCAATATCGTTCAGGGGGCTAAACTGCAAGAGCAAAAAAGTAATTCTCAGCTGCCGTAAGCTATCAAAGTTATTCAATAAATGTATAGACTATATCATAGAGTACTATTGAAACGTACGCATTCAGGGCATCTCCAGTTGTCAGGAAGCGGAGCTTTTAATGGAGGAAGTAAACACTTTGGATGGTATGCATAAGTACATGTTGCACAACTAAAGAGATTCTCACCCTCTCCACAGGCTTGGCACGAGTTCTCTTTCTGTGATTTTAATCATTAAAAAGCAGTAAATTGAAAGTAAAACTAAATTGCCAACAACCATTTGAAACATCCCATAACAAAATTAAGAACAAAAACATAAAATCAAAGAATGTAACATGCCAACATTCACCTCTGCAATTGACCTTCAGCGTTTGATAACATGAAGGTAGTATACAAAGATTAAACACAATACCAGGAAAGGAAAAATAGGTATCTTATTTAGAGATAATGTTGTTTATAGGAAACATAGAAACCAATAATACAGAAGAGAAAAGAAAACATACCGCGTCAGTCCTGACTATTTTTTCCAAATTCCCCTCAGTTTTACCAGATTTTCCAGACACAAAATCGGCATCGTCATCTGATTCATCCAAATTGTAAACTGGCCTTCGATCTGATCTAATCCGAAGCCTCTCAACCAAGCTACTCATATTCTGCAGCAAAGATGCAATATATGTATTTTAAAAACCATAAAGTACCAAGACTAGTGTTTGCTTATATAACTTGTGAAAATAAAATTTATAAGAAGTAAACATCAATCCAGTCCAGTTCTAAAATAAACACAGACCATATTCCAAACTAACATTAAGAAACAATGAACTTAAAGCAGAATCTTAAACAATTAATTATTGTGCTTACTTTTCTTAAACCTTTCCATACCAAAATTAGCAATCACTTTCAGAAAGTGTATAAGAAAGGAAAGGTAGGTAAATTAACAAATTTATTTTTAAAAAAAGCAGTTACTAAGCACTTAAAAAGGAATGGATATAGCATTTAAGTCGGTAAAAGTAACATGGAGGCCCTTGTACTAGGAATTGGATTGCATTTTGCCCCCTCTACACAAAAAATGGGCAAATTAGTCCTTATACGATAGATCAAAGCATCAATTGGTCATTCTGTTAAAAATTTCATCCATTTCTACTATTAAAAATTGGTCCTTGTACATTAGCATGAGGTAACGTGGCATGCGACGTGTCACTATTTGGTTATTTTGTGAGCCATACCAATTTTTAACAGTAGAAATGAATGAAATTTTTAATAAAAAGGACCAGTTTGCTCTTTGATCTAATGTATAGAGACTAATTTTCCCATTTTTTTAGTAGAGGGGGCAAAAAGGTGTGCCATGTAAATGCACCTCACCCAGAAAGGTCTACACAGCTTTTATTGTCTAGCAATGAACTGCAAGGCATAGCTGCAACTAGGTGCATGCCTTGACGACAATGATACGAAGTGTTAGGAGATAAGGTAATGAAGATAAACAATTTTGGAGCTTATTAATAACACAGCCACACGGTTAACAGTGAATGATAGAATAGTTTAATAAATGGAGCTTTCTGCTCTAAACACTACCAGATGATGAGAAAAACAGTTCAAAAGGAAAACTCATTCAGATCAGGTCAAAACACCACAAGATTTAATGAAACCACCAAGTAGTTTAACCTGAAACTGAAAGTGATACATCACCTCCAAAAGAACTCATTGGATTAATGACGCAGAAAACAAAGCCAGAACAACAACGAAATTGGCGGTACCAGGAAGGAAAATAATCATTGTGAAAAATCAATTACAGAGATTAAATGAAAATGTCAAGATAGAAGAACGAAAATCTCGACTTTTTTATTGAAACATCCAATCACAATAACAAACAGAATCAACTAAAAAGATAGGGTTGAAAACTACCCTAGGCACCAAGCCTTGATGCAAAAGACATATCCTATAAACTAAACCAGTTTCATGTCCGTATGTTAAACTGGTTTATAGTTATCAACCAAACTTCACCTTGAGCATAACAGAGGAGGTCATACATTCACTTATATGAATGCATCCAAAAGATAAAAGTATCATGTTAGAAATACCAATTATCAACCCTAAAACTGAACTTTCAAGCTGACACGTAAACAGTAATACCAAAAATTAAACAAACATATCAAAGTGAAACAATTATTATTGAAAACAGAGAAAAAAAAATGCAATCTCCACTTGGCAGAGCTTCGAGGAAGTTAAAACTAAAATCTCTTTCATTCCCTAACATTCTCAGGTGCTTTGAATCTAAAGAACTGTTATATCAAACGTAAGAACAAATGTACAGGGAACAAAGCGAATTACCGAGGATTAAGGGATCTGAATTACCCTCAAGTATGTTAAAGCTCTATCCAAGCCGATAACCGTAGTTTCAACGAGATGGCGGAAAGATGGTGGAGAAGAAAAGAATCGCGAAGAAATAGAAATAAAAATAACCTGAAACTGTGCAAGGAAAAAAAATTAACAGGAACCGCCGGTTTTTATTGAGGCAATTACCTTGAAGTGCATGATAATATGGATTATTTGGAAGGGTACTATTGTCCTTTTAGCTGTAATTTACATATTGCAAATAATTTAATGACACTTGGTGAGCTGTATTTGGTAAGAAATATGTGACTAAAAAAACATCGTTGAGAAAGTTTTTCACTAAAACCAACCCTAATCCCTAAATTTTATATTTCATCCCTCTCGATTTCGAATGGCTAATCTATTAAAAAAGCCCTTAAATTATTACATTTTTTTTAAATAAGCCATTATATTATTTTTATAATTAAATAACCCTCTAAACCTATGATTTTTAAATTAATTTATATTTAACGCTTATATAAATTTAACGAGAATAGTTTCTTAATAAAAAATAAATTAATTTTTTAAAAGTCAAATAAAATAATATTTTAAAATTTCTTAAAAGCGCTTATATATATAATACACTTAATTACTCTTTTGAAAATATAAAAAAAATAAAAGATTTTTTTTAAAAGTAAAAAATTAATATTTTAAAGTTTTTTAAATGTGCTTAGTAATACACTTAATTACTCTTTTAAAAATTATGATTATTTTTTAAAATTTATGTTAATGTTAAAGTGCATATAATTTCTATTGTATTAATAAGAAATTAAATAAGAGCCTAAAATTTAAAAAAATAAATAAATTAATATTGAAATCAATGACTTTTTTGAGTAAAAACTCATAGATTAGAGATTTATTTAACTACAAATATAGTTTAAGGACTTGTTTAAATAAATTGTAATAGTTTAAGGGATTTTTTAGTATATTAATCCTTTCAAATTTAATTAGAATTTTATAATTATTGATATGGAAGGTATAAAAAATTATATTTTTTAAATGGTATTTGGTTTATTAAAAAATAGTTAAAATTTGATTTTGTTTAAAAGGTAAATTCGTTAATTCATTAATGAATGAAACTATACAATTCAAGGGAAAAAAATAACAAATACTCGTTGTAGACGGTGAAGGAGAAGCTCCATCAACACAACAAAGGCTTTAGCCTTAGCATCAATAGAACATCGTGACACATTAACAATTGGCTTTGCCACAACTTGAGCATGACATATCTGGACTGATTACAAGCATTTAATACGATAAGAAAATCAATCCCGGATGGTCCAAAACGACGAACAAAAATCGAGCATTCACCAAACTAGAGAGGATGACAACAAAACCATCCCTAAAATCATTTGTAAAACTAAGGTTACATGCACAAGCAAGACTAAAAAACGTGCTACAAGAGCAAACAAAAACTCCTAAATCTGAAAACTTATTAAAAATGGGAAAACAAATAAAAATATATATAAAACTTAAAACAACACATGTCCAAATCGACTTGTTAAATCATTTATTATTCTTAAATACTCTCTAAACAAAAACATATTTTAGCGAACAACAAGCGTCGTCATCTGTCCATCAAAGCTTGTAAAGACAACAAAGATACTATAAAATAGATCTGTAAACTGGAAAGAGAGCAAAATTATTTCAATGATAAACCAAATTTGAAAAAGTAAGCTTAGGGTGCATACAACAAAAAGATGAAAATACCAAGTAAGCTTAGGGTGCATTGTACACAAAACCTTAAGTATGTTCAAGTATGTGCAAAACCAAATCGATTCATATATTTAATTTCAAATAGATCTAATAATTGAAAATCCCTATCATTAATGCATCCTTAAATTATTTCAATGATAAACCAAAAATGAAAGAGTGCAATATTTCAAAATTAATTTAAAAAAAAACTTTTAATGGATTCAATGTATGTATATTATCTCTTTTTTTTATGGATATTATCCTAATCAATGTGATTAACGCTTTCCCATATATATGTAATTTGATACATTTTAGGACAATGAACAAATGTCATTAAGTACTAATTAATGTTTTCCTATATATGTTTAAATCGATACTTTTTAAGACCATGAACAATGAGTATCCATAGGGATTAAATGCATTTTATAACTAAAATATTTTTTTTTTAAATTTACTGGTATAAATATAATACAAGTATAAATATACGTCCGACCAACTACAATATAAAATCAAATCAATACAGGGACTAAAATTGAACATAGACCATTGTTATATAATCTAAAAAAATAAAAATAAAGTAACAGCTTGTGTATTTGGATACTTATTCATCAACATCTTAATTAGAATGAAGTGTTTAAACTAACAATAATATTATAAAAGTTATGTTACTAAATTATGTCAAAAATTAAAATATAAAGACTAAACTTCAAGTTTGAGTATAATATAAAGATTAAAACTAAAATCTGACCATTATTAATATATACAAAGTCGGTGAAACAATCTGTGTAATAAAATTGAAATGTATAACAATATCAAGATAAAACTTTGTTTGATGTGGCAAAAAAAATATTTTATAGATGTCGATGATTTGAGCTCAAATCTCAACATTTGTAAGGATTTTGTTTAAAATATGTGCAGTTATCTAATCTAATACTTAAGCATTCTCCTAAATTGATGTCACCCTTAAATGGGTCACAAACTCAATTATGAATTTACAGAAATTCTCTTTCTTTTAAATTATAATTAATATTATTACAATGTAGCTTTTATCATTTTCATATTTTTATATCATCTTTAAATAAAAATTAAAAATTATAAACTCAAGGATCGAACAGGTAATATTAAAATACAAATTTATTACCACTCTACCTATATTAAAATACACTGTTTTCGATACACTCTTGAAAATAAAAACAAGATTATTAAAGGAAAGGGTTGGAGAAGAAGACACCAATTAAGCAGCAGATGAAGAAAATAAAAAATTAAACACATGGATTCAATTACTACCAAATAGTTCTACAAAAGGAACTAAATGTGCAAAGCACATACCGGTGTTGGAGTTGGGCTAACAGAAAGATATTCTCAGAAGTGTTTTCACCCTAACCTTACAAAACCCAATAGTGGATAGTTGCTTGGAGATTACTTCTGAAGATCTCCGATGTAGAAGTCATCGATCATGTCAAACACCCGAGTTGCGTGTTGTGGCCTTTTGCATACAACAAAAAGATGAAAATACCAAGTAAGCTTAGGGTGCATTGTACACAAAACCTTAACTATGTTCAAGTATGACAAAGTTTTGACAGATGTTTTGGAGGTTGGATAACTATTTCCAACATGTTTTGGATGTTGAAAAATGATTAGACTGTATCCTTATTTACCAGTTTCATGTATGAACTATCCAGTAGCCAAGCCTAGCTAAAAGAAGAGAGTAACCAATTAACGCTAGAGAACACGAACCGAAAGAGGCAACAGGAAGTTTTCAAAATTCTCTGAGCAATGCCAAATAAGGAACAAACGCGTACCCATAAAACCCTTCGGTTGAATCATCTCCGGCATGTGCCAAGATGGCATCACCACCAGGGTGTTCCTCTACATACGAGGTAACATCATAAACCTGCAGTTGGTTTTAAACATAATCACAATCGAGATATCTTAGTATGACAAAGAATTATGAATTCCAGAAACAGGAACAAGCCAAAGTCACCAATTACCTTGTCCTTAATGATAATCCAACAATCTGTCCTCTTATTATGTAGCATAACTTCTGTTTTACTATAGGATTTGGATGCCTAACAGAAAAAATATACATTTCAAAAGATCTCAGAAGTAATCAGCATACATCCATATTAACAATGCAGCTAAGCATACAAGAAATATAGTCAAATGTATCACTGATAACCTGTTACTTAATTTATGCAACCACCATAACTTTTTGGAAATAAATGTATAAAATATGAACTCCGAAAAACAGCAAAAAAGGATTTGGTTTATTTCAAAGTTTCCCCAGATCCATATTTGTACCTTAGAATTGGCAACAGTCGATTTAACCTTGTTCTTATGAGCTGCAATGAAACAAATTTTCACCAACAGCAAAAGCATAATTAGTTTTAATTCATATTTTACCTGCTACTACTACTAATATTAAAACAATGTAAACAAAGAGGGCAAAAAACACAAATTAAAGTTTACCTGATTTACCATGTCGGGGTACCAAAATAAAAGCTCCAAGTAAGACAGCCAAAATCAATGCAATAATTGCTATTTCCATATCTCAAGAATTCAGATTCCTTTCACTGATTAACCTAGATTGATCCAAGTAGCAATTTAAAGGGTAAAAAAAAAAAATCCAAGATGTACATAAACTTGAAAAGCTTTAAGCAAATAAATCCACTACTGGATGGATGCTTAAAAGCATCACCCCCAAGCTAAGCTTGGTAAATAACAATACAATCCATGCATTTTTTTTTAGCTTCAGCATAATTAAATGTTTTTCCTTTACACACACAATGATTAGTGCACATAAAATGTTCCGAGACTGAACTTCCTTAATTTGGTAATTTCCATAGAATACAAACGGCTGAGGAGAATGTAACATATTCTTGTTTAATCTTCTGGGATGCTAAAAAAAGCCGAATGTTTCCATTGAAAGGTTTTCGTATTTTATACGTGAATCTAATTGTATAATTTAACAAATTATTGTGCTTAGTTTTTTAAACATTTCCATTCCAAAATTAACAATCACTTACAGAAAGTGCATAAGAAAGGAAAGGTAGGTAAATCAACAAATTTATTAAAAAAAAAAAAAAGCAGTTACTAAACACTTAAAAAGGAATGGATATAGCATTCAAGTCGGTTAAAGTACCATGGAGGCCCTTGTACAAGGAGCTGGATTGCATTCAGCCCCCTCTACACAAAAAATAGGCAAATTAGTCCCTATACGTTAGGTCAAAGAGTAAATTGGTCATTCTGTTAAAATTTACATCCATTATTACCATTAAAAACTAGTCTCTGTGCATCAACATGAGGTACACGTGGCCATGCCAATTTTACACAGTAGAAATGAATGCAATTTCTAATAGAAAGGACCAAATTGCTCTTTGATCTAATGTACAGGGACTAATTTGCTGGTTTTTTTAGTAAAAGGGATAAAATGCAATCTAACACTTAGTACAGGGGCCTCCATGGTAATTTTACCCATTTTAAGTCTACGGCCAAACCAAAGAAGCCTGATCAAATGGCAAACGAAATGGAGCTTTCTTTATGTCTATCTCCAAACAGAAAAGTGTGCGCGGTCAAATGCACCTCACCCGAAAAGGTCTACAAAGCTTTTATTGTCTAGCAATAAACTGCAAGGCATGGCTGCAACTAGGTGCATGCCTTGACAACAATGATATGAAGTCTTAGGAGATAAGATAATTAAGATACACAATTTTGGAGCTTACTAAATAAATTAGCCACACGGTTAACAGTGAATGATAAAACAATCTAATAAATGGAGCTTTCTGCTCCAAATACTACCAGACGATGAGAAAAACAGTTCGAAAAGAAAACTCATTCAGATCAGGGCAAAACACCACTAGAATTAATTAAACCACCACGTAGTTTAATCTGAAAGTGATACGTCACCTCCAAAAGACCTCATTGGATTAATGGCGCAGTAAACAAAGCCAGAACAAAAATGAAATTGGCAGTACCAGGAAGGAAAACATGCATTGTGAAACATCAAATATAGAGATTAAAAAATTTTAAAAACCATAACCGATCCAGTTAAATAAACTAAATGCATTACTACATTCAAAGAAAACAAGAAGAACAATAAACCAAAATCTGATCATTCCATGCTGCATTAAAAAGAAAAAAAAAAAGAGAGGAAGTTTTATGAAATCGATAAGAAGAGAAGAAGAAGAAGAAGAGTATAGAGAAAAGAAAACCTGGTAAAAGGAGAGGCCGACGAACAGAGGTGAAGCACGGGGGTCGGGGGCAACGGGGGGACGGCTGCAGCAGGGAGGAGGGAAGGTTTTTCCTTTTTCTGTTTTGGGAATTTATGTTTTAGGGTTAGTAATTAGATTTTTTTATTTTTTAGAGTAAATTATACCATTAGTCACTAAATTAATGGTAAATTTTTATTTTAGTCACTTAATAAAAAAAGTTACAATTTGATAATGAACTATTCAAAAATTTCATTTAATTTATTGGACTGTTAAAATTGATGTTATATGGCTTTCTCTATTCGAATTGCCTACACAAATCGAAACCTCTTTTTCTCCCTTTTCTTTTATAATTTAGTTTTTTTTCATGAAACAATCTTAGATGTCACGAATCTGCGAACCAATATTCAAACAGCTTTTTTCTTTGATCTCTAACACTAACCGTCAGATCGACTTGGATCAATGTATGTTCTTCTAGTTGTCGATAGGTATTAATTCACTGTGCCGGTTGCCGAATCGTCATTTGGAGCTCACTAACAAAACTTTAAAAAAAAACTTAACAGCTGAGTAACTTAAATAAAAAAATTTTAAATAATTCAATGACTTAAATAAAAATTTTCGAATAGTTCAATGGCAAAAAAATTATAACTTTTTTTAGTTAAGTGACTAATGATGTAATTTACTCTAATTTTATTGTTCAATATTTATTTTTAATTATTTTTTCATTTTTATAACATTATCTTTTATATTTCCGATTTTGGGTTAGCCCTTGGCCAGTTTGCGTTCGGTTTCTATTTAGGCTTGGATTGAAATTAGGTATGAGTTTGGGTTTAATTTGTAAATGGATCATGGGATATTGGGTATATTATATTTAATAAATACGTTAAGTAGATTAATTCGGTTAAATCGGTCAAACATCATCGATTTAACTAAAATTATAAATTGACTCAAAATCGAAGCCACTTAAATTAAATTGAAAAATCTAAATTAATTCAATTCAATCAGTTTCAACTAATTTTTGCTTACTCTTACATTGCTGGTTTCTATTGAGACAATTACCGTTAAGTGCATGATAATATGGATTATTAGGAAGGATACTATTGTCCTTTTAGTTGTAAATTTCAGATTGCAAATAATTTTTAATCACACCTGGTGAGCTGTATTTGGCAAGAAATATGTGACTAAAAACACATCATTGAAAAAGTTTTTCATTGAAACCAACCTTAATCCCTGCCCATTTTATTTATATATTTGATTAATTTCGATTTCGAATTTAATTAAAATTTTTGGATGTATAGAAATTATAGTTTTTTTTTTTTATAATTAAGGGCAAAAATTGAGAAATAACATATGAGGAGAATATATGTATATTTATTTTTTAAAATAAATAAAAAATCTCAAATGTATATTTTTAATGATTTTTTAAATGGTATTTGATTTATTAAAAAAAAATAAAGTCAATTCACTATTTTTAATTTCAAAATAGATCTAATAATTGAAAATCCCTAAATCTAGTCATTAATGCATCCTTAAATTATTTCAATGACCAATCAATGAATATTGTCCTAATGAATGTCATTAAGCAGTGATTAACCTTTTCCTATACGAGTATCCATAGTGATTAAATGCATTTTATAACTAAAATAGATTTTTTTCCCCTAAATTTCACTAGTACAAACCGTTTATTTTTTAAAATTACCATTTTTTTTACCACCTACTATGGAAATAAAACTTATTAAACATGTGTTTATATAAACTTCAAATCTCATTTCCTTTCTTTTCTTAAGCGATGTGGGATATGGGTTTATATAGACTTATAATCCATTTACAATTTGTTATTATATTAATAATATAAAATTGAAGGCTACACTTAATTTTTAAAAATTAAAAACAAAATTTTGTACAACATTAAACTCTAACAAAATAAAATATCATAAACTCTTATACAAACATTGTCCTTGTAAAAAATGGCCTAGTCCCGTAATTTTTCAAAAAAATGGTTTAATTTGATAATTTTTCTTAAAAATTGGTATTTTCAGAAAATTCAGTCAAACATACACGTAATGTGATTGGATATGCACACATCATAATTATAAATAATGAGACTCCAACCTGAATAAATTTCCGATCTTTAAATGCATTTGTAAGCCAACAACACTGATAGGGGTAAGAGTTGTCGAGAATCAAGTGGAGACAAGCATCAACTAAAATGTTTTTTTGAGCAAAACAAAAACCTTAAACCGCAAGTCTTTTATCATTCGCATCGACAACAAAAGCATTCGTTAGAAAGGATCTAATTGGAATGAGAGTGATAATGCATGAAAAGATGTCCACTTATGTCTGCAGTTACTCCCATTTTACCTTAAGCCATATCAAAAACTGGATTGTGCATTCGTCCACTCTCCTCACAATGATACTTACAGATAACAATGTCTTAAAATTTACCCCAAATATGGGTTTCAGATACAAGAACTCACAACTGTTATCACGGATTGCATAAACACCTTCCCAATCCGGTAGAGAGACCTTGCAAAATCAGCCTTTCCTCTTCGACTTGTTTAAGCTACCATATCAAGTGCAACAATGCCCATATTGCATGAATCATGGTGCATTTCAATATGGAAGGTACCTTTTAGCTTTTTCTTGCCTGTATTGCATGATGCAGCATGCCAATCTGTTAGAAGCCTAGCCAGCTTTTTCCGTTTCAGCATGCAACAAAACCTATTTTGCAATCAACAAGCACCCACTCAAAAATGGTTAACCCCACATCTAGAAATACCCCTCACAGTTTCAATTTCAATGATTCTAGTTCTCCTAGCCACATCTCAAGAGCTAATCCTTCTTTCATTCCAACGAAGGGCACCAAGCTTGCTCAGACCTCAGAGAACACTATTAAGTCCTTAACAATATACACCATATGAACCATATCTGCCAACATCATAAGGATGCAGTGGTTAAGCCCTTTGTTGGCATCACAAAAACTAGGATTCAAACCGTGAAATTGTCAGCCCCTTCCCCATTTGTAATATATGAACCATATCTGAACTCATGCATAAATTACAACTCCATCTCAGTGCATAAATTACAACTCCGAAGTTCCTAAAAACTAGCAATGTCCACTTGTAGAAGATACACTTCCTCTGATAGAGAAGCATCCTCTGTTCCTATTATGCTCATACTGAAATAATAGGACCAAGAGACCTCAACAACTTCAAGGCACAGAGGCCAATTCTACAATATACAAATAAGTTCCAAGATTATTCAAGAGGATCCCAGTACAGCTAGCAATTGAAATAAATAGAACTTTGCAGAAATAAACACAAACTGTAGAAATATAATCCAAGTCAATAAGATGCAAATGATTATGATTATTATTGAAAAGATAGAAACACTAACTGCATAATTTACACTGGACTTCAACTGGAAAAAACCAGTTAAGGTTTCAGTTACAATGCAAGCAAAAGGAGAAAAGTCACAGCTAAATCAACAATACCCTTTTTTTTTTTTTTTTGACAATGTATACAAAGAAAATTCAGGCTCAAACTCTAAGTAGTCTAAGTAGTCTACATCCATCAACATTTTTTTCCAATTATTTTCTAATTAGTATTCTGTCCATTCTGGACACCTAGGCCATACAATACACCTGCATATTTCTCTGTGGAGCCGTTGAAAAAGTTATCTCTCAACTTCCTAAAGGTGCACGCGGTGAGCAAACTATCAGAACCAGCTTGATGGCACACACCGACTCTTTCCACTTCCAACAACTCGGCAAGCTTGTTCAAACCACCATGAAGGCTGTTGCAAAACTTCATCATGTGCTTGATATCGTATACCACGGGGAAATATATCTTGATCAAATCGAAAAACCCAGCTTGACTATCAGGCAAACTCCTGCAAGTCAAAAGCTTAAGCAAGTACCCGAAGTCGTATCCACTATGAAAGGTGACCCAATGGACATCATCATTCAACACGACCCCAGACGACATCAAAAGCTCACCGAACCGCTTCACATCGATACCTTTCTCGTTATTCTTCTTGAAATCAATCCCACACTGGCGCAGCAACTCGATTGAATCACTAGCAAAGATATCTTCGCTTAAATTAAACTCACGGAAATTGAATTGCCAAATGCAAAAGCTATCAGTTCCACAAGTGGGAAGGTTCCCATTCTCATCCGAAAAAGTGAGACCCAATTGGATCAATTTCAACATATCAACATTATCTTTCAAAGTTTGGTAATTATAATCATTTATATTCTTGAAAGTTCCCACGGGGCGTAGAACCACACCCGGGAACTCAGTATCCATAGCCACATAATTATAAGTATCAACAATTTCACGGATCAAAGCAAACTCTTCCTCTAGATTATCGTTCCAAACTTCCCGAATATGAACCGATTCACCCTTGGGCAAACCCGACATTTCCAGAATACCAAATCAAAGCGACAAATACAACCAAACCCAGATCTGAGAACAAAACATAAGCACATCCAAGAAAAACCCAAACCTCAAAAAAGAATCGGAAAGGGCTTCGAGTCGAGGCCCCAAAACAGTAGCGTTTTCGTTGTCGGAATCAGATCTGAAAAAATAAAAACAAGAAGCAAAAAAGAGGGTCAGATGATTTGAATTTTTGGGAGAGATAAATCAAACCCTAGAAACAAGAGAAGGGAGAAAATGAAGAAAAAGAAGAAGAGATCTGACCTTGGATATTTGAAATCGGGCCTTGTAAATAACAGATCTAAGAGATTGATTGATTGGGGCGAACGTAAATTTGAAAATTACGGTCAAAGGAGGAAGAGGAAAGAAGGGGTTAGGGAAAGGAACGGAACGGAAAGGCGGACAAGGTTCGAGCCATTGTTAGGGGTGTCCTCTTAAAGAGTGGAAAGGGCAGTGGTTACAAAGGCCACGAAAACGTGTCACCGCTTCTATGGCCCAAAATGCTCACCAGTATCAGAATAATATCAGTTCTCGGCCCATCATACGTGTCCCTAAATCTTGATATTTATTGATTTTTTAATGAAAAAACTAGATAATATTTGTTAGGTATAATAAC
Source organism: Gossypium bickii (assembly GCA_025503065.1). Taxonomy (NCBI): domain Eukaryota; kingdom Viridiplantae; phylum Streptophyta; class Magnoliopsida; order Malvales; family Malvaceae; genus Gossypium; species Gossypium bickii. Next base: position 7,347,227 of record CP106709.1, read on the forward strand.
TTATTTGATCCTCTAACTTTAAAAAAATTTATTTTAACCCTTATTTTTATTTTTTTCCTATTTTTTTCATATACACGTGAATTGCCATGTGCATGCCACAAAAGCAATTGATTAATTTTTAAAATTTTAAAATATTTAAAATGTTATAAAAATTTTACTTTTTTAAGTGTAGAAATTATAAAAAATATTTTTAATTTTTAAATATTAATTAATTACTTATGTGGCTGCCACGTCACGTCAGCAAAGTTAATAGATATTAACTTTTTCATCCTTTTTTGGATGATTTGACAAACAATGCAAGTTCAAGTGTTACAAAAGATGAAAAATTAAATGGGGTGCTAAAATGACTTCTTATGTAATATTGGAAGGTCAAATAAGTTATTATGTCTATTTGTTATATTTGATACTAAGGTGATATCAGTTCGGTTTGGTTCGGTAAAGTTCTTTGTTATATTTTTCAAACGGCTCGATTTTTTATTTTTCTATATTGATTTTTAGTTTTGGGTTTTTAGTTTTTTCCCAAACCCTCCCACATTTAGGGTGGCCTTCGAGCAGGGCCGCGTGGCCCAACCCATGAACAGGTCTACATGTGACTAAGAAAGTGAACCATTTGAAAATTCAGACCCCCAATTTGAAAGTAAATGGTGTAGGGGAATCTTCAATTAATGACGTCATTGACAAAATTGTTGATTCTTTTAACAATGGTTTTGAAGTTGAGCTTAGGCTTGTTTCCCACCCAATGGGACTAAATATTTAGACTCTAGTGGTGGAGGAGGGTTCGTCAGGGTTGTCCTAGTTCGGTTTGTTTTCTATGTTACAATTTTCTGTATTTTCCATATATTTTCAATAGGTTGTTCTATTATGGTTTGGAGTTTTCAAGGGAGTAGAGGTGATAGGTTTGCTTGTATTTTGAACAAATATATCAAGGATCATATGCTTGATCTCATCGCTTTTTTGGAGATAGAAGTGAGTGGTGTTAAAGCTGACTAGGTTATTGCCAAGATTGGCTACCAGTTTTTGCAGAGGGTAGATGGTAGTGGGATCGTCAGAGGTATATGGTTGTGCTAGAAAATTGATTTAGATATTTGATTTACAGTAAATTGATACATCAAATTAGGCTCTCTCGAACACTTGATAAGTTTGTTCTCAAGCAATTTACCAATCTTTTTTTTTTTCGTTGATTTTTAGTTTTTAGTATTAATGATCGCTTTTCTTTAGTTCTACTCATTCTAAGACTTAAATTGACAAAATGGTGTCATCAGAAATCTAATGGTGTATTTGATTTTGTGTAATGAGACAACTACGACTAAACTTTGAGGAAAACTGCATTTGATGTGGGTGTCGCGACACTAATACCAGGATGTTTCGACACTGAACATCTATCATCCCAGGGGAGCAAAACTTCAACGAGAAACCAACCTGAAACGGGCTATCAAGAATATCGCGGCACTAGGAGTGTTGTGTTGTGACACCGAGCTTGTGGTCTCAACTACAGGCCTTCGAGGTCGTGACTTCATTGTTGATGGTTGAAGTGAAGGAGCAAGGGCCATTGTCGAGGATGTCGCAACACAAGTTAATTTGTGTCGCAACATCGAAGACCTCCAAAGCCAAGATTGTGCCACTATCGAGGGTGTTGCAACACTGAATTCTAACGGGGTGGAAAGTACTATAGAGGCAATTTTGTGTCCAACACCGATTCAAGTCAACTCATACACTCGAATGACATTTTTATCAAGTTATTAAAGTTGTAATTTGGTTATATTAAAGGCACACTTGATGCTAAACAAAAAAGGAGTCACCTTTTATCATCTTTTTAGCTTATCTTGTTACTTTGATTTCTCTTTAAAGCATCTAATAGATTTCAACTTTGTGAACTTTCAGAAGTATAAAAATCTAAACTTTATTTGCACTTTCATCACCATTAGTACTGCAAACATCTCCAACAAATAATCCTTCAAGAGTCACAAAGATTTTCTCAACTTTACTTTTTTATGCCTTATTTAATGAATTATTCAATAATGAACTTGACTAATATTTGTATGTTGATGATGGGCAGTCACTAAATCTTATGGTGGTTGGCTGATTGAAATGTTGCATGGTTAGTTTTTGGGTTAGGGACTAAATCGAATAAACTTCAAAACCTATAATTGATGCCTCTAGGTGAACATTTCGATAGACGATATCAAGATGAGAGCCTATTGTCAATTAATTTGATTGTCCCGATTTAGTTTTGTGAGATCGAAAGATAAACCAAACTAAATCGTCTAATAGGGTAAAATGGTGACCGAAAGGTAAAATTGGACCAATTAGAAGTTGAAGCAATTTAGATCCCTAATCCAAAAATTGAATAGGGACAAAGAAATCAACTGACCACTTTAGTCCATTGAAATTATATTTGTGCACTTTTGATTGTTATGCAATTTTGTCCTCCTAGGTGTAGTTTACCGTAACTAACCTTTGATGATAATTTGTTGTGATATAACATTTAGTGATTAGCTAGGTAAACTTCTTAGTTGCATGCATTATCATAATTAGTCACTTTATCGTCCAAACTCTCTTAGGTTCGATTCTCGAAATTCTTCGTGTTTCGTTGTAACACAAATATTACAATTGGCCTGTCACACTTGCAGTTAACAACGATATTGAATTTTTTCTTAATACAAAAAATTTCAATGAATAAGGGCTAAATAGGTAAATATCTATTTATTAATGCTAAAATGTGTAGTTAATTTTACTTTTTAAAAACATTACTTTGAACCGATATATCTTTCAAATCCATTTTATAGTCCATAAAATCTAATTATTTCAGAGTTTGTAGTTATATACTACCTACAATATTATCTTTAATGTTGGAACCCAATCCCATACTTAAACTCAACTGGCAATGGAACGAGGACAAGGCACCCAATTGATGCATCAACCATCGGAGGAACTGACTCGAGTGTTGCAAGGTGATCGAGAGGGTAGAACAATACCCACGATTGTTATTCAGTAGGCTTGGTTTTTGTTTTGATTTTTTCGCAATTTTTCATTAATAAAAAATATAAAAAATGAAATAAAATGTTCAAAGAATCAAAATTTAAACAACCAAACAAGATAATTATAGTCAATAATTAATTTTCATTAATATAATAAACTGAAGTTCAATATTTTGAATTTTTTGCTTATAAAAGAAAACACACACACACTTAGTTGAAAATAGAAAAACAATGATTTCATTATTCAGAGATCGTGCTTCCCACTTCTAAATACACACAATCATTATACACTTCATCAATCATTACTATACTCCCTATTCATAGATCGTGATTTCATCAATCATTACTATACTCCCTATTCATAGATCGTGATTCCCACTTCTAAATACACATATATTTATTTTATTTTCTAATTTTAATAAAAATTTTATTTATTAACTCTCGACAGATTTTAAGTGTTTTTGAAAAAAAAAAACACTTTCGAGGAGAAGTTAAAATTTTTAATTTATAAAAAAAGTGTTTTGGGGTTAATTTTTAGTTTGGAAAAAGTATTTTTTCTATCAAAAACGGTTTGTTTAGGAATATTTTTGTCTCAAGAGTTTTTTTTTTTGTCCCGAAAGCACTTTAGAAACATTTCTAAACTGGTCTTAAAAAGGAGGTTGATTAAATCGTTGATTTTTTAATGATATTAGCGTGACATCTTGAATGATAATCCACATGTGTTTCATAAAAATTCAAAAATAAAAAATACAAAAATAAAAAGTTCAAAAAAATTATCATGAAGTAAATCTGAATTGTCATGTATCATGTCTAAAAATTTAACTTTTTAGTTAATATTTTCATTAAAAAATAACAATTCATCTCTTTTTGAAAAAAAAAATTTGATGGTTAAATTCGGCTCTTTTTTAAAGGTTGAAAGCTGAATTTAGCTAATACCAAAAAAGACGTGAAAATAAAATTAAGTTTCGTCTGCCTGCTCTGGCACGTCTTTGGTCTGCCTAAGTGGCACGTTTCTCGTTTAGGGTTGTTTTGTTTTTTTCTGGTTTTTTAATTATTTTCTGGTGGAGAAGTAGAATCAAGATCAAAATTCCTAGATTTCTGTTTTCATATAGTGGTTGTGCGCAAGGATCTATCTACAATAAATGGAGAATGGATTAGCAGGATTATCACTTGATGAAGAGGAAGATGCGGTTTTACAAATCCAAACAGAACGAATTGAAGGAAGAAGTGAAGAAATTTTCAGGTTAGTGGGGTGTTTTCTAACTACTAGTGTTATAAATTTTGCAGCAATAAAGAATACTATGGCAAATTTGTGGCATCCTGTAAGAGGAGTGAATATTCGGGATCTAGGTGAAAAGAGATTTCTGTTCCAGTTTTATCATAGAATGGATCTGGAGAGAGTGTTGAAAGGGTGCCCGTGGACTTTTAATAATCATTTGTTGGTACTTCATGCGATTCAGTGGGGTGAAGACCCTATTAGAATTCCTTTAATGAAGGCACCTTTCTAGATTCAAATTCATGACATTCCTACTGGTTTTTATTCTGAAAATTTGGCCATTCAATTAGGCAATTTCCTAGGGGAATTTATGGAATACGATGGATCTAGTCTGGGCAAGGAGAATAGAAATTATATGAGGATAAGAGTCTTAGATGTCCGTTGAAGAGGAGGAAACAAATCTTGTATTATAGGAGGCTCTCATACGTAAAGTTCCGATACGAAAGGCTTTCACTCTTTTGCTTTTTTTGTGGGAGGTTGGGCATAATGACTCATTCTGTGATACGAAGATGTTGTTAGGAATGGAAGTGGCGGAAATGGGCTGGGATTTATCATTAAGGGCGCAATCCAGGAGGGCAGTAACAACAAATAGTGTGCGGCTGAGAGAGGAAGGGGACGGAAAACTAAGAGTCAATGCTGAAGATACGTCTACAGTAGAGGTTGATGCCAGGACCGGGAATAATCAGGTAGTAAAATATGGAGAATTCATTGATCCAGTTTTGGGATTCAATTTGGAAGGCCAAAAGTTTTGGGAGAAACAGTTAGAGGTTAATCAAAGAATTGATCATTCTATAGTTGACATGGAGCAGGATAAGAAGGACGGGTTTCTGATTCGAGAAGAAGGGAAGAAACGTGCTAGGGGGGAGATGAGCAGTATCGTAGGAGTAGGAGATTAGAAAACATCAGTAGGGTGGAATGGGAGAGTGTTGGAAGGTAACCAATTTATATCGGCGGCCGCCAAGAGGCAAGCCGACCGGTCGCAATGAAACTACTAAGCTGGAACGTTCGTGGATTGGGGAGTCAACGAGCAGTTCGAAGACTTCGGTATATGCTGAAGTTACAAAATCCCCAAATTGTCTTCTTTATGGAGACGAAAATTTGTAGAAGTAGAATGGAAAGAATTCGATATCGTTGTGGGTATGTTAATGGAATTGAAGTTGATTCAGAGGGTACTAGAGAAGGGTTATGTTTGGCATGGAAACAGGGGGTGAATGTTACACTTCGACAATTCTCCAAAAGACATATAGATGTGGTGATAGATGATGACGAGGCAAGAAGTAAATGGAGGTTCACTGGTTTTATGGTTCCCCGTATGAGCGAGATAGAAGTAATTCATGGGAGGAATTAAAAAGCTTATGTACAGGAGAGAGATTTCTATGGTTTGTTTGTGGGGATTTCAATGAGATTATGTACGGCTTTGGAAAAAAGAGAGGGGTACCCAGAGATGAAAGACGAATGGAGGTCTTCAGAGAAGTCTTAGCTGAATGTGGGCTGATGGACATGGGATTTTCTGGAAGATGGTTTACATGGGAGAGGGGAAACCTACCTGAGACCAATATATGTGAAAGGCTCGATAGAGGAGTCGCAAATGAAGATTGGCAGACTATGTTTCCTGAAGGGTCCATTCAACACTTAACTCATTCCTTTTCTGATCATTGCCCTCTTTTAGTGAAAACAAGAAGGGAAGAATGTGGGGCTAAAACAAAATCTGTTAGATTCGAGGCATGGTGGCTAATGGAGGAAACTTTTGACAGTGAAGTTAGAAGTATTTGGGAATCGTCGTCAGGTAATTTACTGATGAAATTAGATAAATTGAAGATCAGTTTACGAAGATGGGCTAATAGAATTCAAGCGGATCGAAAGAAAAGGAAGACATTTCTCAACAATAGACTTTCAGAAATTCTAGTAGAAGATAGAGATGATCGAAATATGGCTGAGTTGATTGACACTAAAGTTCAGCTGAATCTAGAAATTGACAAAGATGAAGGGTATTGGGAGCAAAGAGCACGTATAAACTAGCTGAGATACGGGGACAAAAATACTACTTTTTTCCATAGTCAGGCATCTTCCCAAAGAAGGAAGAACACGATCCAGAAAATGCAAAATGACAATGGAAGGGCAACAGAGAACATTCAAGACATAGGGAACATTGCAAGAGCCTGTTTCCAGAACCTGTTCGGATCAGAAGAAAGGGAGTGTTGTAATTAGTTGCTGTCAGGAATCAAAAGATGTATCACTGAAGAGGATAATCAGATCCTCATGGCACCTTATACGAAGGAAGAGATCAAGGCAGCAACATTCGGGATGGGACCTACAAAAGCCCCAATGGAGGATGGATTTTCGGTAATTTTTTATCAATAGTGTTGGCATATTGTCAAAGACGAGGTCAACAGTTTCTGTTTACAAGTTCTGAATGAAGGATGAGATTTTAAACATGTAAGTTCCACACATATAATCCTTATTCCTAAAATTGCGAATACAACGAATATGAAGCAGTTTAGACCAATTAGTCTATATAATGTAATTTACAAAATTATGGCAAAAGCTATTACAAATAGACTAAGAGGAGTAATTGAGAAATGCATAGATGCAGCTCAGAGTGATTTTGTACCTGAAAGTAGGGGTGAGCAAAATCCGAGTCAATTTAAAAACTCGATAAAAATTTCAAATTTTGAATTAAATAGTTCGAGTTATTTGAGTTAATCAAGTTATTCGGATCAACTCGAATAAAAAATTAAGTTTTTCGGTTTAACTCGAATATGAATTACACAATTCGAGTTATCCGAAAATCCGAATAAGAAAAGACAAAACTACGTCATTTTGATAAATGTTTACTTTTTTAAAAGTTAAAATTCAAAATAATTAAGTTAAAAGGAAAAACTACGTCGTTTTGATAAATGTTTACCCATTAAGTTAAGAGGCAAAATCATTATATTGTTCATGTAGTTAAATAATCTTGTACTTCGTCTACTAGTTAAATAATAGGTCCATCTAATCGCAACATTAAGTATAAATAATAGGATTCATTAACTCGACTCAATTTGACTCGAATTTTTTTGACTCGATTCGATTCGATTGAAAAAAATTCAAATTGAGTTCAGTTGCTAAAATAGGATTTGTTAACTCGACTAACTCGAAAATTTTTGACTCGATTCGACTCGACTCGATCGAATACTCACTCCTACCTGGAAGGTTTATTTCAGATAATATTCTTCTTGCTTATGAAATTCTTCATACACTTAAACAGAAGAGAGTGGGGAGGAAAGGTTTTATGGCAGTCAAACTCGACATGAGCAAGGCTTACGATAGAGCGGAATGGAATTTTGTGAAAGAGGTTTTGATTCAAATGGGCTTTGAGAATGGTTGGATAGAAACAATCATGGAGTGCATTACATCTATCTCTTATTCAGTGGTTATTAATGGTTTTAAAGGGGAGAATTTTTTGCCATCTAGGGGATTGCGCCAAGGTGATCCACTTAGTCCATTCACGTTTCTTGTGTTCGGAGAAGGGCTATCGAGTTTAATGCGGTTGGCAATGAGTGAAGGCATCTTGAAAGGGGTAAAAGCTAGTAGAAGTGGACCGAAGATTTCACACTTACTCTTTGTAGATGACTGCATTTTATTCAGTGAAGCGTCAAGTAGAGGGGCTACTGTGCTAAAGGAAATCCTTAGGAAATATAGAAGCAGTTCCGGACAAGACTGTTTTTTTTAGCAAAAATACTTCAGAGACGGAAAGAAACTTGGTGATTAACACTTTAGGAGTAAAAAGTTCGAATAATCCTAAGCGATATTTAGGGTTGCCTGACATGGTAGGAAGAAAGAAGAAAGAGTCTTTTCAGATCCTGAAGGACAAAATGAAGCAGCGCATTGATCATTAGAGTACGAGACACTTATCGCAATGGGGGAAGGAAATATTTATTAAGTCAATCTTGCAAGCCATTCTGACTTATACGATGGCATGTTTCTTTTTACCTAAAATGTTATGTGCTGAGATTGAGAGCATCATGGCCAAATTCTGGTGGCAGAAGGGGTATGGGAGAAAGGGTATTCACTAGTGTGAATGGAGGAAATTATGTGCTTTAAAAGAGAATGGTGGTCTCAGTTTTCGTAATATATGTCAGTTTAATATCACTTTGCTTGCTAAACAAGGGTGGAGGTTAATTAATTATCCGGATTCATTATTAGCGAGAGTTCTTAAAGCAAAATATTTTCCAAATTCAGATTTTTTGAATGCGCAATTAGGCACTTCACTTACCTGGAGGAGCATGTGGGCTGCTAAGGGATTGCTGCGTAGTGGAATGGGTTAGAGAGTAGGGCGGGGAACTGAAATCTCTGTTTGGGATGACCATTAGATACCAAGAAAGGAGGTTGATGGATGGGGTCATCGAACCGATAATGAAGTGAAACTAGTTGCAAATTTAATTGATGCTGAAAACAGTGAGTGGAAAACAGAGTTAGTAGAACGTACCTTCATAGCAAACATCGCTGAAAAGGTTCTACAAATTCCTTTGGCAAAGAATCCAGGAGCAGATTTTCAGGTATGGAGAGGGGAGTTTTCTGGTGATTTCTTAGTCAGAAGTGCTTACAAACTTTTACAGAATGCTAGAATGGATTCTAATGACCTATTATTACAGACTGATACAAAAAATTTCTATAAAAAGCTATGGAATTTACAGCTACCATCTAAGATTTTGATTACAATGTGGAGAGCTTCGTGAAACTATCTTCCTACACTTGTTAATCTCAGATCAAGGAAGATAGCTACCAATACGGTTTGTCCTCGGTGTGGATTTGGGGAAGAGGATATTGGACACGTTTTCAGATTTTTCCCTGTAACAAATGAAATATGGCAATTGTTAGAACTGGACTGGATTAATAATTCCATTATCCAGAGTTTTTGGGAATGGATTACCTGGGTTTTCGGAATAAGCAGTCACAAGCAAAGTCATATTTTTTGCAGCACCATATGGCTATTGTGGGGGGCAAGGAATAGGCTCGTTAATGAAAAGAAAACCGAATCAGCAGAGGAGTTATCAGCAGGTGTAAAGTGATATATGGCAGAGATTGATGTCATACAGGAAGGGAAGATTTCCTTAAACAGAATCACAAACAGGAATTAGGAAGATATTCCTTCAGAGATAACGATATACTTTGATGCTGCCTTCAATGAAAGAAGCAACAAATCGATGGCGGGTCTAGTGGTTATAGATCGAACAGGAGGTATCGTCAAAACAGTGAATATCTCAAACTCAAACGTTCCAACTCCTTTCACAGCAGAAGCATGTGCGGGATATCATATAGTCAAACTCGGAAGATCGATGGGATTTCAATCAGTCAGAATAAAGGGGGATTCGCGAACAGTCATTAAGAAATGTCAAACAAACAAGACCGACAAGTCAGTGATCAGCGCAATAATCAGGGACATTCAGGAGTTATCAAAACTGTTTCTAAAAATCGAGTTTCAGTTCATCGACAGAAATGAAAACAAGATGGCGCACAGAATAGCAGAGGAAACTTTAAAAAGATGAAAACGAACGTACCTGGGATGAGGGGTTTCGCACAACCCACAAGTCGTTCCAGAAGGTAGATGGAGAAGATCTCCAGATTGAAATGCTGCAAAGGAAGATAAATATCAACTGATAGCGAAATGGAGGATATGAATCGGCTATCATCTGATGAAGGATGGGACTGGACGAAGAAGAAAAGATGCCACGAAATGGTGCCCAGATATTGAGTATCGGCTACTTTTTTTTTTTTAATTTTTCTAGGTTTCCTTTTTCTTCTTTAGTCTTAATTGTTTTGCTTTCCCTAGGAATCTGATTTATGTCTTTTAGTTTGCTTTAGTTTCGGCCTAACTAAATGTTCTTAGCAAGCCTTATGTTTATTTTACACAAAAAGCAAAAGCCCAATTCTGTTTCTATTTACATTTGTTAATAAAAATTTAGCCGATTATATTCAAAAAAAAAGCTGAATTTAGCTAAAAAAAATAAAATAAGTGCAAAATTAACAAAAGATATAAATGTTGGAAGCTAAATTTGATATTATGCCAAAAATATATAATATCCCTTATTAATCCCCTAAGGTTTAAGATTATTGTATTTAAAAATAATCTATACTATATATTGATTTTTTATATAAAAATAGAAAAACACATATAATTAGGGGCGAAACTAGGGGTTAACAGGGGTCCTGGCTCCCCTTAAAATGAAATTTTTTTCATTTAGGCTGTTAAAATTTTAAAATTTTAAATTAGTAAAAGTAAAATTGCACTTTGGTCATACCTAAAAATATAAAATTTTGATTTAATCCTTTAAAATTTATAAAGATATAGGCTATTAAAACGGTGACATTGCATTTTTTGCTATAGTAAAAATTACAATTTAATTTCAGCCCCCTAAAATAAAATTTTTGGTTTCACCCCTATATATAATGAGATTTTAACGTATTACACTTTCATTTTCAACATTTGTATTTAACCATTTCAAGCAAAGTTTTGCTATATATATATATTTTTTACCCACATAATACTTTTATCTTAATATTTATTTTTAACCAATTTTCAATTAGATTGATATTCGATTAACTCACGATATATCTTGCACCAAAATCCAAACATATTTTTCCTTAAATATCCTAAAAGGATCATATACACAAATTAACTTAACATCCCTAAATGTAAAAAAAGAATGCAGTTGAAAATTTCAGTGAAGCCAAAATAAAATCTTTTTGAGTAAAAAAGTAAATGAATAGAAAAAATGAAAAGTGAAAAAGAAGAGTAAGTTTTAAATATTTTTAACAAGGTAAAATGATAAATTTAATTTTCAATGTATATTGTTTTTATTAATTTGGTCATTTTTTTGAGTTAGAATTTTTTATTAACTTTTCAAAAAGAGTTGAATTGTCCTTTTTTTGTCTTCTCTTTACAGAGATGTTAATTAAAACATTAATCTTTTAACGATGTTGGCGTAATAATCGGTGTGATAATCCACGTACATTTCATGCTAACATGTCACTATTAATCTTATATGTCACATTAATAACTAATTTAAAACTTATTAAAAATTTCATAAATAATTCATAAAAAATTCAAATAACCATAATGAAATACAAGTGAATTGCCATGTGGATTGTCATGTTTACAAAATTTACATTTTAGTCATTATTTCAATTAAAAAAATCAATTTAACTTTTTTGCAAAAGGTTGATGTTAACACTTTTTAAAAGGTTGAGGGTAAAATTTAATTAAAAAAAAAAAGAATAAAAGTCAATTTGATAAAATAACATGAAGGTACATTGTACCTTTTAATAATAAAGAAAGTGAAAATAATAAACATATTCATTTTCCATCATAAAAACAATATCTTAAACAAGACTAAAGAAAATGTTGAAGTGATAAAGTTAAGTAATTACATGTATGAAATTACACTTTTTTTTTTACATTAATCTCATTGTAGGGCCCAATTTTTAGCCCGGAGTCTAATAAACCAGTCCAAAATTACAGCCCCAAAATACAAGCCCAATTAAATACCAGATTTTACATTTAGCCCAAATACAAATTGAAGCCCAAATTCTAAAAACTAACCCAAACCCTAAAGCCCAATAACTTAAAAAAAATAGCTAGTCAAAACCCTAGCCACTGTTTTGCGCCGCCGCCAGCAACCCACCGAGCCACGTCCGCTCCACGCACGCCACCACGTCGACTTCTCCGACGATTTCGCCTGCAAACAAGGCACACAAAGCAGCAAGCAAAAGGAGGAATTGAATAACAAATTGATAGTTGTAAAAAATAGATTTTTTTTTTCTATTTTCATTTTTAGGCTATAAAAGCCAAATCGACACTGTAAAAGGGGGAGGATTTTCTAGGGAGATAGGAGAGCAATACTACATTTTTTCGAAATACAGAACCAGTACCGAATCAGCAAAGGTTTTATTTTTTTCCTTTTTCTTCTCATTTCCGAAATTATACAAACATTGTTTTTTATTTTTTATTTTTTTAAATGTACATAATATATTTAAATATAATATAATAAAAAAAGGGGAAAAATACTTACAGGAGTTCCGACGGTGGTCCACGGCGGCGACTGGTTGGCTAGTGATCGGCCTTGTGGCCGGCAATCGCACAGGCAGAGAAAAAAGGGGACTCTCCCTTTCTTTCTTTTTTTTAAACTGTTTTCAAACGATTTTTTTTCCAGACTTTTTTGGCCTTAAATACCCAGCCAAAACAGCGCCGTTTTGAAGACCCTTCTTAAGGCCAAAACGATGTCGTTTTAAGACCTATGACCCGCGCCTTGACTTGACCCGAAGGCAGGATCTACGCGTTTTCCCTTTGATGGAATAATTGTGCTATAGGTCCTTCCGTATTTTTATATCTTTTGTTCCAATTTAGTCCCGCACAAAGTGACAGGTTTTGGAGGGAAGGAATTACTTTTTCGGTCCCTCCATTTCATTCGCACACTGCGATCTAGTCCTCCCCCTCTTTTTATTCCCAATTTACCCCAAATTTTTATTTTAAGTTTAATTTAGTCCTTTTTCTTATTTCTTTTTCTTATTTTGCTATTATTGTCATTGTTTTGTTATTATTATTATCTTTAATATTATTATTACTGTATTTATTATTACTACCTTTCTTATTATTAATATTGTTATAATTATTATTCTTATTATTTTTTATTATAATTATTCTTAATATTATTATTATTATTACCATTTTAGTATTACAGTTATTATCATCTTGTTATTACCATTATTATTTTTATTAATATTAATATTATTATTATTTCTTTTAACATTACTAGTATTATTATTTCTATTTTTATTACTATTGTCGAAAATTTTTTTGTTTGGAAAACGGGCCGACTTTAAAAAGGAAAACGGAGTCGCCACCAATCTTTTTGAACTGTGATTGGGTCACCTTATAAAATATTTGGTCTACGAATTTTAAGAAAACAGGTCCGGGAGTCGGCTACGCACGAGGAAGGATTAGCACTATCGCAACGTCCAAAATTGGTACCTTGTTGATTAATTAATGTCCTAATATCGAAAATTGGAAGAGATTTTAAAATATGAATCCTTTAGAAAATGTTTGGATAATTTGAACTGGATATCGAAATTCTCTTGTTCCGAAAGAATGAAACATCACATCCAGCACGTTAGGATACGATATTTCAGACCCTAGATACCAAGATCATTTCATGATTTCCAAAATTCATGCACTGCCATTTTAAAAAGGGTATTTTGTTATTTGGCCAAACGAAAGGACCGAAACCCAGCACGTTAGGGCACGATTCCTCGAATTTCCAAACATGGAATATTGGCTTATTTTTTAAAATCGAGAAAACACGATCCAAATCTTAAAAGGATATTTAGTTATTTGGACGAACGAAAAACCGAAACCAAGCACGTTAGGGCACAATTTCTCGAACTTCCAAACACGAAATATTGCCTTGTTTTCAAGAGCTCTTAAATAAGCGACTATGAAGTTTACCGAGAATGCATCTATTCGATTTGTTTGAGACAAAAATGAAATGGTCAATATTGGCCAAAACGTTGGGGTTTAAACCATAATGTAATAATAATAACCGCACAATCATAACAGCAAGCATAGAAAAACATGATACTAATACTACACAGAAAAAAAAAGAGATAATAATAATACATCGATCTAAACAAATTGCGTACATGAAATAAAAAACCTTATTATAAAAATATGCACAAGTAATGATTATAAAAACGCTTGAAAATAACAAAATTATATAATAAAATAAGGACTTTAAAAGAAAAATTATATACAATAGGTTTAAAGAATATATATACGTAAATAAATTTAGAAGAAGATATATACACCAAATAACATGAAATCAATAACATATATATAGAATAAAAATTATTTAGAATGGATAACATATATACAAAAAAAAATACTAATAATACTAATAAATATCGTAACAATAATGAAGTTATATAAGAAAGGTAATAATAATATTTTGGAAAAAATAAAAAAAAGAAGTAAAATAATGTCAATAATAATAAAAATAATACTAGTGAAAATAAAAAATAGCATTAATAATTAAAATAATAATATTATTATTAAATTTAATAGTAGTAATAATAAAATAATAGCAGTAATGAAAGTAAAAGTAATATAAATAGTAAGTAATAGTACAATAACGTTAATACTATTAATGATAGTAAAATAATAGATATAATAACTATAATAGGACATATGATAATAATAATGGTACATAGGTAATAATATAGATATCAAATAATAATGATACTAACAACATTAATAATAAATAATAATCGTGAAGAAGAGAAAAAAAAATAGTAATATATATAAAATAATAGTAAAAAATGATAGTAGTGATACCAGAATTGATAAATAGTATTAATAATGTTAATAATAATAATAATATTAAAATAATGGAATGATAACAGTAATAACGAAAAAAAAGAAGAAAGAATAAAAAAGGGACTAAAATGAAACCGAAATAAAATTAAAGGGAAAAAATATAAAAGAAATAAAGCATAATTAGACTAAATTGGAAAAGAGTGAGAAATCGAAGGGGTCAACCGCGTAAATAGCCCACTATTGCGGAAAACACGCGAATCTTGAAAGGAGCAGGTAGGATCTCAGGTCTAACATCAAAACGACGTCATATAATACCCTTATAAATGTCAAAATTTTGACAAAAAAATTCACTTTTACCCCATTCAAAAAAAAAAAAAAACTGATTTAAACTCTCTCAACCTCTCCCTCTCCCTTCCGGCTCAGCCTGTGGGTCGACCATCACCATCGTGATCATCGCCGATGACAAAGGGTGGGGAGTCCAAAAACCACCTTTTTTCGGCAGAATTAAAGTGGTGAGTTTCCTTTCCCTTTTTAAAACTCTTATTCAAATATCTAATATAGGAAAATGAAGAAATATGTATGTATAAATAGTAAAAAAAAAAAAAAAGAATAATAATAATAACGAATCAAAAGCAAAAATAAAATAGAAAAACCTATTGTTTCAATCAACGACTAAGATTTGGCTTAGTATTTATCTGTTTTGGTATTAAGTTGTGTGTATTCGTAAAGAAAAAAAATCTCTCCTTTTTACATGTTTATTTCTGCTTTTATAGCCTATTTTACAAACGATTTTTGCGTACTTACAGGTACGAATGTCGTGGTGGAGAGGGGCTCTTCACACGTGCGTGAGGCCTGCTGGTGCGTGGGGGGTGGTTGGGGCTAGGGTTTCTGCCTTTGTGTTTAGGTTGTGTTGGGTTAGGGTTAATTTGGTTTGGGCCTTTTTATTTTATTTTATTTTTTTTAAGATTTGTTAATGGGTTTTTGAATTGGGCTTTGGTTGAGGTAAAAATTGGGTCATACAACTATTATTTTATTATTATCAATATTATTATTATTATTATTATTGCTTTTACTATTATTTTAATTTTACCACTACTATTAATTATTTTATTTTTTTAACTTTATTATTATCATTATATTCATTAGTATTATTACTATTTTTATTATTACCCCTATTATTTATATATATTATTACTATAATTATATTTTATTATTATTGTTTTTATTATCAACATTATTGTTGCTACTTTTATTATTTCTATTATTTTTTATTTTACTATTATGTTATTATTTTTTAAATTATCCTATAGTATTTATTTAGTTATTGATTTACCATTAACTTTTATTTTTTTATTATTCTCTGGTTTTAAATTTTATTTTTGTTTTACCTCTATTTTTATTATTTACGTTGTTACCCTTTTCTTATTCTATTATGCATGTGTACCATAATCCATCTTCCATTTTACTACAATCATATCACATATTATTCGATGCGTTAAAATTTTCGTTTTGAAATAAGTAAACATTCTAAGTTCTAAGGTTTGAAAGAAATCGTACCCTAACTTACTGGGTTTCGATTTTTCTCATCGAATCTAAACAACCTATTATTTTCCTTTTAAAATCAAAGCACATGAGCTAAATAAAAACTTATTCTCGGGAATTCAAAAATGTTGTGTCCTAACTTACTGGATGTGATATTTTGTTATCTTGAAGAAAGGATTTTAAAAAAAATAAAGGCAATATTCTGTATTTGGAAATTTTGAGAAATGGTGCCCTGACTTACTGAGTCTCGATTTTTCATTTGACCCAAATAGCCGAATATCCTTCTTAAATTTAAACGTACAAGTTTTAAATGGCAAAAGACAGGCTTAGTTTCGAGGATTCGAAATGTCGTATCCTAAGTCACTAGGTATGATATTTTACTCTTTCGAAATAAGTAGGTCTCGATATTTGGTCTAATTCATTCAAGATTTCACTTAAATAAAGGATCGTATTTTAAAATCTTTTCAAATTTTTGACATTAGGACATTAATTAATCAAATCGATATCAATTTTGGGCGTTTCGAGGGTGCTAATCCTTCCTCGTATGTAATCAACTCCCGAACCCGTTTTTCTAAATTTCGTAGACCAAAACTATTGTTTTAATAAATCAGAATATTTTAACGATCAATCTCATGGTGACCCAATCACACCTCAAAAAGATTGGTGGCGACTCCATTTTTGTTTTTAAAGTCGACCCCGTTTTTCAAACAAAAAAATGGTTTCAACACTCATTATACTCAAACTTACGTCTTCCTACACTGACAACAATGCCAATGTCAATTGAGTTAAGACTCAATTGATAAAATTATATATTTTTTAAAAGGAAAAGGATTGTATGAAACAGGGGTGCCACATCATCTCATTTATATCACTTTTTCAATAGTTCAATGTCATATCAAAATTTTCATCCTAAAAAAAAATCAAATCTCAATAAAAATATTAAAATTTAGGATAAAATTACTGAAGTGACATTAAGCTATTGAAAAAAATAATATCACTGTTTCATACCATTCTATCTATTTTTAAAATTTTATTTCCTCTAATTTTTTAAATTTATTGAATAATCAAACAGACTAACCAACAAACTAATGAAAAGAAGATATATATATATATTTATTTATTTTCTTTACATTCTATCAAGCAAATTCTATATATATATTTTTATTATATTTACATTCTATCAAGCAAATTTTTAAGGTGTACTTAGTTGAATTAAAAATATAAAAATAGTGAAAGACAATGAAAATAAGAAAAGAAAAGAAAATTTAAGCATGTTTGGTAAAAAAAAAAAACAGATTATCTTGTATTCTAATCTATACAATGATAATAAAAGAAAAAATAACAAAAATAAAATTAAATATTCAAAATGATGTATTTTTTTTAATTTTAATTTTGTTTGTTCTCATATTTCAACTCATTCAAACAACAAAGCACTAGCAAATAAGACTGACAGCCCAAACTATTCAATGGATTCTGAATCAACCCGCTCCAAATGTCAATTTTTAAGAGGTGTCGCCACTCCTCAATTAATTTAAATATAAAAATTAAACTGTTTTTTCAAAAAAGAAGAAGAAGAAGAAAACCTCGAAAATAAAACAAAATTATTAAAGCAAACGGTTGGACAAGACAAAGATTAATGAGTAGATGAATAAACGTTCACTTTTTCATGATTTGACAAACAACGCAAGTTCAAAGACTAAAAGAGGTGAAAAATTAAACAAATAACTAAAATGAATTTTTACATAGAGTTGAAGAGCTAAATAAGTTATTAGGCCAAAAGTTTATTATCAGCGACAACATAACTGTTTTCTAATTTTTAGTTGACGTCTCATTTGGGTCTTTACTTAGCAAGGGATGTGTTTACCCGGCCCGCTTTACTTAACCTTTAGGCTGAATTCGTGTTTAAGGTCAATTAAAATTTGGGCTTAAAGATTTTCCTTTCAATAATTACCTTGTTCGTTTTAAGTCTATGTTCGGGGTTTAGCATTGTCTCTACCAACAATATTATCTTCAAAGTTTGAATCTGTATTCTCCTTTAAAAATGCAATATGACTTACCACTATACAAAATACTTGTTATTTAATCACCGCCTCATAAGAATTGATTTATGAATTCATTCATCCAAAATCAAATCCAATCGAACTCAACAATTCAAACTTGTTTAACTTGAACATGAACTTGAAATAATAGAAACTTAGAATGGTTTGAACCCAAAATTGTCCTAAATTGAAATAATTGAATTTTTTTTATTAAAAAAATTAATTAAGCCCCTTCAAAACAAATTGCACCGTTGAGTTCTTAATGATAAAAAATACCAATTATGTCTTTCTGTCAATACAAATCATCATTGATTTGTTTGACCGTTAACAGACGCTGGCATAGCCGGTGGAACCAAAGAAAAATGGATTTTTTTTATTAGATCAAACTGGATTGGAAGAATTAATTAGGTTAGCCATGCGTTTGTAGTTCTTAGGTACTTGTAAGGCTTACTGGTTTTTCCCCTTTTGGTGAGTAGATGAATTGTTGTTATTGAAGGCTCAGCAATAGGATACGTTGGTTAGCTCTTTTTTTTTCTGTTTTTTTTTTTTAATTAAAAAGTTTGCTTTTAGCAAGTATGATGAGTCTTGGTGTTTGAATTGGTAAGATTATTGATTTCTATTTTAAACGGTATGCTCAATTCAATTGAATAAATTATTAGAAATAAAATAAATTTAAAAAATTATTTCTTCAATCAGTTCACGAGTCAATTAGTTCAGTCTTTTTATTTTGGACCGATACCCTGGTCAATTTCCACTCCAACGGTTTGACTATCTGGTCCGATTCTAAAAACAATTATAAAAATATTCATCTTTTGATAGTAGTGATAACAATTTAACATACTATTGTAATGAAGGAACCCAAATTTACAAGAGCGAAGACTCCTTATCACTCGAGCTTGTTTTTATTTATTTATTTTTGATCTCATTCAAGTATAATTCACGTACCCATACACGCACACATTATACTACTATACTCAAATTAAATCTACGAATCAATCTTATATATTGAGAATAGATGAACACCTTTCAACTAATAAACCTGAATTCAGTGTACCCTCTTATTGATTCCACTTTTAAATCAAAACTATGCAATTTTAAGAAGGAAGAATAAGAGCTTTGTTCTTTTTCCAAAGCTTTGGGGTATATGGTAGTAAATACAAATTTATGGTGATAATGATTCTTAGCTACTTTCCATCCACTTGAATTAGGGCACACCAAAGTTGAACACCCATATATTCTTTTTACCATTTTCCCCCCCTTTTGATGAATAGGATAGCTCTAACTTTGTGACAATGTCCAAATCCCGACATGCACCATCTGTTTGCCCCCCACTAGGGTGGTCTAAACCAATGAAAAGAGTATAATACCTTTGTTTTCAAGCACAAAATTCAAAATTACTAAATGGTGGCATCAGTTTTATTAATTTCAAGGGGACATTGTGTGTTCATCATCTCCTTTGTTTTCATTGCCAGTTCTTTTTTAAAATAAAAGTTAAATCCCTATTGTCACCTGTTTTGTCGTTTGGTTTACTTTATTACTCAATTTAAAGAGACGAGAAAAAGTCCCGTAAGATATGGTTCATGAAGCTATATATAGGGACGGTGGTTTTCTTTTTATTTTTTGGTCTTTTTTGCCCAAATTTATTGATTTTTAATATAGTCAACTTGACCGAATACTCATTATTTTAGTAAACACTAAAATTCGAGTTTTATTGTATGAGATAAGAAGAAATATCAACAGATGTAGTGTTGAGCAAGCAAAGTTATGGACAATTTATGACGGTCTCATGATGGTGTGAGATGTTAAATGGAGTGATGTTATTGTTGAAACAGATGGTGCACTTGTTATTAAAGGTATTCATGGTGGTTTGCAAGGGCAATTACATATAGACTTGGTTCTGGTAATTCGAGAATTATGTAGTCGTGAGTGAAGAGCAAGTTTTGAACAGATACCAAGAGTTGGCTGGAATGATGAAGAATTCCCCGGTTGGCGTCTAGATTTTTCATACAGCTCCCTCTTTGATTCTTCACCAATTAAGGATTGATAGCATGTATGTGCTTTAGATTTCTACTGCAAACTGTTAGTTGAATAATTCATTTTTCTTGTTATCAAAAGAAAAATTCGACTCTCACTAACAATTTTATTTGATAGATCATCTATAAATATCATTTTTTTTAACATTTTACAAAAACAGTTAATATATTCTAAGCCTGAACTGGGATATTCTTCTCTAATATTGTTGATGATGCAATCCTCACTAACTCAATGCCTTACCTTTTTCTTATATAAAAAGCTCCACTTCTTTCTTCTTTATCTCGAGCCACCATTTTTTCCCCCAAAGAAAAAGAAATAAATTCTTCTAAAACTTTCGGAGAATCTAAAGTGAATGGAGTAAACATAAGATACCTAATTAGCCAATCTAATATGTTAATGGATGCTTGCATGAATTACCTGTCCAAGTGGGCTTAGCTACTGAGGAATCATAAGATGAAAAGGTGGTCAAAAGTTGTATTCTTCATTATACAAAATATAAATTCTTGGGTTTCATGCGAGAGAACTAAAGTTTAAATTTTGAAGATAAGGTTATTGAGAGAGACAATTACGAATTTTGAAAGAATCTAATCTTAGATGAATAGTAAGATAGACATGAAAAATGCTTTGATCAAAAAAAAAAATATTTATACCAATTCACAAATTAATTCAATACCAATTAAGTCAAGAAAATAACTTGAAAAAAATTAGTTGACTAGTATGGTTGAGGGATGTAGGGGCAGCATACTTTGATAACTACTAATTTTGGTGCAGTGAGTGAATTACAATAATATGGTAAAATTCGAATAACAAATATGACTAGCGTGACTCAATCCCAGACCACACCTAAAGTTATGAATATCCTTAACTATCAAGTCATTATATAAAGTTTATAAATGATATGAAACCCACATTAATCTTGGGGGATTAATATTCGTAGGCAAATGTAAAATGTTGGCATGATGATGATGGTCTTAAAATGAGTTTTAATTATAAAATTACTAAAAATATGCGGAAATAACGGTAATTATTTAAAGGGTATTATTTTAACAAAGCAATACCATGAGAAACTATGTAATGATGTAAACGAGAAGAATCGAAGGTTTTAGGTTATATGTGGGGGCATTGGAGGCTTTAAGGGCGTGGTCTCTGCTTCCCATAAAATCCCGCAATGATTCTCATTTCTAAATTCTTTCTGATATAATTTTTAGCTTGATATTTAAATTAGAGGATAATTTACTTCAAGATACTTGAACCTATGTTTTCTTGCACTTACAATAATACCGATAGCAATCGAATTAAGGCTCAATCAACATAGTTTTTTGTTTTTTTAACTATATTAGTACTAATTACGTTAATTGAGTCTTAGCTCGATTGGCATGAATATTGTTGTCAATGTAGGAGGACGGGAGTTCAAGTACTGTGAAACACATTATCTTCCTATTTATTGGTTGAGGTGGGACTATAGGTGGTTCTAAGCATTGTGATAAAAAAAATATGATCGTAATCTATAACGAGATTATTAAAAAAAAGCTATATTAGTAATCACTTGATTATAGTTTTCTTTTTCTTTTTTAGTCACTTGATTATGAAAAGTCATAAAAAATAATCACTAAATTGTTAGTAATTTTTTTTGGTTACCCAATTATGAAAAATTACAAACTAATCACTCAACTAATCAATTTATAATGATTTGTTTTATATCTAATTTTATATTATCAATTAGATCATAAATTTTTTATTCAATCAATCCATTCCATCAGTTGGAATATAAAAACATACAATCCTTTTCCGTGATAGACTCGGATTAAAGCACCAGCGCCCATCAATGTTCAATTTCAAGCAGCCACTAGGTTGTGGCTTCAAGTCAAAAAGTTGATAATTAAGAAAATGAAAAAGAAATTCAAACACTCATGCTCCGTAATTAAAAGTTATAATTATTTTTTTTATATTCTTTAAGTTCGTTTTATGGTTTATGTTCGGGATTTTTGACTGTCTTTCCTGATAATATCGTCTCCAAAATTCAAATCTAAATTCGTTATTTGAGAATATGTAATATATCTTGTCATTGCACTCAATTATTGATTAGTATGTTGATAATTATTTTGATTTGTAACAAATCACAAAAGCATGGCAAAACTTCTAATTATTTTAAGGCCATTGACATTGCTTTGTCGTCTTCACAAATTTTCCATCGATAATTAGGATAGCAAAGCTAACCGACTTTTATTTTTATATTACTTAAAACAGCGTGGAAGATGTTGCGACGGAGATTAAAAACGATTCACCTTAGTTGGGTGTAGACCTGTATTATATGGGTGATGATTGGAGCGGAGTATTTAGGAAGGGAATAACGGTGATGTTTAGGGTAAGAGACTATACATGATGTCTTATTCCTGAGGATGTGAGGGGTATTTACATAGGTTGATCTTTAGGGATTCGTGTTGTCTTTTGATAGTTTTATGGTTATTGTATGATTCTTTGTTAGGTAAATAATGTGACATCACTTAGATGATACGTGAGTGTTAGTTGGAGTGATCTATTAGGAATGATTTGCTTGCATGTTTCCTAGATTATGGCGAAAGAATGCTTGTAGCGAAGGAGGTGCAACTTACAAAACTAAGTGGGTGAAACCGAAGGGTGAAATTTCCATGCATAATGATGAGATAGTAGGAAAAATTGATTGAGCACTTTAAAAATCACCATTCGATTGATACGAACTTATTATTAATATAAATCCACAAAATCATTAAATTTTTTTATAATTAAGGTATGCTTTATGTCTATTTTAGGGTTAATGAAGACTAATCATTTCAAGATTCATAAATGCTCCTCCAACAATGTTATTTTCAAGGTTTGGATTTGTTCTTCATAGGAGTTAATATATTTTACCATTTCACCGAACACTTATGAATGAAAAACTAATGTAGAAAATATTAATCAAATCAAATATGTAGATAACACAAATAATTAGGCATATAATAAATGTAGACTATAAGTGATGAAAGATATAATTTATAATTAAGCCAATACTTGCTTGAAACAATAGTTGTGAAAACATGTCATAAGTTCATGGACTTGAATTTTGAAATCTTAGAAGTAGAGAACTTAAATTCATAGAAATAAAAGTATATGACCTCTTTAATGGGCCTATAGAATGCAGTGAATTAGTTATTGTGCTCGCTACGGTAGATATCTTGATAAATCAAAAAAAATAGAAAAAAGACAAAATTCCAAATTTATAAAGAGTACATAAACCTATATCATATTTTAACCTTTTAAAATGTTACAAAAAAAAATAGAAAATAGAAATTATTTTGTGATTAAAAATATGTATAACTAATGATATTAAATTTTAAATCACAAACAAATGTTTCTTTATTATTTATATAATTATTTTCACTCAAAAAGTGAATATGATGAGTTTTAACTTATATTATATTCAAGTTATTTTAGTTCCAGACTGAATTGATGTCACGAGTAAATTTGATGTTAACTTACAATATGTTTGATAACTATTGAAAATTTGTATTTCATTGAAAATGAAAATTTTCAATATTTATTATTTCAAATGTGTTTGATAATCATTTTAATTTTTAATTTTTTTACTTAATATAAAATATTCAATAAAAAAGTGTTGAATAAGATAAAATAAGTAGATAGATAGTTACTTAGCACTTAATGTAGAAAATACTAAGTTGATTTTATTTTATTAAAAAATTGAAATAATTTACCTTTTTTGAAAAAAAATTAAGATTTTCAAATTATCATATTTATATTTTATCCAAAACTATCTAAAATAATACAAAAGGTTTGACTAATAAGATGAAAATTAAAAGAATAAATAATATTTTATAAATAAGTATATACTTTTATTAAACAATAAAATTATATTCAATATTTATATTTACCAAACAATTTTTAATATAAATTTAGTACTTATAAAATTTAATATTAAAAATTCAATACTAAATTTTTCAACACTTAAATTTTCAGTTTATCAAATACACCCTTAATTGAGAAACAACTAAAATCTCTATTTAAAACTAATAAATATTATGATAATGACTTTTTAATTTTTTATGTAAAATCTATAAAAATTAATTTAAATCTAAAATATATTTAAAAAATAAAAATACATGGAAAGACTCAAACACATATTTTTTTTCTCAGAATTTATCAATTGTCATAATGGGTATGAATAAAAAAATTTAAAACAATATTTTGAGATAAGGATTTATTTAGCTCTCTAACTTTTAAAAAAAATATTTTAATTATTTATTTAATTTTCACTTCTTTTAACCTTTAAAATTATTTTTTTATTAAATCACCCCAAAATAAATGAAAAAAGTTAACGTTTGTTAATTTTGCTAACGTGACATACACATGAATTACCGAGGATAATATATAAGCATTTAATTAATTTTTTAAAATTTTTAAAATGTTCATTTTATAATTTTATACTTTTTAATAATTTTAATGGTTTTTAAATTTTAAAAAAATTTATTAAAAATTTTAAAAATTAATTAAATGCTAATATGTCATTCACATGATAATCTACATGAATATTATGTCAGTAAAATAAAATAAAAAATCAAATTTTTCATATCTTTTTTAGATAATTTGATAAAAAGAGAAAAAATAAATAATTAAAAAATTAAAATGAATCAGTTAACAAAATCCATGGGATAGGATAATGATCCCTAGCTTCATGGCCCAAATCTCAACCTCCTCGGAGGATTGTCGACCTCTCACTCGTACAAATTGGAATTGTCAACCAAAGTGGTTAAAATCTGTCGTAGAAATGAAAAAAAAAAACCCTAATTAAAGACCATCTTACCTAGAGCCGCTCAAAAGAAGGAACAAATCAGATATAGTCACGTCGTAATTTTAGCTGATAAGACAGTTATACCCTTGTAAGGCAAACGATCTGATTGGTCCTTACAGGCGGTTGTACTTACCTCAGCCCAGAACAAGCTGTATACTCTCTACTTTTGTCTCCCCAAATGACGCAGTCCAATCAGTCCAATTCCTAATAAGCCCCTTCTCCCCTTCCATCTCACGGTCACTATTGGTTCATCAACTCAAACAAACGTATCAGATGGTCAACCAGCCAATAAATTCCCAACACACAATTAAACTAGTATATTTTTTTTATTTATTAGAAAAAAAAGAGAGTAAATTGAAGTAAAACTGCGAGGAATAACCCTTTTGAAATTTCTGTTAATATATATGCAGTGGGGAGTGACTAAACTACTTGTATCTCAAGTCTTTTTTTCTCTTTATCAGTGGGAGTTTTACATTTTATACAGTGGGTTGATTTTCATTCTGGGTTTTTGTCATTTGATGTCAATCCATCGACTCAACTGTTGGATTTGTTGTTAAGTGGCCGATGACACTCGGGTACGTGTGACCGACACCTGTAAGTTCTGCATGATAGAGAGAGATTGAAAGATAAGTGAACAATAAGACTAGTGGATGAGAATGAACAGAGAAAGGGAGAAGAAGGGTTTTTTTTTTTTTTTTCTTTCCCTTTGTTGTTGTGCTTGGCAGGTTGGGGGTGGGTTTTTATTAACTGAAAACGGCATGCTTGTGGAATTTCAAGGTCTTACTTTTGGTACTTTTTTTTCCCTAAATGGGTATTTAGTCTTGTTTTCAGATCTGACTCGTACCTTCAATTAAAATTTGTTTTTGTTTCTAAGTGAAACAGTTTCCTTATATGGCAAAAGCTTTACCTTCTTTGGGACAGAGAAATTGACAGAAGAGAGTGAGCACACAGAGGTATCTGTATAAAGCTTATACTAATGCTTTTGCGTGCTCACTTCTCTTTCCGTCAGCTTCCAGTGCCGGGATTTGATTTTTAATTCCCCGTTTTGGTCATATCTCGGCCTGTTTTTGTTCCATATACTCTCTCTCCCTCCATTCTCAGAAGAGTTCAATTTGACTGGCACCAATGAAGGTGGTATGCCCTACTGACGACCTGACTGTATCTTTTGTTTATGATTTATGTTATTAACAAGCGTGGCTTTTGATGTTATTCACTGTTGAGGTATAAGCTTGATTGATTATTGTGCAGGTTTAGTGGCAAAACGATGAATATGGGACCATTCACGTTATCTCTTGCCTACTAATAGCTAGTATGGTCCTCACTCAACAAAACCTTCTTTCTTTTTCTGTAATTTTCTTCTTATTGGTACCGTTCCTTCATCTTTTACTGCTTTATTGGAGTTTGTTTTCACCTGAATCTAGCAGGCTCAAGTTTCTTGTACGCTTAGTTCCAAAAATGGAGTTTTCCATTCATTAGTTCAATTTATAACCCTATCTTTGTAACAGCAACATGTTGCATGTCCTACACCTGTTTGTAAATCTCACAATGAGCTTCTTTCTGGACTTATTGTTTTCTTTTGCAGGAAGACACTGATTTTGAGTTTTTGCAACACTAGATCAAGGTTTGTTCTTTCTAGTACTTACTTCTTGTTGTGTATCAAAACAACTTAATATGCTTACAAGTTACAACACTGCATACTTTGTTGTAGTCTTTATTATTGCTTGTATCTCCAAAAGCATTTTCAGCTCTATAATTGACTGTAGTAAGGCAAAAACTTCCATGCAGTCAACAAATTTCAAACTATAATAGGATTATGTTTTCTTTTAGGAAATGAAATCATTTTCATGGATGTTTGCACTTTTAATCTTTTTTGAATCTGTTCTGCGTTAATTATTATTTTGAATGATTGCATGCTTTGTATGTTCATTTCTGAATATCAAAATTTTCTGCTAAAGATTAAGTAATTACAAGATTCCTTTTTTTTTTTTTTTTTGTTTGATTGTGTGTTGAGGCTGTGCCATTTTGGATCTCCTTGTTGCTTATGTTTCGTTATATTAATTCTATATCAGAAAGAGGACATCATTCTACAAGTATTATAGGTATATTGTGACTGTGCAATGTGCACCGAGTGAATGGATGGAAATATCCAATTTAACAATATATAGCAAATATGCTGATTAAGGTTTAGCTTGATTAGCTTGATTGGCATGAGCATTGGTAATGTAGAAGGACCTGTGCTAAAACTCATTATAAAAAAAAATAGATATGATTAGAATCTGTAATAAGATTATTAACAAAAAAATAATATATAACAAATATCTATATAATGAAAATCTTCTAAATAAGATTGAAATTTATTAGGTTGTGTATTTTCTTTTTATAATCATATATAGGTATCTTCATCTGTTTTATTGTTTGAGACTAATCCTAGCCATTGAGGAATAGCTTTCTGATCAATGATTAGGATGTAGTCGACTTTCACCTCTTCTAACCAGTTGTTTGCAGGGTATATAGGATCCGTGTAGTCTACCTTCCGTTGTACTCTCTTTATGAATTGAACTATAAATGATTGCATTAGCAAACATCCAATGGTTAAAGTTCTCTCAACCATCTCATTCATCCTTTTGGTTGAAGTAAGCATAATTATAGCTAATATTTGTAAGCAATCATCAGATTGTAGTTCATATTTGAAGGCACGAAAAGTTTGAAATTGTATCCAACATTTGTAAGCAATCATCATATTATGTATGTGCAAATTTTTTTGAATTTCACCATTTTTTTCACCGTTGTATCGATCTCAATTTCAAGTATGCTGTTCCTCACCTCCTGGTTTTGATTTCCACCATTAAGATCTTTTGGTATTTTTTACTATAAAAATTAATTCAATTGGTATGAATATTGTTCTCAATGTAGGAGGGTTCGAGTGTGTTGAAGTGTATTATCCTATACTATAGGTAGTTTTAAGTATTGCCTTAAGAAGAGTAAATATTATCAGTTTATCCAAACAAAGTTGTATCTTTTATGAAAATTTTGAATTTACTCATTGTTTTATTTTTTATTTTTTTGGTTACATCACTTGTTGATCTCTAAAATTAGAATTTGTACAAAGAAATATTTTTGGTGAAATCACTTAAAATTATGTGTCTTGTGTTCTTGACTATTTGTAATTTTTAAGTGCATTTCTTAAATCATGTAAAAAATGATAAAGCTTGCTTTATCATTATTAAATATAATTTAGCGATAAATTTTAAAATTATAAATAAATTATGGTTTAATGTGCAATTGTATATATGAACTTTGATTTTATGCAATTTTATATATGAAATTTTGATTTAATCCAATTCTTGAAAATTATTATCACAATTGTTGATATAATATTATTTTATGTTTATATATTGCATACATAAATAAATATATTTATTCAATATAAAAATAAATTAATATATTTATTTCTTTAAATGTGTATGATTAAATCAAAATTAAAGTTTCAAATACACATTTGAACCACAATTAGAATTATAAGTTTATAATTGCACAAAATTAAAGTTCATATATATAATCGCACGTTAAATCAAAGTTCATATATAATTTTAAAATTTATTCTTATAACTTAATTTTTGCTTTAACTTGAAATAAATTTATTCAATTTAACTTATTTTTTTGAAAAATTTCAAATTAAATTATATTGATAAAACAAAACTCAACAACTTATTACACATAATTTTTCTACTAGAAATTATGTATATCTTTATCAATATTTTTGAAAAATATTTAACATATGTAAATAAAAATATTTAAAAATATGAAATGAATGAAATTAAATAGATTTAAAATATTTTATATGTAATATTCTTTAATACACGTGACAAATAAATAAATAAATAAAAACTCATCATTCAACAAATTAAAAAAACAACAACAACAAAAGCATCTCATGCTAAACATAAAAGATGGAAGTTCTATAAAAATATCCATATAAAGATGTATTCGTGAAATTTATAGAATTTTGCTTCCCCTTCCAACCGGTGCAAGTAGTTGTGACAAAAAATTGAACAAAACAAAATGCTACAATCAACATAGACCAAAATTTTTTCCCATATAAAAAATATTTGAAAGTTTCGGTTTTTTACTAAAACGATGTAGATCGACTGAACTAATATGAAACTAATCACATGGGAGGGCATCGTTTTCTAATTTGAGTTTTTTTAATGAAACGTATCTAATTAATTGTAGGTTCAATAAAGACTCAATTTCACCTATTACACCTAATATGTAGTTTGTCCCCTAAACTTATCCAAAAGTACTTAAACGGTATTTGAACTTATATTCCATTACTCAAGTTAGTATCTTTTCACTAACACCGTTAATTTGTGTTGTTGTGACACTGATGACCAATCTAGTGGTGAAATGTGGTAGTTTTTCAATATGTCATGTGACAAGCATAAATTAAAAAAATTAAACAAATCTTAAAAAATAAATAAATTATAATAAAAAAGTATAAATTTTTGTCTAGTTTCATTTTTATGCGAACAAAATTATATTTTTTATAAGTAATTTATATATTTTTAAAGTATTTTTAATTTATATTTGCCACGTGGCATACTAAGAGACTACCACATGTTACTAACGGATTGATTATCAGTATCACGTCAGTATAAACTAATGGTGTTGATATAGAAATACCAATTTAAGTGATGAAGTACAAGTTTAAATACGAACTAGGTCCAATAAAAAATTCAAATACCAATCACTTACTTTTAAAAATAAGTTAAAAGGACAAACTACGTAGTAACAAAAAAAAAAATCCTAGAGAAAGAAAGATGGGCCTAAATGAATTTATTTAATCCAAAAAGTCATGTTAATCCATGACCATTCCCAATACCCGAATACAAATAGACATACCATCAATAAAGTTGTGCGAGATTTTATTTATTTTTTAAATAAAGGTTGGATATCTTTATTGAAGCAATACGAAAATGTTTTATAAATGAAAAAAAAAATCAAATAAAATACAAACTCTAAGACTTAAAAAGAAAAAATTCCAGTTGTACTTGAGCTTTCCTCGTCAAATAACCCGAATATCAAGAAACTGAAAAGCTCCCAAATTCACTTTTGTCCACATCTATTGCTAGTTGTAGATAGCGGCAAAAGCATCTGGCAGTAAACAATTCGATGGTAAGCACCCTGACCGTTGAGATCCATTCCAATCCTCCGTATCCCGCCACCATCGCCCTTAGACTTGACCCATCCACCACAACACCTCCGTGGACATTTTTCACTGTTCGTCTTCCACAAGAAGATAACGATCGGGGTCCCCTTTGCCCTCTGACCATTCTCGATACTCAAATACAAATAGATTGACCATCAATAAAGTTGTACGAGATATCAATTAAATCAAATAAATCAAAACAACTTGATTTATTCGATTTATTTATTTATTTCAAACAGTTTATTTAATAATTTTAAATATCAAAATTAAATAAATCAAGCATTAAACCCGATCCAATATATACCCAACCAAGGATCTAATTATAAATAGTCCACCTGCTTCTCTATGAAAACATTTCATTTTTCTGCTGTTATTTTAAAGAAAATGGGGGTTAAATGGTGTATTTATTTTCGCATATCAAATGCTAACACCTCATATATTATTAGTGTCTCTATATATATGCTTGCTTAAAATCTAAAATATACTGGAAAAAAAATCAATTGATTAATTTGGGATATAATTTTAGAAATTTTAGTTTTTATTTTTGAAGAGTTTTTTTTTTATTTATAATTTTTGGAATTATAATTTTTATTTAAGATTTTTTAATTAAAATAAATAAATTATTTGCTGGAGACTAGATTTATCCCTCTATAGAAATCTCCTTCTCAAGGCAATAGTAAGATCTAGTACAACCCAGAGGTGCCTACTCAGTCTGTTGTTCATGATGCCACAGATGTTAATCTTGAAGGCTTGGAAGGAAATTCAACTGCTAACATAGGGATCGATAAAGCTTCAAAGGTTGGAGCAATCACCAAAAATCTTCCTCTTAGCTTCAAATGTTTTGACAGTCATTTTTAAGCTTTATGTTGTTAAATTCTTCTCTTTTCTTGAATCCGAGTGAAGGAAAAACAATTTGAGATGTAGGTTACTTTGCAACTCATCTTTTCGAATATTTACATTGCTATCAAGAAAAACCTACCAGTTTTGCTTATAAACATAACTCTGTCTTTCTATTTATGATTAACTGGTTGCTTCTACTTTCTGTTATAGCAGAAGAAAGGCAATTTGGAAATAAAATTTGTTTATTTTTGGACTAGACTGAAGCCGCGATAGCACATATTTCTTATTGATGCTGATCTAGTTATTTTATGAAAGCTTATTTTCAGTGGAAAGTCTTTTTTCTAGCCACGAAGGAAATTGAGTTTAAGGTTTCAGTATTAGGATGGTCACTTTAATATCAACTACGTTAAATATTTTAATATAATTTAATATAAAAATAAAAAAATATTTTAATATAATTCAATATAATATATTATTTCCAAATTTCAAAAAATATAAAATAAAATATTTTAATATAATTTATTATAAAATATTAAATTAAATTATTATAAAATATTTAATAATAATCTTATTAAAATTTAATAACAATAACAATAATTATCGATCTAAAAAAATCTATGGTAAGGGTAATCTGGTCATTTCAGTTTTTTTTTTTTTTATGTTATTACAACATTATTCCATTCAACAAGATACAAGAATACTACTATAGTTCTATTTCTTTTCATTTAATCAAACAATTGAATTACTGATTATAACTATATTTCATTACAACTCTATTTCGTTACAGTGAACTGACACCACGTTTGGTTGGCATGAATAACTAAACAGTTCCTAGCTGATTCAGTGATAAACAAGCATTCATTAGTTTGGTTCACTGAATCCTTCATTTAACGAAATCCCATTCATCCTCCATTCCATCTTCTCCCGTAATAGTCATTCCTCACCAGAACCAAAGAATAGCAATGCAGAGCTTCCACCGAATAAAGAAAAAAACATAACCTCCCATTCTTGCCCTTCACCACTCTCCTTTAGCAAACACCTCAAGCCACCACACCCCATCCCTGTCTCTCATTCCCGTTCGATTATTCTCATCCCACGATAGAGTTTTTGATTTTGAGCTTTGAATCAGTTATAGAGTTTTTGAGCAAGAAAAATAAAAATAAAACAGAGATAAGGGAGATGAGGAAGTCTTTCAAGGATTCTCTCAAGGCTGTTGAAGCTAACATTCATTTCACCAATACCCAGTAATTTCTTCTTTCTTTTTCTCTTCCTTGATTTTTTTGTAGATGAACATCATGATTTTTTTTCCTTTTTGTAGATAGCAAGAGATTTCAATTTCAGGTTGGGATTATATCTACAAAGACTACAATATTTTTCTATTCTCTAATTGCTTTATCAGTGCATCAGTATTGTAACACCCCTTAACCCGAATTCGTCGCCGGAAGGAGTTACGAGGCATTACCAATCAAAGCACAACTCAGAACAGACATTTTTTTTTCTATAATAATAATATAACGTACTCATATCAGTAAAGTCACATTAAACATTAATGAATACAAGGAATAAATCCTAGTATACCAAATTTACAAGCTTAATAATCAATCCAATTCAAATGTTTAATTAAACTAATACATGAATAACCAAATTCAAATTATATGACATAAATTCAAAACATTCTTACTTGTGTTTCACTTAACCAACTAACCAAACATATTTTTCTATTAATAAACATCATATCGTAATTCATATACATCATAATTCCATTAGTTGAATCTTATAGCTATATAATAATGCATTTGGACATCCAAACAAACTTCGATCATAAGTCACTTTCATATACTTAAATTACACAATACATCCATTATATCATCTTACTCTCTTGCACATATTTAAACTACAACTACCACATCAATATAAAACTATAGCTAATATCAATATTAGTTATTTATGAATTAAGTACATGTATATATTAGCTCAATTTGAACTATACATCACGGCAATATGGGCATTATTATACAAGTACATACAAAGATTTCTAAATGATCTAATTTCAATTGTTAAAATTAACCAATTCATACCCTGCCCATTTGACTAACCTTAACCATCTTCTAAATTCAATAGTCCAATTAGACATACCAATTTCACATGCTATGTACCATGCCAAAATTTCATGTACACAACCAAATCCATTAACCCAAATATTCAGCTAACAAAATTTAACCCCAAAAATTCAAACATTTCCATCTTGAACCATACCTAAAAAGTCAATCATTCAAGCATATAGTAGGTACATACTTAACCATTACAAACCTAATTAATTTAACCTTTATACATTTGAATATAAATTCATCAATTTACTACATCACCGAATCCAATTACAAAACCAACCACAAATACAAATCTAATCATGTATCAAGCCTACTAAATGAGCTATTTATAAGTCATTCATAACATTATACAACCAAGATATATAACCCAAAACACCATTCATACATGTCATGGAACATACTTACCAAAACATGTAATTACCATGACCAATAGTGCACAACTATCAACTAGCTCATTAATCAATCAAACCGCATAACCAAACACCATGCATAAACACACCATAAAATATACTTCCATAATAAGCTAATGCCATAACCTAATACACATAAGCTTTAATGTCAAGATTAAGCCATTTTCGCATGGCTATATATATACATGCCCAAAAATCAAACTCAAACATTTCGTTTATACTATACATGCCATAAACCCAATTTCAACTTAACAAAATACCAAAAGAAACAATCGATAGTGTGATAGGCTTTGCTGACGATCCCCGAGCTCGTAACCAATCCAAAATCTATAAAATAGTAACCGACAAAGAAACACGAAGTAAGCTATTTAAGCTTAGTAAATCAATAGCAAAGTAAAGTCAATTAACTTAGCAAAACCGCATATGCAAAATTTATATCAAGTAACACTTTATACATAAAAATAAATAATTACTCAAATCTCAAATCAAAGTCACATAATATACTCTTTGGCCGATTACACATAATTGAAGCTTATACACTATTCACATATTTACGCATTCATTTCTGAACAAATATAATGGATACATAACTTACCTTTCACTTATTAACACAGATATAAAATACGTACTTGAGTTTTTTTTAATTTAAATATCACTTTGGCCTTCACTTACACATGCCCGTTGAACCATTCGGAATTAAAAAGGATACGTGGATAGTCGGAAGCTTGTACAATGCCAACGTCCCAGACGTGGTCTTACATGTAATCACATATCGATGCCACTGTCCCAGGCAGAGTCTTACACGTTTACACAAATCGATGCCATTGTCCCAGACGTGGTCTTACTCGGTAACACATAACGGATATCCTATGTCATGACATATGTATCCTATCTATTCCTAAGGTTCGTACGGGACTTACGGACGTCAAATCTCGACCGAATCAAGCTCGAAATTTATTCAATTACATATAACCACATTCGACCATAAACAAAATAAATTCAAATAATTTAATTCAGTTTATAACTAACATATATTTATTGTTATATCAACATTTAAATGCTAATATTTTACACTTTTTACAATTTAGTCCTTTTTGCACAAAACACAAATTACACAAAATTTGACTACACTTCTTTAGGGCCGAATATTAATAGCATTACTACAAGCCCATACATTTTGTTTATTTTGCATTTTAGTCCCTCAAAAATTTATTTTTGAAATTTAGTTCAAATTACTCAATTTTATCAAAAATTCAAAGACAAAACTTGTTAATCTAACACATATCTTTTATTTTCTACCATCAAACAACAAAAATCACAAACTTTCAACAATAGCATAACTCAAAATATTCACCAAAATAAAAAATTCAAGCATGGGTCTTGTAGATAATTTAGCAACGATCTCAAAAACGTAAAAATCATCAAAAACCGAAACCAAAACATACCTTAATTGAGTTAAATAAGTGTCGAAACCTAAGAAGCCATGGATGGTTTCTTTCTTTTCCACATTCGGCAAAAACAAAGATAAATATGTCATCTTTTATGGTTTATTTTATTATATTGATATATTTTACCTAATTACTAAATTAACCTTTTAATAATAATATATAACATATATCTTAAGGTTAGTTTTGTCAAATGCCACCCACTATCTATCTTTTGGTCTTATTGCATCATAAAACCTCCACTTTATAAAGACAACAACAAATAAGCACTTTTAGATTTAACCCTCAAATTTTCATTTTACGCGATTAAATCCTTTTATTTAATCGGACACCTAAACGACAAAATTAAGTCACGAAAATTTAACACCAACAAATTCACACATAATAAACACGCAAAATAATTTTAAAATATTTTTTGAACTCGAATTTGTGGTCCCGAAACCACTTTTCCGATTAGGGTCAAAATCAGGCTGTTACAACTGTCCCCCCGTAGGGATTTTTGTCCCCGAAAATCTTACCAGTGAATAGGTTTGGATAACGTTCTTTCATCGTATTCTCTGACTCCCAAGTTGCTTCCTCAACTTCGTGCTTTTGCCACAATACTTTGACCAACAGGGTTTTCTTATTTCTCAATTCTTTTATCTTACGAGCCAGAATACGAATCGGTTCCTCTTCATATGTCATATCGGGCTGAATCTCGACCTCTATCAGACTAATCACATGTGAATGATCAGATCAGTATCTATGAAGCATCAAAACATGGAACACATTATGGATCTTTTCTAATTCAGGTGGCAACTGCAATCTATAAGCAACCTGCCCGGTACGCTCCGTGATTTCATACGGTCCAATGAATCTCGAACTCAACTTGCTTTTACGACCGAATCTGAATACTTTCTTCCACGGTAAAACTTTCAAAAATACTTGATCTCCGATCTGAAACTCAATATCTTTACGTTTCAAATCTGCATATGACTTTTGACGATCTAATGCAGCTTTCAAACTATCACGGATCACTGCCACTTTCTGTTCAGTTTCTTTAATCAAGTCAACCCCGTGTATCTTATTTTCACTAAGCTCAGTCCAATACAATGGTGTACGACATTTACGACCGTATAAAGCATCGTAGGGTGCCATTTTGATACTGGATTGAAAACTATTATTATAAGCAAATTCAATCAGAGGTAAGTATCGTTCCCATGTACCTTCGAACTCAAGGATGCAACATCTCAACATGTTTTCAAGTATCTAAATGATTTTCAGACTGACCATCTATTTGCGGATGGAAAGCCGTGCTAAAGTGTAGTTTCATACCTAAAGCATCTTCCAATTTCTTCCAAAACCGCGATGTGAACCTCGGGTCTCGGTCTGAAACAATAGAAATAGGCACACCATGTAATCTCAGAATCTGAGAAACATATAATTTAGCCAATCTATCAAGTGAATAATCTGTGCAAATCGGAACAAAATGAGCAGATTTAGTCAATCTATCCACAATAACCCAGATTGCATTTTTCTTGCTTGGTGTCAACGGTAGACCAGATACG
Organism: Gossypium bickii; assembly: GCA_025503065.1. NCBI lineage: Eukaryota > Viridiplantae > Streptophyta > Magnoliopsida > Malvales > Malvaceae > Gossypium > Gossypium bickii. The sequence goes on from CP106709.1 coordinate 7,383,831, forward strand.
AAATCCATCGTGACTCTGTCTCATTTCCATTCGGGTATCATAATCGGCTGAAGTAACCCAAAAGGTACTTGATGCTCGGTTTTCACTTGCTGACATACTAGACATTTCGAAACAAAATCTGATATGTCTCATTTCATACCGGACCACCAATAAAACTGTTTCAGATCATTATACATTTTCGTGCTACCTGGATGAACAGATAACTGACTGCTGTGAGCTTCATTTAAAATCATCTGAATCAATTCTGAATTCCTCGGAACACATATTCAATTTTTGAACCTCAAACAGCCACTCACATCAACTCAAAATTCTGATTCAACATTAGTTTTACACTAAGCTCGCTTTGCTAACAAATCACTATCAACTTTCTGGGCATCACAAATTTGTTGAACAAATAACGGTCTTGCTTTTAATTCGGCTATTATCGAACCATCATCAGATATAACCATATGCACATTTATTGCACGTAAAGCAAATAATGTTTTTCGACTTAGAGCATCAGCAACAACATTAGCTTTTCCCAGATGATAGTCAATTACTAGTTTGTAATCTTTCAGTAGCTCTAACCATCAACGTTGTCTCAAATTCAAATCTTTCTGAGTCATCAAATACTTCAAGCTTTTGTGATCAGAATAAATATGACATTTCTCACCGAACAGATAATGACGCCAAATCTTCAGCGTAAACACAATGGATGCTAGTTCTAAATCATGTGTTGAATAGTTCTTTTCATGTGGTTTCAGCTGTCTTGAGGCATAATCTATGACTTTGCCTTCCTGCATCAAAACACAACCCAGACCATTCAAAGATGCATCACTATAAATGACAAATTCTTTACCCGATTCAGGCTGAACTAACATTGGAGCTTCAGTTAAAAGTGCTTTCAACTGATCAAAACTTTTCTGACACTTCTCTGACCACTCGAACTTAACATCTTTCTGTAACAGCTTTGTCAATGGTGTAGAAATCATAGAGAAACCCTTCACAAACCGTCTATAGTAACCAGCAAGTCCCAGAAAGTTTCGAACTTCAGAAACATTTTTCGGTGGTTTCCAGTCAAGTATAGCTGAAATTTTGCTCGGATCAACCACGATACACGACGATCGATACAACATGACCTAAAACTGACTTTACATAACGATCTGGACTTACTAAACTTTGCTTACAACTGTTTATCTCACAAAGTCTGTAGCATAAGTCTCTGATGCTTAGCATGCTCGATTTCATATCGGGAGTAGATCAGAATATCATCTATAAACACTACCACAAACCGATCCAAAAACTATCTGAAAATTCGATTCATCAAATCCATGAAAACAGCAGGTGCATTAGTGAGTCCGAAAGGCATAACTTGAAACTTGTAGTGTCCGTACCTCGTCCAGAAAGTAGTCATTGGCACATCAGAGTCTTTAACCCGCAATTGATAGTATCCCAATCTCAAATCTATCTTTAAAAACACTGTAGCCCCTTTTAACTGATCAAACAAGTCATCAATTCATGGTAACAGATACTTGTTCTTTATGGTCACTGTATTAAGTTGCCTGTAGTCAATATACATTCTCATGGTTTCATCTTTCTTTTTCACAAACAGAACTGGTGCGCCCCAAGGGGAGAAACTCGATCGTACGAATCCCCTATCCGTCAACTCTTGCAACTGTGCTTTCAATTCTTTTAATTCTGTAGGTGCCATCCTGTAAGGAGCTATAGAAATCGGAGTCATCCCCGGCACTAATTAGATCCCGAACTCAATTTCTCGAATAGGTGGCAAACCCGGTAATTCTTCAGGGAACACATCTGGATACTGACATACAATAGGTACTGATTCAATCTTATTTTCTGTCACTTTAAAATTAAGCACAGAAGCAAAATAAGCTTCACAACCCTTTCTCACATATTTCTGAGTTGTCATAAAAGATATCACTGCTGGTAAATCATTCAAATCATTAGATTCAATTCGAATAATCTCATCATTCGAACATCGCAAATCAATAGTCTTTCGTTTATAGTTCACGATAGCATCATGCAAAGTTAGCCAGTCAATACCCAGAATTATATCAAACTTATCAAATGGCAACAACATCAAATGAACTGGAGAACATGAATCTCGAATCATCAACGAACAATTCTTGCATATTTTATCAACCAAGACACACCGGCCTAAGGGGTTTGATACTTTAATTATAAACTCAGTAGACTCAACAGGTAAAGTCTTACTGAACACCAATGTCTCACACACATAGGAATGAGTTGAACCAGGATCAATCAAGGTAATAGCAGTAGTATTATAAAGAGTAAAAGTACCAGCAATGACATCTGAGGATGAAGCCTCCCCACGAGCATGTATGGCATAAGCTATGGCTGGTGCGCGAGCCTCAGATCTAACAGTTGAATCTTTAGTCCCTCTCTGGCTGCCACTCACAATACTCGTATTTCTGAATGGTCTGCCTCGAGCTGCAATATTACCCGATCTAGTATTCTAAGTCAGATTTTGATCAACTATCTCTGGACACTCCCGAATAAAATGATCTCTGGATCCACATTTAAAACAGGCTCTATCATGCAATCTGCAACTGCCGGGACGTCGTTTACCACAATGTTCACACTCGAGTTGATTTGATCTAACATTACCCACACTAGCTACAGAGGTAGCTCTCGAGCTCATAGGTGGTCTATCTCGATCTCGTTTGAAATAACTCGCAGTATTCTTCGAACGACTAGTATCATTTCAGAATTTCATTGAGGTCGACTGAAATGGCTTACTGAATGGTCTTTTGCGGAATCTCTAGCTTCAGAATCAGCTTTTCTTTTCTCTTTCCCGAGCTCTTCAGCTTTATAAGCCTGTTCAACCAGTACCACGAACTCTTTTATCTCTAGTATGCCAACTAGCAGTTTAATGTCTTCATTCAGTCCATCTTCAAATCTCTCACACATAATAGCTTCAGATGAAACACACTCTCTAGCATATCTGCTGAGTCTGACAAATTTCCGCTCATATTCTCTCATTGTCATCCGTCCCTGTTTCAGCTCAAGAAATTCTTTACGTTTCTGATCAATAAACCTCTGGCTGATATATTTCTTACGGAATTCTGTCTGAAAGAATTCCCAGGTCACTCGCTCCTTCAGAACCACCGATACTAGTGTATTCTACCAGTGATATGCAGTGTCCCGTAGCAGAGATATAGCACATTTCAAACACTCATCAGGGGTACAGGATAATTCATCAAATACTCAGATGGTATTATCAAGCCAGAACTCAGCTCACTCAGCATCATCATCATCTGTGGCTCTGAGTTCTTCGGCTCCATGTTTTCTTATTTTATCAACAGGTGGCTTTAACAATCTTATCGGATCACTCGCCGAAGGTATAATAGACACTGTAGATGGATTAATCGGGGGTGGAGATTTTTGTGCAGCCAGATTAGTCCGAATATACTGTGTAAACCAATCATTCATCATTTTGGTAGAAGGCTTGTCTAGCCTCCCCTCTGGATTACTCGAAGTAGGTCGAGAATCTATCGGCTCTGTCCCTTGCGCGGGAGCAGGCGCTACACTCTTGACATCATCAGCTACGGCTCGATCGGGATCCATTACTATATAAAAGTACATTTTCAGATGTCAGAAGTCATCACACTATCGCAGTATAAAATATGGCATGTATAGTTAAACTCTTACGCGCTACGTTAGTCCTAGAATCGACTAAACCGTAGCTTTAATACCAATCAAATGTAACACCACTTAACCCGAATTCATCGCCGGAAGGGGTTACGAGGCATTACCAAGCAAAGCACAACTCAGAACAGAAATTTTTTTTTTATAATAATAATATAACGTACTCATATCATTAAAGTCACATTAAACATTAACGAATACAAGGAATAAATCCTAGTATACCAAATTTACATGCTTAATAATCAATACAATTCAAATGTTTAATTAAACTAATACATGAATAACCAAATTCAAATTATATGACATAAATTCAAAACATTCTTACATGCGTTCCACTTAACCAACTAACGAAACATATTTTTCTATTAATAAACATCATATCGTAATTCATATACATCATAATTCCATTAGCCAAATCTTATAGCTATATAATAATGCATTTGGACATCCAAACAAACTTCGATCATAAGTCACTTTCATATACTCAACTTACACAATACATCCATTATATCATCTTACTCTCTTGCGCATATTTAAATTACAACTACCACATCAATATAAAACCATAGCTAATATCAATATTAGTTATTTATGAATTAAGTACATGTATATATTAGCTCAATTTGAACTATACCACACGGCAATATGGGCATTATTATACAAGTACATACAAACATTTCTAAATGATCTAATTTCAATTGTTAAAATTAACCAATTCATGCTCTGCCCATTTGACTAACCTTAACCATCTTCTAAATTCAATAGTCCGATTAGACATGCCAATTTCACATGCTATGTACCATGCCAAAATTTCATGTACACAACCAAATCCATTAACCCAAATATTCAGCTAACAAAATTTAACCCCAAAAATTCAAACATTTCCATCTTGAACCATACCTAAAAAGTCAATCATTCAAGCTTATAGTAGGTACATACTTAACCATTACAAACCTAATTAATTTAACCTTTATACATTTGAATATAAATTCATCAATTTACTACATCACCGAATCCAATTACGAAATAAACCACAAATACAAATATAATCATGTCTCAAGCCTACTAAATGAGCTATTTATAAGTCATTCATAACATTATACAACCAAGATATATAACCCAAAACACCATTCATGCATGTCACGGAACATACTTACCAAAACATATAATTACCATGACCAATAGTGCACAACTATCAACTAGCTCATTAATCAATCAAACCATATAACCAAACACCATGCATAAACACACCATGAAATATACTTCCATAATAAGCTAATGCCATGACCTAATACACATAAGCTTTAATGTCAAGATTAAGCCATTTTCGCATTGCTATATATATATGCCCAAAAATTAAACTCAAACATTCCGTTTATACTATACATGCCATAAACCCAATTTCAACTTAACAAAATACCGAAAGAAACAATCGATAGTGTGATAGGCTTTGCTGACGATCCCCGAGCTCGTAACCAATTCAAAATCTATAAAATAGAACCGCAAAGAAACACGAAGTAAGCTATTTAAGCTTAGTAAATCAATAGCAAAGTAAAGTCAATTAACTTAGCAAAACCGCATATGCAAAATTTATATAAAGTAACACTTTATACATAAAAATAAATAATTACTCAAATCTCAAATCAAAGTTCACATATTTACGTATTTACGCATTCATTTTTGAACAAATATAATAGATACATAACTTACCTTTCACTTATCAACACAGATATAAAATACGTACCTGAGTTCTTTTAATTTAAATATCACTTTGGCCTTCACTTACACATGCCCGTTGAACCATTCGGAATTAAAAAGGATACATGGATAGTCGGAAGCTCGTACAATGCCAACGTCCCAGACGTGGTCTTACATGTAATCACATATCGATGCCACTGTCCCAGATAGGGTCTTACACGTTTACACAAATCGATGCCAACGTCCCAGACGTGGTCTTACTCGGTAACACATAACGGATATCCTATGTCATGACATATTATCCTATCTATTCCTAAGGTTCGTACGGGACTTACGAACGTCAAATCTCGACCGAATCAAGCTCGGAATTTATTCAATTACAGATAACCACATTCGGCCATAAACAAAATAAATTCAAATAATTTAATTCAGTTTATAACTAACACATATTCATTGTTATATTAACATTTAAATGTTAATTGATTTACCTCGGACGTCGACGAATGTGAAATCGGCTATTCAACCACTTTTGTCTTTCCCCGATCCAAATCTGGTTTCTTTAATTCTTGATCTAAACATATTCAAATTAAATTCATTTAAACACCAATACACTCAATTTAGTCTAAAAACACATAAATGGGCAAACTACAATTTTGCCCCTAATATTTTACACTTTTTATAATTTAGTCCTTTTTGTACAAAACACAAATTACACAAAATTTGACCACACTTCTTTAGGGCGAATATTAATAGCATTATTACAAGCCCATACATTTCATTTATTTTTCATTTTAGTCCCCCAAAAATTTATTTTTGCAATTTAGTTCAAATTACTCAATTTTATCAAAAATTCAAAGACAAAACTTGTTAATCTAACACATATCTTTTATTTTCTACCATCAAACAACAAAAATCACAAACTTTCAACAATAGCATAACTCAAAATACTCACCAAAATAAAAAATTCAAGCATGGTGATAAATCGAAACCAAAACATACCTTAATTGAGTTAAATAAGTGCCGAAACCTAAGAAGCCATGGATGGTTTCTTTCTTTTCCACATTCGGCAAAAACAAAGATGAATATGTCATCTTTTTATGGTTTATTTTATTATATTGATATATTTTACCTAATTACTAAATTAACCTTTTAATAATAATATATAACATATATCTTAAGGTTAGTTTTGTCAAATGCCACCCACTATCTATCTTTTGGTCTTATTACATCATAAAACCTCCACTTTATAAAGACAACAACAAATAAGGACTTTTAGATTTAACCCTCAAATTTTCATTTTACGTGATTAAATCCTTCTATTTAATCGAACACCTAAACGACAAAATTAAGTCACGAAAATTTAACACCAACAAATTCACACATAATAAACACGCAAAATAATTTTAAATATTTTTTAGACTCGAATTTGTGTTCCCGAAGCCACTTTTCCGATTAGGGTCAAAATCGGGCTGTTACAAGTATGACTAACAACTTGAGGCCAACTCGTGCTGTGGCAACTGATGTTGCCAATGTTGTTCTTAATTGTATATTACTGTGCTTATTGTAGACATTTACTTCTTAGAATTTCTTTTTGTTTATGTCTTTCAAATTATTTATAATTGCATATTATACGTGATGATATTTTATGTATGAATGTTCTCATTTTGTTTGTTCGATTTGGGACTGAAACTGTTTCTATCTAAGACTTAAGTCTGTTCCTATTATTTAATGTTTACACCTAGCACCATACAAGACATGCAACCTCGGTGTTTTAAGTGACCCATTTTCTTTGCTGCAGGAAGTGATGTTGTTCTTCTTGGTGCGGAGACCCTGCATGGATTGTACCTTGTTGAAACCATTTCTAATGTTGGCAAAGTTTGTGTAGAGGTAAATTCTATCTTATAAATGTGCATATTTGAATCTTTTGACATATGCAGCTCCAAATTGGATACCTATGGCCTTGATTCCCTTTGAGTGACTATGTATAGTCCTAAAATATTCCAGACATAGTATGTTTTAGACACGGGTTGCTAATGAGATTCTATTTTTTAACTTACTGTTTCCATGTTGGGGCTTGCTAGCCATCTATCTATGGCAACACACACTGCCTTTGTGGTAAAACACGTGAGCTGCTAATGAGACTCCGCTTTTAACTTACTGATATCATGTTGGGGCTTGGTAACCATCTTTCTGTTGTAAAATACACTGCATTTGTTCAGATTTTTCTAGAGAGTTGTATCCTTGTGGATGAATAAAGTACATGCTTCGTTGGATGAGATCCACACTTGTTCTTAACTTGTTGTCTTAGGCTATAGTTTTACTTGCCTTTTCAACTAAGGAAACACTTTCAAATGATGTAACTTTTTATCTCAGTAACCAAAATCCTGCCCTTTGGATGCAATTTTAATGCAATAACTGATCTAGGTACAAGAACTCTATATGAACATTATCATTGGAAATTAAAGGTTATTTGTTGATTTAGTTTTGCTGCTTAGATCTAATATATTGTAGAATAATTGTCAGGTTTTGAATTGGGAAATGGTGTGGAGAATAGTTACGTGCATCCCTTGGAGATAAATGGATCGAAGAATGCAAGTATACCATTGGTTACTGCTGCAATTGTGTCTTCGCCTACATTATTATGGAGATTCAAGGTTTGCTTTCAATGATATTGTTGGTGTGTTTCTTATCCATTTACATCCTTTTAATAAATATAAATGGTTAAACTCAAAGAAAAACAAATTCCTTAGTTGTAACTTGTATCTTTTAGTTATTTCTCAACCTTCTGAAATCCTAATCTATTTAGATGCCCAGGTATTATTGTTCTTACTCTGGGGTTTCATCTATGGGAAGGTTAGTCTTATTTTATAATGGTTAACAAAGGGCTACAAGATTCAGTTACGTTGCTTACGTTCTCATTATGTATGCCAAAATATTGCAGACTGGATGGCAATCTGTAATGAGAATGGGTGCAGACTTACGAGACCTATTTCTATATGAGGCATTTTTGTATATTATAATCCTCTTCTTTTGGTGGTTAGTTAAAATTTTATGATATATATATATGTGTTATACTAATTTCTTCAATATGAGTGCAATTTTATGTTGTGTATTTAAGGACTTGTAAGAGATTATTCTTCTTGTTTTGATATCACATACAACAATGATATGGCTTTAGGGAATCAATTTATGGGTCTTTTCTCAGTCTAATATCAATTATGCGAAATTTTTTTATCTCGATCAGAATCATCTCACCCATAGAGAAATATGGAAGGTAATTGAATTCCCCCAATCAAATCTTTTAATCAAGTTGCCTAATATGTACCGGTGGCTCATTATAATATACTATATGGATAAACTATAGTTGGTTGCCTTGTTTCTTGTCTTGTTCTTCAGCTAATGATATACTATATGGCCGGCAATGGCCGGCAATGGCTGCAATTTATTTTTAATACTCGATTGAATTTCGTCCTGGTCTGGAACCTATACTTTCTTTAGTGATTTCAATATGTTTGAAGTTTGTGTAGCTGATGTATTATTTTGAGGGATCCATTTATAATGTTATCTTTAGCTTCAAGCTTTGTAAATGTGTATTAGGGATATAACATTGAACTTTTGAAGGAATTGTTCCATTTTCTTCTTTTGTTTTCTTAGTTTTCATTTTTATCTCGAAATACCTACATAAAGTTTGATGGTCTACTGGTACAATCGTTGCTAATAGTGCTTGGTGATTTTCCTCAAATAAAATAACTCTCTCTACGATTGTTGTAATTTCAGTGCGCTACATGGATGACTATAGTTGTTCCAACCAGTATGACAACATATCTTTATCTCTGCTCGAATGGAGAAGTATCATTGGCTGCCTCCCAACCAGTGTAATAGATGTAATTTTATCTTATATTAAATTTCAAGATCAAAATGTAATTTTATCATATATTAATTTATAATTCCATCTTTTTTGAAGGTACTAAACATATTTTTTTATTTTTGGGGGGCTAAAGTGTAATTTTACCATAGATCAATTTGTAATTTTATTCTTTCTAAAGGGACTGAATTGAAAATTTTTTATTTCAAAGACTATGAGTTTTGATTTTTTATTTCACATACGAAAAGAACTAATGTTACTAAAATTTAGTAATCTTTATGTAAAATTTGAAGGTTTTTATTTCACTAAAAGATTGCTATAAATAAATAATTTCTTAAAGAGTATACCTTATAATTAATTGTTGTTATCATGTTATTATAAAGGATAAAATAAAATATAAAAAATATATTTTCTATTAAAATTGACTATTAAAATAAAATTTTATTAGAGGATTATCATATCGTATGTTAAACTCATTTTTATATTGGCGATTGTTACCTAGGATAACAAGTGGGAAGCTAGATTAAAGCAAATATATTAGGCATTGAAATATTCTTAATAATAATTTTAAAATAAATAAAATTATTATTAAATATTATTAATAATTATATTAAGAATGTTGTTAAATTATATATTATTTTATTAAATTGTATTTAATAACAATTATGTTAAAATATGATTAAATTATTTATTTTTATTTTTATTAAAATATATTTAACAATAATCTTATTAAAATTTAATAACAATAATCATCTTCTACAAAAATTCTACTAAGGGTGTTTTGGTAATTTAAGCATTTTTCCTTATACTATTCCAACATCTATTCCATTCAACCAAATACAAGAATTCTATTACAGCTCTATTCAATTCCATTCAACCAAATAATTGAATTACTGATTACAGCTCTATTCAATTACAGTCCTATTTCATTACAGTGAACCAAACGTACCCTAAATGTGGTGATAGTGTCTTATTAGTGATAAAAGGTTGATGGTTAAATTGTTAGGCATAAAAAGAGTAGGGGCTAAATTAAATAAATATGTAAATATTAAGAATTAATTTTTATATTATTCTCAAACTAAGCATTTAACGGCACAATTTAAGGGAGGGACTATTTTTTCATTCATCTAATGTCTAGGGATTAATTTACCTAATTTTTTAATAAAGAGACCAAAATGCAATATGAGTTATACTACAGGAACTATTGTTGTAGTTTTACACAAGACGGTGGATAAGAAAAACCTAATTCCAAGTGAAATTTAAAAAAGAAATTAAAGGAAAAAGTGAAAAACACATATATACGCTCTTTTCTTCTTCCAGATCTAATTTCACTCTCTCCCTCGTCAAAGAGAGTTTCTCCCATCGTCAAAATGGAGTCTCGATCCAGATCTATGCACAAGTTGACCGCCAAGATATGTCCGTTTCTCTTCCTCTTTCTGGCCCACGCTGCTCACTGCTTCTACCTTCCCGGTGTCGCCCCCGAAGACTTCCAGAAGGTTGCCTTTCGATTTCTATTTGTGTTTTTCCCTCTGTTCCTTTCTTCTACTTTTTTTGGTTGATCTGGTTTTAATTTCGTGCCTTAGCTTTGATCTCTGTTTATTTTTTTTATATAATAGTAGGATTCATATAGGTTCACTACGACTACGAGAAGGAATATTATTAAAAATTTCATATGTTGGAAATGGAAATAACGTCTCAGAGTCAGCTAGGTTGTATAATTAGAACAAGTTAACTTCATTTCACATGATGGTTTCCTTTTCCGTTTTATTGTTTTATTATTTTATTCTTTTATTTGAAAACGTTGAGAGTGCACACTTTTAGCTAGTTTTTAAGTTTTGTTCCGTTCTTGCATTTATCCAAGGTATCTGCGATTGTACTTTATGCTGATCATGTTCTGTAATGCTACCTAGAATAATTATTGCTTAAGATTTTGGAAGTTATCCTCGAAAGAGATTCAATATACATAATGTATTAATTGAAGCACCGAAACGTACGTGATCTTTATTGTGATTAGTTACATCGTGCTCACCATGCGACCTGATCAATAAAGGCTTTGATTAAACCACTCTATGTTCTCACTACATGCCATGATAATTGGGGGGTGTTCACTGAGAAATCATACTGGTCTTCTTTAGTTTTTATTCTTTTGTTGGGGTTTGCAGGGAGATCCTTTGCAGGTGAAAGTGAACAAATTGACGTCTATAAAGACTCAGCTTCCTTATTCATACTATTCGCTTCCTTTTTGCTCACCTAAAAAGATAGTTGACAGCACTGAGAATCTTGGAGAAGTGCTTCGTGGTGATCGAATTGAAAACTCTCCTTATGTGGTCAGTTATTAGTATTTCTGATGATTTAGTTCTGACTGTTTATTTTATGGCCTAACTTGTTTTTGTTGACTTTAATTAATGTAGTTTAAAATGCGAGAGCCACAAATGTGTACTGTTCTTTGCCGCATTACACTTGATGCCAAAACTGCAAAGCAGTTTAAGGAGAAGATTGATGATGAATATCGAGTCAATATGTATGCTATTTGTTTATTCGGACATGGAAGTCATCTTTCAATTTTTTAATTGCTCTGTCGCCTAGGATCTCTTTCTAATTAATTTTTGATTCGCTTGACAGGATACTGGACAACCTCCCCCTTGTTGTTCCCATTAGAAGATCAGATCAGGACTCTTCTACTGTTTATCAGCTTGGTTACCATGTTGGGCTCAAAGGCCAAACCAGTGGGGTAAACATAATATCTATTACAAGCATTAAAAGTTCCTTTGGTTGTGGATGTAATTAGCTACTATATCTGTGTATGCTTATGTTTTCTGGTTATTTACAGAGCAAGGAAGAAAGATATTTCATTCACAACCATTTAGCATTTACTGTCAAGTATCATAGGGATCCACAAACTGACTCTGCTAGAATTGTGGGTTTTGAGGTTAAACCATACAGGTTAGTTGGTTCCTTTGAGTTCTATCATATTCAAATGTTTTTGATTCTAGGTTTCTGCGACTGAGATTCAAGTATTGTGTTTTAATGCATTTTCTTCATATACTAAAACAATGCAGTATTAAACATGAATATGAGGGGAAATGGAATGAAAAAAGTCGTTTAACAACATGCGATCCCCGTAATAAACGCGCAGTTGTTAGCTCTAACAATCCTCAAGAAGTTGAAGCAAAAAAGGAGATAATTTTCACCTATGATGTTGAATACCAGGTGAGTTCTTCAACTTCAAATAAAATTTTCGATTGCCAATTGCAATGTTAAAATTTCAGTGTCAACCATGAGCTGAACACTTAAAGGTTATATTCCTTTGTGTTAAGTAGATTCTGTTGACATTATCACTTGGAAAAATTCTTTATTGTATCACCTTTTCTTGAAAGAATTTTCTGACATATTCACCTATGAGGTACTAATATTCTTAAATTTTCCTGTGTGACTTTCAGGAGAGTGATGTGAAGTGGGCATCTAGATGGGATGCATATCTTTTAATGAATGACGACCAAATTCACTGGTTCTCAATCGTCAATTCTTTGATGATTGTTCTCTTCCTTTCGGGAATGGTAGCAATGATCATGCTAAGGACACTATACCGTGACATTTCTAGGTATAACGAACTTGAGACTCAGGAAGAAGCCCAAGAAGAGACAGGATGGAAGCTTGTCCATGGGGATGTTTTCAGGCCTCCATCTAATTCTGATCTACTCTGTGTCTATGTTGGCACCGGTGTTCAATTTTTGGGCATGGTACTTGTTACCATGATCTTTGCTGTTTTTGGATTTCTTTCCCCTTCAAACCGAGGTGGTCTGATGACAGCTATGCTTTTACTTTGGGTCTTCATGGGCATTTTTGCTGGCTATGCTTCTGCCCGTCTGTACAAAATGTTTAAAGGAGCAGAATGGAAGAAATTAGCTTTTAGGACTGCGTGCATGTTCCCAGGCATTGTCTTTGCCATCTTCTTTGTCTTAAATGCAATTATCTGGGGCCAGAAGTCTTCTGGGGCCGTGCCTTTTGGGACAATGTTTGCTCTGGTCCTCATGTGGTTCGGAATTTCAGTTCCACTTGTTTTTGTGGGTGGTTATGTTGGGTTCAAGAAGCCAGCAATTGAGGATCCTGTGAAGACAAACAAAATCCCAAGGCAAATCCCAGAGCAAGCTTGGTATATGAACCCGACTTTCTCTATTCTGATTGGAGGAATACTTCCATTCGGAGCTGTTTTCATCGAGCTGTTCTTCATTCTCACCTCAATCTGGCTGAACCAGTTCTACTACATCTTTGGTTTCCTGTTCTTGGTATTCATTATCCTCCTTATCACTTGTGCTGAAATAACCATTGTGCTTTGCTACTTCCAGTTATGCAGTGAAGATTATCTGTGGTGGTGGAGATCATATCTCACATCCGGCTCCTCGGCTTTGTACCTATTCCTCTACGCTACATTCTATTTCTTCACAAAGCTTGAGATCACTAAGCTGGTTTCGGGGCTCCTATACTTTGGGTACATGCTAATTGCTTCGTATGCATTTTTTGTGCTAACTGGCACCATCGGATTTTATGCGTGCTTTTGGTTCACGAGACTTATCTACTCATCTGTCAAGATCGATTAGTGTGTAAACGGGGATATGCTTTTTAGGTTAAGATATAGTCATGCTTTAAGATGTATACGTTAATTCTCATTTTTGAACTAAGTTGTCATTGTTGTAGTTGATTGAGAAAATACTTGTTATTCAGATATTTGTTAAGAGGAGCTTCTTGTGATTCTTTTATCAATCATTCTCCTGTTATATTGGAAATGTCTGAAAAACACTGGGTGAATTTGATGATTTTGTAATAATATCGTAGCCTTTTTATTCGTTTATTTACTGAAAACGCAAAATACTTATGCTGATGATTTGTCTTTACCTGGTGGAACACAACTTGACATGCCCAAGGCTGAAATTCTTTTATAACGAAAGGAATGCGTCATGTCCGAACCCTGGTTGAATCGGTCAAGAATTTTTTTCCGATCCGATTTAGTTTTTTTTTTTACTAGATAAATTATTAAGAACTTTAAAAAAATATTGAAGATTTATAGAATTCAGCTTAATCGTTTGTTTAATCGTTGTACTCGTTAACAAATTAATCGATTTTTTTTTTTTTTTATATTTCTGACGTACAAACCGATTTATCTGATTTTGACAATTATGAAGCTTATTTCAAGTTTAATAACTGTAAGCTATAACTATATATGCATTGTTTTGTGTAAATGTTTGCGCTAATTATTATTTGGTTACATAATTTTCTACGACTTACATGATATATTTGTTTAACAAAGAAATTTGTATAACATTATGTGATTATACCAAAAATTATTTTGTCACACTAATTATTATTGATTTTGTAATGTTAGTCTAACACAGATTATAGAATATATTACCGATTTACAAAATTTCTTAGAATTTGCATAATTTTTGAGTAATAACACAACTCTTAGGCGACATATTACCTTATTATACTAATTATTACAGATTTTATAATGTCTAGTATAATATGAATTATAGAATACATATTATCAAATTACAAAATTTATTACTACTTACTAAATATTTTGAGTAATAACAAAAACTTCATACGGTTTTTGTGTGATTCCTATTTCATTAATTATTATAGATATTATTGTGTTTTATGTAACACATGAATTACATAAGTGTAAATTACTATACCCATAATCACTCTAAAATAGGATTTGTTCTATTTTGATCATTTCAAAATTATTTTTTTGGTCAATTTAGTCATTCTAAATAAGATAATTGTGTGAATTAGTCATTCAGTTAATTTTTTCGTTTTCTTTTAACTGATTGTTGATGTGACATATTAGCACATTGAGTAGTTAGCATATATTTTTTTGTTGACTTTTGATTAAAGTTTAGGAACCTCCCTATAATTAGTTCAAAACTTTTTCTCCTAAACTTTAGTCAAAAGTTAACAAAAAAATGACACATTTTAGTCACTTAATGGACTAATGTGTCACGTTGGCAATCTAATAAAGCAAAACGAAAATTTTGATGACAATGACTAATTTGCACAATTATCTTATTTACAGTGACTAAATTGAGAAAAAAATTAGAGTGATTAAAATAAGACAACCCCTATTTTAGAGTGACCTCGAGTGTAATTTACCCATTACATAATATATTACCCAGTTAAAAAATTTCTTAGAACAATCATAGTATTTAATTAATTTCTTAGAAGGATCTGTTAGGTACTTTTACCTTTATAGAATCAGTAGAATGAGAGTAGACCTATTCATGGGTCGAGTTACCTGTCTAGACTCGAAGGTCCGCCTAAAATTTGGGAGGGTTTAGGTAAAAATATTAGACCAGATAAATGGGCTTGGGTAAAAAATTAGGCTCGTTTAAAATATGGGTAGTGCTTGGGCTTGAACATTCAAGGCCAGAGCTCAGCCCGGCTCATTTTTAAGTTTATAATATTTTATATTTTATTATTTTTATATATTATGTATTTTAGAACACATTAAAAAAATAAACCCATACTAAATATATAATACTACTCTAATGTAAATATTAAAATAATGTTAAGATGAATATATAAAAAAATTCAATAAAAAATGTATAAAATTATTAAAATTTAAAAAATATAATATAAATATTTGTTTAAAACTCTTTAAAAATAGAATGGGCATGTCTAAAATAAATTTGGGTTTGAGCAAAATTTTGGGCTTATATTTCGAACCGGGCTAAGTTTGAACAAAGATAAAATATATTAATATCATACTTAAGCTTGACTCGAATCCGATCCGACTTGGCCATGATGAGATGTTAGAGGGAGTTGTTTTCCGAGAAAAAAATCCGAACCCGCTTACAAGCCCGGAAATGAAATCCCAGAGAAAAAACAAAAAAAGAATGGGCCTAAATAGATCAGTCCAATCCAAAAAGACATAATAATAGTCCAGAAGACCATGACCATGACCATGACCGACACTCGAATACGAATTGACTGGCCACCGCCTGTCACCACACGGTAGATAAGAAAAATCAAATTCCACGGCAGATTTTAAAAAAGATTAAAAAACAACGACGTATAAGCTCTTTTCTTTTAACAGATCTCATTTTCCCCCTCCTCTCCCTTCTCAAAGAGAGAGTTTCCTTCTCCAACCCCGTCAAAATGGAATCTGGATCCAGATCTATGCACCGATTAACTGCCACCATCATATGGCCGATTCTCTTCCTCTTCCTGATCCATTCCGCTCACTGCTTCTATCTCCCCGGTGTTGCCCCCGAGGACTTCCAGAAGGTCGCCTTTCCCTTTCTCTTCTCTTCTTTATTTATTCATCTGGTTTTTATTTTGTATCTTCACTCTGAACTCTGTTGGTTTTTTATAGAATAATAAGATACGTATATGATCTCTACGAGAAGGAAAATTAATGAATTTTTTTGTATGCGTGTTGGAAGTGGAAAAACCGTCTCAGATTCAGCTAGGTTTTTTTTTTTAAAACAAGAAATTAGAACAATTTAACTTCATTTCACTTTATGATTTTCGTTTGCCGTTTTGATTCTTTTATTTCAAAACGTTGAGTGTCCACACTTTTAGCTAGTTTTTAAAATTTTCTTCCGGTCTTGCATTTATCCATGGCATTTGCGATTGTACTTTATGTTAATCATGCTCTGTAATTATTGCTTAAGGAAAGAGATTCAATTTACATAATGTATTAATGGAAGCACCAAAGTGTGCTTGATCTTTATGGTGATTAGTTACATTGCGTACCTGATCGATAATGACTTTGGATTAAAACACTTTAAGTTCTCACTACATGCTGTAATTGTTGGGAATGTTCATTAAAGAATCATTTTGGTCCTCTTTAGTTTTGATTCTTTTGTTGGGGGTTTGCAGGGAGATCCTTTGAAGGTGAAAGTGAACAAATTGACATCTATAAAGACTCAACTTCCTTACTCGTACTATTCACTTCACTTTTGTCCACCTGAAAAGATTGTTGACAGTGCGGAAAATCTCGGGGAAGTGCTTCGTGGTGACCGAATTGAAAACTCTCCTTATGTGGTCGGTTATCAGTATTTCTGATGATTTAGTGTTGATTGTTTATTCTATGGCCATTAACTTGTTCTTATTGACACCAATTAATGTAGTTTAAAATGCGAGAGCCACATATGTGTACTGTTCTTTGCCGCATTACACTTGATGCCAAAACTGCAAAGCAATTTAAGGAGAAGATTGATGATGAATATCGAGTCAATATGTATGCCATTTGTTTATTCGGACATGGAATTCATCTTTCAATCTTTTTATAGCTGTTGCCCTGTCTAATTAATTTGTGGTTCAATTGACAGGATACTGGATAACCTTCCCCTTGTTGTCCCTATTAGAAGATTAGATCAGGATTCTTCTACTGTTTATCAGCTTGGCTACCATGTTGGGCTCAAAGGCCAATATAGTGGGGTAAACATAATATCTATTACAAGTATTAAAATTTCCTTTGTTTGTGGATGTAATTAGCTACTATATCTGTGTTTGCTTATGTTTTCTGGTTATATGCAGAGCAAGGAAGAAAAATATTTCATTCACAACCATTTAGCATTTACTGTCAAATATCATAGGGATCCGCAAACTGACTCTGCTAGGATTGTGGGTTTTGAGGTTAAACCATACAGGTTAGCTCCTTTGAGTCTGGCATATTCTAATAATTATAATTCTAGGTTTCTGTAACTGAGATTGTTGTATTGTGTTTTGATACATTTTCTTTATATACTAAAACAATGCAGTATTAAACATGAATATGAGGGGAAGTGGAATGAAAAAAGTCGTTTAACAACATGCGACCCCCATAATAAACGCACAGTTGTTAATTCTAACACTCCTCAAGAAGTTGAAGCAAAAAAGGAGATAATATTCACCTATGATGTTGAATACCAGGTTAGTTCTTCAACTTCAAATAAAATTTTCGATTGACAATTGCAATGTTAAAATTTCAGTGTCAACCATGAGCTGAACACTTAAAGGTTATATTCCTTTGTGTTAAGTAGATTCTGTTGACATTATTACTTGGAAAAGTTCTTTATTGTATCACCTTTTCTTGAAAGAATTTTCTGACATATTCACCTATGAGGTACTAATATTCTTAACTTTTCCTGTGTGACTTTCAGGAGAGTGATGTGAAGTGGGCATCTAGATGGGATGCATATCTTTTAATGAATGACGACCAAATTCACTGGTTCTCAATCGTCAATTCTTTGATGATTGTTCTCTTCCTTTCGGGAATGGTAGCAATGATCATGCTAAGGACACTATACCGTGACATTTCTAGGTATAACGAACTTGAGACTCAGGAAGAAGCCCAAGAAGAGACAGGATGGAAGCTTGTCCATGGGGATGTTTTCAGGCCTCCATCTAATTCTGATCTACTCTGTGTCTATGTTGGCACCGGTGTTCAATTTTTGGGCATGGTACTTGTTACCATGATCTTTGCTGCTTTTGGATTTCTTTCCCCTTCAAACCGAGGTGGTCTGATGACAGCTATGCTTTTACTTTGGGTCTTCATGGGCATTTTTGCTGGCTATGCTTCTGCCCGTCTGTACAAAATGTTTAAAGGAGCAGAATGGAAGAAATTAGCTTTTAGGACTGCGTGCATGTTCCCAGGCATTGTCTTTGCCATCTTCTTTGTCTTAAATGCAATTATATGGGGCCAGAAGTCTTCTGGGGCCGTGCCTTTTGGGACAATGTTTGCTCTGGTCCTCATGTGGTTCGGAATTTCAGTTCCACTTGTATTTGTGGGTGGTTATGTTGGGTTCAAGAAGTCAGCAATTGAGGATCCCGTGAAGACGAACAAAATCCCAAGGCAAATCCCAGAGCAAGCTTGGTATATGAACCCGACTTTCTCTATTCTTATCGGAGGAATACTTCCATTCGGAGCTGTTTTCATCGAGCTGTTCTTCATTCTCACCTCAATCTGGCTGAACCAGTTCTACTACATCTTTGGTTTCCTGTTCTTGGTATTCATTATCCTCCTTATCACTTGTGCTGAAATAACCATTGTGCTTTGCTACTTCCAATTATGCAGTGAAGATTATCTGTGGTGGTGGAGATCATATCTCACATCCGGCTCCTCGGCTTTGTACCTATTCCTCTACGCTACATTCTATTTCTTCACAAAGCTTGAGATCACTAAGATGGTTTCGGGGCTCCTATACTTTGGGTACATGCTAATTGCTTCGTATGCATTTTTTGTGCTAACAGGCACCATCGGATTTTATGCGTGCTTTTGGTTCACGAGACGTATCTACTCATCTGTCAAGATTGATTAGTGTGTAAAACCGGGATCTGCTTTGTGTTCTTTTGTCATATTCATGGACCAATGTCTTAGGTTAAGATATACTCATTGCTTTAAGATGTATACTTCAATTCTCATTTTTGAACCGAGTTGTTATTTTTATAGCTGATTGAGAAAAATACTTAATTCTGATTTTTGTTGAGAGGGGCTTCTTGTGATTCTACTATCAATCATTTTCTTTTCTGTTATATTTGATATTTCTGTGAAAAGCTCAGGTTGAATTTCATGACTGTGTAATACTCTAGTCTTTTTATTCCTTTATTTACAGAAAATGCAAAATATACTCGTGATAAGGGCGGAACCAAATTAGGCACCGACTTGTTATGTCTATATAGTGCGTAGAAACAACGTTATTTACACAACTCTACCTAACACCTCACTTCACAAAATGGACATACATTGAGGAATTATTGATGAATATTTTCAGCTTTTTATTCATCTTCAGAGTGGCTCTTCCGAAATTAACAGCAATCAAATCTAAACAAAATAATTAAAAGCTTTTGGGAATCCCAACATGAAAAAGAATTGATTTCACTTGGACAAGTCCAAGGGCTTAAACTTCGGAATTTTCTCGAGCTCGAATCTAAGGGAATACTCCCAACAAAGAATAATGTTTGCTCGATTCTCACTGCATCTTCGGTTCACCTTCGTCCGAAGATTCTAAATTACCCAGCATTATCCAACTTTCATCTCGACTCGACACTCACATTGCAACTTAAATCCTTATTTGCTTTGTAGTAAAGCAGTTTCTGAACATAGAACAACATATAACACTGTGAAGCTCTCACTATCCCCTCATCAACCTCACATATCCAAGCATCATCGCATTTGTACCACTGGTTGTTTACGTGCAGATACGTCACATAATGCCCCGATTCCAGCATTCCCGAATGAACAATCACAGCAAATATCTCGTATTCAGCTGAACTATCGGTGTTTTCACATTCGAAAGCAAATATTCTATTCCCGAACCTGCTTCTAACAATAGAGGATGACAAATATGGCGTCATGTCCAATGCGAAAGGGAACTGCAAATATTGATCGATTTTCCTTGATGTTTTTCGGATTAAAGAGTGCTCAAATCTCTTTATGTGTAAACAAAGCACCAATGGGAGTCTACTAATAGACAGTTGCTTCGATGTGTCCCGTAGTTCTTGACAATTCTGACAATGGAGTTTCGAGTCAGAACCTAACCTCTCTGCTCTCGTAAACAAATTCAGACAACCTGATAGAGTAGACAAACCCGTCTTCTCAGCTGCAAACGAGTTAACCGTGTCCAAGTTGAGTGAAATATCAACACAAGGATCGTAAGTTGTGGAAGTAAATCCACAAGTCGTACAAGTGACATCAGATCTCAACAACCCCGAGAATGCCCTATGAGCAATGCATTGGCAATCTCCATCATCTGTGCAAAAGAATAACATCATGAGTAAAATAGAATCCGCATTTTCAGTTAGAGAGGAATATCTACAAACGCCCAAATGACTATTCCGAGTAATTTCTGACCAAAGTGAGAACATGTGTTCGTACTTATGGTTACATGTATGTTACTATTCTCCTACTCGAGTCGTAGAATCAATTCTATCTGTTTCCTACCTCTACAAGTTATGCATGTTAACTAATCTTACTCTGCCCCTAGTATCGGTACCGGATAACCTCGACCGCATGCATTATTAGCACAATTGTGTATTTATGACTTCCGAAGAACAACATATGCTATAGAGAACAATTACCACCTCGACAACCTAATAGTACATATATGACATTAATTTGAAGCAAGCAAACATCATCACAGCACCTTGTTACCTTTGCTAGAGTTCCTTACTTTGCTCTCTTTCTCATGGATCCCATCTAAAACTGAAATGAAGAATTCATGAGCATCCTGCTCCTCATAACTAGCTAAATTCGATGAATGCTGCCACCAACTTCCAAAAAACAAGCACAAATCCATCAGTCTTTAGATGGAAAACCAAATAGATTGAGTACAACATACAAGCAGAAACAATTTGCCTCGATTTAAGGCTTAAACAAAGTACCCAAAACAGACCTAGTTCTATTCACATCATAACATTAAAAGCATTGCAAATTACTTAGGCACCTGTAAAGAAACTGAGCTGGACTGTAAGGGGATCGATCACCCGAGAACATAGCTGAAACAAGAGCACCAATATCACAAAACAAGCACAGCTTTTCACCATATCTTCTCTTGCATTCATCACGGTTATGGTGATCACTCAAGAAATAATTCCTCAAAGGAGGAGCATGAAGCAAAGCCTGCAACACTGAGTTCATAAAACAAGTATTACCCAAATTGTTTAATCCCCTTAATCCCAATGGATAACACGATTTGGCTCTCCCATCTCTCATTGCAATCAACTGTTTCGACTTCTTCAAATCCAATTCCATCCCTGAATCTAATCTCCTCCTCTTGTTCGATCTCCCAGGACACGAGCCCTTGATTTGTTCAGACACGACAACCTTGTCGAAATCAGGATCGTATACCTGATCACAACACAAACAGCAATAAAGCTCCGATCTTTCGATGTCAATCGCTACGTCATGGCCGGACTTGGTTTGGGTATGTAAAAGAATGTGGGTCGAACATGATATCGATGAGCACATCAAACAAATATAAAGCCTGCCTTGATACCCATTACAGAAATTGCATCTGGGTATTTTAGTATTGTGATTATCAACTCTAGTTCTTCCAATTGGGGTGGTTTTGAGGCAATTTTGGAGGGAATCATAGCCATTGAAAGCATGCCTGAGCTTGTAATCTGCTAGGTGTTTGCAAGGTTTGGGGCTTGTGTACGAAGAGCTCCTTAAGCACATGTTGATACTGATGAAAAAAAAAGCTTCGAATTGAGATTATGAAGCTGATATACTACCAGAATAAAGCGTAAATTCTGTTAAACTGGTAATAACAATGTATGATATAAGGATAAGCAAACGAAAAATCAGATAATTTTTGGGAAATTCAATGGAAGTTAAATAATTAAAAGAAGGATAACAGATGAGATTTGGCAAGGTCGGTGCAGAAAAATCAATGGGGTTACTGAGTTGATTCGGTGAAATTGAGAGTTGAAACAGGGGATGTAGAAGATTGCAGAAAAATCAATGAGGAAGGATGATGGGGCGATGAGTTTTATGGCCGACTGATGGCCATATAACATTTTTCTTGTTTTCATTGGTCAGGACTCAGAACCGACTTTAAGACATTGGCTATTTAGTTAAGTTGGTATTGTTGTAATAAGGACTAAATTGAGTTTTAACTCGATTAGTATTATTGTTAATGTAGTAGAAAATAATTTCGAGGGTTTTGAAACGCATTATCCTCTTATTTAAAGGGTAAAAGGGGTTATTAATAATTTTAAGTATTGTATTAGAAAAAGCATATACGAATGTGGGGATTAGGAAGAAATATTGAGAGATGTAGTGTGCTACAAACTGAGCTTTGAGCTATTTATAATGGTCTCCAATTAGCTTAGAAGGATAAATGAGTAAATTGTGTTTTAGCTATCAAAGGTTTTCGGGGAGATTATAGAAGACATTCAAATAGAGATTTGATTTTGCCTACCTATGAATTATATAGTTGCGAGTGGAGAGTATTCATAAGATACGTACTTAGAGAGGTGAACTCTACTCCTAATACTTTAGTTGATCTGATGAAAGATTTTCTTATTGGCGCTAGAATTTTTCATGTGGCTCCTCCATCGATTGATGATCAGATACGATTTGACAAACTTTTTGGTTATCTAACCCTAATCCTACTGCTAGCTTGTAATTGATGCTATTTATATCTTATTACCAAAAAAAATTATGTAAGCTTGTAGGAATTGAGAATTATGAGAAAATTAAGTATTAATAAAAGATTTCATCTCCTTGAAGCAAAATTTCGAATTTGTTCGTACAGCAAATAAGGTTAAATTCTGTTATTTTATGAGTTTTTTTTATTTTAATTTAATTAATTTAAATTTTTTTTACTTTACAAATTGGTCATTTTTAGTTAATTTATTTTTTATATTTTGAAAATTCAGTCTTGCCCCAATAGTTAAATCCATTTGATTAAATTTAATTGTTAGTCTTGTATTATGTATAGTTGTAGATTTGATACATATCCTATAATTAGATAATTCTAAACTTTTGTTTACCATCGAAGTTGAAAAGCAACGTAAACATTTATTTCAAACAAAAAATATTGGCAAACAAGTAGCTTTTTAAAACCAAATATTGATTTTAAACTAATATTTTAACCCATGCAAAAAAATCAAAATTTTTAGCTTTTGGCTTTTTGGAAAAATATTTTTTTAGCGAAGTTACCTTTTTATCCCCTACTAAATTTTCTATTTTACAACATCATGTTTAAAGTTAACATTTTATCTTCTCAAGAACATTTTTTGACATCAATCGTAAACACTATCAAACTTTTTAAAAATATTTTTTTACAACTTTTCAATCTCAATGGTAAATTAGCTCTAATTCCCTATACTTTTTAAATTCTAAAATTTCCAATTTGACGCAAATAAAAGTTGTCAATCCATTTATTAGATTTTTAGTGAGTAATATAAGAAAATAACAAGCTGACATAATATTACACATATGATAATATATTTGCCCCATCAAATTTTAACTTAAGAGTTATAGTTTGATGGAATGAAAAAGTTTTTCTATTTTAAGAATTCGACTTGATTGGCAATGAAGATTTGAAACTGTTAGTTAAAGTTGAGGCCTCGGACTTTGATGGCTCAAGTAATTGCGATGTGTTGGTCTCTTTCTTAAGATGTGGGTATGTTTTATGTTTTTTGTCTAATTCTTTATGGATTAGTTTTACTTTTGTCTAATTCTTGGTCTGCTGTTTTCAGATTAGTTGGACTTATGCTTGGTTATTCATTCGCTGTTGTGTGTGCTTTGTTAGATTCTCTCCAATAGTTAGAATTTTGTTAGACTCCTCATCCACTATTTCTAGATTATTTCAACTTTTGTTTGATTGTTTATTCACTATGCTAGTTATAGTTATACATGATTTGTCTCTAAATTTATTTGAGAACCAACATAACTCTGAAACCTAGAAAGTTCAAAGAAAAAAAAACAAGTTTCTACATTAGTCCAGTAACTTTTATTTTAGGGATTTAGTCTTTATATTTTTTAAATTTCAAAATTTAGGTTCAATTATTAATTCCGTTAATTTTTTTATTAATTTCACATGAGTGACATTTTGAAATTAGAAACATATACACTTGATGGTCACGTAACAAAAAAATGATACTGTAATGAGCTTGACTTTAATAAAAGAATTTTAACAATATAAACTATTAGACTTGCAATTTTAAATTTGAAAAGCAGAGAGACTAAATTTTTTGAAATAAAAGGGAGGAATGTTAAATTCCAAATGTATGGACAACACAAACATCTGGAGTTTTGTTTCAGTTAATAGAATAAATTTAACGATATTAACAATTAGACTTGTAGTTTTTAATCCAAAAAGTAAAATGACTAAATTTCTCAAAATAAAAAGTAAAAAAAAATCTAAATTTCAAATGCAAGAAGTATACAAGGATTTAAAGTGTATTTTAACCTATTAAATATTTCTAAAATGCAATTTTTGGCTGTTTTTTTACATTAATAATACAAAATGAAATTGATTATGAAAATAGGATGCCTTCCAAATTGTTTACGAAAATGAGTTGTTTTGAATAGTATTTTTCGGTGTTAGGCAACACCACTTAAAAAGTACAACTATGATTAATCAATGATTGCAATTGATATTTTTTTTTAAGTGGTGTCTTCACCTTATACGATAATATTGAAATTTCTAATTTCCCTAATTTTCAATTTACCTAATTATATATGTTTGTATCAAAATACTGGTGTCGCCATATAAGGTGACAATACCACTTTCTACCACCTATGCACCTTCTTGGGTAATGGGCAAAGAGAATTTAAGTAGTGTCACTAATTAATAAGGCAACACCAAATAGAATTTAAACCCCTCATTCTTGGAAAAAAACCAAAATTTTTGTTGTTTTATTTATTTATTTTGGAAACAAATGGAGAGAAGAAAATTGAGTTGTTATAGTTAAATGGAAGAAATCTTAAGTTTTAAAGAGTTCCAAAGTCTCAAACTTGTGTTCCTACAGCTATTAGAAATCAAGATTGAAGATTAAGAATAATTATTTTCATTTCAAAAATCAAGTTTGAGTAGATAAGTTAGTTTATAATTATTTTTTATATCATTTCATTTTATTTTACTATTATGTATAATTATGTGAATATATAGTGATAATAATTTCTAGTATGACATGCAAATTACTTTTTTGATACATAGTCTTTTTATTGCTTTAATATGGTATAAATTGTTTTAATAACAACTAATATATATTGTTTTTAATTTATTTTACAGATTTAGTATAAAAGATGAATAACCAATTCTTCATATATGTCCATTTCAATGGGGTAATTTGCCATATGGAAGTTGGTTATGTATTTGAATCGCATCATCAAATAGGAATGAAGTTTAACAAGAGTGTAATCAAACAAAAGATTGGTGTAACACCCCCTACCCGTATCTGTTATTGGAATAGAGTAGGAGGTATTACCAGAGTTTACTGAACATTTTCGAATAATTCTAAGTCATTTATTGTTCATATTCTGAAAATAATCATAACGTCCCTCTATTGGGCCCTCAAGCCCAAAACATACATTAGAGCCAACCGAATTAAATCGGGATCATAGGAATTTTTCGCAAAATCCTAAAACTTTCCTACATTGGTTAACGTACTTTAATATTAACAAACTTATTTTCTCGACATGTCTCGCTTCAATTTATTACTTGTCCTAATACACATAATTTTCTGTATCAACGTATCAAAGATAGTATTATATTTACATGTCATGATACATATCATTCTCTTATTGTTTCTTCATAAATATAAATTGTTCAATTTATTATGACAATATTTCATGTACCATCATTTTCATGAGTTTAGTGTATATTTATTCCAAGATGTAGATTCATAATCTTGAATATGCATAATTATCGTGCAAATTTCACATACATGTATTTTCCATGCCATATTTCAATGTATCAAATAATTATCATTTCTATGTCTTTCAAGTTTAATTTCATGATTTCAAGTACTTGTCATTTTCTATATTTATCCCGTTGAATTTCTCGAGAATTTCGATGGATTTTCTAGTAGTACACTTATAGTGTACAAATCCAGTCCGTCAATTCATGTTCATATGCGCACATTTCCATTTCGAGAGAGCACACTCATGAACCTCATCTCTTACAATGGGATTACGGTCGAGCTAAATCCTCTGTAAGAGAGCACACTCGCGAACCTCATCCTTACAATGGGATTACCACCCGAGCTAAATCCTCAGTAATATAAACTCATAGAGTATTGTCGGGATTACTACCAAAGCTAAATCCTCGCAACGACAATTACTCTAATGAGCTTGGATCGAATTACGATCCAGCTAAATTGGACCCCAATTCGGATTACCGTCCGGGCTAAATCCATTTTCCACATATTCTTCGGGAGGGCTATATCGGGATCACCCGTCCGGGCTAGATCCTTTTCACACATATTCTTCGGGAGGGCTATATCGGGATAGATCACCCGTCCGGGCTAGATCCTTTTACCGTCAATTCTTTTCAAATGATCCATCGAATTTTCCTTTCATTCAACGGGATTTCTTCCCTTTTTATCAAATATATCAATGTTTCATCAATTTTCATACAATAAACGTTCAAATTATATTCACATCAATAACATACATTTCAAACATTTAAGAATATAATCCAAGTTACATGAACTTACTTCGTTGTTTGCCCATGTTTATAGTTTCACTAATTTGATGTCTTCTCTTTTCCATGTTCAAATCTCGTATTTGAGTTATCCGGATAAATTTGATCATCATTTTCATTCATTTCATATTCGATACATTCAATTAATGCTCTAGGCAAAATTACCATTTTGCCCCTAAATTTTTAATTAATGATGATTTCATCCTTAGATTGAGAAAAATAAAATTCTTGTAATTTAATCCTTGTTCCAAGCCTAATTATTCTCATATATATCGACAACAGCCCATGAATTATATGAAATATCGAATTTTCCATAATTTCAACACTTTTCAATTTAATCCCTAAAACATATTTTCACCCTATCTTGATCTAAATTAATAATTTCATTCAATTTTATAATTTAAATAATAAAATAATCCATTTCATGCAATTTGGTCATTTTTGACATTTTTACAAAATTGCCCATAAAGTTTTACTTTTATTCAATTTAGTCCCCGAGCCTAGAATATGCTAGCTAAATACTCATATATATTTTCCTCCTCCTCCTCTCCATTCCACATCCTTAATGTATATAACATGCTATAAGTAACATTATCAATAATTTCATTAATTACTCATAAGTATATTCAAAACTGTCCATTTGAGTTATAGTCACTAAATTATTTATTTCCAGAGCTACAAAACTCCAAATGAAGAACCGTTAATTTTTCCTGAAACTAGACTCGCATATCTTCTTTCCATAAAATTTTCAGAATTTTTGATTTAGCCAATTAGTACAGTTTATTCTTTAAAGTCACCCCTGTTCTACTGTCTGGCAGTTCCGACCCTTCTTCACTAAAAATTAATTATCTTTTTATATAGAATTCATATGATGTTATAGTTTATTTCTTCTAAAACTAGACTCATTAAGGAATCTAACCATATAAATTATGTTCCCAAATTATTTTTGTACAATATTTGATGATTTTTCCAAGTCAGAACAGGGGATCTCGAAATCACTCTGAACCAGTCTTACCAAAATCTAAATATCTCAGAATACAGAATTCCTTTGCTTTCCATGTTTCTTTCATATGAAAATAGACTCAATAAGATTTAATTCTATATCTCACTCAACTTCTAATTCAATTTCTACAATTTTTGGTGATTTTTCAAAGTTAGACTACTGCTGCTGTCCAAAACTGTTTTAATGCAAAATGTTAATTATCAAGTTTATAACACCTTTATTTCCTTCTCTACAACATTTCCCATTACTTTCTCTTATTTTCCTTCACTAACATATCAAGAACATAAAACTTTATATAAGAAAACTCTACATTAACATCATTTCCATGCTTTTTCCACAATATCAAACTTAAAAATATATTGAAAACATGATGTTCTTACCTTGTTTTATAGATTTCAATCTTTAACTTGATTTTCTCTCTCCTCCAGCTTCTATTTCTTGAATCAAACTTGATATTCTTGCTCCCTATAGTCTCCTTGTCATCTTTCTCTCTTGATGGCTATGGAAATTCTTTTGAATTCTAAGTGAAAATGATGGATTTTTGGTGAAAGGACTAATTTGTAAAGAAAGCAAAACTTTCTTTTCTTTCTCTTCTTCTCACGTTGGTTTGCATGGGAAAGAGATGATGATAATTCATCATCTTTCCTTCCTTATATACTACATAAATAATAATAAAATAATGATAAATAATAAAATATCTTATCAAAATAAAATAATATTTATCTAATTAAATAATTATAAAATATCATCACTATCATCATTACTTTCTAGATTTCTCTCTCTTCTAATTGACCATTTTGCCCTTTGTGATCTTTTAAAATTCCATCCTTGAATCATCACATAATTTGGTAAAATTATGATTTAGTCCCTCATAATTCTTTACCTATTCAATTTGGTCCTAATTCATCCATTTCCTTTAGTTTCTAGATTATTCCACCCCTAAAATATTTGCACTATTGGTCCTTTAACTTTTTCATACTTACACTTTAACCCCTCAAATTTTGAGTATTTACACTTGGGCAACAATACTTTTCTCACTTTACAATTTAGTCCTTTCTTGAATTAATAATGTAATATATCATAATATACTTCCGAATATTGACATAATCTAAATTTTTCTTTTTTTTTCGCTTTATTTCCTTATTATATCAAAGATAATATCTTACTGTAAAATTTTTTTTTTTTTTTGGGGGTATTACAATTGGTGTGAAAACCCCTTGATGTTGTAAGAGGAGGATGTCCAGACTATTTTACAAATTCTCAGTTTTGTCAAATCCGTGCAAATATAGGGAGATGCAACTTATAGAGGATGATGATGTGGAGATTATGATCGCACTGTATTACTCACTTGATATCGTTGAACCAGATGAATTGTTTGTTGAGTTAGAGGATGTTGAACTGGTACAAGATGCCACTCTATTAAATAAACAATATAGAGTTCATAACCCATATATAAAGGCTCCAAGAGTGTTTGTGGATAGATGATCTTCTATACACAAGTTGGACTTTAATCTGAATGTTGGTTGGGTAAAACCATACGATTATGGAGCGACATCAACATTGAGCGACAATTCACACAATGCTTCTATTTTGTATAATAACCCTAATTTGGATCCCCATTTACAGATGCATCAATTAGTGATTGGTATTGATACAAATAGTAAAGAAAGACCCGATAATGATGATGATTCCGATCACCAATGGGAGGAATTTAGTGACCCTGATCTTGATGAGGTTATAGATGATATTGAGGACGAAGGCATGGGCTATGATGATGATAATGTAGAAGCCTCTCCACTCGTATGCTGAGTGTAGATCCCAATGTTGCGCATGCATCTGACTTCCTAGAATACCTGAAAATAGTATCTTCCCACAGGTTGACTTCAAATTTTGAATTAGATGAGTTGGCTATAGGTCAACAATTCCCAAATAAAGAGGAATGTGTACCTGCCATTAAGAAGCATAGCATGAAACTGTTGGTGGACTACAAAGTGGTTGTATCTAAACTAACATTATAAATCGGGAAGTGTTAGAGGTCTATAGAAGGTTGCAAGTGTCAAGTACGAGCTGCATTGATTCAAAGGCCACAATTATGGAAGATTCGAAAATATGTAAGGCCTCATACATGCACTGTTGTAAGGATGATGTAAGATCATAGGAAACTTAATGTGAAATTAATCTATAACTACATCATGCCAAAGGTGAAATGCATGCCCACGATTCCTATATTGATATTGATTGTCGACTTGAAAATCTACTAATAGAGGCAAGTACATCAAGTGAACTCTATTATTAGTTGAGTTTGGTATGAGTACCCCCTATTAACTCCAATATAAACGCCCGAGTAGCACACATCTTCTCCGACTCAAAGACATCATTTAGTAAAGTTTTGAAATTATGTTTGAGCGAACAAAATTTTAAATTGCTAAATTTAGTAGCACCTTTAGCTGGTGATCATCTAAGCAATTGATAGCAAAGAGACACAACACTAGTCACTTTACTTGAACCCGTTACAGTAGCTCGTCAAGCGGGAGCCCAATTTGCAATGCAACATATTTTAAAGTGATGGTCCACTCTTCACACAACAGTTGAAATGTATGGGTCTGTGAGCGTCACCTTTCAACGAAGGTTGATGTCAAGTTAGGACTAAGCTCAGATGTCTTCATCAATATTGTCGTTCCAAATCCCGCATCACTTAAATACGGGAAAATACAATCGTCTAACTCGTAGTTCAAAGTGTGGACATGCGCTCTCAAAACACGATAATCGCCCTATTCATTACCAATTACACCATAACTTAAATATGCCAAATAAAATATTAATGGCATGCACTTTTATAAATTAATCGTGAATAGCAATTATGTTTTTTCAATTTAAATACATAACATTCCTATTTAAATAAATAACAAGTAGCAATTATGTATTTTTACCAGCACATCAATCATCAAAGTAGTATAATTGGGTGCTCTTATCAATGAAGGCATTTTGATATAGCTTCACAAAAAAAAAAAATTGAATAAACTATTATATTAAAACAAATATAATATTTTCAAATATTCCAGTAAATAATTTTTTTCCAACCTCATTTTTGTAAATAATTTTTTTTGTAATTTTAAGATGGTTAAATAACCATGGATAATAATAACATTCTCGTAAATAATTCTTAACTCAACCTATTTTCATAATTAAATACTTTTTATCTCAATCCATTTTTGTAAATAAATTTTTTTCATATCTTTTAAATGAAATATCCACATAATAATATTAATTACCAACTAAACAGAAAAATATAAAAATAAATTACCTTAACTCGAATGTTTGAAATTAGAAATTTCTATTCTACACAAATAAATATTAAAACATAAACATCTTTTTTAAATATATATATATATATATATATATAAGCCTAACTAATCTAATAAAATATAAATTACAAACATAAAAAAAAAAAAAAAAACTTCAATCACACGCACTTACCTCTATGTTTCACAAGTTGACTTCCAAAGCAAAAACACTATAAATAAAATGTATACATAATTAATTAATATATGACCCTAAACATAAATTTACAAAAAAGAAAAAGTCAAAAACTTTCAACATACACATTAGACATTAGTTTCACAAGCTGCCCCAAAATTTCAAACAAATAAATTATAAACATATAAATATATAACAAATCCTAAATCTAAACGTTACAAATAAAATAGATAAATTATTAAAAAAAATTTACCCTTACCAATTTCACAAGATACCCAAAACTCCATTGCTCAACACCAAAATTTGTATGGGAAGAGGGGAATTAAAAATATATATAAAATAGGAAGGGGCTGTCATGACCGATTGGCCACATTGACAGTAGGAGAGACAGGCCGATGTTGCCTAATTGTTGTTAATGTGATCGATAGGTCAGGATAACCCCTCCCCCATTACATTGCAGCCAGTTTTTTTTTATTTAATTTAATGGGTGTTGACACTTAATTAAGCGACACTAATATTTCTCGTATTTTTTAAAATTTATTTCCTTTATATTTATAAATTACTCGTATATTTTCAAGAAAATTTTATGTCATTGACACTACTTAAAAAATTTATTTTCTTTTTAGTTGTAATCATTAATTAATTATAATTGTACTTTTTGAGGTAGTATCACCTACAATATAACTGCATTAGAAACAACAGTTGATTCTCGTAAATAATTTGGAAGATAATCTATTTTTGTAATTAACTTATTATTATTATTATTAATGTAAAAACCCCCAATTCTTGAGGTCATATCTGGAAACTAATGAGGCCTCCCCCAAAAAAGAAAAATAAAAAAGAAAGAAAGAAACGTGCCTCAGCTCTACTCAACTTGAGTTTATTCATTACCAAATCAAAGCCAAAACTAGTGGTTGTTGAACTTAAAACACTGTTCTGTTCTCCCCCTTTCCTCTTGGTGTCTGGTTTCAGTTCCATCTATTTGTCCATGGATCTTACACCTCAGCAACTTATCCAATTCAACGGCTCCGACCCATCCAAGCCCATCTACGTTGCAATCAATGGTCGCATCTACGATGTCACCGCCGGCAAATCCTTCTACGGTCCTGGTGGTGCCTACGCCATGTTCGCCGGCAAAGATGCCAGCAGAGCTCTTGCGAAGATGAGCAAGAACGAAGAAGATGTCTGTCCCAACCTTGACGGCCTCTCTGAAAAGGAGATGGATGTCCTTAACGATTGGGTCAAGAAATTTGAAGCTAAGTACCCTGTTGTCGGCCGCGTTGTCTCTTGAAAATTTGCACCTTTCCTCTATGTTGGGTGTAATTTGTTTCGTTTTTAAGCGTCTTTAGACTCTGGTTATTACTTATCTATCAACTGTGTTTGGTGTTTGCTTAGCTCAGAGCAATTTCTAGGTTAAATAAATGGGTGAAAATTAATAAATTGAGATACTTATGGGCTTGTGTTGTGTTAGTATCTCGTTGTTGTTTTTGTTAGAGAAGTTTCATCATCAATGAAGAAATTCATTTTAATTGTGTGATTTTCTTTTTGTTTACTCCATAACGGTGAAGCTTAAGCTTGGTTTAGTGAACTAAAGCATCATTATCTCCATGAAGAGACTTTATAAAAGCATGATTACCAGATTTTTGTCATCTTTGATTCGTGATAATGTTGGATCCAAGCCACAAAAGATTGGCTTCAGCCACTGGTGCTGAGTTTCATGGCTCCTTTGCCTAGGGCTGCAAAACAAACCTCCCCTGTATTGGGCAAATTGGAGCACCGAAATTAACCTTAATTGTGTTCATAGATGGGGTTGTCCACTTAGCATCACACGCACCATGGAAGGTTGATCTTTTTGTTTGGACAAACTGCCCTAAGGAGATATCCAAGGAATGATTGGACTTGATGTATCTTGATGGATGGCACTTTGGATAGGTTATTATTTTATTCGTGTCTCAATATTTGTTATCTTATTTTATTTATCACAGTTTTGATAGTTTAACGTTGTTAACCTGTGAGATTAACAAGGAGGAGGAGAAGAATGCTGTGGTGGTGGTTCACCCTCAATTGGGTGGAGAACCATTGGATGGTGATAAAATGCTCTTAAAAAATGGGTGTGGGTAGGAGGAGAATGAGGAGGAAGGAAAGCTGATTTCTGTGTCCTGGTTTTCTTTCAAATGTTATGGTGAGCTTATACATGAGAGATAAAGATGCCCACGAATTTTGAGCTCAGTGATATTGGAGTTATACTTTGTTCCTTACAATGGTGTTGATGTGACATTTTAGGATATAACTTTTTATAATAATTGAGTAATCAATAAGTCTAAACTCTTATATGTGTAATTCGTTAGTCTATTGTGGTTTAAGGTTCGCTTGATTGGAGGTTCATCTGATATGGGCATGTTAGTCTGTAACTTGTCTGGTGATGACACAGGGAGGGACACGTGAAGGATGTATAACAAATATCGAGAAATTAATTCTATTTGTCACTAATGTAAACTCGAAACCAACAAACTTTTTTAAAAGCCAATCATACTACTGGTGTAATGACAAATTTGTTTGATTGATATGAGGTTTAATATTTGCATTTGTAAATCTCTTCTCCCTTCTAATTACCTATTTTTATGAAAAAAAAAGCCACCTTTAAAAAAGAGTAGAATAAAGGGATAAGCATTAACCCCCAACAACTAAATGAAAGTGAAAGAAGAGAGAACATCCTCTTAGTAAATGCTGGGCAACAAGTGCGGTAGAGCTCTACACAGTTCCACTGAAGAAAGAGACAAACAATAATAATGCCTAAAATGGAAGTGGTTTATTAAGAGCTAATGCCATGCTATATTTCAATCTATACGCTTACACAACACACATGCATACATACAGATGCTGTAGTGTATTCAAATGAAAAACTATACTACTTGGATCATCAATGTATATAATGAATGCCTCAACTTGTATGTGTTGTGCAAAGATAGATGAGAACCAGGAACTGAGGGTATCCCTTTATAAATTCGTCAAATTACATCCAATTTGGGGGAATTTATCTATTATTTTCTGCAAGTCCAAGGTGGGTATGGGTAGCATGCTTAGTGCAAGAGCCGACCATGCAATTGGAGGGATTGGAGTTAATGAAACCCGGTTCTACTTCTCTAGAAGGGTTTCAGTAGTTGGGTTTCAAAGTCTATAAAAGTACATATTGATTGGTGGGCAGTGAACCCATCAACACAATACCCAGTTTGGCTATATAAAAAGCCCTTACGGCTACGGTCCAAAGGGATAAAAGAAAAAAAAGTGGAGATGGGGGAGTCTGTTGCACAGCAGATTTGAAGAAAAAAGAGCAGAGATTTGAAGGAGAAAGGAGAAAAGCCAAAGTAGACAGAGAAAGCAAACAGAAGCATCAGCTGGTATATTTCGGCTTATAACTTCTATATTTCATTAATATCTTGTTCGCATATTCTGCTCTTTTCTCTGAAAGTGAATATATGTTCATTTTAGTTCTGGAAATGCATAATATAATGGATTCAAACTCATGCTTTGGTCATTTGTTTATCCTAAATCAAATCATGTTAAGCTTGTTCTGGGCTAATTCCATGTTAGACTCCTCAAGTCCTTTGAATTTTGATGTTTGCTATTCTATTCAATTCAATCCGTTGTGATTGTTGATTCTTACTGATTAATATTTGAATGCTTGTATTAATGAGTTTAATTTCTCATCATCATTTGTATTGAGCTAGTATCTTCCATGCAATAAGCTGATTGTTCATTTTTATTCCAAAATTGGTCACAACACTCATAATGTGAATGTATCTTTGTTGTTCTTGTTCTGACTTGGGTATGTCCTACCCAAGTCCAACAGGTAAAAATGAACAGTGATAGTAACATATGTCTCTATCATATTAAAACTGTTGTGTTCATTCCTTAACTATTTCTAGATTTTTGTAATATGTCTGAATCTGCATTTGGTTTATAGAAGTTTCAGTTATATCTATTGATATTTATCTTTTTGTGATTTTGTATGATAAACTTTGTGCAGACTTCGTTGATCTGTTGCATGTCTCTTACCTTAGTATATTCGGAAAAACCATATCAATTTTCTCTATACCTTTAGTTTCTACCTTCTGCAAATATTAAGGAACCTAAATGTCTCTCTTGATGTCGTCATCCTGCTTAAGTTTTCCCTCAAATTTTAATCCATTTAAAACATGCGATATTAAATTCCGACAACCTTCTGTATCGAGTTCATTGCGTTCTTTTGTTGATCACTCCAAATTTTCTTGCAACGTGACCCTAAATAACCACAAAATCTTTAGAAACAAGTCTCTGAATGTTTTGAAGCCTGTTAAAAATTCTATTAACCAAAATAGTCAGCCTTTCACCGATGACGATGACGGTACCATAACTTTTGATTGGGAGGATGAAGAAGATATTGAAGACATGGGGTCACCGTGGGAAGGGGCAGTTATATACCGCAGAAAACCTTCTGTTACTCATATGGAGTATTGCACAACCTTAGAGAGACTTGGTTTAGGAAAGCTGTCTAGTGATATCTCAAAATCTAGGGCGTCAGTGATGGGATTAAGGGTCACAAAGGATGTCAAAGATTATCCAAATGGAACACCTGTTCAGATCTCCATTGATGTAACAAGAAAGAAGCAAAAGACAAGGCTTGATGGGATCATTAAAACCGTCATCAGTCTCGGTTGCAACAGGTATTTTAGTGTTCCCCAGTCAGCACTTGTTCATGCTCTTAAGTTTTGATAAAGTTTGCCATTTCTTTTTTAGTGCCATTTATTCTTTTTGTTTCTCATGGCAATAGATGCTGAAGTAATTGTACTAGCTCTTATCACTTAACAAGGTTCAGGGTTTGCTTTGCTGCCTGCAATTGAGTTTTGGTAAAAAAAATAGTCGGGGTAAATGTACGTTTTGGTACCTGAACTTGGCTTCAAGGTTCAAATTGGTACCTAAGGTTTTCTTTGGGTCCTGTTAGGTACTTAAACTTCGTTTTAGGGTTCAAATTAGTACCCAAACTTGACTTCAAAGTTCAAATTTGGACAAAAAAGCCAAGTTCAGCTACCAATTTGAACTAAGAAGCCAAATTCAGGTACCTAATTGGACAAAACTAAACTTTAGGTACCAAATTGAACCTTAAAGCCAAGTTCAAGTACTTAATTGGAACAAAAAAGCCTTAGTACCAATTTGAACCTTGAAGCCAAGTTTAGGTACCAAACTGTATATTCCCCAAAATAGTTTTCATGCTTTTGCACTGATTGAATTTCAGGTTTCATTAGACACTGCATTGGCTCGAAGCACGCTGTTTTAACTGTTCAACTGCATAAATTTTACCTTTATAAACCCTTGTCTTCCTCAGTCTAAATGACATTGTATGAAACCTTGTGTTGAAGGTGTGGTGAGCCTGCTGCTGAGTGCATATTCTCCAATTTCTCACTTCTACTAAGCGAAGAGCCCATTGAAGAACCTGAAATTATCGATATGGGAGCAAGCTTTAAGGAAGGTTTTAAATCTTTTAATGGAAGTAACCAAGGGGTGGAGGAAGACGATGACGATGCATCGATTGATTGGGATGATCGGCTTTATTTCCCTCTTGAAGAAAAAGAAATCGATATTTCAAAGCATATACGAGACTTGGTGCATTTGGAAATTACTATTAATGCGATATGTGATCCAAGATGCAAGGGTATATGTTTGAAATGTGGTACAAATTTGAATACCAGTAGTTGCAATTGTAAAGAAGATGTAGAAAAGAAGGATTATGGTCCACTTGGAAACTTAAGGAAGCAAATGCAGCAGAAATCATCCTATAGCCAATGAAATGCTTTGGAATAGGGTTTTTCTGCAAATTTTCCTTTTCCTTTTGGTGTCATTCTCACTAGTTATATAAAAGTATAAAACCATAAGGACCTATAAACAGTCCTATTTGTATCTGATAATGGTAGCGATTGAAATTTTGATTCTTTGCATCGATATCTTAATGGTGTATTTTTTTTTCTTTTCTTTTCTTGCTTTTGGAGAACAAAAATGTTCATCCTGATTGGCTTATCTTTGATATTTTTGTCTCCAAAGACAAACAAATGGGGTTTGTGCACAGTGCTCCGCACCATGGGGTACACTGCTCACCGACGGATCATGAGATTCTCCTCTGGCATTGCCAAGGGAGCTTTGCGCTTGAATCCTCGAACAGTTTCGACGCCTCCTATGTGAGCATCGCTCTTCTCGTTGGAACCTTTCCTCACTTGTTGTTAACGCTGCCTCTATTTCTTCGTTCGATATCGCCTTAGCTCGCTCGCACGGACAGCGTCAGACTTCTCTACACTACTCAAGTTAGCACTCTCCCTTGGTGCCCGATCGATCTCCTCCACCTATCTCACTCTCGACCTCTCATAGTGCCCTTCCTTGCAGCTCCTCGACGTGCCTTTCTTGCGCTCATTGGACCACTCATGGGACCTCACTTGGGCTAACAACCATTCTTGCCTTAGCATTTTGAGTATCCTCTCACTCTCTCATAGCTACTCAGTCTTGCTCCTCCATCAACCAGGCACCCTTATGTTAGCCTCGTCCTTCCTCAAGGAATCGCTCTCTATTGGCAACTCGACACCACCACTACTAGATCCTTGAGGGTTTTTCTCATCACTCCTTGGTTCTCGATCACACCTGTAGTTAGCCCATTTTGCCTGAGCCCATGTTATTCAGAAAAAAGAAAAACAAAATGAAAAAATAAAATCTCCCTTACAGTCCATTTACAATAAAATGGGCTTAAAGCCCAAAACCTGTTACAAACCCAGTAGCCCAGATTCTAATTACCCTACCCAGTACCTAAAACTAAACCAGCCCATTAGACCCAAACTCAGACAGGCCCAAAATGGCCCAACTCCTAAACCGAAATCAGCAATGGCCTAGGGTTTCTGAAACCCTAGGCGCCACAGGAGATAGCAAGCCAACAGTCAACAGTCGCGCCGCAAGCCTCGCGCACACCCTCGGTCGCGCCGCAATCAGCACACAAACCCCCATCGCCGCCGCGTTCTCGCTGATGACCTGCACGAAAAAAGAAAGACACCAAATAACAGCAGCAGATCACAGCAAACATGGCAAAGATTTTATTTCTTTTTATTTTTCATTTCGAAAGGCTATAAAAGCATGTCATAAACTTGTAAACGGGATACACAGAAAACAGAGAATACCAAAAAAAATCGGAAATAATATACAAATCTTTTTTTCGCAAAAAAGGTGATTTTTTATATATTTTTTCTATTCGGTTTTATTTCTTTTGCTACACTCATGCATATACAAACTTGTTAAAAAATAAAAAAGGGGGTGTTTACCTTTTCGAAGACGCCAAAAATAGGAAGTTTTAGGCCTCCGGCCACTGACCACGGAGGGGCGTATGGGAACGATGTCGTTTTGGGGGTTCCCTTTTAAGGCCAAAACGACGTCGTTTTAAGACCTGCGACCCGCGCGTTGACCCAACCCGGGGAGGATCCGTGTGTTTTTGTTAAAAGGTATAATTGCCTTTTTGGTCCTTCCGCAACTTGTATTAATTTTAATTCAGTCCAATCTGTATTTTTGTTATTTATTAAATTCGCCTCAAAATTTGTTTTTGTTCCAATTTAATCCTTCCAATTGTTTTAAAGGTTAAAATCTAAACAATGTCGTTTTAAAATTTGGCATAATTGCCATTTTAGATCCCACAGTGTAATGTGCCTTTTAATTTAATCCTTACTTTATTTTTTTAATCTGTTTTTAAAATTATCCTAATATCATATTAAATTATTTTATTGTATTAACATTATTACTATATATATATAATTACCGTTATATATTATTTTATTCAGTTTTATATTCTTTAAATTATACATTATTTCATAATTTGTATATTTATTATTGTATTTTTAAATTTTACATATTATATTATATTATATATATAATCATTTTATATTTAATAAATTTCGTATATTATATATTGTTTATACTATTGGTATTAAATATATATAGTTTTGTATTATATTATTTTAATTTCTTATTTAAAACTGTTTATTTCAAAACATACCTAATTTTCTCAATCTATATATATTTTTTTTTATTCTTTTTATTCTTGTAATATTTATTAATCATTTGGTATATTTTATTCTTTTTATTCTTGTAATATTTATTAATCATTTGGTATATGTTGTTGCATAGAATGTTTAATCTCGTGTAAGAAGTTTTCGTCTTTACTTTGTAGTTTTATTATTATTATTTATTGCTCTATATTTGTCCATATTCTACCATTTATTTATTATTGTTTAGTGTAAATATATTTGTTAGATATATTTTATATTACTTGTATTAATATGATATTTTCATAGGATCATTGTTTTAAAATAAAAAATGCATTTTGCTAAATTACTACATTTTACCTAAAGATTTTAAAATAAGGCAATATTTTGGTATTTAGAAATTCGGGAAATAGTGCCCTAACGTGCTGGGTTGCGATTTTCCATTTGGCTAAATAGCTAAATATCCTTTTACTAGAAATTTTGAAAATCATGAGTTGATTTTTGTTACGAGGGTTTTAAAATATCGTGTCCTAACGTGCTGGATATGATGTTTATATTCCTTCGGAACAAAGAAATCTCAAAATTTAACTCAAATTGCTCGAAGTTTTCAAGAAATCATATTTTTAAATACTTTTAAATTTCAAACATTCGGACATGATTCTATTGATTAGGTACCAATTTTTGGGCGTTATGAGGGTGCTAACCCTTCCTCATACGTAACCGACCCCTGAACCCGTTTTCTCATTTTTCGTAGACCAAAATCAAATGTTTTAAAATAAAAAATTTTACAACGTGATTCAATCACACCTAAGTAAAAAGAGATTGGTGACGACTCCCATTTTTGTTTTCAAAAGTCGACCCCATTTTTACCAAAACTTAAAAATGGTTTCCACAGCTTGGCGACTCCGCTGGGGAACGTTTAAGAGAGTCAAGCTGAAAAATCGATAATTTCATGTCCCTTTGTTTGAATTAATTTTTTTATTTTATGTGTTTTTTAAAACATATTTCTTTGCATTGCACAGCATGACCGTCGTGGTCACACCCTTAAGTGGGAGCGAGAAGTTATGCCTTCGTGAGGTTTTCACCTCCGCATGGGCTAGTGGATGGCTTCCAGAATACATCTGTACCTATGTTTTCGTGAAGTTTTCATTTCTGCATGGCTATAGGGTAATGTGTTCCCCTGAACTGAACTCGGTCCATATGAGCCTATAATGGGTGAGGATCGAGGAATCTGCTGGTTCAGGTACCTCAACTTTAGAACTAAACCGCATATAGTAAACCCTAAGAACCCACCTTAGGTAGAGCTATGACAAACTTTAGTAAATTACCCTGGTAGGTGTGCGTCTATTTCACTTGCTTTATATTTTATTTCATGATACTGACTTGTGGTGCTTTATTTTTGTGCATATCATTTCATACTTTAGGAGGTATCGATTCACGGTCAGTTTCTAAGTTAGAAAGCTGGTTATGGAGAACGAATTCCTTGATAAAGTGGAGGACAATGCTGCCGTCCGCACATGTCAAAGCAAACGCAATTGGAAAAAGGGAACAACTTAGTTGACGGGTATGTATCTGAACTATAGGACTTTACTCGTATTAGTGTTACACAAAATGAGTTCCAAGAGTTGAAAGAGATATGGGCTCAGTGGAATGACGAGGCTAAGCAATTGTTTTATCGTAATTATGGTGATCTGCCTTACCTGCTCGACATCAAGGTAGATAAGCATCTATTCCGGGTTATGACTCAATTTTGGAATCCTGCTTATAGCTGTTTTACTTTCGGGGAAGTAGATTTAGTACCCACGCTGGAAGAGTATACGACTTTACTTCGCTGTTTGAGATTCCAAGTCGATAAAGTATATTTTAAGGCTGCTAATGTTCCAACTTTTGTGAAGAAGTTGATGAATATCACAGGGATGAGTGAACAGTGGGTTACAGCTAGAATACAAGAGAATGGTGAAGGTAAGTGCATACCTTAGGTAAGTTTGAGAGATTTTATCCTAGCACATCCAGATGAAAAGAAGAAGATCGATGTCTTTGCTTTATGTATTTATGGTTTGGTGATATTCCCCAAAGCTCTACGACATATAGATGAAGCGGTTACCGATTTATTTGATCGACTTAACAAAGGAGTCACGCCTGTACCTACGATTTTAGCCGAGACATTCAGATCT
Organism: Gossypium bickii; assembly: GCA_025503065.1. Lineage (NCBI taxonomy): Eukaryota > Viridiplantae > Streptophyta > Magnoliopsida > Malvales > Malvaceae > Gossypium > Gossypium bickii. Next base: position 7,425,905 of record CP106709.1, read on the forward strand.
TTGAATGCATGTCGGAGAGCTGGTGAAGGCACATTCATTGGATGCGCACAGTTATTAATGGTTTGGTTTCACAGTCACTTTTGGAAGGTTGACAGAGTTTCTTACTGAGTGTTCTCTGAAGGTTATTCTCCCCTAAAGGAGGCCACAGCTACGACAAGGAGAGACGATCTATCAGAAGAAAGGCGGTTGGAAATTCTTCAAAACCTCCAAGAAGAAGATGTTGAGTGGAGAGCCCCTTGGTTGGTTCCCGACGGAATCATTTACCGGTGTTGAAGTTTTGATTGGGTACCTCTGCCTGGAATCTGAAGAGTTGTTGGATATGTACCGTTGCTCGTACTAAGGCAATACAAGGCAAGACAGTTCATACCGGTGACACATGGGTTAGCTCAAAGTGAATTCTTATATAAGGGGATAATTATAAGAAGAGGATTCGAGAGATTTCTAAAGCTTAGAAGCAAGCTCGCTGTATGAAAATTTTGACTGGAGGACCAACGACAACCCCAAAGTACAAGGAGTGGACGAGCAAAATGATCAACGATAACATCCCTGGGCCAAGTTTGGAGGGTGCTCAATCAATGAAGTAATATTTACAAGTGATCCCATCGGAGTTAGAGATTATAAAGTAAGACCTCGAAAGACAAAGTTTAGAGCTCGGAAAGAAGATAGAGAAGCTAGAAGAAGAAAAGATGTACTTGAGGCTAGATGTTGATATTTAGAAATCAAAAGCCGAGAAAGTAAGAAATGAGAAAAGGAAGATTGAGGAAGATCGAGATAGCTTGAAGACAGAGTATAAGAAGATACGACTGATGATGAAGAATGCTGGATTAGGGAAGACTTCTGAACAGTGGCAACGAAAGGTCCAAGAAGAAAAGGCCAAAGCTGTTTTCAAGAAATACAAACGCAAAATGAGGCTTTAGAAAAGAGTTTATCAGAAAGTCGAAGTGAAAAGGAAGAATTATAGGCTAGAATGACTGAACTTGGACGGTCCCTTCATCACTATCGAAGCCGTAATTTTACGATCGAGTTAAAGTCAAGCCTGAACAAGATTGAGGAAATGAAAAGTAAGATCGAAGAGTTAGAATTGGCATTGCATAGCTTGAAACGAGAGAAGGGCGTTGGAAGGAAGAGCTTCACCATTCTCAAGATCAAGTTAGAAATTGAGATTACCTCATGTGTGAAGCGATAGTCCAAATTCGAGAAGTATGAGCTGCAGTCCGATCGTAGTCAAGAGCTAACTTCCTTGCTTGGGAAAATCAAAACCTTAGGACTTAGGGCGAAAGCATATTTGTAGTCCGTTTTATGTAAAGGATTTTGTTTTCTAATAAAGTTTTCTAAAATGAAGTTGAATCAAAATCGATGCCTCTTTGCATTCATACATTTGCATTACATTATATCATATGCATTTAAGTTTATAGAGAGAGTCTAATTAGTTGAAATTAATAGAGAAAGAGAGAAAGAAAGAGAAGGAAAATCTAGAAGCTGAACACCCTTACGGTACACGTGCCAAATCAAGGAAAATGGATCAAAGAATGGAACAATTCCAAAGAGACATTCAAGACCAGATGCAAGAGCAAATGGCAAAACTTCAACAAGAGATGAGGGACCAGATGTTGGAGGCCCAAAAGAACTTGATGGCTTAAATGGCTCAGATGATGAGTGAGATAATGGACAAAGGAAAGGGTCCCCTAGTTAATGCTGAAGACAATGAGGACTTTCCAAGAGGATTCAATCCAACACATGTGCAAACACAACATGAGGAATATCCCAAAAGGCCACCTGTCACGATTAGGCCTCAGTAAGGGCAAGTTGACATAGGAGTGCCCATGAATTTTCAAGTTGGCATAGGATCCAACCCAGGGGACAACCTCGCTAATCATGTTATTATTGATCTGGACATAGCAGAGAGAGAGGGAACCAGAATTGAATCCTCAAGACAATTAGAGGATTGCTGTAGATGGTTGGAAGAGAAGTTTAAGGCTTTGGAGAATGCTGACCATCACCATGGTATTGACGCAAAGGGCTTAAGTTTGGTCCTTGATCTTGTGCTTTCTCATAAATTCAAGATGCCGAAATTTGAGAAGTACAATGGGACTAGTTGCCCTGAAGCCCACATCACTATGTTCTATAGGCGTATGACTGGCTACGTGAACAATGATCAACTTTTGATTCATTATTTCCAAGGCAGTTTAACGGGAGCAGTGTCTAGGTGGTACAATCAACTTAGCCGTGCTAATATTAACTCAAGGAGAAACTTAGCTCAAGCCTTCATGAAGCCTATAATCATGTCACAGACATGACGCCTGATAGAATCATGTTGCAAAACATGGAAAAGAAACCAAATGAGAGCTTCAGGTAATACGCGCAAGGATGGAGTGAAGTCGCTATGCAAGTTCAACCACCTCTCTTGGAAAAAGAAACCACCATGTTATTTATCAACACTCTAAAGGGGCCTTTTATCACCCATATAATAGGAAGCACCACCAAAAGCTTCGCAAATATAGTGATGGCAGGTGAGATGATAGAAAATGCCATAAGGGGTGGTAAGATTGAAGCGGGAGAAATCACTAGGAGGTCTGCTCCTAGAAAAAAGGACAACGAGGTGAATAACACGAGTACATACAACAAAAGGTACTCAAAAGCAGTCACTGTCAGTCAGCCAAAAGTGGTTACTGCTAGACAACAAGGGTCGACGAGACAAGAATCAGGCCCTAGACAAAATTTCGAAAAGCCCCAATATACGCCAATTCCAATGACGTATAAGGAGCTATATCAAAGTTTGTTCGAGGCACGTGTGGTATCCCCATACTATGTACAGCTGATACAACCCCAATATCCTAAATGGTATGACTCTAATGCTTATTGTGATTACCATACGGGAATATCGGGGCATTCTATAAAAAATTGTACTGCCTTCAAAAAGGTAGTTGAAAGGCTTATCAATATGAGAATTATCAAATTTAATGATACGCCCAGTGCAGAGAACCCATTACCCAACCATGGAGATAAAGGGGTAAACGTGGTCGAAGAGGATGTCGCGAGAAGGACCAATGGGGATATCTCAGAGGTAAAAACCCCGTTGAGAGTAGTATGGAAAGAAATGGTAAGAAGGAGATTGATAAAATCAAGTCTCAAGGAAGGGGGTAAAGAATCAAGGAACTACTGTGAGTTCCATAAAGCTGAAGGATATGAGATCTAGGAATGTGCTGAGTTCAAACTATTGATACAAAGCCTAATGGACAATAAAGAGCTGGAATTTTATGAAGAAGGCTCGGAGGGAGGAAACGTACATACGACCGAAGGAGAATTGACAAATCAGAAAGGCAACTATCCAAGGATCATCATTTCCCGACCGAGAAATACAGAAGGCAGAGCACAAATTACGCCTAAAGTTGTAATCCAGAGACATGTGTCATTTCATTACAATGATGACAATATGGTACAATGGAATCACAATTGTAACGTGACAACACTAGGAGTAGAAAGTTCAGTTAGCACTTCCAAGGAGGTCCAAAGTGAGGGATTCTACACACGAAATGGGAGGCATTACAACTCAGTAAACGTCAAATCAGAACCAACGAAATTAAAAAAAATATGCCAATTGAACCAAATGAAGGACTTGATACCCTTATCAATGTACCTGTAAGGGATGGAAGAGGCTAAAGAATTTTTAAAATTCTTAAAGCATAGTGAATACAGTGTAGTGGAGCAGTTGCGTAAACAACTTGCTCGCATTTCGGTACTAGCCTTACTTTTAAGTTTAGAAGTTCATCGTGAGGCTTTGATGAAGGTGTTGAACGAGACTTACGTTACTAAAGACATATCTGTCAATAAACTTGACCGATTAGTTAGTAAGATAAGTGCTGACAACTTTATTTCCTTTAGTAACGATGAAATTCCACCTGGGGGTATGGAATCGACCAAGGCCCTACACATAACTACTCGTTGCAAGGGATATACTCTACTGAGCGTGTTGATCGACAATAGATCAGCCTTGAAATGTCTTACCATTGTCGACACTGAAAAAGTTGCCAATAGATAGTTTTCACATGAAGATGTGTCAGAATATAGTGAGAACGTTTGACGGCACTGAGAGAAGGGTGATGGGGAGAATTAACATACCGTTGTAGATTGGGTCAAATACATATGAGGTAGACTTTCTGGTAATGGACATAAAGCCCTTGTACAACTGCTTGTTGGGAAGGCCTTGGATTCATTCGGCAGGGGCAGTGCCCTCATCCCTTCATCAAAAACTGAAACTGGTGACGGATAGTCGACTAGTCACTATAAATATGGAGGAAAACATTCGCCTGTTACCAATGACACGCCATATGTAAAGACAAATGAGAAGGTCATTGAATGTTCTTTCCGGTCTTTAAAGTTCGTCAACTAAACATTTATTTTTGAAGGAAGTGAAGTCTCAGTGCTTAAGATATCCAAGACCACGAGGATGGGCTTACAGATAATAGTAGGAAGAGGAACCCTACCAGGGAAAGGACTAGGCAGACACCTCCAAGCGGAAGTTAGAGTGTCAATGCTGAAGAAAAAGGGAGACCGTTTTGGCTTGGGTTTCAAGCCAGATGCTAAACAAAAGAGAAAGGAAATAGAGAAGAAGCAGGAGAGAAGAAGGGCTCGGCTGAATGGAGAAGAAGTCTAGTGGGAATCGGTGATATTCCCACACATATCCCAAACCTTTGTATTTGGAGGGATAATTCACCCTGAGGGGAGGTTATTAGAAGATCCCCACATTAACGCCATATATGGGGAAGAAGTTGAGCAAAGAAACCTGTTAGGTATTCGCCCTTATGAGCCTGGAAGCGTTCTGAACAATTGGACTGCAGAAGAGCTTCCTGTAGTTTTTAGAAATTATACAGAGTAATATTCAGAACGATCTTGTTGTTTTTTAGCCTAGGAACAATAAGATTTCTTTTTTGAAATAGGCTCATATTTAGAAATTATTGTCTCAATAAAATATATTTTTTGATAATTAACTTGAGCAAATATTCTTTCATTTCATTCTTTTGATTTTCTAATTTCATTCAGAATCTTTATTTCTCATTCATATCATGTGAATAGTTATCTTAGAATTCATTTGTTCCTTGTACATTCTTTGGTACCCATCACAAGTCTTTAGATATCAATGATGTGAGCAACGATAATACAGATCCAGGGGTCTACTTTGAGCAAGACATGTGTTTAGAGGAATCTCAAGATTTTGAAGGTGACCGAGATTGTGATTTATCTCTAGATTTGTTAAGAATGGTAAAGCAAGAGGAGAAACAGATCTTGCCTCATGAGGAAGAGGTAAAGAACATAGCCTTGGAAGAAGGGAAGGTTGTGAAAAATGGGACGCGCATAGCCAAGGAGACGAAACAAGATCTTGTTGAGTTACTACAGGAATTCAAGGATGTCTTTATATGGTCGTACGAAGATATGCCAAGACTAAGCACTGATATTGTAGTACATCGCCTTCTCATTAGAGAAGAGTGCAAGCCAGTTCAGCAAAAGTTACGAAGGATGAGGCCTGATGTAGTATTGAAAATAAAAGAAGAAGTCTAGAAACAGTTTGATGCTGGTTTTTTACAAGTGGTCAAGTACTCAGGGTGGGTTGCCAACATTGTTCCTGTCTCTAAGAAGGACAAAAATGTCCGGATGTGTGTAGATTATAGGGATCTAAATAAGGCTAGCCCAAAAGACAACTTTCCTTTGCAGCATATTGACACGTTGGTGGATAATACGACAGGATTTTTATTGTTTTCCTTCATGGATGGCTTTTCGGGATATAATCAAATCAAGATGCACCCTGAGGGCGTGGGGAAAACTACTTTCATAACATTGTGGGGTACTTTCTGCTATAAGGTAATACCATTCGAATTAAAGAATGCTGGGGCAACATATGAAAGGGCCATGGTAACATTGTTCCACGACATGATGCATAAAGAGATCGAAGTGTATGTTGATGACATTATCACCAAATCTCGAACAGAAAAGGAACACATCGAGGTTTTGAAGAAGTTGTTTCTAAGGTTGAGAAAATTTCAATTAAATTTCAACCCGGAAAAGTGTACTTTTGGAGTTCGGTCAGGAAAATTACTGGGTTTGTGGTCAGCGAGAAAGGAATTGAATTTGACTCGAACAAAGTTAAAGCTATACAAGAATTGCCTCCACCGCGTACTCAGAAGGAAGTCCGAGGTTTTCTTGGAAGGTTAAATTATATTGTTTGATTTATTTCACAATTAACTGAGAAATGTGATCCCATATTTCGTCTTCTCAAGAAACACAATCAAGGTGTATGGGATGATGAATGTCAGAGAGCTTTTGACAAAGTCAAACATTATCTGTCAAATGCATCAGTACTATCTCTGCCTAATCTATATAGGCCATTGATACTGTATTTGTCAGTATTCAATAACTCTATTGAGTGTGTACTTGGTCAACACGATGAGTTAGGAAGAAAAGAAAGGGCGATATACTATCTTAATAAAAAGTTCACTGATTGTGAAATGAGATATTCGTCAATTGAGAAATTGTGTTGCGCCCTGATTTGGACAACTCGAAGATTAAGGCGGTACATGCTATATCATACTACCTGGTTAATTTCGAAGCTTGATCCGTTAAAATATATGATGGAGTCCACTGCTTTGAATGGAAGGATGGCTAGGTGGCAGATTTTGCTATCTGAATTTGATATAGTTTATGTGAACCAAAAGGCTATAAAATGGAGTGTAGTAGCAGAATTTTTGGCTAGCAGAGCTTTGGAGAATTATGAACCTTTGAGCTTTGATTTCCCAAATGAAGAGCTGATGTATGTGGCAAATATTGAAGATTGTCCGTGGAAGCTAAATTTTGATGGAGCATCAAATGCTGTGGGAAATGGAATTGGGGCAATATTGGTATCCCCTAGTAGTGATTATTATCCATTCACATGTAAATTGAATTTTGATTGCACAAATAACATGGCAAAATATGAAGCCTACATTATGGGAATTCGAGCAGCATTAAAACGCAAGATCAGAGTGCTAGAAGTATATGGAGATTCTACCTTATAATCTACTAGCTTAAAGGAGAGTGGGAGACAAGAGATCCCAAACTAATTGATTACCGAAAAATAGTTCTGGGATTGATTGAGGAGTTTGATAACATTACTTTCAATTATCTCTCATGGGATGAAAACCAGATGGTAGATGCTTTGACGACCTTGGCTTCTATGATCAAAGTAAATAGAATAGAGGATATGAGTTCAGATGAGTATCTTCGAGGTTCCAGCTTATTGTTATAACCTAAAAGAGGAGGAAAAAGATGATCACCCTCGGTATCAAGATGTATTACGATACGTGAAAAATCGTGAATACCCAAAGCATGCCACTTAGAATGAGAAAAGGACTTTAAGAAGAATGGCCTCTGACTATGTCTTAGATAGGGATATTTTATACAAAAAAAGAAAAGATCAAGTACTATTGAGATGTGTTGATGCTGTTGAAGCTAAACAAATCCTTGAAGAAGTTCATGAGAGCGTTTGTGGAACACATGCTAATGGATTCACAATGGCTAGACAGATAATGAGATTTGGATATTATTGGTCCACCATAGAAGGTAATTGTATCAATTATGCTAAGAGATGTTATAAATGCCAGATTTACGGAGATAAAATTCATGTGTCTCCATCACCTTTGCATGTTATGACTTCCCCATGGCCTTTTTCCATGTGAGGCATGGATGTTATTGGACCAATCTCACCGAAAGCTTTGAATGGCATCGGTTCATCTTCGTGGTAATTGACTACTTCACGAAATGGGTAGAGACTGCTTCATATGCTAGTGTCACTAAGTCAGCAGTTAGTCGATTCTTGAAGAAGGAGATTATTTGTCGATATGGAATGCCTGAGATGATCATATCAGATAACGCGCTGAATTTGAACAACAGCACGATAGCAGAAGTTTGTAGCCAATTTAGGATCAAATACCACAATTCGTCTCCATATCATCCAAAAATGAATAGGGTAGTGGAAGCAGCTAACAAAAACATCAAGAAGATAGTGAAGAAAATGACTGAGACTTATAAGGATTGGCATGAGAAACTATCGTTTGCACTTTATGCTTATCGAACGTCCGTCAGAACCTCTACTGGAGCAACGCCTTTCTCGTTGGTTTATAGGATGGAGGCAGTTCTACCGATTAAAGTGGAAATATCTTCTCTTCGAATTTTGTCAGAAATAAAGCTAGATGAAGCTGAATGGATTTAGGCTCGGTACGATCAGTTGAACTTAATTGAAGAAAATAGGCTAAGGGCTATTCGTCACGGTCAAATGTACAAAACGAATGATGCGAGCCTATAATAAGAAAGTTCGCCCAAGAGAGTTTCATGAGGAGGACCTTGTATTGAAAAAGATCCTTCCCATACAAAAGGATTTCAGAGGACCATATGTGGTAAAGAAGGCTTTCTCTGGAGGAGCACTGATCTTGACTGAGATTGATGGGAAAAGTTTACCCAATCCTTTGAACTCTGACTCAGTCAAAAAGTATTTTGCTTGAAAAGGAGAAGAGGCCAAAGTGAAAACCCATAAAGGGCGCTTTGAGTTTCTTTAAAAAAAATGGAGAGGCCAAGGCGAAAACCCGCAAAGGGCGCCTTGAGACCAAGGGGGTTTTGAGTTGAAAACCCAAAAAGGGCGACTAAAATTCTGAATGAACACGTAGTCATCTTGCTACACTTGAATCAACAAATGAAATGAAGAATGTCGCATATCAGGGCATCAACAAAGTACTTTGGGTCTTCCAAACACATGTTGAACTCAAGGCAGTCTTCATAAAGTTTGTATACAGAAGCTCAATTGGCGATATCTAGGGCATCTGATTTTTGTCCTATTCTTTTTACTATCTTGAGATCCTTTTTCTTCTCAAAGATATATTCTTAGTTAATTTTCTTTGTATTTTTGATAATTTATTCAATTTCAACTCTTTTTGAGATCAATTTATTTGTTACCCATTGTTCATAAATGTGTTGCATTGAAATAATGATTAACGAGCTAATAATTTCACAAAAAGAAGTTTTACATATTACTTTGGAAATTTCTAGATAAGACAAGAAACCAAAACAGAACAATTGTTTAGAATTTCCATGTGCATAGAAATATTTGAGAAAGAAGAGTCTGGATAGAAACTATTTCTCTGAATTCTTGATACCATTGATAATTGGACAAAGTAAATAAGTTAATATGATGGAAGTAAGTGATGTCATCAGGTCATTCGAGGGGTGGTGTGATGAACTAAGAAACCCTGAATTGTGGTGAAATGGGTTAAATTCAAAATAAACCCTATACCTTGAAAATTTCAGATGGGTCAGACTAAAAAGTTTTAATTCCCATTGTGGTAACATGGTATCAGCCTTGCGTTCTCAAGATTCAAGCGGAGTTGGCTCAAAAATTACATTGCGTCAAACTTGTTGAGTAAAACATGATCAATGAACAAGAATGAAAAACAAATGAGTGATAACACCTAGTGTAGGAATCATAGTCATAACATTTTTGTATCATAGTAAATTACATTAGGAGTATTTGATTCATTTCGATCATTGCATCCTAATCCTTTAAAAAGAATCATTTTCATGATATGTTACATTCAGGTCATTCATAACACATATAGCTAAAAGCATTTGATTCATCCTGATCATTGCATCTAAGTCATGTGACATAAACATATTGGAACCGAGTCTACAGGACATATCCCATAGTGGACGGTGTAGCAATATCGGCAAATTTGCAGATCTTATTTTCCTGAAGTTGCAGGAAGTAGATCGAAGACACTTTCAGTCTTATCTCCCTGAAGTTGCAGTGGAGTAAACTGAAGAAAGAAGACCTTATCTTCCTGAAGTTGCAGGAAGCAGATCAAAAGAAGATTTTAGATCTTCCTGAAGTTGTAGGAAGCAGATCAAAAGAAGATTTTAGCCTTATCTCCCTGAAGTTGCAGTAGAGTATGTTGAAGAAAGAAGATCTTATCTTCCTGAAGTTGCAGGAAGCAGATCAAAAGAAGATTTCAGCCTTATCTCCCTAAAGTTGCAGTGGAGTAGCCTGAAGGAAGAAGATCATATCTTCCTGAAGTTGCAGAAAGCAGATCAAAAAAAAAATTTTAGTCTTATCTCCCTGAAGTTGTAGTGGAGTAAACTGAAAAAAGAAGATCTTAACTTCTTGAAGTTGCAGGAAGTAGATCAAAAGAAGATTTTAGTCTTACCTCCCTGAAGTTGCAGTGGAGTAGACTGAAGACAGAAGATCTTATCTTCCTGAAGTTGCAGGAAGCAGATCAAAAGACATTTTCAGCCTTGTCTCCCTGAAGTTGCAGCGGAGTAGACTGAAGATAGCAGATCTCATCTTCTTGAAGTTGCAGGAAGCGGATCAAAGACACTTTCAGTTTTGTCTCCACTGAGCAGTAGTGGAACAGATTTAAGATACCAGCAAGACCAGGCAAAATTGGGCCTTTTATAGTCTTTGCTCTATTCTCGTTACACGATAATGAGCAAAGAGGGGCAGCTGTAGTTAGCCCATTTTGCCCGGGTCCATGTTATTCAGAAAAAAGAAAAACAAAATAATAAAATAAAATGTCCCTTACAGTCCATTTACAATAAAATGGGCTTAAAGCCCAAAACCTATTACAAACCCAGTAGCCCAGATTCTAATTACCCTATTCAGTACCTAAAACTAAACTAGCCCATTAGACCCAAACTCAGACAGGCCCAAAATGGCCCAACTCCTAAACCGAAATCAACAATGGCCTAGGGTTTCTGAACCCCTAGGCGCCGCAGGAGACAGCAGGCCAATAGTCGCGCCGCAAGCCTCGCGCACACCCTCGGTCGGGCCGCAATCAACGCACGAACGCCCATCACTGCCGCGTTCTCGCTGATGACCTGCACGAAAAAGGAAAGACACCAAATAACAGCAGCAGATCATAGTAAACATGGCAAAGATTTTATTTCTTTTTATTTTTCATTTCGAAAGGCTATAAAAGCCGGTCATAAACTTGTAAACAGGATACACAGAAAACAGATAATACAAAAAAAAAATCGAAAATAATATACAGATCTTTTTTTCGCAAAAAAGGTGATTTTTTATACATTTTTTTATTCGGTTTTATTTCTTTTGCTACACTCATACATATACAAACTTGTTAAAAAAGAAAAAAAAAAAGGAGTGTTTACCTTTTCGAAGACGCCACAAATCGGATGTTTTAGGCCCTCGGCCACCGACCACGGAGGCGCGTGTGGCATGTGCCTATGACATCCGACGACTCCTCCGGACAGAGGCGAGAGCATTCCCGAAATTTTTTTTTGAAACGGTGGTAAAATGATTTTTTTTGGCCGAAATTTGTCTTATTAGGCCATGGGAACGACGTCGTTTTGGGGGTTCCCTTTTAAGGCCAAAATGACATTGTTTTAAGACATGCGACCTGCGCGTTGACCCAACGCGGGGAGGATCCGCGTGTTTTTGTTAAAAGGTATAATTGCCTTTTCGGTCCTTCCGCAACTTGTTTTAATTTTAATTCAGCCCAATCTGCATTTTTGTTATTTATTAAATTCGCCTCAAAATTTGTTTTTGTTCCAATTTAATCCTTCGGACTATTTTAAAGGTTAAAATCTAAACAATGTCGTTTTAAAATTTGGCATAATTGCCATTTTAGATCCCACAGTGTAATGTGCCTTTTAATTAAATCCTTACTTTATTTTTTTAATCTGTTTTTAAAATTATCCTAATATCATATTAAATTATTTTATTGTATTAACATTATTACTATATATATAATTACCGTTATATATTATTTTATTCAGTTTTATATTATTTAAATTATACATTATTTCATAATTTATATATTTATTATTGTATTTTTAAATTTTATACATTATATTATATTATATATATAATCATTTTATATTTAATAAATTTCGTATATTATATATTGTTTATACTATTGGTATTAAATATATATAGTTTTGTATTATATTATTTTAATTTCTTATTGAAAACTGTTTATTTCAAAACGTACCTAATTTTCTCCATCTATATATATATTTTTTATTCTTTTTATTCTTGTAATATTTATTAATCATTTGGTTTATGTTGTTGCATAGAATGTTTAATCTCGTGTAAGAAGTTTTCGTCTTTACTTTGTAGTTTTTATTATTATTATTTATTGCTCTATATTTGTCCATATTCTGCCATTTATTTATTATTGTTTAGTGTAAGTATATTTGTTAGATATATTTTATATTACTTGTATTAATATGATATTTTCATAAGATCATTGTTTTAAAATAAAAAATGCATTTTGCTAAATTACTACATTTTACTTAAAGATTTTAAAATAAGGCAATATTTTGGTATTAGAAATTCGGGAAATAGTGTCCTAACGTGCTGGGTTGCGATTTTCCGTTTGGCTAAATAGCTAAATATCCTTTTACTAAAAAATTTGAAAATCATGAGTTGATTTTTGTTACGAGGGTTTTAAAATATCGTGTCCTAACGTGCTGGATGTGATGTTTATATTCCTTCGGAACAAAGTAATCTCAAATTTTAACTCAAATTGCTCGAAGTTTTCAAGAAATCATATTTTTAAATACTTTTAAATTTCAAACATTCGGACATGATTCTTCGATTAGGTACCAATTTTTGGGCGTTATGAGGGTTAGCACCCTTCCTCATATGTAACCGACTCCGAACCCATTTTCTCGTTTTTCGTAGACCAAAATCAAATGTTTTAAAATAAAACGTTTTACAAGGTGATCCAATCACACCTAAGTAAAAAGGAATTGGTGGCGACTCCCATTTTTGTTTTCAAAAGTCGACCCCGTTTTTACCAAAACTTAAAAAGAGTTTCGACAACACCCACCTCGGATCAAGAAATATACTATTAATTCACATATATAACACAGGATAATAATAATACATAATTAGATTTTTAAAAAAAACCTCTTTTCCCAAATATATTGGAATCTCACCTAAAAATACATCACAAATTAACTTACAATCCAAACTTACGAGACAGATTTCTTTCCCTTGGTGTTTGCCCTAAGCATGCATCAACATGTGAATGTATGGAGGCAGAAGGGAGGCTTGAAAATTAATGCAGGTGGACGTGCGGGTAATTATAGAACATTTTATATTCACAATGAATACCGGAGCATGAAAAAGTGAGAACAAAATATATTTAGGAAAATAAATGCCCAGCACATGTGCTTTTGACATCAAATCAAAGATTTGATTTATGCATATCATGGATTCTCGTGTACTTGTGTGTTTAAACAACCTTTATTGACTTGTATCACAGTATTCCATGTTTGCTTTTAATAATAATAATAACAACTAAGTTATCCCACGTGAAAAAAATTATTTAGATTAAACTTTTAAAATAGTCGTTTTTATTCTCATCTGTTTATATTTTAATTATTTATGTTTAAAATATTATATTTTAATCACTTACGTTAACGTGTTATAACATTTTAATTACTGAGTCATTAACGGTGTAATAGTAAGCTGATGTAGCATATTAAACCATCATTTCAAACAAAAAATTTAGATTAAAATTATATAATTGATACTTTTTTTTTTCGTTTTGAGCAATTTAATTTTTTTCTTTTATGCTCTTTTAACTTTCTTTTTTATTTTTTATTCTTTTTTGCTTTTTCCTCTATTTTTCTCCCTTCTTCATCTCTTTTAACGTAAAAGAAAAAAATTGCTCAAAACTAAAAAAATATAGGGACCAATTGTATAATTTAACCTAAAATTTTCGTTTGAAATGATGTTTTAACGTGTCACGTCAGCTTACCGTTACACCATTAACAACAATTAACGCTCAGTGACTAAAATGTTACAACAGATAATGTAAGTGACTAAAACGTGACATTTCAAACATAAGTGACTAAAATGTAACTTGAGACAAACAAAAGTGACTATTTTGATAGTTTACCCATTTATTTATAAAAAAATCAAAATAAAATTTTGACTGTAATGATAAAATAGATATATTAGAATAAAATTATGCATTAAATTCGTATTTTATGTGTACATAATTCTTTATTTTCATATAAAATATATAAACAGACAAAAGCACCCTCCAAATAATATAATTTATTATGAAATAATACTTTAATCATCGTCCAACTGAGTTGGTATCTGATCTACTCGTAAGATCAACTCAATCAATAGCTTAATATATTATTAAATTGTGGGTGAATTTTTTTTATAATATATATTTTTTAAAATTTGATATAACAATTAAATATGACTTTGATTGAAATGATAAATGTAATATGTTAAATCTTATAATATTTAGATTTGAATCATATCATTTGCAAATATATTTTTTTTAATTTTATAAGAAAAGACAATATTACCTTCAAAATAATTTATATTGCTATTTAAAAAAAAGTAACTTTTAGTATTTTACAACTGAAAGTTCAATTGATGGATGACACCAAATCAATCAAACTCTTAACAGTAATGAGATAAAAATAAATATTTCATTAATGCATTAAATACTTAAAAAATAACTTTTTACAATAATTTCAATGTTAGGCAGATTGACCTACTGTTGTTCTTGCAATAATTAGGAAGCGTCGCATAGAGTTTTTTTAAATGCGTATTATCTTTTAATTTAAGAATTTCAGAGGGTTATCAACAGTAGTAAATTTTGTATAAAAAAAATTTAATGATAATTAGCATTTGGTACTTTTTCATGCTATGATTCTATTTGAATGTGATTGTCAAGAAAATTACATTATAGCATTCAGTATACATTAAAAGGTATTTATTAAAATAAAAAGAAAGTTCGTTAACTATTTTCTTAGGATTGCAACGATAGTTTGAGTTTACCCTTATTGAATAAAAGATAATATTCATGTATTTAAAATTTTATAATAAACTTGAATATTCATAAATATTATTATAAAGTTGAATTTTCAATTAATACACTGAAAAGAAAATTGAAAATAAATAAAATATGTAAATGATATATTATATAAATGATTAAATATGCATATAAAAAATAAAATTAGAGAAAAAAACTTACGGAGAATCCGTTGAAATAATAGAGAAAATTATCAAGTAGTAGGAAGAAGAAAGGAAGCAATAGCTTCTATCTTCTATATTTACGATTATTAATAGACTAATACTCTAAACCAATATAAAATAGGGTTAATTTGGTTTTAATATTATTTTAAAATTTTCAATCTACACAAGAAAATAACTTTCTTACCTTTTATGAATTACATTGTCATATTTATAAAAAATAACTTTTAATAAAAAATTAAATGTCAAAGAAAGTAAATAAATTTCAATTAATTAAATCTCTAATAAAGTGATTAATTTCCATCATACCAAATACAAGATTTTTATTTTTTTTTCATTTTTCCAGAAACAAAACAAATATAGATTTGATTAATGCATGAAGGATTCTCATGCAATACAATGCAAAACCCCCGTTTGGTCAAGTAAATATATAAATTAAGCTAATTAGATAAAGTTATTACTAATTACCATTAAAAAATCAAGTTTCGAGTAATGTAAAATTAGAGTTGTCCATGGGCCAGACAAAAGTTTATCCGAAAAATTAGAGGGTTTAGACAATAATGTAAGTCTGAAAAATGGACTTGAGCAAAAAAAAAAAAAAAAGGCTTGTTTAGAAAGCGGGTCGAGCCTTGGATATGAGTTTTTTTGCCCTAGGCCCAACCTGAATTTTCAATAAAAAAAATATTATTGTTTTCCCATTTTTCGCCATTGTTTTGCTATAATTTTACTATTATATTGCTACTATTTTATTATTAATGTTTGGATATTATATAACACTTAGTTTATTATTAATTTTGCTACTATTTTAGAGCTATTTGCTTGTTAAGTTACCCTTATCTTAGTGTTATTTGAGTATAAAGTTTTTTTTAAAATTTATTTTCAATTTGTTGGGAAATATTTATTTTAATATTTTTAGTGTATTTGGTGTATTATATTTTTAACTCGAATTTTAATATTTTTATCTAAACCGAGCCTAAACCTAGCAATCAAGTTTAAAATTTTATTAGGGTCCAACCTGATTCATGGCAACTCTACATGGAACCAATCCCTCCTCTATTAAATATATTAAGATAATCTCATGCTCGCATCCAATTGTATAGCCCAGGAAAGGAATAATAAATAATAATAATAAAATGTATGGAGTTGAATAATAAATAAGCCATTTTAGGGAAAGCAGGTGGTTGAAGAAGCTGGCAAAGCAGATTATGCTTGGATTAATTGTGTGTATAATTATTTCATTTAAAAGTACAAAAGTATGGGCCAACTATAATCCAAAATCTTCACCCTATTTTGTAGCCGAAAGCTAACGCCAAAGCCGAAGGCCAAAAACAAATCAACAAATGCTCCCAATAAATTTATTCAATTTCATTAATGCAGGAAGCAAGTGAAGAGAATCTTTTTCACAATAAATTCAAGCATAGCTAGGTTAGGGTTTTTTCTTCTTCTTTTTCTTTGTTATTAAAAAATAGAATGTTTAATGAGAAACAAATAAATATGGAGTTTTCCTCTTCTTCTTCCTCGATTCATGAGGTCAACAATGTCGACAGCAATAAATATATAATTTGTTTATAAAGGGAAACTTTGAATTTCACTTTTCTTATTTCTTGAAATTATAAAATTATTAAGATGATGATTATTATATATATATACACGATGGATTACGTGAATCTCGCCTGTTCTTATTTTTCAATTAGTTTTTTTTTTCTAGATCTTGGGCCGGGCTGATATTAGGCTCGGGTTGGATTCGACTTGAAAAATAAATTTAAAATCCTATCAAAATTTGGTTTGAATTAAAAATGTTAAATTCAAGCTCGATCCGTCCGTATTAGTTTTTTTTAGATTATATTTATTTTTTATATAAAAATAAATTTTAAAAATATAGTACACCAAATACATTAAAAATATTAAAATAAATATTTTCCAACAAATTGAAAACACTAAGATAATTGCAACTTAGCAAGTAAATACCTATAAAAATAGTAATAAAATTAATAATAAAACAAGAGTTATACAATATCCAAATAATAAGCAAAATAACAACAAAACAACTTATTCATACTGAACCGAGGTAGGTCTTATTTTGTAGTCTAAGCCTATTTTTTGGGCCAATATTTTTACCCAAGATCTCCCACGTTTCAAACAGACTTTTGAGCCTAAACAAGTGACAGAGGCAAACTCATGGGGGTTGGCAAGGGCTCCGACCCCCCTAAAATGGAAAATTATTATTTTGGCCATTTAGAAAATTTTAAAAATTTAAATTAATAAAGATAAAATTACACTTTGGCCTCATAAAATTATGAAAATTTAATTTAATCCTTTAAAAATTATAGAGATATAGACTATTAAAAATTAAAATTTTATTTCGGCCCCCTAACGAGTTACCCGACCCATGCTATTTCATTTATTTTTTTTGTTTTAAAACAATGAATTTTCTTTTCTATAAACAATAATAATTCAAAAGCATAATATGATATTTACTTATATAATTCAAATATTTATTGGTTAGATTTATGACATCAGCATTTTGACTAAGATAAATAGTCAAAAATACAAATTGCTTTGACAGGAATATAAAATCGAAACAGTAAAATGACACGTTGTCCCAAAATTTGAAAAAGCTTCAACTTGATTCATACTAATGCCTGAGTAGAAGATTTCGATGCAAATTTAAGACTATCCAGCAAATGAACAGTTTGCTACGCTATGTGGGGTAAGCGTATTTTAATTTTTACCTCAAAAGCAAAATAGAAAAAGTAACAATATTTTATTTTATGTATTTAAAATAAGGGGAAAATGTCTTGAAATGTTTAAAGTGAGAATTAGTGGGAACCAACGCTTTACACTTCCAATCTTCCTCTTTTTTAAATAAAAAAACACATCTTTTATTTTATTTTTTAAAATATATAACTCTAGTCTTTCACTTGTTTTATTTTTCTAAACGTATAACAATGTAATATATACACTTTGTGGTTTTTGCACATTTTGAAAATGACAGAAAAATATAACATTTTTGCAACGGCAATATATGAATATGTAAATATCATATCAATATTTAGGGTAACTCAATCCTTTTAAAGAAAAAAAAAAATTTAGTGGTACAACTTTTTAAAATTAAATCTTGGCGATATTGGCAGCAGCGTTAATTTTCAAGATGGTTATTATCGTAGTATTTTAACAATATTATTTTTTTAAGGTAAATTTATTAATTTATTCTATGAATAAGATCACATAATTCAAAGAGAAAAATAACAAACACTCATAATAGATGGTGAAAGACAAGTTCCATTAACACAATAAAAGTTTTAACCTCAACATCGATAGAATATTGTGACACGTTGACAATTGATTTCGTTACAATTCAAGCCCGATATGTTTAGAGTAATTGTAAGCATTTAATACGATAAGAAAATCAAACTCGAATGGCCCAAAACGACGAGTAAAAATTGACAAAAGAATCGAATATTCACCAAACTAAAAAAGATGACAACAAAATCATCCCTAAAATCTTTGTTAAACTAAAATCGCATGCATAATTGTAATTATTGTTTATCTAATCATGATTCTTTTTAATTTGTAGTTTCACTTCACTCTATTTTATCTAAAAATTGATTGCACCCATCCTATTTATTCATCACTAATACGATGAGTCTCTTAAACTCTTAAAAATAAATTCTGATGACAAAATCAAACAATTTTCAACAGTACCACTGTAATTTGTTTATTGCTCTAATGCATTTATTTTAGAAACATGACATTGATGCATCAAAATTTATAAATCTTACTTATCATGTATCGATTTTCCTATTAGTTGTTCCTAATGATGAGAAATATGATTCAATAAAATCCACAGAACATACAGTTGCAATTCAGTAAAGATTTGTGAGTGATAATATGATGAAAACATTATTGGCCTTATCGGGATTGGCAGGAACCGCCGCACAGCCACCGTCCTATTCCAACTTTATTGACGTATCTTTTACCCACCAAAATCTCAACAGTCGCACAGTTGCCGGCAGTGACACAATATTCCCCACACCACAAAGCAATTGTCCCCAACGCAACAATGACATCCAAACAAACATCACTTCATTCATTTCTTTCACAATCTTTTTGCTTTCCCCCACTTCCTTCAAACTCAAAAAGCCCCAAGAAAACGAAAGAAAAAAATGAACAGATATGGAAAATCAGAGCACATTTGTTATTTGTTATCTAATTTTTATTTTCTATACCCATCAATCCCCTCTAAAAAAGGGACAACCATTTGACATACTGAAAATATTAATTTAAAATTAAGGGGGAAAAAGAGTTATCATTTATCATCATCATCTTCGTCATCACCGGACTTATGGTGATTTACCTTCGAACAACCCATTACACGCGCCGCCGCCGGTTGAATCTGTGGAGTAAGTGCGTCAACCACAGTCGCAGAGGACATCTCCATCTGGCAAACCCTAACCGCACCGATCAACTTTTCCGGCAACTCATTCTCCGTCTGCGCTTCCACCAGAAATCCCATATCGATTGTCACACTTGTCACGTATCCCAAAGCGAGGTGCAAAATCGCGTTAGCAATTGCCGAACTGGAGATATCGACATCAATTTCCAAATAATTTGGTCCTCTATGGTAATTGCACGTCAAAGCTTTACCTAATAAGCAAGCTGCGTAATTGCCCACCGCCTTTTTGACGATCCATGGGCCTTTGACAATCCGGTTGACGATCTTGAACCGTTGGTTCCTGAAGGCATCATCTCCGTTGACGAATCGGTAGAGCAATGAACCGGGAGGGATAGGATCTTCCGTACCGAAATAAAAAACCGCGCTATAATGATCTTTGCCAGGGACTTGGAGATTGACGGCGAAAACGAAGCTTTTCATAGATTTGCCTTGGGATTGAGCTTTTTTCAGCGCGTGAGAAACACGGTTGTCGGGACGGGCGAGTACGTTGTCGAGCTTGGTAGTTGACTTGAGCCAGTCCATACCGAGGGGAGAGAGTAGGTAGTCTCCGGCGGGTGCTTTTTGTCGTTTAGTGAGGTAATAAACGGAACGGAGAGAAAAGAGGTTACCTGGTGGTGACGCCCAACCGTTGATTCCAGTGTCGAGGTCCACGTGTCGCAAGGATCCACCGTTTATTGAGTCGGCGATCCAATCAGGGAGGGAAGCGGAGGGTTTGGCGGCGGAATCCATGGCGGAGCCTCGGTGTTTTTGCTTAGTAGTCGGGCACATAATATTTATCACTCTCCTCTTTTTCTCTGTTTTTCCCAAAACTTCTTTTTTGTCTTTAATACGAAAAAACAAGAATGCAGATAGAGAGAGTGAAAGAGGGAGAGAAGGTTGGTGTACTTTGTATGTAGAGTGGAGGAGGGACTGATAAAAGGTACAAGTAAAATACCCTTGGGTTTGCACTAAATTACAATAGAGCCACTTCGTTTCCGAGCAGGAAAAGAAGTTTATTAGTAACAAGATTCTTACCATGTGCAGTATGCCTATACAATTCCATTCCATCCGATTTAATTAAATAAATTATTTAAAATTTTTAAAATAAAATATTAATTTATGAGTTAGTCGATTCAACCAGTTAAATAATATAAAATAATGCAATTCTCCCATACTTATTTTTATTATAATAAGAATTATTATCAAAATTCATCTCAAAAGCTAAACGATATTAGTTTAGTTTTAAAAGAAATAAAAATTAATCAAAATTGTTAAATTATAAAAGATATAGAGATAAATATAAAATTTTTAAGATTTATTAAAAATCTATCCACTACTCTAAAATTATCACACCATCATATAACTTTTCGACAAATAATTCATATTCAAATTATCAAGATTTAAAAATAAAAATTATATATAAATATCAAATATACAATTTTTTTGGAAATATATATAAATAAATATAAAATATATTAGCCTTTAAATATATATATAATTAGTACATATTATAATTGTTCAAAATGAAAAAAAAAACAAAATGCAAAATCTATATTTATCATAAATCTCTTAATAGAGTTTGTATCATGGACAAACTCGATATTAATACAACTAAAAAAGATTAATATATATTTTTAAATGATAATTAATATTATTATAATAGTTTTTTTATATTCTTTAAATAAAACAACTAAAAATCACATATCAAATTATCTTAAAAAAATATTGAATAAGCGCAACTAACACAACTCGAACCCAGACCATATCTAAAACAATAAGTGCTTTTAACCATCAATTCAAATATCATATTATTTTTAAAACAAATAATCATAAACCAAATTTCATAAATTGTCTTATTCTTCTACCATTTAAAAGAAGCTGGCAGATGCTCATAATTGATGACCAAACTTATTAAGTTATGAAATTAAGGCATATGGCTTTGACTTAATCATGATAAATGGTATAATTAATTTAACCAAATTAAGTGACTACAGCCACAACATCCTCCCTCCATTATTTTTTCCCTTTCCCTGGTAGTATCCTTCCTTTAACCATCCAAAAGTAAGGGATAAATATAACTCAATATTTACCTGAAATACCATCCATCTAAACCTCTTTCAACTATTAGATTAATTATAAATACTAACATATAACACATTTAATATAAAAATAAAAAATGTTATTAAAATATATTTATTTGAATTATGGGTGTGCCTCGTATTTACAAGATAATGTCGCGATGAGAGTCTCGACAAGAAAAAAAAAAGCGACGTTTCGGGTGACAAGATGTAGTCACATATGAGTTTTAGTGAGAGTTTCGTGGTAATCTCATTATAGGTTCTTATCATATTTGCTCTTTTTGATATAATGCTTAGAACTACCTATAGCCCCTCCCTAACCTTTAAACAAGAGAATAATGTGCTTCAGTGCACTCGAACCCACATCCTCTTGTACTGGCAACAAAGTCGATGGCAATCGAGCTAAGACTTAATCGGTTATTAAAAATACATTAAAACACCAACTTCTCGACTAAATATTTAAAGGTTAAATTTTACTATTAGTCCATGTACTTTACATAAGCTATGACTTTGGTCCCTATATTTTAATTTGATCAATCTTAGTTCCTATACTTTTCAAATTGGTCAATTTTAGTCCTCGTATTTTTTGATTTGGTCAAATTTAGTTATTTTACATTTTGAAATTTTAGTCTCGATCGAAATAGTAGCAGATAAATCCATTCAATTAAATTCAATTATTAGTTTTGTACTATGCATACAGTTGTGGATGTAATCCATATTCTCTAATTTGATCATTTTAAGTTCCTATACTTTCAAATTTTGGAATTTCATTCTTGACCCAAAAAATCATCGTTAATCCATTAACTAAATTTTTAGTTAGTAATATGCGGAAATATCAAGCTGACATGACATTACACAGTTGATAATATGTTTGTCTCATCAGATTTTGAAAATAACTGAATGAATTTAACAATTATCATTTAGCGAGGACTAAAATTCTAAAATTTAAAAAACACAGGGACTAAAAATGACCGAATTAAAATAAATGAACAAAATCTACAACTTCGCAAAATAAAAGAACTAACAGAATAATTTAACCATATTTAAATATAGAGCAAATAAGTATTTAATATATGTATATGTCAAGGGTTTTTTTTTATTTAATAGTCTCAAAATAGGTTTTAATTATATCTGTTTTTTTATAGAATGTCTAAAACTACACATAATTCCTCTCTAACCCATAAATAGGAAGAAAATATATTTCAGAATACTCAAATTTATGTACTCCTCCATTAAAAATAATACACATACCAATTGAACTAAAACTTAATTCACTATATGTTAATAGTTTTAAATAGAAAGTAACATGCATATTATCTGAATTAATTTAATGTTTTAGATTTACGAAAATCGGGTATGAGCAATAATGTTTTGCAATTCATAAGAAAATAGAAATTAAAAGAATAAATAAGTTCGTTATTGCTGAGTTTTAACGAGACTGTGACAAGAAAGGTGAGGCAACTTCAAAGACAAACTTTAGAGAGGAATAGAAACTTTGAACCGTCGGACAAAAAAATTGACTTCATCGATGTTGATGATATCATTATATTTAATACACTAATCATATTTTATCTTTATTTTTTTGCCGATTCACAAATATATATATATATTCACTTAATTATAATTAGATCTATCAATGAGTTGTGCTGATCCAAATATCTGCTTGAAAAGTGAGAAGATTTATCGGATTGATCTTCAAATAATGTTTTCTTTTAACAGGATTTAGCTTAGTTCAAATTTGAAAAAAAAAAAAATTTGCTGCTTTTGTTTTTGTTGTTTTCTTATAGTTTTGCTGCTATTTTACTATTATTTTTTTATATTGTTTAAATATTATATAACTCTTATTTTATTGTTAATTTTATTACTATTACAGTGGTATTTGTTTGTTAAGTTACATCTATATTAGTATTATTTAAGTGTAATTTTTTAAAAGTTTATTTTCAATTTGTTGGAAAACATTTATTTTAATATTTTTAGTTGTTTTGATGTATTATATTGTTTTAAAAAAATTATATAAAAAAGTTTTAATATGGGCTGGCCGGGCTCGACTTTTAACATTTTTATCTGGGTCATACTTGGATAAAATTTTAGGCCGATTTTTTAGGTCGGGCCCATGCCTATCAAATGAGCCTAAAATTTTGTCAAGACTCGACTTGGCTCAGCCCATGAACAAGTCTAGTTATAATGTACAATCCAACATTTGTTTTAGTGGTTAATATTTCTGTTAAATATTTATAGGACACAAAAATTAGCTAATCGTTTGAATCCTTGTTGCGAAGTCTGTAAATTATATGCTCCTGATTGAATCATAAGCACTTACTTCACTTTTGTTGACTTTATCCCACATTGATTAAACTCTCCTGAAACATAACGTAGAATCAAATCTTTATTATGTAAATGAATCCAAAATGAGAGTAATTTACTAATTAAACCTCCATGTATCTTTTTTTTTTTTGTTCTTTTATTCGAAGTAAAACTTCTTTAACGTATCAACTACTTGTAGGGTAGGAGGAGTTCTATTAAACAACCCAAGCTTTCTTTTTCTTTTTTAACAAATAGAGAGTTCCGAATATAATTCGTATACCAGATATATTATAACTGAAAATTTATAAATAATGAAAGGCATGATTACGTGTTTTTTTCTTGTCAGGACACGTTTCATCATGTGTCCAACACTACACAGGACTCGATTCATTTCTAGTGCCAAACGAAGAAAGCAGATATTTTGTTTCTTATGGCCTGTTTATTTATTTATTTTGTTATATAAAATTGCTCACACGTACGTACTTGCATATTATATGTATATATATATATATAACGTGATTGCAAATGGCAGCATCTTCTGATCAATTTTAATAATTACATATTTCTTATTTGGTGATTGAACGATGATGATGACGACGACGACGACTTTTGCTTTTGTCTCCTCCTCGTTTTGAAAATGGGATTGAGATGCCCATCCTCAATTAATGCCTACCTTATTGTGTTTCATAAAAATAAAATTGACAATTTTTACATTATTAGGTTTGGTATTTACATGTTTCTTGTAATAATATTTTCCAGAAAAGGCATTGAATATATTAGATAACTTATGCAAGGCTAAAAATGACCCAACAAAAAGAAAAAATGCTATGTTTTTACCATTTCCAAAATCAAATGAAAATTGATTTGAATTTTGATTCTAAACTCCTGTATGGATAGGTTATGGTATGAATTGTCATAAGTTTTTGCATAAGTAATGGTACAACAATACGATTAAAGCAAAAAGCAAAAAAAAAAAAAAAAAAACTATTTGAATGAACACATGTAAATTAATAACGTAATTTCATGCATCACTTATTTTATGTGATCTTGCTTACACAATAAATGTATTATTAAATTCATGATACAAGCAATAACTCAAGTTCATTCGGATGATTGTAATTATGATATGCAGACTTCGATTTAAATTAAATTAACCAACTGAATTAAATTAGTTTGATTAATCAGTTACCCACCGAATCAATTTGGTTGGGCCAATCAACAGAAATTAATAATAATATATTATATATACATCTATATCTATGACTATAAACACAATATGTTACAGATAAGTTCAATATATAATATAAGCCGAATATATATAAATTAATGGACTTATAGATATGACCAAAAAATTATAAAATAAAATAAAATAAAACATTTAACAAACATAAAAAATCTAAAACAACTAAATAAGAGAATATTTAATATCATCGATGAATAATAACATTACACTCTATCATTAAATAAAATAAAAATATTATGGAGTGCTTATAAATAAATACTAATAATTTTATTTAAACATAATTACATAATAATTCATTATAATATTTATTGATAATAGTTACAAATAATATTTAATTATGTTTAAATAAAATTATTAATATTTATTATTATTCATATTCCTAAAAAGTTACAATGAGTACTATTCTCATCCCGAAATAGTATTATTTAAGACCAGAATTTCTTTTGATTGTGGAATCTAAAAATGTTAGAGCACTCAATTTCAAAATTTTCAAAGAATAAAATTCTATTTTATTTTAAAAATAAATTATCATCACATCTGTGACTATTATCTTAAAAGTTTTAAGTTTGATTATTTGACAATTTTTTAACCGAGTAGGATGCTCAAACAGCAGCAGGATTAAATAATAATATAGATAGATATATGACACTGCAACATCAATTCAATCAAAGGTTTTAACAATATTAGCAAGACCAAAAGATAAATGAGACATATTGCTCATCCAATCACAAAAGATCACACGGCTAACAGCAACTCAATCCATTATTATTATAGATCATGAAAATGATTTAAGTGTAATTGGAAAAATAACCCCAATATGGCTGAAGTAACCAGGTTGTTGTTGAAGACACTGTTGCAAAACAAGAATGGCTGGATATTCAACAAATATGTTCCTTTGGTTTGGCTGGCTAATGGAAGGAAACATGAATCCATTAACAAATACTCAGTAGCAATAATAATCCAACACAATAGGGTAAGCATAAAAGGTAAAGTCAAGAACATCTAGAACAACAATGTACAAGCATGAAATATGAAACAAATCTAAGGTTCAATTAAACATGAGTTACATGGCATATGATAGATATCACAAAAAATTATACTCTTTATAAACCTCTGTCTCTACATGGAATAAAATCCAGCATAAGTAACCTCCTGTGAAAGAACAAAAATAATAGTTAGTTTGTTTTCCTAGAGAATGGACAAAGGGAGAGACTAGGATTATCGGCTATTACAACGACCGAGAAACTAGTTAATTGGAGAGCTACAATCAACTTAAATGAAACAAGGCAATACCCAAACTTAGAATCTGCATTGACAAATGAATACAGACCTATATGATCACTGTATCCAAGCAGTGGAAGCAATTAAGATAACACAAGTCCCCATGTACTTGCAGCCAGAAATTCGGGAAAACTCTTTCTAACTAGTTTATGTATTTAACACATTCTCTGTCTCGAAACCAGACGGGTTAAATCATTGTCAAACAAAAAGTCATTAAATCATCTTAAATCCTCAATTGTTAGGATTTCTCTAAAAGAGCTGTGCTCAATGTAAACTGTAAAACAATTAACATCAATTTTGTAGACATCAAGTTTTCCCCACAATCATAGTGCAACACTAAAGTTCATATTCAATGGTAACCTTGGTGAAGAATGATAACCATCAGTAATAATATAAATTGTTAGCTAGCATTTCTATGTTCTATTTGGCTAGGCCTTAATAAAAGATTAGCCAATGCATTTCTGGAGAAACACAATTATTTGCTGAACCAAGACAGACATCGTGTTTGTCATTACCCTAAAAAGTAAAAACTCCTAGGTGCTTTTAGGCAAAGGCATTTGAGACAATACAATATCACAAATATCATACTGAGAAGTTTTACACCCACAGATTACTCTATAATACACCATAATGATACCCTCCTAGCTCTGGAAAATCATATTAAACCTCCAATTCAAAGATTGAAAATTTGTCCAATACTTAATTCATTGGACTGAGGGTGTACATAGCATTTATATATCTTCTCATTTCACAACAAGAACATTCACCAGAAACCAATAAGGTTACAGTGGCCATTTAATAGGACTACAACTAAATAAATGTTTTTATGTATGAAAATATCAACTCTTAATGAAACAAAGCACAGCTGGATAAGAAAGCTCAAAGTTTTATACTAGGGAATAAACATCAAAACTAGAGAAAAACTTTGTTTTAATGTGTAATATCATACGTTAACTTTTATTTAGTGCAATTGTATACATGGTACTTAGATTTTGATTCAATTTTTACAGATCATTAACAGAGGTAAAACCATTTTACATTTATTTATTGCATAATCGATCAATTATATTTAACCAATATGGGAAAAAAATTCAAATGTGTACAATTGAATTACAATCAAAGTTTCAAGTGTATATTTCATGATCAGAGTTCAAGTATTACATTGCACAGTGATCAATAACAATCTATTTTGATTTCTATCCACAACCACACTTCTCCTTTGGAAGAACAAAGATGTTTCTAATTCAAGTGAATCGAATAGTTGGATTAATGGTTTATAACGATTGCAGTAGACTTGCCACTAACCATATTCATTAAAATATCATGAAATCAGTAAGAAACAACGAACTAAAAGCAAGAAAAAATAGGAAGGAGTTTCACAAACCTAATATTTCTCAACTTTCCAATATAATGTAAGCTTAGTGTGCCTTTCTTCTTTGGGGCTGCTTGTCAGTAGCTAATCTGAAAATCCAGTAAACCTATAAACAAGTAAAACAATGGATCACAATATCAAATTTACAGAAAATAAAATAGAAATGGTTAAATCTGAAGAGTGAAAGACTTGCCAAAGCGAAAACATGAGCAGCAATCAAGAGAACCACCAATACCGGTACCAAATCCAGAAACCATGGGCGCAAAACTTGTGCTTCTTTGGCCATTTCAGCTGCCGAGACCGGAAAATTCAGAGGGAGAATCTTTCTGATAAGCCCTAAAGCCAGGGTTTTGAGATTTAGCGACGAACCAATAACTTCCAGTAGATCGCCTGATTTGGGCGATTGGGTTCCTTCAATTGATCGGGCCTGATTACTTATTGGGTAAAATACACTAATAATCACCCAGCTATTAGTAAATTCGTTTTTAGTCTTTCAATTATGAAAAGTTACAAATAGTCACTCAATTATTAGTAAATTTGTTTTTAAAACACCCAGCTATGAAAAGTTACAAAATGATCACTAACTATTTAATTTTGTCTTT
Organism: Gossypium bickii; assembly: GCA_025503065.1. NCBI lineage: Eukaryota > Viridiplantae > Streptophyta > Magnoliopsida > Malvales > Malvaceae > Gossypium > Gossypium bickii. The sequence continues at coordinate 7,454,263 of CP106709.1, forward strand.
TTTATGGCATAATGCCAGAAATAGCCTCTAACGTTTAACTGTTTGGTCACTTTGGCCCTTTATATTTTTTTTTTTTTGAGAACTTCAACACCTAACTTTTTTTTTGTCAAATTGGTCTATTTTTAACGAACATGTTGACGTGGCCGTTAGTTGCCTAACCGTCAACACTAATCATTGACGTGACGGTCCAAATGTAATTAAACGCTAATGTGACATTAGTTTATCTTATATGCCACGTCAGCAAATAATTTTAAAATCATCATCATCACCATTTATTCTTCTCTATTGTTTCTTTCCATTAGCAAATGAACGATGGGGAGAATCAGTGGAGAAGAAGAAACAATGATGGTGATGATGATTTTAAAATAATTTTAATAATTTTAAAATTATCCGTTGATGTGGTATATAAGACAAAATAGTGCCATATCAGTATTTAATTATATTTGAACTGTCACGTCAGCAGTTAGTGTTGACCGTTAGTCAACTAATGGCCACGTCAGCATGTCCGTTAAAAATGGACTAATTTGACAAAAAGAAAAAACTTAAGTACTAATGTGTTCCAAAAAAAAATAAACATAAAGAGTCAAAATGACCAAACAATCAAACATTAGGGGTTATTTTTGACATTATACCTTTTTTATCACCATCTAATTTCCCATGACCGTTTTTAAAATTGGTTATTTTCATATACCAAAATATATAATTTTTATTAAATACATATACTAAATATACAATTGATTCATTTCTACTAAGAAATAGACAAAGAGCTCAAAACTCGAAATGCAAGGTAACCTAAAAGAAAATCCAACCTACAATAACAAACTTTCACTGTTATTTTATGTTGTTTAATTTGTTCACGAAATTCTTTTTTTTTTTCTCTTTATTATCACGAGTTTGATAATTTTTTGAGGGGGTAATCACGAGATTGATATTATACCTATTGGAAAAGAAACAGAAAAAACAAAACAAAAAATTGATGTTACACCTAATTTAATGTGTTTTTTATAGGTTTTTTTTTTTTTTTTTTTTTTTGTAATAATTCACCATTTAATTTAACATGTGCTGAAATTGATTGAAGGGACTGTGTGGATATTGATTGAGTTTTAGTTTAATTAACTTGCGTTGTTATCAATGTAGGAATACGTCTATTCGAATAGTTCTAAATATTGTATAAAAAAGAACAGATATAATAACAACCTAAGATTGAGTTTTTTAAAAAAATATTAAAGTGTGGATAATAATAATAATGTTTAAACTACTTTTTTCTCCTTTTTACACATGACATACATTTTCTCTTTTTTTTTTACCATGTTCTTTTTTTTTTCTTTCCTTTTACATTTTAAGAAAGGTTTAATTTTAATTTTAATCCCTGTAATATGCCTAGATTTGAAATTTAGTTTCTATATTTTAATTTCTAACATATATATTTTTTTATATTTTTTTAACGTTATTAATTAGTCAAAATAGCTAATCTCATTCACTTTTATTTGATTGTAACATTATGTGGGGATATATAATTTTAAAACCCTAAGAGTATCAGAAACTTATATATGGTCTATCATTTCTTTTAGGTTTATTGGTTTTTTTTAACATTATAAGACAATGGTCAAATTTTAATTTTGACCCCAGGACTATGCTGGAACTTGATATTTAATCCACGTACTTTAATTTTTCACATAATTTGGTTCATTTACTTTTATAATGTCATTAGTTAGTTTAAATAGTTATTATTGTTAACTATTTCAATTAAAATGTTGACACTAAATTTTTTCAATAACACCATTCCAACGATAAGAGATTTTCATGACGTTTTCAAATGAGTGCTTTTAAGAAAAAAATCTTAATAAATATTTTTACCGCTATTTTTATTAGAACTAGGCTTGAATTTTAAAATCTAAAAATGGGGGACTATATTCCTAAAAATAAAAGTAAGTAGATTAAACTCTAAATATATGAATCATATAGGGACTTAGAGCATATTTTAACTTACAAGTTTTCACTTTATAATCTGACACAAATAAATAATTAACCCAATGCAAAGCGTGGACCAAGAACTATACTTGTAATAATATTTCATGCTCATGCATTTTTAGCTTTAGAGTGATAGATATGCTTTCAAATTATTTTCAACTGTGAATTCCGATTTTGATACAACGATATTTTCACTAATATATAAAATAATATTTGATGTTACACGAGCATTAAGAATCACCGATGAATAATAATATGATACTTTATTGAGATAAGAATGTGGTAAGAAAGTTGAAGGCACTCACCCGATGGGTCAAGAGCCATAGGTGACTAATTTGAGAGATGAGAAATTGTGGAGAGCTTGAAAGCAATTTAGCTTAGAGAGAAAAAAATGGTTGAGTGTTCGAGAGTGGAGGTGGAGGTAGAAGTTGAGAGTAAACAACAAAGGAAGATTGGGATCTCCTTGGGAATGTTATTTAATCCGAACTGGTTGGATTCAGGTTTGGATTTAGGAGTTATATTGATTAACTTATGTATCACTCGAAATTAATGGCGAAACCTAGTTGAGATGGCCCCCAAAGTTTAAAATTTTTATAATTTAGTCCTTTGTAGATATACTATAACCCTTCTAAAAATATAAATAGGCCCCCATTGTTATGTAGTACATTTAATTTTAATTTGGCTCCTTCAAAATTAACATCCTAACTCGAAATGTGTTGAATCGAATTAAAAATCAATTAAATGAATTTTATCTATTTTTTATTTTAATTAAATTAAATAAATAAATTATACCGATCAAACAAAAAATCAATGATCTACTTTGATATAATTTTGGAAACATTATTGTCAGCTCTTCTAAATATAAAAAAAGGGGCCTGCTGTGATCTTGAGATACTTATATGTTATTGAGAGAGTGGTTCGCTTGTCGCATTGGTATCTGCTCTATATGTAAGGCATGGTTTAAATTGACCTTGTGGGACTCGCATACGAGGGACATAACATACCTTGTTCCTGGGTAAAAAAATAAATTGTTAAAAGTATTTATAAACAAATACTAATACTTTATTTAAATATTAATATTAAGGAATAATATTAATACAATGCTAATAGAGTTGCTAAATTTGTTAGAACGTTGACAAGTGTCCTATAAAATACAGTGAAATATTAAAAAGATAAATATTTTAAAAAGGAAGTATATAACAAAATTTTAATGCTACTTGTGAAATATATATTGTTAGTGTGTCAAATATTATCCCTAATATTAATTGTTATATATATTTTTGAGTGAGAAGATAATCATAATAAAAATAGGGTAAAATACATTATCTAATGTTACCCTAAAATAAAGTTTATCTTATTTTGACCACTTTATTTTTTTTCAATTCAGTTATTTTAATTAAGATAATTGTTCGAATTGGTTACTATTGTTAAAAATTACTTCAATCCACTAATAGATTACTGGAGTAGCACATTAACCAATTAAATGAATACATGTAGACCTGTTCATGGATCGGCTACCCGTCCATGCCTGAAGGTCTGCTCGAAATTTTGGAGGGTTTGCGTAAAAATATTAGGCTCGAAAAATGAGATTGGACAAAAAAATTAGGCCTGTTTTAAGTTTATAATACTTTATATTATGTTATTCTTATATATTATGTAATAGAACACGTTAAAAAATTAAATTTATACTAAATATATAATATTACTCTAATGTAAAGATTAAAATAATGTTAAGATACTGTATAAAAAATTTTAATAAATAAAAAAAATGTATAAAATCATTAAATATTAAAATAATATAATATAATATAAATTTTTTTAAAAAAAGATTTAAAAAATAGTATGGACGGATTTAAAATGGGCTTGGTTTAGTTTTTTGCAAATATAGACAAATTCGGGTAAAATTTTAGACTCAGATTTCGGGCCGAACCAGGTTAAGACAATCATAAAGTATGTTGATATCATGCTTAGACTCGACTTGAATCCGATCCAACGCGGCCCATGAACACCTTTACTTACACATTTTTTTTTACTTTTAATTAAAACTTAAACACCTCTCTATAATTATTTCATAAACATTTTTCCAAAATGCAACAAGTTCAAACCCCAACCAAGAACAAAGAACCAAATTTGAACTCTGCCATGCTATTTTGGCTCTCCTTGAAACGTGAATTAAAAAAAATAATATTCCATATATATTTCAGAAATTGTATTTTCCCATTAATGCGTGAAGCTGAGAAAAAAAAAAGCAGAGGCAAGCTCATGATTTCCAATTTTCTATTTGATTTTTATTTTTCTCAGCATTTTCTCAGAAACCAAACAGACCTTTTACACTGTCAATCCTACTTTATTGAAAGAGTATAAACACTGAGCTTAGGCTTTAATTTAAAACGATAAGACTTGGCTTCTGCCGGCATTTTGCTCTGCCGCTTCCTTAGTAAATCTCGAACGTGTTCTAGGATTTTTGAGATCAATCCAAGCTTTGAAGTGAATATTTTATTTTAATTTTCCTTTTTTTTTTATTGTTCAGGTAAGTGAAGAAAATTCTGATATTTCTGCTTTTAATTGATTGCTATTTTCTTGCCTGCTTGGATATGGTTAGATTTGGCATATTGTTCCCTGAGAAAATAGAGAAATGGAGGAAAAATTTGAAGTTATGACAATAAGATGACTTTGACTGTAATTTACCCTAAAATATATATACAATTTTGGGTACGTAAAGATATACAAATATTAACAGAGTATTAATAACATAAAAATGAGACTTGTACAAAATCAATGGTCCAGATTCCATAGTTATTGGGATTATTCAAATCACACTACCTTCATCTTCTTTACCTATTAATTTAGTGAGCAATGAAGTAAAAAGGAAAGAAAAGAAGGAAAAAAAACACTTGGAAAATTACAATTCCAAAATTTAACGTAGAATATTACTACACGGCTACCTTAGTTAATTTCAAAACGACGGAACGACGCCAAATCCATACATGTTACCGCCGTCGACTTCAACTTCAACGTCACTGCGCTTTGCAAATCTTCCTTTAATCCTCGGCCGCACCTCCGCGTAAGCTTTCCTAGAAGCGTAACGTATCGTTTTCTCGAATTTTCTGTTCTTTCTCTTCTCTCTGTACCTCAGCACCCTCGCTTCTCTCTCCGCCGACGAGAGTTGCACCGTCTGATGAGTCGTCTCCGTCACTTTCGCGCACGGGACTAATATGTCCGTAATCGTACTACCGCCATCTGGAACTACCCCAACATCCAGAGAAGAAGATGATACCTGCAAAAACAGTAAGATAGTGAAGGGTTCGAACTTTAATTATGGAAGAAGTATGAAGTAGCTGCTCTTTCGCTTACACTGTGGCTAAGACAGTGAGGGTTGTAGTTACAGTTGTAGTTGTAGCCATAAGGGAAGGCTTTTGGTGTAGTGAACTCCATGTCGAAACAGTGATCGTTGACCATCGGAGCTTGGACGGTGTTGCTTTGGACAGGGACCACTCCATCAGTTCCAGAACTGTTCTGCTCCTGGTCCTGGGTTTCCATTTTCGGATCCACATGACCGTAATCCAGATCTAGATACGGATCCATCTCGGGAAACACGTACTGCCCCGTGTTCACGTCCGGGCTTTCATGTGCTTTGTGGTTAGGGTTAGGAAGCAACCACGAAGCTGCCTCCGCTTCTTCCCTGCTGCTGTCAGCGTCTCCATCGACGTCGGAGAAGTAACGGTCGTCCAGGAAGTTAAACGCTGTGTTGGGCTTGACGGAATCGTAAAAGGGAGCCAAAGGAACCCGCTCGTGCCGGCGAGCGAGAGGGTTAGCGGAGTGGATGTCACGGTCACAAGTGACGCAAAGAGCGGCTGCGTCAGCCTTGCAGGTGACGTGAGCCGGTGCTTGTTCGCAAACTTCACAGACCAAGACCCGAGCGTGACGGGAGGCTAGCTTGTTGGCGGCATGGATTTTGGAGTCGCAGTTGGGGCAAAGAAAAGCCGAGTCAGGACGGCAGAACAGAGTGGCCGTCGCTGAGTTGCATGAGTCACACAATTTGGACGCCATTTCAACTAGTTGCTGGGGTTAAACAAATCTACCGTCTTTCTCCTTTTCTTTCTCTGTGTCTGAAATTTTCTGAAAGGTGAGTTTGAGGCTGGAGTTTTTGTTGGGTTCTGTTATGACTGCAGCTTTGACCAAGTTGTCGATGACGGTGCAGTGCGGGACAGGGGAGATCTAAAGACACCAATAAAGAGTGAACACGTGGAAGAGGCTTAGCCGAATAGAAGGATTTTATTCAGGGTTGAAAACTGGAGGGTGGAGTGCAGAGAGTTGTCATTTTCAGTGGAGAAAGCAGCTTTTTTCCTGTTCTTACCTTTTTGGTTCCAGGATGGGGCGTAATTATAATAGGGTTACTTTCAATATACATCCTCAAACTATCGCTGAATTGGGAATGGTCCCTAAAAAGTTTAAAATGTTATAATTGAGTCTTTAAAGTTTCATTGTATCAACTAAGCCCTTCATTCAGCCTTACTGTAATGCATTAAAAATGAAATTCAATTTGAGATGAAGCATATTTAAAATATTTGACAATTTGTTATAAATCTATATACTCTTTATAAATTTAAATTTAATTTTTATTTTTTTATTTTTAAGAATTTAATTTCTCTATTTTTCATGTAATTAAAAAAAATAACTTTGTAATGAATTTGAATTTAACAAAATAATTTTGACAATGTTAATAGTTAGACTCAAATTTTGAAATCTAAAAAAGTAAGACTAAGTTCCTAAGAAAAAGTACAGGGATGAAACGCCAAATTTATGAGGAGTTCAAGGATTTGTGGCATATTTAACCAATCTATTATCTATCTACTGACTCTTTAGTCTTCACTTTGTCTGAACAAAGTAAAATTGAGTGCGGTGCGTTTAGCTTACTTTTTGTCTCACGCTACAGTATCACTATAGTATCTAATCTAACCGACACAGTTATTTTTACACTAATTGTAAGTAAGTTTATCGCCAATCCAAACCCATCCAAAGTCTTTCCGGGGTCTTTTGCTACTAGGCTTTTAGCCTCAGACGATATGGCCAATGGGTCTATGGGCCTATGGCATTGGCCTTCTTTAGTACTAAAACAATGTAAATGAAATACTCCAAAAATATTAGAGAAATATACATTTTAGTATCTAAACTTGACTTCAAGGTTTAAATTGGTATCTAAAGCTTTTTTTATTCTATTAATACTTGAACTTAGTTTTATGATTCAATTTGATACCTAAAGTTTATTTTGTCCAATTAGGTACCTGAACTTAATTTTTTTTTGTCCAAATTAATACTTACATTAAATGATTTATTTGAACCAATTTAAACTATAAAGTCAAGTTCAAGTCCTAATTTGAACAAAAATGTCATTTTCAAGTACCTAATTGGATAAAAAAATTTAGGTACCAAATTGAATGTTAAGGCCAACGTTAGATACTTAATTGGACAGAAAAAAACCTTAAGTACCAAGTTAAACCTTAAAGCCAAATTCAAATACCAAAATGTATATTTACCCAAAATATTACCAAAATACCCATTTAAATCTTAAGTGTAACATAATCTATATATATAGCCTTTGAATAGTGTTGCTAACATGTTAGAGAAGTTCACTTCTGCTACATAGAAACTCTAGACATCATCCAACAATGTAAAATTATGTGAACCATACCATGTTCCTAAGACAGCCATTACAGATATAAAATATTGGAGATCTACTCATCATCTGGTTCTGCCGAGAAATCTGGGTCTAGGGGCTTTTGCAACTTAGGCATTTCAACATCCTTCATCCTCTGAGCTCCTCGCCTTGTATTTGCTGCAAACTTTGAAGCTAGTATTGTCACACCTAGATTCAGTTTTACATGGGAAGACTTCGAAGACACGACACCGTGCTCTTCCCCTTGTTGCCTTTGGTCACACTCCATCACACTAAGGTTTCTCGCCATCGTTCTCTTCATGTGTCGGCGCCAAGCTGCTTGAATAAAGCAGGCACCCCATGTCCTCCAATGGTAAGAATGGTACCTAAACGTGTGTTGCAACTTCTTGCTGTGGAGACGTCGAAACTGGTTGGCCACGAACTTGAGATCTTCGGCTCTTAATACAAAGGCCTCCACTTCTACTAATGCTCTTACCGTTCTTGTAGAGGAAGGCAAGTTGGAAGAAGATTTGGGAAGTAAAGCCCAAGAAAGTAGCTCCTCGCCGCAAAAATCGCCCGGTCTTAGATTAATCGAGTTAAAGAAACCGGTCCGGCCTCCATTTGTAGTGCAACTCTCTAACCTCCCTCTGATAATGAAAAGCATCTCCGTGACAGGGTCACCTTCCCGAACAATGTAGGTTCCTTGAGTACTTAAAGACGATACTAACCGCTCACATATGGCATCTAGTAGCTGATCATCCATTTGTGAGAAAAACGGGACCTGAAACCAATCACTTTGCATGTCATTAACCGAAACCAACATGTTATTAAGTGCACGAAAGTAGCACAAACAACTTACGCGCCGGACAAGGTCCAAACATAGATGGCGTTGGATATCTCGACGGAGATCAGGGGGTAAGGCTCGTAATATCGATTCTTCATCCACACCACGAGTTGCAAGCCACTTATACTGAACGAAACATTGAACACGTTCTCGCAGGTCTTGAGGGAGTTGGCGATGTCTCATCCACTCCTCGGTGTCTCGTCGCTTAAGCCTCCATTCCTCTAGTCTCACAGTGATGGATTGTAGGTAGGTCTAAGTAAGGCCCAATGCATGTTATAAGAAGAATATGTATGGTAATTGAACCCAATGTCGAAAGCAGTACGAAAGCGTATATAGGGCATCGACGATACCTGCATATTTCCGATTAAATGGGCAAACAGAACTAAACCCAAGATGGCAATCAGTATGGCAAACAAGGTTTCCCACACAAATGTACTTGTATTTAGAGCTTGTCCATAGGAACTGAAAATTCAGAAAAGCAGAGTTACACATAAAAAATGTCCATAAATAAGTTATTTATAGTACAGCATGTTACATAAGGCATACCTCAAATTCTGCAAACCCCACCATAGACAATAGAAATACTTCTGAAGGAAGCTTGAAGAAAGTACTTGCTTTGTCAAAGCAATTTCGAAAATCCCGTAGTCGAAACTGATATCGTTATCAGGATGACATTTAGTAAACACAACGGTACCGTTTTCCCATTTCCGGCGACCACCGTCACCTAATGTGCCACAGTCAAGGTAATGGGGATTGCATTGCAGAGGGCTAGTTTCTTTTTTGCATTCGGATTTCCAACATATTACGTGTCGTTCAACGGACAGCAAATACCATGATGCCCCTAGTACCTACAAGAAGCGAACCCGAATCATTTTTAGGTGAAAAAAAAGAAGGGAATTTAAGTCGAGTAAGAAACTATCACATACATGGCTAGCTAACATGTAAAGCAATAGATTATATGCAGCACCAGCCCAAGCAGTCTTTGTGACGACACCAGTATTCTTTATAATCTGAGAGCTTAAAGGGAAGATTAAATACAACCGGGGAACATATTGCACTAAAACAATCAGCACCAATGCATTATTAGTATAGTCACCATGGGAGCTCCTTGTTGCTGGTATAATGAACCATATCATAATCTGCCATAAAAAGGAAAAAAATTATTTATGACAGAACATTAATATTACTTGCAATCCAAGGCATCAAAGGTCTTCATATAGTACCTGGGGAAGAGGGAGGGCAGCTAGTAGATCTATGAAGAAATCTGATTTCAAGTACCTGCTGGCAATCATATGAGGGTCGGTAACAAGTTTGCCTCTCCTGAATACTCGGGAGTTAGGCGATTCATACGCGGTGCGGAACTTGATGATTATATGCAATGCGTAAAACGCATCGGCCAGTGTTCGGAAACATGTGACGATGATTCCTAGATTTAAATCAGTATCCATACAAGATGTAGTGTCTTTGTTGATAACTGAAGGCATGTAGAAAAACAATGGATCAACAAATAAAGCTACTAAGCACCAAAAGAGAAAAATCCTGTTCCATTGTAAGAATGTTTCACTGCCAGGATCTAGGATTCTTTCCTTCCTGGGCTCATGATCCTCTGGGAAAACCTTGAATTTTCCAAATTTGGGAATTCCACTATTACTATTACTATCAGAATGACCTCCTTCAGTTTTCAACAAAGGGACTGTTGTTTTGTATACTGGCACTGGCTTCTTTATATCAGTACTGCCATTGTTATTGAACCTGAGAAGTCAGAAAGGTTACCATTAATGGAAATTCAAGGGGAAAAAAATGAAATTGGGAAATGGTGCTTGCATTACCTCACTAGTGCCTTCATTTTGGACTCCATCCTTGAAGTCAGAAAAATGGGTGCATCTCTACAGCAACAAAAGGTTATCTGAAAATCCCATCTTTAAGAAACTTTCCCTTACTTTCAGGTTTCTTTTTCCAACTGAGAAAAGAGAAAGAATGTTGACGTAAGTAAGAAGATACAAGGTTTTGGGGGGAGAAAAAGGAAAGGAATTCTGTAGTAGTATATATGATGTTATTTGTTTTTAGTTACCTTAAATTTAAAAAAGCAATAATAAAATAAAATGGAAACCAACTCAGAGGTTTACAAGTCAAGAACTTTGGAAAAATGGATACACAATTGGAAAGGACGTGAAAAACATAACTTCCAAAAGGAAGATATTTTAGCAGAATTTTTCAAGGGCGAATTCAACCCAAATCACCTGTGGACGGTGAATATTTTGACTATCAGGTCAATACATGAGTTTTATTTTAATAGAATTTAAAACACTTTAATTATTGTATGTTAGGTGAATGGGAAGGAGGCAGTGGCGAAGCTAGAGCTCGGCCTCCTTAGAATGAATTTTTTCATTTAGGTCTCTTTATAATTTATAAAATTTAAATTAATAATAGTAAAATTGTACATTGACCTCTCAAAAATGATAAAAATTATAAAGATATAAGCTATTAAAATGGTGAAATTGTATTTTTAATATCGTAAAATTATATGATTTAATTTCGAACTAAAAAAAAATGACTTCAAAAATAAATATTCGATCAAATAGGTCACAATTTAAAGCATAAAGGGGAAGGAGTTTAATGTCTTTAAGAAACACCTTGAATTCGAATTTTATAGACAAAAAAAATCCATAACTTAAATCACGAAGTGTGGTACAATAACAGCTCTCCTCATCTCTTAATCATGTAGTCGAAAGTTTGATTCTCGTTCATAAAAATGAAGCACATTACACGACCAATCTTTTACTTTTTTGGAGAGTTCTTGTGACAAGAAAATTGATTGCAATAGATACCTTAAATTCAACTTTAAATTTAATCTAAATCATACAAAAATATTTAAAGAAAACACTGATAAGCATTTATTAAAAAGATTTGGGTTGAGTTGAGGTGCGGAAGGCACGTCCGCATTTCGTTTTTGGAAGTTAGTAATCTTTTAGAATTGTCTTCCTCCGAGCCTTAAGGTGCTGGGATTTGCATTTTTTTCCTTTGTTGCCTTCTTTTTAAACTAAAGAATTAATTAATAATTTATTTTTATGATAACAATTCTATTTTAATGTAATAAATGATATCTTTATTCATCAATGAAACACATATAAATAACATTATCAATTGAAAATAATGAAAAGTTTTGTAAATATCCAAAAGATAAACTACGTAGTACTGACCAAGCTATAAAAAAATAGTATGATTAGGGGCGAATTCAAAATTTTTTTAGGGAGACCGAAATTTAATTATATATTTTTACGATTTTAAAAATATAATTTTGCCATTTAAATATCTTATACCTGGATTAAAATAAACTTGAACAATTTTATCATTATTAATTTAAAATTTTATAAATAATAAAATAGCTGAAATGAAAATTTTTCTATTTTAGCCATCCTTACTTCCCCCATAGATGCAATGAATTCAATCATTCATCCCCTAGTTTATAATTAGTGGTGACACCTACTTGACTATGAAACGCAATGTAATCATGCTTCCATTGATTTACACAATTAACTTTAGAAAAAAGAAGAAAAAAATCAACGCCTATCTCTCATTTATGCATTACAACATTGCATTGCATACCATATAAAAGAACATCCACATTGTTCTAAACAATATAATTATTACGAGTGTTGATATCATTAACTATTTTTTTTTTCATTTGTAAACTTCATTATTTTTATTTTTAGGCTTTTACCCCTAAATTAAATGGTTCAAACTTCTTTTATATAATTTTAACCTTTCTTAAATATTAATAATTCGATTTAGATAGATTTATGAAATAAAAAGATATAGTAATAATTACGATTGAGTAGTTACCATTACCTTAATATTATATGATTGGGTGTCTATAGTATTAAACTGGACTAATTAATAAACAGTCCAAAAATATACATATATAAACCGATTGAATCAAATAAAATATTAATTAAATCAACAGTCAATCACATTAAGCCGAATATTTACATTTCTTAATTTTTTTTTTATAAATTTAATAAAACCAAACAAATTGATTAGACTGAGACCACCAATCCGATCACAAAAACATTACAACTCTGTCTCGCACCAATGTTAAATATTATAGACGCATATATAGCGGCCGGCATCTGGGCATTTTTGGCTTCTGCCTTGGATCATTGTGTTGCAGCCGCGAGAGTATTACTTTAAATATACATGTTTTTATTATCATAAATGCATCAATCATTAGTTCGTTAAAAGAGAACTAATGATAATACAAAGTGAAAGATATTCACTTGTACTTGAAATCACGTCCTCGGTCAAGATTTAATAAAATAAAACAGCCAATCTAACACCATAAATAAACGTTTCCTACACTTACTTCAGTGTTTTACATTCAATGATGGAATGCTCCAGCAACATAACCATCTCACATATAGCACATAGATTCAGGGACACCAATGAAAGATTAACCTACCTATACAAATGACCATAGACGACTAGACGAGGCAAGTTCCATTTGAGACCGAAGGGAAGTGGCAATTCACTTCAGCTATATCAGCTATACTTGTTTTGCAGGCAATGCTATAACCAGGTAGAAGAACCATGATTAACTTGAGAAGATAACTGTCTATGATGATCAAGCTCTGCAGCTAAAGCTAACCATCCCAGAAAACTCCCCATTTTAGGCATACCACAAAGACAACCCCAAAAGAAAAACCCAGAAAACCCCTCATTTTAGGTACCCCAGAGCCAACACACACAAAGAAAGAATTCCTCAAAAACAAACTCTTTTCTATCATCTGGATGTAGATGCAGACACTATGAAGAAAGGCGAGTTCAGCATCCCAACTTTCAAACTCAAGTAGAGAACTCCAACTTATTCTTTAGGTTGAAAAAAGCAGAAAGTATCCATCCTTGTAACATTCTAATTCTTTTTGTTCTCTTTTAAAAGTTTGCAAAGAAATTATTAGATGTTTTAAGGACATTAAAACATATCAACTTCTGTGGAACAGATATAAGTACCTGCCAGAAGCATTTGAAGCAGCTCCTCAATCCTTTAAAGATAAAAAGTTAAGAAATGCCACTAGAGTTTGAGTGAAGTTGCATCAGAGCTGGAGAGATAGATTCATTCAAAGTTTCAAACAGTAGCAAATAGCCAAATAGAGATGATGCCCAATGGGACCCACAATCATCTAGTATTGAAGATCCCATAGCCAGCCAGCAAAGAAGTAAATCCCGGGGGAGTGTAGAAGCAGAAAAACACTGAGGCGGACCCAGAAAACACCTCAACACAAAAAGAAAAAAAAAAAAAAAAAAAAAGCATGAATTTTTAGCAGAGTTCTTGGAATGATTTCTCAACAAAATTTATAGACATCATCTTAAGCTTCTTCTTTCCTAACAGAAAGGACTATATAGCATAGATAAAGCAAAGAAAACCAACGTAGAATGTAGAAAAACAGAAACGAACTTATCCAAATCCAAGAGGCTGAGGGCGTTGCCCAATTAAAAACAGTAGCATTGAAGTCCAAACAAACTAAACATTCTCGATCTCAGTCTCCTCACATAAAAGCTACATCCTTGTGGTACTTAGCTCCTGCTGCGATGGCGGTCCCTTACACCATTTCTGCACCAAATTCAGTAGAAATATTTGATGCTCATATATCATAAAGCAAAAGCCCACACAATGCAAAAGTAAATTAAGACAAGCATGGCAGTGAGCATGATCAAATGTATATGGCAAAGGACGGATGACAAAATCTCAACCGGTTCCTAGTATAAAGTTTATTGATGAAAAAGAATACTACAAGGCCCTCTCAGCTACTTGTATAAAGTTTAAGGATCTTCACCCATTAGCATATGGCACTTCCTCACGACCACGGTATTGGGGAGACTTGCTGTAGTTACGCCCACGCGGAGAGAGACTCCGGCGTCTTGGGGACCGTCCACGAGGACTGTAGCTTCTGCATCAAATTGCCAAGTGTCATCCAATCACATACAGATAACAGACTTCAATCAATCATAAAGATAATCAATGTTAGCATAGGAGGCCTTACCTGCGACCATAGCTTGGGCTCCTACGATATCTAGGGCTCCGGCTGCGACGTCTTCCAGAACCACCACGCGTGCGGCATTCTCGAGCAAAATGACCAGGCTCACCACATTCATAGCACTTCAAATCAGAACCACCAGAGCGTCCACGACCACCACCACCACCACCTCCGCCTCCACGTCCACCTCTGCCTCTAGAGTTATGAGAAAGCTCAACTCTCCAGCCATTCTTGCCTGTTCCAAATACAGGGAATAGATTGTGAGTCTCAAATTAAAAACTCATGCTCATTAAAGATGCCATTATGAAAAAGAAAACAGGGGCTTGCTTTTAGATGGATGAAAGAGATAAACACTATGATCCTGCCAACAAATTTTACAGACTTCAGCATCATTAATATAAAACTAAACAGTCAAGAACAATAGAAAAACAAATTGTATAGGGAAAAAAAAGCCAATTACATATTTCATTTGGTCAGGGTAAAGACCAAAGGTCTTGAGAAAATATGGGCAACATTTGCAACATAGTTTGTGATCTAACAGCATAAACAAACTTCCTCCACAAAATAGACATGAAGATGCGGACATGGAAAAATATGTTATTTGTAAAGCTCATCTGATTCTGAATAAACATAGACTTCAAGGGGCGTACCAAAATTATAATTTTCATTATAAATCTTTCTTATCAATTAGGAAAGAGCAACCCCATAACCAATGTGTTATCTTTTATTACATGAAAGGCTAGTATTCACAGGTAACTAGACAAAACATTTAGGATGCAATAAATGTCATCTTCATAAAAAAGAAGAAATTGTTGGAATACCATCTAATTCACGAATGGCATCCTCAGCATCTCTGTGATCATCAAAGTCAATGAAAGCATAACCTGGAGGCCTCCGAGCAACCCATACACTAGGGGGAAGAAAGAAACAGCAAATGAAAAGGTCAGCATTTGGAGAATTATGAAAACCCGAATCATGTTAAAAGCAAGAGAGCAAACAAGATTATACCTCCGAATAACTCCAAAGACACGAAACTCATCTTCAAGATCGCGCTCCGAAACTCGTGGGTCTAGGTTACCCACGTACACGCGAGACATCGTGTGTGTGTGTTTTTTTTGGGGTTCAAAAGAAACCTAGAAATAATTCTCACGTCATTCACGTTTCAATTCAACACCCAACAAATCAACCAGAAAAAGGGTGTTCCCAGATTTTATATATATGTATATATATCAAATAAACCAAATCAAGATTGAGAAAATATAAAAGAAACTTGAAAATCAAATTAATTTGCAATTCCTGACGATATTTAGAGAAGGAAGAGCGAAAAGATAGAGAGATCTGAAGCTCACCCTGGTGAACTGCGCCAAAGCAGAAGCAATAGCAGTAGCGGTAGCGAAATCAGCTGCTTCGGCTTTTTGATTTTTAGGGATTTTTTTTAGTATCCTGTTCAATGGCTACTACCCTTGCTTTCATAAGGGTGTTTTTATATTAGGGTTAATTCCATTAAACTTCCTCAAATTATGACTCAAATTTTAAATTAGTCTTTAAGTTAAAAAATATTTTAATTGAATCCTCAATGTATAAGTATCCTATTAATCAAGTCATTCTCTCAGTCTAATTATTACATTTACCATTATATGTCAGCTCAAATCTACTTTAAAGGGAATTTAAAATAGGAGATCAAATTGTAAATATGTGTACCTATTTCAAGAACAATTTGAATTTAACATATTTATATATAATAGTCCTCTTAAATTTTATTGACTCTATCTTTTTTTATAACAAATTAGATCCAAATTATCTTTAAATATCGTCACATCAGACTCCAATTGACATTCAACTCCTAAATTGATAGCTCAGCTACAATTATTAAAACATTTTAAAATTTAAGGATTAATTTAGAATATAAGCAATAGCCTGAGGTCATATGATGGAATTAACCTTTATATTATCCCAGATTTAGGAGGGTCTATTTCATCCTATGAGATCCAGTCCAAAACAGCATTGGGTCCATTCTATCCTTGCCTGTTATATGGCTTAAAACTAGTATTCAGCCCATAAAAAGATTGCACCCATTGCAAAATTCAAAAAAAAAAAAAAAAATCTGAAATGTAAAATAAGTACTTACTAATATAAAATTAAAAATTACCAATCAAGGGAGGTTGTTGGTTTTCAGTATTCGGATTCGAGAATTGTGCACAATTATATGTGTAGATTTGTAAATCTTATCATATGTGATTGTCATAAGTAGATTTTAATCCAGTTAGTTTAGTCAGTTTGTTGGCTTTAATGTGAATTATATTAGTTCTTAATTTGTTTTTGATGTAATGATTTAATTCTGCATTGTGACTACTAAGATAATCATTTTATAACAGTTTGATACTTGTGGTTACTTGGACTTATAGTTATACTTTAATGACATGTTTGGTTCATTATAATGGAATAGAGCTAGAATGAAATAAAGCTGTAATCAGTAATTCAAATGTTTAGTTGAATGGAACAAAACTATAATAATATTATTGTGTTTGGTTGGATGGAATAGATATTATAATAGTATAAAGAAAAAAGTTAAAATGACCAGAATACTATTAATAGAATATTTTTAGGTAGATTATTGTTATTGTTATTAAATTTTAATAGCATTATTATTAAATATAATTTAATAAAAATAATATTATATAATTTAATAACATTCTTAATATAATTATTTTTATATTAAATTACATTAAAATATTTCAAACATTTTGTTTTTATATTTTTGTGAGTCTAAAATTTAAAGGACCAATCTAAAAATTAACTTTGTTAATTATTCAATGTTGCATGGAATAATTATTATTTGGCGATACCAAATAATAGCTATTACGGAAGGATAAGGAACATAAAAATAATGAGCATTTCATTGAATGAGTATTACGTTTAACTAAACAAATGAATGATTTACTATTCAATGAATAAGGGGAGCAGGGCGAAGCTAGGAGGCTGGCATGGGCCCCGGCCCCCTAAAATGTAAAATTGTTATTTAGGCCCTTAGAATTTTTTAATAATTTTAAGTTAGTAAAAGTAAAATTACACTTTGACCCCCCTAAAATTATAAAAATTCGATTTAATCATTTATAAATTATAAAGATATAAACTATAAAAAATTAAAATTTTATCCGGCCCCCCTAAAAAATTGTTCTAGCTTCGCCCCTGAAGGGGAGATTGCTATTCTATTCCCCAACCAATCATGGTGTAATTGTATTGTACTTGTATGCTTCGAAAAAATTTACAAATCAATTAATCATTTATTTAAATTTTTTATTTGTAAGTTATAATAATATTAATATATTTATTTTATTCATTAATAAAAATTAAAATTACAATAACTATTAAAACCATATGCGAATAAAAAATTAACGCGTGTTAACATGGAAACAATCACCTTAAATATTTTAATAAAAAAATCCATTAAGAACTCAATTAAATAATTTTAAAGTTTAAGGGTCAATTTAAAATTTGAGTGATAGTTTAGGGGCATTTATAGGAATTAACCGTTGTCTCTTTATTTTCGTTTGTATTTTTCACTTCTTCCCATAAGCCACAGCGGGGAAAGAAAAAGTCGTTCGTCATTTTCTTAAGCTAGCACACGTCTACAGTGCTTCTACGTCTTTTACTTTTTTATACATTTTTATAGATCATATTCCCTTTGTTTTACTTTAGGGTTCTCTTTTTCCGATCTTTCTTTGAAATTTGGAATCCAGAACTCACCGATCCAGCTCAGCTTGCCGGTTAAACTCGACTCTCTCTACCCACTACTGTCCTTCTCCATTTCCGAAGTGAGCTGTTCTTACTCGCTTTCTCCCCACCGACTTTTCGTGTGTGTACTTTTTCCCCTTTTTTTTTTTTCTGGGGGGGTGTTAATTTGGTGAGATTTTAGTAAAGAATGAAAGAGAAAATGAGTGATTTTTCTTGCATGAATTCGTGGGAAATTGATAAGATCGCGCATAAAAAGTAAACAAGGGGGGAAAACCCATTATTTGTACTGCTTGTAGATCTTCAAATTTGTAGTATCAGTTTATTCGTATTCGTATTTACAAGCTTGGATTTTTTCGGGTTAGGGTTTTTCTTTGGGGATTAAGATGGACCCATCTGGTATTGGTAATGATTGCAAGAACGAATTTTGTATTGATAATTTGATAGCTGCAAGAAAGTCACTGAAGCTTAGCTTAGAGAAATCAAAAACCCTAGGATTGGCTCTTGAAAAGGCTGGACCTAGGTTAGAGGAGATCAACCAACGATTGCCTTCCTTAGAAGCTGCTGTTCGCCCGATTCGTGCTGATAAGGATGCACTTGTTGCTGTCGGGGGCCATATTAACCGAGCCGTGGGCCCTGCTGCGGCAGTGCTTAAGGTTTTCGATGCTGTTCATGGACTTGAAAAGTCCCTGCTATCAGATCCCAGGAACGATCTTCCTGGGTATTTATCAGTGTTGAAACGCCTCGAAGAGGCATTAAAGTTTCTGGGTGATAATTGCGGATTGGCAATTCAATGGTTGGAAGATATAATTGAGTATTTGGAGGATAACAGAGTTGCTGATGGACGGTACCTGTCGAATATGAAGACCTCTCTCAAGGGCTTAAGGGAGTTGCAAAATGACGGGGAAAGAGTACATCTTGATGGTGGGCTTTTGGATGCTGCATTGGATAAACTGGAAAATGAGTTTAGAAGACTATTGATGGAGCATAGTGTGCCACTTCCAATGTCATCGCCGTCACTAGGTGAACAGGCATGCATTGCACCATCGCCCTTACCTGTGACTGTTATTCAGAAGTTGCAAGCGATCCTTGGTAGGCTGATTGTTAATAATAGACTTGAGAAGTGCATTGCACTCTATGTTGAAGTTCGTAGTTCAAACGTCAGAGCTAGCTTGAAGGCACTTGATTTGGATTATCTTGAGATCTCAGTCTCAGAGTTCAATGATATGCAGAGCATAGAGGGGTATATAGGACAGTGGGGAAAACATTTGGAGTTTGCAGTAAAGCATTTGTTTGAGGCGGAGTTCAAGCTTTGCAATGATGTTTTCGAGAGGATTGGCTTGGATGTTTGGATGGGTTGTTTTGCAAAAATAGCTGCCCAAGCTGGTATTCTTGCATTTCTTCAGTTCGGAAAGACTATTACGGAGAGTAAGAAAGAACCTATAAAGCTTCTCAAGCTACTGGACATATTTGCATCTTTGAACAAATTGAGATTGGATTTCAATAGGCTCTTCGGGGGAGCAGCATGTATTGAGATCCAAAACCTGACAAGAGATCTCATCAAGAGGGTTATTGACGGTGCAGCCGAAATTTTCTGGGAGATTCTTGTTCAGGTGGAATTGCAGAGGCAGAGCCCTCCTCCTCAGGATGGGAGCATTCCGAAATTGGTGAGTTCTATAACTGATTACTGCAATAAACTTCTTGGTGATGATTATAGGCCGATCCTGACCCAAGTTCTTGTCATTCACCAAAGTTGGAAGCATAAAAAATTCCAGGAGATGATCCTTGTAAATGAGGTTTCGAAAATAATAAAGGCCGTTGATTTGAATTTGGATACATGGATGAAGGCATATGGTGATACTACCCTTTCTTGTCTTTTCGCCATGAACTGCCACTGGCATCTATACAAAGACTTAAAGGGAACAAAAGTTGGAGAGCTCATGGGAGATTCTTGGTTGAAAGAACATGAACAGTACAAGGAGTTTTATTCTACTGTCTTCTTTAGAGAGAGCTGGGCTAAGCTCCCTGTTCATTTAAGCCGTGAAGGGTTAATTATGTTCTCAGGCGGCCGTGCCAGTGCTCGTGATCTTGTAAAGAAAAGGCTCAAGACTTTTAATGAAGCTTTTGATGAAATGTATAGAAAGCAGTCTGGTTGGGTTATCCCAGAAAGAGATTTGAGGGAGAAGACATGCCAACTAATAGTGCAGACGGTTCTACCTGTTTATCGAAGCTATATGCAAACTTATGGGCCATTAGTAGAGCAAGATGCAAGTTCCAGTAAGTATGCAAAGTACACAGTGCAGGGGTTGGAACAAATGCTCCTTTCTCTTTTTCTACCGAGGCGGGAAAGGTACGGCAGTTTCAAAGGTAGGCCAACAGGCAGCAAAATTGATAATGGGGTAGATCTTCGCCGGACTGCATCAGCTGTTGCGTGATTGTCCAATATATTTATGTCGCGGTGGTTAAAATGTTCATGTTTTAGAGGTTTAATCTTATATCTTGTACATATCAGTGTTCTAAGGGCGGAGGTGGAACTATTCTCCATCAGTCATCCTTTGCCCTTGGACAGCACATGCTTTGGACATTTGACATTTCATTACTCAAGGAGTTGCCAGAATTTGATGTGTGAAGCAGATTTTGCTTTTGTCAACTGTAAAGCAAATGTAGGGTGGGATTGGGGGACATAACAAGCAAGAACAGTGTTGGGTTGGTAGATAAGAGAATAACATCCAGGTATAGCATTTCAAGTTTAATTTCATATTTATGTTTATTTAATTATATAGTTGATAGCTTGTTTGGGACAAAAGCATTGTAATTCAGTGGATTTCATGTACAAATATTGTGACATAAAAAGTGGAAACTGAAGGGGCTAGCTGTGATTAATTAATTTATTAAGAGATCAACATTCCCTAAAGAATCAACTTTGATGAGATGCCTTATTATTTTGTGCTATTAGGATGGGGTGTACATGTCCTTGAGAACTTACCTTCCTCAGTTCCTCTGCATTGGGAATAAAGTGTTGGGCTGTTTCTTGGATTATTTTTACTTATTAAAGAATAAATATAGATGTTCCTTCTTCAAATTTATTTCAGCATCTTCTTTATCCTTTTCTTTCTCTTTCTTCTTCTACCATATTTTGGAGCTGTGCTTTTGTTTTCCTCATATCCTGGCAATATTAACTTCCTGTATCCTGCTGATGTATACATACACACATACATTATTATTTACTCAACATTAATCTAACTTTACGAAATTATATTATTATTAGGTGTTTTGTCTTTTTAAGATAAAAAATATATCACATCTGTTTCAAAATTTTATTGTATTGTATTATTATATAATCCTCTATTTGTTCTGCATGTCAAATATAAATTATCCATGCAGTTGTTTATTCACGTGTTTGTAGTCTAATCTATGTGTTTAATACCTAAATTGATACTAGATTCACTAAAAATATATGATTAACATAATTTCGAAGTTTCAATCAAAGTTATCTTTTATCTTACAAGTTCTCTCTATCATCTGTGCATCTCCTTTACATGACAGAATAATTTATAATCAGAAAAAAAGACATAAGTACTCTTTATAAAATCCTCAAAAGCTTATGATTACGAGATTTCTTTCTTTCTTCCTATCAACTATCTTTCTTCCTCTTAAACGTTTATAATACATCTTATAATTCTTGATCATTTAAATGAGCTGTTATCAACTACCATGATCTTAATCTAATATCAATAACGTTAAAAAGAAATAAAGTACAAAAAATTGACAATTTGATTTAGTGGCGAAGTTAGGGGTTTAGCAAGGCCCAGCCCCTAAAATGAAGCTGTTTTAAATTTTTTAAAATTATATTTTAGCTTCTAAAAATATAAAAATTTAATTTAATCTTTTAAAAAGTATGTAATTGTATTTTTTTTATCGTAAAAATTACAACATAATTTCGACACGCCTAAAAAGAATTTCTAATTTTGTCTTTCACCTGATTAAGAGTTTGATATAATTATTTACAAAGGGTAGTAATAATTTTGGAATATGAGTTTGAGGTTGGGCAATGGTTTTATTTATCTCACCACACAATTTCCATCATTAGCTCTGATTGTTTTTCAACTTGCATTTGAATATTGATAAACCAAGAGAGTGATAAATGAATCAATTTATATATATAGTGAGAGAGAGATGATGAAAATGCAGTCAAATGGAGTCAATAGTATGACATGAAGACAAATATACTGTGTCCTGAAGCTATAAATGAACCAAACACGATTCCATAGGCAAACCATTGGCGGCGATTTCTACAAAGCAAATATATATTTTTCCTTTTTTAAAAAAAAGGGGACAAATTTATTACATTATTTATACTCCCTTATTTTCACTTTAGGGTTTCTCTCTTGGAAATTTGGAATCTAAAACTCACCGATTCAGATTCCACTCCAGCTCAGCTCTCCGGTTCACCTCGCCTCTCTCAATCAACTATTTCCGGAGTGAGTTTTTCTTACTCGCTTTCTCCGCCATTCACTTTGTTTTTGGGTTTAATTTGGTGAGAGTTCGGTAAAGAATAAAAGAAAAAAAAATGAGAGTTTTTTCTTAATTAAATTCGTATAAAATGGATCAAATCGCCCAGAAAAAGTAAGCTACGGAAACAAACCCCATTGCGGTATTGCTTGTAGATTTTCAAATTTGTAGTCTCAGTTCACTCATAGTTATAGTTGCAAGCTTGGGTTTTTCCGGTTTAGGGTTTTGATTAGGATTTTTCTTTGGGGGCTAAGATGGACCAATCTGCATCTGGTAACGACTGCAAGAACAATTTTTGTATTGATAAATTGATAGCTGCTAGAAAGTCACTGAAGCTTAGCTTAGAGAAATCGAGAACTCTAGGATTGGCTCTTGAAAAGGCTGGACCTAGGTTAGAGGAGATCAACCAAAGATTGCCTTCCTTAGAAGCTGCTGTCCGCCCGATTCGTGCTGACAAGGATGCACTTGTTGCTGTCGGGGGCCATATTAACCGAGCTGTGGGCCCTGCTGCGGCAGTGCTTAAGGTTTTCGATGCTGTTCATGGACTTGAAAAGTCCCTGCTATCAGATCCCAGGAACGATCTTCCTGGGTATTTATCAGTGTTGAAACGCCTTGAAGAGGCATTAAAGTTTCTGGGTGATAATTGCGGACTGGCAATTCAATGGTTGGAAGATATAATTGAGTATTTGGAGGATAACAGAGTTGCTGACGGAATGTACCTGTCAAATTTGAAGACATCGCTCATGGGCTTAAGGGAGTTGCAAAATGATGGGGAAAGAGTACATCTTGATGGAGGCCTTTTGGATGCTGCATTGGATAAACTGGAAAATGAGTTTAGAAGACTATTGACGGAGCATAGTGTGCCACTGCCAATGTCATCACCGTCACTAGGCGAACAGGCATGCATTGCACCATCGTCCTTACCTGTGACTGTTATTCAGAAGTTGCAAGCAATCCTTGGTAGGCTGATTGCTAATAATAGACTTGAGAAGTGCATTACAATCTATGTTGAAGTTCGTAGTTCAAATGTCAGAGCTAGCTTGAAGGCACTTGATCTGGATTATCTTGAGATCTCAATTTCGGAGTTCAATAATGTGCAGAGCATAGAGGGGTATATAGAACAGTGGGGAAAACATTTGGAGTTTGCAGTAAAGCATTTGTTTGAGGCGGAGTTCAAGCTTTGCAATGATGTTTTTGAGAGGATTGGCTTGGATGTTTGGATGGGTTGTTTTGCAAAAATAGCTGCACAAGCTGGTATTCTTGCATTTCTTCAGTTCGGAAAGACTATTACGGAGAGTAAGAAAGAACCTATAAAGCTTCTGAAGTTATTGGATATATTTTCATCTTTGAACAAATTGAGATTGGATTTCAACAGGCTCTTTGGGGGAGCAGCATGTGTTGAGATCCAAAACTTGACAAGAGATCTCATCAAGAGGGTTATTGACGGTGCGGCCGAAATTTTCTGGGAAATCTTTGTTCAGGTGGAATTACAGAGGCAGAGCCCTCCTCCTCAGGATGGGAGCATTCCAAGATTGGTGAGTTTTATAACTGATTACTGCAATGAACTTCTCAGTGATAATTATAGGCCGATCCTGAGTCAGGTTCTTGTCATTCATCAAAGTTGGAAGCAGAAAAAGTTCCAGGAGATGATCCTTGTAAATGAGGTTCTGAAAATAATAAAGGCCGTTGATTTGAATTTGGAAACGTGGGTGAAGGCATATGGCGATGCTACCTTGTCATGTGTTTTTGCCATGAACTGCCACTGGCATCTATACAAACATTTAAAGGGAACAAAACTTGGAGAGCTCATGGGAGATTCTTTGTTGAAAGAACATGAACAGTACAAGGAGTATTATTCTGCTATCTTCTTAAGAGAGAGCTGGGGTAAGCTCCCTAGTCATTTAAGCCGTGAAGGGTTAATTCTGTTCTCAGGTGGCCGTGCCACAGCTCGTGATCTTGTAAAGAAAAGGCTCAAGACTTTTAATGAGGCTTTCGATGAGATGTTTAGAAAGCAGTCTGTTTGGGTTATCCCAGAAAGAGATTTGAGGGAGAAGACATGCCAACAAATAGTGCAAACGGTTCTACCAGTTTATCGAAGCTATATGCAAACTTATGGGCCATTGGTAGAGAAAGATGCTAGTTCCAGTAAGTATGCAAAGTACACAGTGCAGGGATTGGAACAAATGCTCCTTTCTCTTTTTCTACCGAGGCGGGAAAGGTACGGCAGTTTCAAAGGCAGGCCAACAGGCAGCAAAATTGATAATGGGGTAGATCTTCGCCGGACTGCATCTGCTGTTGCATGATTGTCCAATCTATTTCTGTCGCGGTGGTTAAACTGTACGTGTTTTAGAGCTATTCTTCATCATATATTCATCCTTTGCCCATCAAAGTTAAAACTGTGTTGGGTTGGTAGATAAAGATAATGATACATTCAGGTATACCATTTCATGTTATAATTTCATATTAAGTTTATTTAATTTAGTTGCTAGCTTGTTTGGCATAAAAGCTATGTAATTTAGTGAATTTCATGTATAAATATTGTGGCATAAAAGTGGAAACTGAAGGGTTAGCTTTGACTGATTAATTTATTTAGTGATCGATATTCCCTAAAAGAATCGACTTTGATGATTTGATGCCTTACTGTTTAATTTTATTAGGATGGGTGCACATGTACTTGAGAAGTTTGAGTTCCTCTGTATTGGGATAAATTGTGGGCTGTTTCTGGAATTCTTATTTATTCAAAGAATAAATATAGTTGTTCATTTTCATATTCATTTGAGCTTATTCCTCCCCTTCTCTTTCTTCTTCAAGCATAATGGGGTTTCCAAATTTAGGACCTGCCATTTCGTTTTCTTCTTGGCCATGCTGGCAAAATATGTATATACAATAGTCACAACTCACAATTCAATTTATGTGCAACTTTTTAAAAATTTTATTTTGAGTTTAAACTGATTTTTATAGATTTTATATAAAATATATAAAAAATTCATCATAATAATATTTGTTATTTTATAAAAAAATTTAGGGTTTTAGTCTTTTTCTCAACTAAATTCGTATTTGATTATGAGATTAAAACATCCACAGATACACTTAAATTCACTAATTATAAACACGTGCTTAAGGGCGTACTTAGTAGAGTGGTAAGAATATTGGAAAGGTAAAAAAAACTTATAGGGTAGAAAAATAGAAATCTGAGAAATGTATCTTTTGTTCTTTCCATAAGTATTGTTTGGTTGAAAAATTTTGAAAAATTAAGTAATTTTCTTTTTATCCGTAACTTAATAGGGTTGAAAAATACAAGTAAATAAAATAAAATATTTAAAAATATATAATTTTGAACTAATAAATATTTTCTGTCATTTCATCATTTCAATTTTAAAAAATTGATTTTTGTGCTTTATAATTGAGAGTGATCATCTCTTCTTTTTTTCTTTCTTTCTTTTGTCACTTTTCTTTTTTACTAAGCACACTCTAAATTATTTTTTTTTTCCATTTTTGCATTCCAGCCAAGTACACTTTAACGGTTTTAATTGATTTAATTATTTTCTCTTAAGACTTTTAGAATTTAGTCTATTTACTTTTTACCATAAACAATTAATAAGTAATTATAAGAATTAATTTAATTCAACTAACGAATGCTAACCATAATACATAACAATGCGATCATATGTAGAAAACTTGAGCCGTGTGGATAAATTCTCGAGAACCATTATGGATGATTTAGGGCTTTCGGCAAAAGATAGAAATCACACACATGAGGCAGCAAAGAGTGCTGGGAAGTTAACACAAAGGGTTTTTATACAAATAATAAAAAAATACGAAAATGATATGAGATCATAATTAAATACGAAAATCTGTTGTTTTGAATGTGGCCAAACTAACCTAAAAAAATTTAATATTTAAAAAAATAACTCAAGTTTAAAAACAATCACAAAAATAACCCGAAATGACAGGCCATCACCCCCTTGTAGGCTTTAAAAAATTATTTTTTTTGGTTTCGGCCTGTCAATGACCGGAATCAGGGTATTTTTTTACACCGTATAAAACTGGTATACAAAAATATTAAAAAAAAAAAACGGGAACAAAAATTTTGGGTGCTGGCCTGTCAATGGCCGACACCCCCTGTACCAAAAAAAAATTTTAATTTTTTTTTGGGTCTTTGCTCATCAACGCCATCACCTCTCTGCACTTAAAAAAATTAAATTTTTTGGGGTGCTGGCCTGTCAAAAATAACTCATTTTGATGAGTCATGTCAATTTTTTGGATGGTTGTAAGGACTGACACCCCATTTTTATGGGTAACTATTAGTTTTTTTTTATTCAAAAATTATTTTAATGTCAGTACCCTCATTTATATTTCATTTAAATTTTCTTAATATCAGATTAATTTAATTTTTTAAAGTCTGACAAAATATTCAGGCAATCATGGGTTCAAAATACCAGAGTAATTTTATTTTATTCCACTCATTTTTATAATTTTTTATATTTTAATTTTTTTTCAATTTAAAATTTAAATTTGTTGTAAGAAAAAATTAATTTTTGTGGCTTTTTTTTGGCCTGATAGTTATCTATTGACAGGTCAGCATTCAAAAAAAATTTAAATTTTTTTTTCTGGTATAGGAGGTGATGGCCATTGACAGGCCAGCACCCAAAAAAATTTCAATCTTTTTTTGGTACAGGGGGTGTCGGCCATTGACAGGCCAGCACCCCAAATTTTTTTTTTGTTTTTTTTTAATATTTTTGTATACCAATTTTATACGATGTAAAAAAAATACCTTGATTCCGACCATTGACAGGCCGAAACGAAAAAAATAATTTTTTAAAGCCTAACACAATTATCAAGTAATCATGGGTTCAAAATACAAAGGGCCATCACCCCAATTTACTGTCCATTTCGAGTTATTTTTGTGATTATTTTTAAACTTGGGTTATTTTTATAAATATTAAATTTTTTTAGGTTAATTTAATAAAATAGCCTTAGAATGGTGAAAATTAGTGTCGCTTAATTGGTTGGCCGTTCAACCCTACTTTTTCCACGATCATCATCCTATCATTGGTTTTGATGACCAGCTAGATGCTTATCCTGAACACTCGATTAATTCGTTAATTCCTTTCCCCACTGTAAGTCAGTTGTCCAGATTGATGGAACCTGATTGTATGAGAAGTATACGCAGCTGCATAAGATTGGACAATGATTATGGAAAAAGTAGGGTGATGCCTCCAACCAATCAGGCGGCACCAGTGTTCACTGTTCAAATAGCCCATTTTCATAATTAATTCTAATTCCATACCATTTTCGTTTTTTTTTTTTTTTTTTTTTTTTGTATTATTTGTATAAGAAATCCTAACACAAACAATAAACAAGCAAAAAGATAAATAAAAAAGCATGCCCGTTATCGGGAGTAGAACTCAGAGAAAATGGGCATACATCCAAAAAGAAAAAGGTTAAATGAAGAGATTTATTTATTGAGCCAATGGTCCTGGAAAGGTCTGAATGAATTCAATACTATAAAAAAAATCAGCATAAAAATGATAAAAGGCAGCATTTTAACCATAATGGGGGCCTTTTTGTCTTCAAATATGCAACTCCAAATACAACAAGATCATAACTGTGCTACTACCTCTAGATACAGAAAGCACAACAAAAATGAAGGGTGGTGGCCATCTTTCCAAATGCGAGAACTAATATACCTGCAACTTTAAAACATGGAAAAAAATATATACTATTAAAATTGGGATTTCAATGGGGGATGGAGGCACCAAGTGACAGATTCAAAACAAGAGCGACTACCAGTTTTGGGAGAAAACAAATTGATAATTTTGAAATACTGCAAGCAAATCAACTGCCTCCCTTTTGTTTTAAAGTGATTTTATCCCCAAGACTAAGAGCAATTCCTTGGGTCTTGCTCCTTATCCTGATATACCCACTAAGCTTCCCGTCTGCTTGTTTCTCGATACTCAAATTTACCAATGCATCCTCCCCAAATACGCTTTTTGCGTACAGGTTAGCAGCCAGGAATCCGCACTCACCATCTAGCGCAGATCTGAAACACAAACCAGCCAGAAAAAGGGACAAGAAAGAACACGTTAATAACAATGCAGATGATCTATAAGGGAGCTAAAATCAACAGCAACTCCTGAGAAAAGGTTTGTTGGCGCCACTAAACCATAAAGAAATGTACTCCGGAATACTACAAATTGACCATAATAGATTCATTAAGTTGATTCGCGACATACTGGCCCATAAATCATATAGCATGCTGTAATGTTAATATTGTGCATTGTACAGCATGGTATGCAGAAGCCAAAACCTGATCGGTGTATTTTTAAATCTATATTCGTTTCTAAATAAGTTAAACTTACGGTGCAGTGAGACACTTCATGTTGATGGACTTGATAATATGGTTAAGGAATTCCTTCTCATCTTGAATTACAGTGTTAACAGCAACCTGAATCACAACAACAATAATGAAAATTTAAATATAAACATCAATGGGTAATCAAACACCATGCAAATGAATGTGAGCAACTTATAAAACTGAACTAATATATTTTAGCAAACTGAACACGTCAAATTTAACGCATACTAAGGGCATCAATGCTGAGCCTAAAGGAAGCTGATATTGCAAGTTGCTAATTATAAAGATACCTTGTTTTCCCACTCAAATTCTGCCCACATAGTTCTGAATGCAGTATCACTACAAACGGCAGGAGAGATGTAGTCCATGATATCAATATGAATGTCATTAAGAACAACAACAGTTCTTTCGAGCACATTTGAAGTCTCGTAAACGATATTGCCAAATATGACACCAGTCTCAGTTGAAGACACCTTGATGTTAGCCTTTATTTGCTTGCTAGATTCAGGAGCGAGGGTATAGTTTTGTGGACGCTCAACAAGTTTCAGATCACCCATGGTTGCCAACTCCAAGCACAAATTCTGAAGAGTTTCCTTGGTTCGATTGATAACAGTGACATCAAGAACAATATCATAGTGATGGACAGTCACATATGCTTCAGCATATACTGGGTCACTAAATCCAGTCAGTTGAAGAATGCGATTAAGCTTATTTGCATCATCTACATCTTTGACAAACTCTCCAGTTGCACGTTTCAAATCATCTTGGACCTCATCCTCCAATTCAAGCTGACTCATTCCCTGGAAGTTAGCAACTGAAACTTTCAGATACAAGCACATAAATTCATGACAAATCCAAGGAAGAATTAATTCATGACAAATCCGGCATAACCAAAAGGGGAAAAGGAGATAAAGCAGAACATTCTATCAAAAGGAACCAAAAAATGCATGCTAAAATAGAATACTAATATGACCAGATGTAAGCATGACCAACTTGGCACAAAACAAAGATGTCAACTTACGCACATAAAATGATGACTGTAAATTGTTTTCTCACCTTGCGACTTTTTAAATGGTAGAAGTCAATGAGGTCATCTGGTTGTGCATGAGAAACCTGAGCCTTTGCCTTTAATTCCTCAGTTTCTCTCAACTGTTTCTCTGAAAGCATTTTAACAAAACTCTGACGGCAAGACTGCAACCATATTTTCCTGATCTCATCACCGGTATTGCACAATAATCTCATGCAGAGAACAATCCTATCATACGAATCATTATCAATTGGGTGAGGAAGAACATGAGACTGTCCTAATTGCAGCATAGATACCAAGATCAGTAACATCTGTGTGGTTGCTTTATTAACTTCAACTTTGGAGGGCTGCACCTCTTTTAATCTCAAAACAAGTTTAGTCAGTGTGCAAGCAACAACTGCCCCGAGGAAAAAATCTCCAGTAAGGAGAAGAGACCTGAGATTCCCAGAAGCCAATGATCCCTGAACAATAGTGGGAGGGGAGAAAGCTGTCTCAGAGGCAGCACTCTGGGTTGCATAAGTACCATCAGCCAGAACAGCTGGTCTCCTGGAGGAGATGGTAATGGAGCTTGCTTGCGGAGTTTTCTTTGAGGCATCAGTAGCTTCTCCTTCCTCAGAAGCAGAGTAGAAAGGTAGGTCTCCAAGACACTGCTTGATGGTTGCTATGGCACTCTCAACTTCAGATAGTGAAAGGCAATACTCTCCAATAATCCAAAGGGCACAGGAGCAAACACGTGCAGCTCGGATCTGATAGAATGTGTCCAACAGCCTAGTTATAATGGACACCCTAAGTTTAGGGTTGGTTTCAATTATTTCTCGAACAAAAACTACAACATCAATAGCAGAAGCAACATTACTGTCTCCCAAGAAATCCATCAGCAGATGCACAACAGTGCTTGCAACTTCTGGGAACTTGATTGCACATGAATGAATAGCTTGAATGAGCATTTGTCTATATTCTCCATTCTTCTCAAGTTCTCCAGTTTGAGTCTTCACAACTTCCTTCTTCAACAAAAGAACAACCTCATTGATATTTCGTGGAGTTATTAGTTCAAGAACAATATCGAGCGTCTTCCTCTGGATGTCAAGGTTTGGACTCGAAAGTGCCCTAAGCACATCCATGATTAAATCAACCATAACATCTCTATGAGAAGATTTGAGCTCATTCAGCCGATCTAGCACAATAAGCTTGA
This sequence comes from Gossypium bickii, assembly GCA_025503065.1. NCBI lineage: Eukaryota > Viridiplantae > Streptophyta > Magnoliopsida > Malvales > Malvaceae > Gossypium > Gossypium bickii. The sequence goes on from CP106709.1 coordinate 7,485,587, forward strand.
CATTGTTGTCACTTTGAGATAGAAGAAGCTGACAATAAGTGTTGGCAGCAGCCTTAATAGCAGAGGGAGCAGATGAGAGAGAAACAAGGGTGCCAGCACACTCATAAATAACTGCAGTTGATGGGGAATTTAATAAAGCTATAATAATCTTAATATACTTTGCTTTCTCCCCACGGTTTGTTCTGCAAACCTTACGAATCAACTCCAATACAACCATCTGAAGCAATTCACCCCATTCAGAAACCCTATCAACATGGGTCAAGAGGTAATTAGTGGCTTGTTCCTGTGCACAAGTAAATAGCATAAGAAATGCATTTCGCTTGGCAGATGGATCCTGCTCCGTCGAAAGGACCTTCTCAATCATATCAGGTGCATCAACCAAGAGCTGATCACCTTGTGGGAGCTTATATATGGACATGACAGCTAATATAGCATTCCTCCGAATAAATGGATGCCGGTGCTCAAGATTTTGTAGAACTGATGGGATTAGTGGCTCAATAATCTCTGTCTCATTCAAGCGGCAGAGAAACCTCAAGGTCACACCACGAATATATTCATTTGGATGTTGAAGATTGTTCCTCAAATTTTGGCAGATCAATATCATTTCAGGTAATACCCTCCCCTTTGCATCAGTTTTCTCAATTATCTCCAAGTATAGAAGCAAAAGTTTTTGGACAGTGTGATCCTCTGAAGGCAAAACATATCTGACAATGGTGATAAAAAGCTGGGGGAGGGTCTCGCCATTCAACAAAAGCATAATTGCTTTCTTCATGGCATCAACCTTTGCAGAAACATCATTTCCTTCAAGTGCTTCCTTAATCTCATTAGCAATTGCAGGTGTTCCTTTGTCAAAGTGAATAAGAAGAGTGCATGACTTCTCCATTTCTTGCTAGCTTTCTAGAAATAGAAAGAACATCAATGAAAATTCACATCATCAACAAAAAACAAAGTATAAAATGTATAATGCTATTGATGATTATCAAAGCCGGATTAAAATAAAGCCATCCCAGCATAACACATGCATCTATAACATGAAAATTATAAAAACATAGTTTATACAAATCATTCAAGGTCTTAAACAATACCATCTCTCAATTACTCCACGTGCATAGAACATTATTACTACAGGATTTGCAGACATATCTTGCATAGAACATTGCTTTTCAACTCTTTTAAACAATAACGAGCACTTATTGATGCACGGTTTAGAATAAATTCTGCTTGAGATCTCACATGAAAGCTCTACTACATATATTTTTGAATTGCATGCTCATACTAAACGGGAGGAGCTATCAATCTACGCCATTCCTAATTCATAGGAAAATGCACTATATTTACAACCGAGACAAATATGTCCTAATGCCACATTTGACATAGATCAAAATAAAGAATCATGCTGATTTTGGCTTAATTATTAACAGAAAATCACTGCCGATCAGCCTACCGAGTAAGAAAACGATAACATCCATCTGTTTTCATCTTTCTAATTCCAGCATTACTGCTGATATTGCCAATTAAAATCAAAAGATAACGAACTTAATAACAAAATACATTCACACTACGAAAGTGCGGCCAAAAGAAAAAGGAGGCAACTCATTCAAATCCACAAAGCAGAATTCTCTTCGCTATATTTATTATAGTGTGTGAAGCATTCAACCAATTTATCAAATCAATAAGGAACACCACATCCAAAACGTAAATCCAACCATTGCAGCTTCGAAAACAAAAGATAAGAATGCCTCCGTTCGATTTTCCAATAAAAAGAAACTAATATAGTAAAACGCAACACAAAACCGAGGAAAGTAGAAAGTAAATCAATAGATCGGGAAAATTGGAAAGATTGAGAGAGAGAAACGAACCTCGAACGATCAGATCCGTCGAGAAGAGAGGCCGCTTTGTGAAGGTGAAGCAGCTTTTTTTCTTTTCTTTCTTTTTTTTTCTTCTTTTTCAGGGTGGAAATGGGAACGTTCTTCAAAATAACATCATTTTTATTTATTGAGGGGAAATGAAGAAGACGGATGCGCTCAGATCTAAGATCTACTTTGAATACTGTAATTTCAATTTATATTTCTCCTTTTTTACGGGCCTTAACTACTGTGAGACGAGGGCTTTTGTTATTCTTAACCAACGGAAATTGAATAAAAAGATAAAGGTTAAAATATCATTTACTCCCTAGACCTTGACAAAATTTGAGATTTAGTCATTGTACTTAAAGGACTTAAAAATTAAGTCCTTCTACTTTTCTAATTTAAAATTTTCAGTCCATTCATTAACATTGTTAATATTTTCCATCAAAACTTGTTAATTTGACATGTTGATTAGGCTATTTTCATAATACATGACATATGATTGACCAAATATATTAAGTTGACAAATTGTGACAAAAACTACTAACAATGATAATGATTGGACTAGTATATTTAAATTTAAAAATAAGAAAAATTAATTTTTAACTTTTTAAATATATGAACTAAATCTCAAATTCTATAAAAGTACATGACCCGACCTTATATTTAACCAAAAGATAAATACTTGTAATTTGATAACCAATGAAAATTGAAACCGCAGTAGAGGTGTTCAAATAGTTGATTAAATTATCATTCAAAATCAACTATTATTAACCTATGTTCTAAAACTTTTAATAGTTAATCGAATCAAATTAATTTTGATTAATTCAATTAGTTAATCAAGTTAACTTAAATTTGGGAATTTTTTTTTTTCGTTCAAACAAGTTTAAAACATGATTACAAATACAGTGACAATATTCTTTTTTAATTAAAAGAAAATGAAAATAACAAATAATTCAATAAAAAACATTAAATTAAAAACATTACATTAATATTACTAAAAAAACATTACATTAATATTATTTTCATAATATTTTGTCTTTGACCCATTATGGGTGGGTTTGGATGGGCGATTGAGTGCGGTGCGGTGCGTTTAGCTTACTTTTTGTCACTCTACAGTATCACTACAATATCTAATTTCACCGCCACTGTTGTTTTTACACTAAACGCACCGCCCATCCAAACCAACCCTATATCAATAGTTATAAGTCCACTTGACTATATATACTATTATAGATATATATCAGGCTTATAAATATATAATGTATATTATTAATTTCGATTAATCAATTAATTTCTTGATTCGATCAGTTATTCATTTTCGAACCACATTAATCGATAATTAAATATTTATAAAAATTTTAATCAGTCCTAACAAAATTAATTTTGATGGTTGATCAATTAACTGAACCAATTCAATTTGGTCGATTAATTCAATTTTAATCAAAATATGCACACCCTTAACCCATAGTCCACTTTATTGATAAAGTAAAGTATATAAGAATTTATTGTTTTACTGATCAATACATGATTTATTCGAGAGTTTATAAGTGAAACTACAAATATATGTTCTATCAATTATAAAATCAAATCAAATCAATATAAAACGCCCACAAAAAAAAAAACTAGCATATAACAGAAAAAAATTATCTATGACTAGAAATTCTATCACATGCATATGCATGTAAAAACCACATATTTAGGACAAAGAAATGTGTTTAAAAATAACATATAATAAAGAGATAACTGTTAAAACTATACTGAACTTTGGCCTAATATACAATTTTATATATGAACTTTGATTTTATACAATTTTATTCATAATTTTTTTTATTTGATACAATTCTCACAAATTATTAACACAATTATCGATATAATATCATTTTATATTTACATATTGCATACATAAATAATTATATTTATTAAATATAAAATAATTTGATGTATTTATTTCTTTAAATGTGTATAATTGAATCAAAATTAAAGTTTTTTTTATATATATTTGAACCACAATCAAAGTTTCATGTATATAATTGCACTAAATCAAAGTTCATATATGAAATTGCACATTGAATCAAAGTTCATGTATGATTTTGAGATTTGTCCCTACAATAAATAATGAAATGCATGGTTTAAAATTAATTAATATAATTACAAGGTGTAAATAAATAAATAAATAAATAAAGCATTGGTTGAGTGGTAAATTTAAATTTTTATTAATGCTGGACTCAAATCTCACCATATTTATATTTTTTTATTATTTTTAAATTAAAAATAAAAACCCTCTAATAATATAACTTATTTAAATTCAAAAAGACATTTTAATAATTTCACTAAACGAGTTGGTACCCGTTAACTCGTGACACGAACTCAATCAAGGATTTAAATAATAATATAGATAATTGTATATGGTGTGACTCAAATTCAAAGTCTCCACTTTTGCGAACAATACTAAAATCTCATTAATTATAGATCGATATTTAGTATTTAGTTTCAAATTTACTAATATTTAAATATATTTAATATATAAAATATTTTGATAAATGTAAAAAATTAATGAGATTAAAAAAATTTTAATATAAAATGTTTATCAATAATTTCATAAATACAATTCTATCACTAAACAAATTTAAAATTTAAAAAACAAAGTTGATCTCATATATAAGAACATTCCATAAATTATTTCAACATTTCATTATTTTGATTAAAGAAAGTTGATATTTTTTATATTAATATTTATATATTGTAAGTTATTTAAATTAAAATAATATATTATGTACATTATATTTATAATAATTACTTTTTTATTAAAATAATGCATTGATTTTGAGTTAACTCAAATTTATTTAATATGTATTTCACTATTAAGTGTTTTATTAAGTTGGTGTCACCCTTAATTAAATCACCAATTTAGATATAAAAAAAACTTACGAAAATATCCTTCTACAATTAAAATAAATTATATTATTCGAAAGTATTTTAGTATTTTTGTTTTAACAAAAAAAAATATGCATACGGTGAGATTTAAATTTATGCCATTTGAATCAGTAAAATCTTAAATTTACCACTCAACCAACTATTCATTCTAATAAATTTTATATAATTTTATTTTAATAAGCACAAATTATTATCTTCATCAATTGTATATATTAATAATGTTGTTAATTAAGTTGATATCACAAGTCAACTGAACACTAATTTACAATTTATGACAAAATCATGATAAATAATTATAGTACATTTAGTATCTTTTATATGATGTATTTATGTGTTTAAACTTTATTTTACTTATAATTTAATCTATTTTTTATTTTAATACCGTACATATTTCATTTGTTATTATGATTAATTAGTTTCAAGCCATACATTTTATTTTTTATTATACATTATTTTTAAACACATATATGTGTTCTAAATTCGTGGTTTCTTCATGCATACATGTGTGATAGAATTTATATATAATATTATTGTTAATTGAGTTGGTGTCATAAGTCAACTCAACACTAACTCACAATTGATGACAACACCATAACAAATAATTGTAGTTCATTTATTTTAATATTGTATATATTTCATGTGTTATCATGATTAATTAGTTTCAAACCATACACATATTGTATATGGTATATTATTTTTAAACATGTATAAATTCTAAATCTGTAACTTTCAAACGCATACATTGGTATCACTTTTAAAAATGTATTATGTCGAAACCATTTTTAGAAGGTTTATAAAAACGGGGATCGACTCTAAAAAACAGAAATGGAGTCGCCACCAATCCCTTTTTACTTAGGTGTGATTGGATCACTTGTAAAACATTTTATTTCAAAACATTGATTTTGGTTCGTGAAATATAAGAAAACGGGTTCGGGAGTCGGTTATGTATGAGGAAGGATTAGCATCCTCATAGCGCCCAAAAATTGGTACCTAATCGATAAATCATGTCCGAATGTTGAAAATTTGAAAAATTTTAAAATGTGATCCTTTCATTAGAAAGAAAACCAAGACATACCTATTTCAAAGAAATAAAATGTTATATCCAGTAAGTTAGGATATAACATCTCATGACTTCGAAGTTAGGCTCGCCTTTATTTGTAGAAAATTTTTATCTCGAAACACAAAACATCATATCCAGTAAGTTAGGATACAACGTTTTGAATTTCCGAGAATAAGTTTTGATTTGGAAATTTATGAATTTAAAAAAAAAAGGGATACTTAATATTTTAAGTTCAACGATAAAAATCAAAACCCAGTGAGTTAGGGCACAATTTTCTCGAAGTCCCAAATATTAGATATCACCTTTTTTTTTAAAAAAACTATTTGAAATAAATGCGTCAATTTAAAAGGTGCTTTTATAGAAAAATGGTTTGACTAAAACATTGTATGAATACATTACAACATATATATTTAATATGACTACAAATTATACTAACAATAAATAATAAAAGAATATAACATGAATGAATATATAAAGAACTATGTTAAGCAAGAATAACGATTAAAAAGATAAAAAAGGGAATAATATATTTAAACATTGAAAAGATAAAAAAGAATGTCACTATTTTTAAAATGATTTAATATATATATAAATAAAAAAGATTAAAAGTAGAAAAGTACTTATAATAAATGTATATAATTTAGTAATTTAATACATATATAAATAATTACATATAATAAAAATAATTAGTAAATAGTATATAATAATTAAAAAAACATATATATAATGCACTAATCATAAAAATTACATAAGTAATAAATAATATAAATAAAATAAGTTATATAATATAAATAGATTTTATACAAAATAAAATATGATATAATATAATACTATATAATATACAAATTAAAATGTATAATTTAATGATTAATATATAAATTATAATATATATAATAAAAATAATATTAAACCGAATAAAATAATAAATAATAAATAATAATTATATATATAAAGATAATACATATAAAAAATATATATACTATTAAAAAATTAATAAAATAATAAAAAATAACATAACATTTTAATATGATAAAAATAATATAATATTAGAATAATTTAAAAATAAAATAAGATAAAAAAATAAACAAAAAAATTTAAATTGAAACACGCGTCATATTACAGGGATCAATATGGCAATTATGTCAAATTTTTAAAACGACATCGTTTTGATTTTGGCCTATAAGTGGTCCGAGGACTCAATTGAAACAGAATATAAGTTTAGGGCTAATTTAATAAAAATAAAAATTCAAATTGGACTAAATTAAATATATTAAAAACGCGAAAGGGCTAAAGTGGCAAATTGCCTTTTTATGAAAAATGCGCGGATCCTCACCGGGTTTTCGGGTCAATGCGCGGATCCACTCTTGAAACGACACCGTTTTGGTCATTAACAAACCGCACCAAAACGACGTCGTGTGGTTGAGCTATAAAAGCTAAAAAAACAGCCTCAAATTCATTTTAAACACCGAATTAAAAAAAAATTGGTAGAAGCCCAAAAATTTGCTCTGCCCTCACAGGTCGTCCGACCTCCGGCCGTCATTGCACACACACTTCACGCACCGTTGCCTATGGCGGGCCAAAAGTAAGAAACTTTGTTTTTTTTTTTTTTGCTTTTTTTAATAGTATTTATGTATAAAAAATAGCATAGATTCTAAAAAATAAACAAAATAAAATAATAGAAAAATCACCTCTGTTAAAAGAAATCTCTATATATTATTTTCGTATTTTTTTGTTTTTGTATGTATTTTGTCCCCGTGTATATTGGTGTCTGTTTACAAATTCTTTTGGGGTTTTATAACCCAAAAAATAAAAAAGGAAATACAAAAAATGCCATATTTGCTGCTGTTCTTTCATTTTTTGTGCAGGTCAAAGGCGAGGATCTCGGCGATTGACTAGGCGCGACTTGCGGCGCGATTAGGGGCCCCGGCGTGAAGAAGGGCTGCTGGGTATCGAGGCTGGTGTGCTTGCGACGCGAAGGCTTGCAGCGTTTAGGGTTTCTGAAACCCTAGGCCACTGATTTCGTTTAGGCATTGGGCCCTTTTGGGCCATGTGTTGTTTGGGTCTGGGTAGGGTAGTTAGGATCTGGGTCTGAATGTTGTTTTGGGTCTGTAAGTGGGCTCGAGTAGTTTTAGGTATTGGGCTAAGTGTAACGGGCTTTTGGTTTATTGGTTTTAGGTTTTTATAAAAGGACTGTAAAAATAGACATATATTTTTTATTTTTTTTCCTTAATTTTGGTTTATTTAAGCCTGGGCATAAATGGGCTATTACATATTATAAGTAAGTTCTACAAAAAACGAGATTAGATTTAAATATAATATTATTTTTCTTAAAAAATCACTAGGGGTGTATTTGTTGAGGGATTTGTAAGAGGGATTCAATTTGTTTCAATATGTTCAAAATTCTAAAATTGAATTCACTTGTTTGGATAAAAATGTTAAATGGATTTTAAAATCGTAAGTAATTTTAAGAGGGATTTTAATAGCTCAAATTTTTTTCCAACTTCAAAAAATATTTTTATTTAATTATCATATTTATTTTTAAAAATAAATCAATTTTATTAAGAGCTGTCTGCTACCCTAGCACGGTATAGTTTGCCTCTCTGGCACGTTTCTTAGGTATCTTTTCTTCTATTTTTCTTTTGTTATTTGTGACGGCGATCTGCTTCAATAATCATTGTGGTCTTGATCAGCACAGCAACTCCAAGGTAGGATATTGAATCTGAAAAAAATGGAAGCCGATTTAGCGGAATTAACTCTTAATGAAGATGAGGAAGAAGCCCTACAAATTGAAGTTGAGCCAAACATAGATAGAGAAGCAGGGAACTTCAGGTTAGTAGGTTGTTTCTTAACAGCTAGTATTATTCATTTTCCAGCAATGAAAAGTACTATGGCAAATTTGTGGCATCCAGTACGAGGGGTTCAAATTCGAGATCTAAGAGAAAAACGGTTTTTATTTCAATTTTACCATGTTATGGATATTGATAGGGTGTTAAAAGGAGCTCCATGGACATTCAATAGTCATTTGCTAGTTCTACATAAATTACGGTAGCGGGAAGATCCTTTAAAAGTCCCCCTAATCTTGTCGCCCTTTTGAGTGCAGATTCATGATGTTCTTATTGGTCTATTTTCTGAAAATTTGGCTGTGCAACTAGGAAATTTCATAGGGAAGTTTTTAGAATATGATGGCTCGAATCTGGGGAAACAAAACAGAAATTATATGCGAATCAGAGTTCAGATCGATGTAAGGCGCTTGCTAAAAAGGAGAAAGCAGATTTGGTTTTGCAGAAATTGCACATATGTGAGATTCAAATATGAAATATTGTCACTATTCTACTTCTACTGTGGCCGATTGGGTCATAATGACTCTTTTTGTGAAGCTAAGATGGCGTTAGGTGTGGAGATTAGTGAAATGGGCTAGGATTTATCCTTAAGAGCTCAGTCCAAAATGGCTCTAGCTATGAACAATGTTTGGTTTAGAAAAGAGGGCGATTGGAAAATGAATGGAAACAAAGATGATGTTATTTGATAAGGAATTCTTTGTGGACCGTGGGAAACAAAAAATCAGATTATGGACAAGCTTATGATCTGATTTTGAGATTCAACTTAGAGGGCAAACTGACGGGTGGGCAGCATTTGGGGAAAAAATATTTTTAGCTAAAACTATAGTTGATATGGAGCATGACCTAAAAGATGGAGTATTAACTGGAGAAGAATGAAAGAAGAGAGCTAAAAGGGAGATGGAGGAGCCAGTAGCAAGGGGTGAGTGTAGTAATACGGAAGTCAGAAATAAGAGACTGTTGGAGATCAACCATTTATCATCGCGGCTGCCAAGAGGCAAGCCGACCGATCACAATGAAAATTCTAAGCTGGAATGTCCGTGGATTGGGGAGCCCACGGACTGTTCGAAGATTTTGGCATAAGCTGAAGGCACAAAATCCCCAATTGGTCTTCTTTATGGAGAAAAAGTTGTGCAAAAGTCAAATGGAAAAAGTTTGTTATAGATGTGGTTATGCAAATGAGATTGAAGTCGATTCTGAAGGCACTAGATAAGGTTTATGTCTAAGGTGGATGAACGAGATTGGTGTTACGCTCTAAAGTTATTCCAAAAGACATATTGATGTGATGGTTGATGATAATGAAGCAGGAGGTAGATGGAGATTTACTGGTTTCTATGGATCTCCTTATGCGCAAGACAGAGATAATTCTTGGGCAGACTTGAGAAATTTATACACTGGTGAGACAGCTCCTTGGTTTGTATGCGGGGACTTCAATGAGATCATGTACAGCTTTGAAAAAAAAGGAGGTTTATCTCGAGATGAAATAAGAATGGAAATGTTCCGCAATGTCTTGGCAGTTTGTCAGCTAACTGATGTGGGGTTTTCTAGAAATTGGTTCACTTAGGAGAGGGTAAACCTACTTGAGACTAATATCCGAGAAAGACTAGATAGAGGAGTTGCCAACGAAGAATGGATGGACATGTTTCCTGAAGTAACTATTCGACACTTAATCCACTCTTTTTCTAATTACTGTCCCCTTTTAATTAATACGAGAAAGGTCGATGAAAGGTCGATAAACGGTCGAACAAAAAGAGATTCAAGTTCAAGGCATGGTGGTTAATGGAAGAGTCATTTGAAGAAAATGTCAAAATCAGTTGGGAAACATCTTCAGGAAATCTGTTGCAAAATCTAGATATGCTAAAGGAAGAGTTACAAAAATGGGCTAAAAAGAGATGATTAGAAAGACGATGGCGAAACGATTTTCTCATAGCCAGGCTTTTAGAATTAACAGAAGCTGAAAAAGATGATGAAAATATGGTTGAACTGATTGATACGAAGATTCAATTAAATTTTGAAATTAAGAAGGATGAACGTTATTGGGAACAAAGAGCTCGTGTTGATTGGTTGAAATCTGTTGACAAGAATACAACATACATTCACAACCAAGCAATACAACACCGAAGAAGGAACCTTATCCATAAATTGAAAGATGAAGAAGGGAGAGAAACGGAGATTATTCAGGAAATGGAAAGTATTGAGAGTTCTTATTTCTAGAATTTATTTTCGTCAGAAGTAGGAAGAAATTATGACCATTTGTTATCCATAATTGAAATATGTATATTTGAGGAGGACAATCAAAGACTCACAGCGCTATATACAAAGGAATAAATTAGAGATGAGGTGTTTGAGATGGGTCCTACAAAAGCCCCAATAAAATATGGATTACCGGCTTTTTTTACCAAAAGTGCTGGCATAATATTGGGGATGATGTGGTCAAATTTTGTCTACAAATTCTCAATGATGGTACGGAGGTTGAACAGATAAATGCAACCCATATAGTACTTATTCCAAAAATTATCAATCCTTCTACTACGAAGCAATTTAGGCCTATAAGTTTGTGCAAAGTTATTTACAAAATTGTGGCAAAAGTTATTGCAAATCGATTCAGATGAGTTATTGATAAATGCATTGATGTGGCTCAAAGTGCTTTCGTACCAGAAAGGCTGATTTCAGATAACGTTTTGCTAGCTTATGAAATTCTCCATACACTGAATCAGAAGAGATTGGGGAAAAAAGGTTTTATGGCGGTAAAGTTAGATATGAGTAAAGCATACGACAGAGTTGAATGGAGTTTTGTTAAGGAAATGATGGTTCGAATGGGTTTCGCGACAAATTGGATAGATACTATTATGAAATGCCTAGCTTCAGTGTCTTATTCAGTGGTGGTTAATGGGTGTATAGGAGAAAAGTTTCAACCGTTTAGAGGACTTCGACAAGGAGATCCTTTAAGTCTATTTCTTTTTCTCATTTGTGGAGAAAGACTTTCTTGTTTAATGTGGCTAGCAGCTAGAGAAGGATCATTGAAAGGAGTCAAAATCTGCAGACGAGGTCTGCAAATATCACATTTGTTATTTGCATATGACTGCATATTGTTTAGCGAGATGACTAGTAGAGGAGCCACACTATTAAAGGAAGTTCTAAGGGAGTACAGGATCTGTACAGGTCAATGTGTTAACTTTGAAAAATCTACTGTCTTTTTTAGCAAAAATACAGTAATGAAAGATAGACAAACAGTTGAAAACATTTTGAGGGTACGAAGTTCAAATGACCCAGAACGCTATCTTGGACTGCCAAATATGGTTGGAAGAAGAAAAAATGAATCGTTCTAAATTTTAAAAGATCGAATTAAGAAGCGGATTGACAATTGGAGTACTAGACACCTCTCTCAAGGCGGGAAGGAAGTTTTCATAAAGGTCGTCCTCCAAGCCATTCTTACTTATACGATGGCCTGTTTTCTTTTACCAAATTCGTTATGTGTTAAATTAGTGGGTATTATTTCCAAGTTTTGGTGGCAAAAGGGGCATGGGAAAAGAGGAATACATTGGTGCACATGGAGGAATTTGTGAATCTTAAAGGTTAAATGGGGCCTTGGTTTTAGAAATTTTAGTTAGTTTAATATCGCTTTATTAGCCAAGCAGGGGTGGTGCCTTATTACTTATCTGAATTCGTTATTGGCAAGAGCTCTTAAAGCTAAATATTATCCGCAGTCAGTTTTTCTTAATTCTCAACTAGGAAACTTACCTTCACTACGTATCTGGGTTGCAAAAGGCTTACTACAAAATGGACTGGGTTGGAGAGTTAGAAGAGGCGATGGAATTTCTGTATGGAAGGATAGATAGATCCAAGGACAAATCACGAATGAATGGAGCAATAGAAAGAACAAAATAGAGTTAGTATCAGACTTAATTGAAGCTTCAACAAGAACATGGAAGACAGAGTTAATTAAAAGTACCTTTCCAACAGAAGTAGCTCAACAAATCTTGCAGATCCCTCTTTCGAAAACACCTTATGACGATCTCCAAGTATGGAGAGGGGAGCCATCCAATAAATTTTCATTAAGAAGCGCCTATAAACTATTACATGAGGCTAGCTTGGATTCTAATCTTTTAATACAAACCAATTTAAAAGATTTCTACAAAAAAACTTTGGAATATACAGATGCCTACGAAGATTACAATCACAATATGGCGTATTTCTTGGATCATATTCCTACTCTTGTCAACCTAAGATCTAGACTAGTAACGGCTAATGCAATGTGTCCTCGATACGAAAACGGAGAAGAAGACAGTATTCACGTTTTTTGGCAATGCCTTATAACAACATAGGTATGGCAAAGGTTAGGCTTCTCGTGGGTACTAAATAGCACAAATCTAAGTATAAGGGACTGGCTTACCTGGATCTTTAAGAGTTGCTCTTATGAACAATTCCGAATGGTCTGCTGTGGAATATGGCTCATTTGGAATTCGAGAAATAGGCTCTGTAACACCCCTTACCCGAGACCGTTGCCGGAGTCGAGCACGAGGCATTACTAGACTTAACTTACTAGTTCGGGGCATAAAAATTGAAACTGTCTATCTGCATCATGTTCACTAAATGAATTATAACTTGAGTTACGAAACTCGAAATCTAGATCCGTAAATTTTCCTTGAAACTAGACTCATATATCTTCTTATTATAATTTTTCCAGAATTTTTGGTGTGGCCAATTAGTACAGTTTATTAGTTAAAGTCTCCCCTATTACACAGTTTGACAGTTCTGACCTCTCTTCACTGAAAATCAATTATCTCATAATATACAACTCTTTTTCCTACACCGTTTTCTTTATATGAAAATAGACTCAATAATATTTAATATTATATATCATATTAAACCTAATTCAATTTCTAATATTTTTGGTGATTTTTCAAAATCACGTCACTGCTGCTGTCCAACTATTCCCCTGCATATAATTACATAATTTCTTTCAAATAACTATCAACTAGGCATTTCATAACATCCAAAACATGTTCTTAATTAACCATTTTAATGGCTAATCATTACCAAGCATTTACAAGCCAATATTAAGCCATATCATAAGGTCATACACACAAAATGGCTAAGTCCCTATACATGCCATAACTTAAAACGTTCGAATCACAAAATACCAATATAATCTTTTGATAGTGTGTAACGATCTCCAGCGTCCTTCGATCCCCGAGTTGGCTTGTAATACTATAAAAAAAAAATTAAAGAATGGGAGTAAGCATAAAGCTTAGTAAGTTTACATGTAAATAGATGACAACATTCTTAATGAATTATCTTATGTTTTTCTTATCAAGATCACTTAAGCTTTTAACTCAATATACTTAAACTTGTATTCTTACCTTACCTTTTAACATGAATTTATCTTACCTTACCTTTTTAGCTTGAACTTGTCTTACCTTTACTTTGGAATACTCTTTGAATTTTTCCGTTGAACCACTTGGAATACTAAGGATACGCGGGTATCTTTCCTTATGAAACTTAACCATTGCCATGTCTTGACATGGTCTTACGTGGTATCCTTGCCTTATGAACTCACCAATGCCATGCCTTGGCATGGTCTTACATGGGACCTTTGCCTTATAGTAACATATCAATGCCATGTCTTGACATGGTCTTACATGATTTCCTTAAACCCTAATGTCATGACATTTGTATCCTACACATTCCTAAGGTTCAACGAGAACTTTTACGAGATAGCTTTTAGTCAATTCATACTTAAGTCTTTAAATAATAAACTTACAGAATAAATATGTAAATGCTGGAATTTAATAATATTAAATGTAAAATAATAGAATATTGTATTTATTTACTGCAAACTTACCTCGAAACAAAATACGATAAACTATATCGATTTAGTCCACTATCTTTTTCTTTCCCCGATCTAACTTTGGATTTTGTTCTTCTTGATCTATAATAGCAAATTTAGCTTATTTAATACTCACATTTACTAAAACAGTCCTTAACTCTAACTTTGGAAAAATTACAAATTTGCCCCTAAATTTTTACATAATTACAATTTTTCCCCTAGGCTCGAAAATTAAACTTCAGCCCTTATTCTTATGTTTTATAACATGCTGAACATTTTTCTCTTCTACAGCAACTTCAAATTCTTACTATAACACATATTTATGAACAATAACAACTTTTACTAATTAGCTCGTTTTCACCGAAAATCACTTAGTAAAAATTGTTCCTCTACTCATAAACATGAATAATCTACCATCAATCATCAAAATACACAAGCTTTCATCAATGGCATAAGTCAAAATATTCATCAAAATTCAAAATTCAAATATGGGTTTTGTAGCACTCGAAACAACGATCTCAAAAACGTAAAATTTATCAAAAACCAAGCTAAAACATACCTTCAATTTAAGCTTAGAATGGCCGAACCCTTGCTTGGTTTTTTTTCTTTCTTTTTCTTTTATGGTTTCAACAAGAAGATGGTAAAATGAAAACCATCCACTCATGTTTCTTTGATTATACTATAACATATTAATATAATATAAAATTTCAACTAATGTTTTTAATATATAAAAAAAAACATATATGCATTTCATCATTCAATGCCGTCCACTAACAGTATAATTGGCTTAATTGCCACATAAGTCCTCACACTTAAGAAGACATAACAAATAGACATCTTTTCAATAAGCACACTAATTTTGCATTTGATGCAATTCAATCCTTTTATCAAATTAAACACACATACAGATAAATTAGCTCACGAAAATTTACCACATGCTTAATCACATATCAACAGCACAGAAAATAATATTAAAATATTTTACTGACTCGGATTTATGGTTTCGCAACCACTATTCCGTTTAGGCCCTATTTCGGGATGTTACATTTCTCCCCCCTTTAGGGATTTTCGTCCCCGAAAATCTTACCTGTAAAGAGATTTGGGTACTGTTTTCGCATAGTCTCTTCGGGCTCCCATGTAGCCTCTTCTATTCCATGCTTATTCCATAATACTTTCACAAGTGCAATACTTTTATTCCTTAATTGCTTAACCTCTCGAGCTAGAATTTTTATTGGTTCCTCCCCGTAAGTCATATCTGACTGAATCTCAACCTCTGTTTGCGAAATCACATGCGATGGATTTGAACGATAACGACGTAGCATAGACACATGAAACACATTATGAATCTTCTCTAACTCAGTTGGCAAAGCCAATCGATATGCCAATGGCCCAACTCTCTCGATCACCTCAAACGGTCCAATAAAACGGGGACTTAATTTGCCTTTCTTGCCAAATCTGAGAACTTTCTTCCACGGGGATACCTTCAAGAATACCCTATCACCAACTTGAAATTCAATGTCTTTTCTTTTCAAATCGCATAGGATTTCTGCTCTGAAGTTTGCTTTCAAGCAATCTCGATGACTTTTACTTTCTCTTCTGTTTCTTTGACTAGATCAACCCCGTAAATCTGATTTTCCTTAAGCTCTGTCCAATACAAAGGTGTGCGACATTTACGTCCATACAAAGCTTCATAAGGTGCCATCTTCAAACTCGATTGATAACTATTATTATAAGCAAACTCTATTAATGGTAAATATTTCTCCCAACTACCTTGATATTCTAATACACAACATCTAAGCATATATTCAAGTACTTGAATAACTCTCTCTGATTGACCATCAGTCTCAGGATGGAAAGCTGTACTAAAACTCAACTTTGTACCTAAAGCTTCCTGCAATTTCTTCCAAAACCGTGAGGTAAATCTCGGATCTCTATCTGAGATAATCGATAACGGTACTCCATGTAGTCTCACAATCTCTGTAATATATAACTCGGCCAACTTGTCAAGTGAATAATCCATACGAACTGGGATAAAATGAGCCGACTTTGTTAACTTATCAATCACAACCCATACTGCATCTTTCTTTCTCGGTGTCGAAGGCAATCCTATCACAAAATCCATAGTAACTCGATCCCATTTCCACTCGGGAACTAATACAGGCTGCAATAAACACAGAAGGTACACGATGTTCGGCCTTTACTGTTGTGGATCAAGCATCTAGAAACGAACTCTGATATATCTCTTTTCATTCCTGTCCACCAATACATTTTCTTCAAATCATTATACATCTTTGTACTACCTGGGTGAATAGAAAAAGAACTACTATGTACTTCCTGTAAGATTTTCCTAATAAGCTCATCATTCTTTGGTACACATACTCTGTCTCTAAACAACAAACAACCGTCAGAACCAATCTAAAAATTAGACTCTACACCTGACTCGCACTGAACTCTTTTGGCTTGCAACTCACTGTCATCCTTCTGAGTTTCACAAATTTCTTCAAGAAACGTCGATTTAGCTCTCAACTCAGCTAAGATAGAACCATCATCTGATAATGCCAAACTAGTGTGCAAAGCTCTCAATGCAAATAACGATTTTCTACTCAAAGCATCAGCAACAACATTTGCCTTACCCGGGTGATAATCGATCACTAGCTCATAATCTTTAATCAACTCTAGCCATCTTCTTTTCCTCAAGTTCGAGATCTTTCGAGTCATCAAGTACTTCAAACTTTTGTGATCGGTGAATATTCGAATTTCTCACTATATAAGTGATGTTTCCAGATTTTCAATGCAAATACAATAGCGACTAGCTCTAAATCATGTGTGTCGGATAGTTTTTCTCATGTGGCTTTAACTGCCTGCAGAGGCATAAGCAATTACTCTTCCTTCTGCATAAGTACACGACCTAGTCCATTCAAGGATGCATCTTTGTAAATCACAAACTCTTTTCCGGTTACGGTTGTACTAAAGCAGAGCTTTAGTCAACAATACTTTTAACTTGTCGAAACAAGTACTTCTCAGTCCATTCAAACTTGACAGCCTTCTGTAACAATCTTGTCAATGGAGTAGCTATCTTGGAAAATCCCTCTACAAATCGTCTATAATAACCGCAGTAAGACCAAGAAAACTTACGACCTCGATACATTTACGGGAGGCTTCCAATAAACAATTCTTTGAAATCTTACTCGGATCAACTCTAATACCTTCACCTGAGACAATATGTCCAAGAAAATAAACTTCCCGTAACCAGAACTCACTTTTGCTAAACTTGGCATAAAGCTGATTATCTTTCAAAATCTGTAAAACTGTTCTCAAATGCTCTGCATGCTCAGTCTCATCATGAGAATAAATCAGGATGTCATCAATGAACACTACTACAAACTTGTCCAAATAAGGTCTAAAAATTCGGTTCATTAAATCCATGAAAATAGCAGGAGCATTAGTTAAGCCAAATGGCATCACAAGAAACTCATAGTGACCATACCTAGTTCGAAAAGCAGTCTTTGGAACATCTGACTCTTTAACTCGCAACTGATAGTATCCGGATCTCAAATCTATCTTAGAAAACACAGTGGCTCCTTTCAATTGATCAAACAAATCATCTATTCTAGGTAATGGATATTTGTTCTTGATGGTTACCTTGTTAAGCTGCCGATAGTCTATGCATAATCTTATAGAAGCATCCTTCTTTTTCACAAATAACACTGGCGCGCCCCATGGTGAATAACTAGGTCTTACAAAGCCTTTATCAGTTAATTCGTGTAACTGAGCTTTCAATTCTTTCAATTCTATTGAAGCCATTCTATAAGGAGCAATAGAAATAGGTGTGGTACCTGGAATCAATTCAATACCAAACTCAACTTCTCTGATAGAAGGCAAACCTGGTAGTTCTTCTGGAAACACATCAGGAAACTCATTTACCACTGGCACTGATTCAATTTTCAACTCTGGGTCTTTAGTATTCAACACAAAAGCAAGATAAGCTTCCCATCCTTTTCTTAAACATTTCTGAGCAGACATAACAGAAATCATGGAAATTGAATTATCTGACTCATCTGAATTAACCCGAAAAAACTCACCATTTTCACATTTCAACTCAATGAATCTCTTTCCACAATTCACTATCACATCATGTGCAGTTAACTAATCCATACCAAGAATCACATCAAACTCATCAAATGGCAATAGCATGAGATCAGCCGGAAAACAGTAACCTCTAATCATCAAAGGGCATTTTTACATACTTTGTTTACTAACACATCTTGACCTAATGGGTTCGATACTTTAATCACAAATTTCAGTAAACTCTATGGGCATGTTCATACTAGGCATTAATTTCATGCAAACATAGGAATGGGTTGAACCGGATCAATCAAAGCAATAACATTAACATCATGAAGAGAAAATGTACCGTAATTACGTCTGGGGAAGATGCCTCTTCACGAGCACGAGTAGCATAAGTCCTTATGGGTGCTCTAACATCGATCTTGTTCTTTGTATCTCTAAATGTACCTCTACCGCCTTTACTCCCGAATTTCTCTCGAGATCCGCCTCTAGCGGGGCATTACGATCTTGCACTCGGTATTACTTCTTTTTAACCATTTGGGACACTCCCGAATGAAATGATCCGGTGCACCACATCGGAAACAACCAGTCTCAGTTGCTCGACATTGACCTAGATGACGTCGACCACATTGAGGACACTCGAGTCTATCAGGCTGAATACTACCAACACTCGCAATCGAAGTGGTTTGAGCTTTTGAATCCATAAATCTTCCACCTCTGTTTCGGCTAGAATACCCGGTTGAAAAATTAGGTCTCGTAGAAAACTCTCTAGGCCTCTTGGATGTAGACTGAAATGACTTGCTCATCTGTCTTTTCTTCGTGTCTTGCATCTCAATTTCAGCTTTACCCTTTCTTTTTAACAACTCCACTGCCTTACAGGCTCGTTCAACTAAAACAACGAACTCTTTTATCTCTAAAACACCAACTGACAGTCGGATATCATCATTGAGCCCATCCTCAAATCTTTTGCACATGATAGCCTATGTAGATACACACTCTCGAGCATAATTACTGAGTCGGATAAATTCACGTTCATAGTCGATCACAGTCATCTTACCCTGTTTTAACTCAAGGAACTCTTTTCTTTTCTGGTCAATAAACCTTTGACTGATGTACTTCTTACGGAACTCCTCTTGAAAGAAATCCCAAGTAACTCTTTCTTTCGGTACTACTGACACAAGTGTCTTCCACCACCGTAGTAGGCCGAATCTCTAAGAAGTGACACCACACATTTAATACATTCTTCCGGTGTGCAGGATAACTCATCAAAAACTCTGATAGTGTTCTCGAGCCAAAATTCAGCTTTCTCTGCATCATCATCTTTGGTACCCCGAAACTCTTCAGCCCCTTGTTTTCTGATCTTGTCAACGGGTGGTTTCTCTCTTCTAACGGTATTTATAACTGGGGAAGCTACATGGGTAGTCTGTGGATCATGAGGGGGTGGAGGTCTAACGGCCGAGTTAAATCTAACGAACTCGACAAACCAATCATTCATAGCTTGGAAGAAGGCTTCTCGAGCCCCTCCTCTCTGACTAACTGTAACGGGCCTTTCATGACTATCTAGTGGCACCGTCCCTTCAGTGGGAGTGGGCGCATTACTCTCTACATCATCTGCACCATCTCGTTCAGGATCCATAGCTATATAAGAAAAACATTTTTAAAATTGTCAGGAGTCGTCACACTATCAAAATATAAGTATGGCATGTATAGCTAGACTCTTACTCATACTGAATATTCTGAGAACCGACTAAACTCTTGCTTTGATACCAATAAATGTAACACCCCTTACTCGAGACCGTTGCCGGAGTCGAGCACGAGGCATTACTAGACTTAACTTACTAGTTCGGGGCATAAAAATTGAAACTGTCTATCTGCATCATGTTCACTAAATGAATTATAACTTGAGTTGCGAAACTCGAAATCTAGATCCGTAAATTTTCCTTGAAACTAGACTCATATATCTTCTTACTATAATTTTTCCAGAATTTTTGGTGTGGCCAATTAGTACAGTTTATTAGTTAAAGTCTCCCCTATTACACAGTTTGACAGTTCTGACCTCTCTTCACTAAAAATCAATTATCTTATAATATACAACTCTTTTTCCTACACCGTTTTCTTTATATGAAAATAGACTCAATAATCTTTAATATTATATATTATATTCAACCTAATTCAATTTCTACTATTTTTGGTGATTTTTCAAAATCACATCACTGCTGCTGTCCAACTATTCCCCTGCATATAATTACATAATTTCTTTAAAATAACTATCAACTAAGCATTTCATAACATCCAAAACATGTTCTTAATTAACCATTTTAATGGCTAATCATTACCAAGCATTTACAAGCCAATATTAAGCCATATCATATGGTCATACACACAAAATGGCTAAGTCCCTATACATGCCATAACTTAAAACGTTCAAATCACAAAATACCAATATAATCTTTTGATAGTGTGTAACGATCTCCGACGTCCTTTTGATCCCTGAGTTGGCTTGTAATACTATAAAAAAAATTAAAGAATGGGAGTAAGCATAAAGCTTAGTAAGTTTACATGTAAATAGATGACAACATTCTTAATGAATTATCTTATGTTTTTCTTATTAAGATCACTTAAGCTTTTAACTCAATATACTTAAACTTGTATTCTTACCTTACCTTTTAATATGAATTTATCTTACCTTACCTTTTTAGCTTGAACTTGTCTTACCTTTACTTTGGAATACTCTTTGAATTTTTCCGTTGAACCACTTGGAATACTAAGGATACGCGGGTACCTTTCCTTATGAAACTTAACCATTGCCATGTCTTGACATGGTCTTACGTGGTATCCTTGCCTTATGAACTCACCAATGCCATGCCTTGGCATGGTCTTACATGGGACCTTTGCCTTATAGTAACATATCAATGCCATGTCTTGACATGGTCTTACATGATTTCCTTAAACCCTAATGTCATGACATTTGTATCCTACACATTCCTAAGGTTCATGGAACTTTACGAGATAGCTTTTAGTCAATTCATACTTAAGTCTTTAAATAATAAACTTACAGAATAAATATGTAAATGCTGGAATTTAATAATATTAAATGTAAAATAATAGAATATTGTATTTATTTACTGCAAACTTACCTCGAAACAAAATACGATAAACTATATCGATTTAGTCCACTATCTTTTTCTTTCCTCGATCTAACACTGGATTTCGTTCTTCTTGATCTATAATAGCACATTTAGCTTATTTAATACTCACATTTACTAAAACAGTCCTTAACTCTAACTTTGGAAAAATTACAAATTTGCCCCTAAATTTTTACATAATTACAATTTTGCCCCTAGGCTCGAAAATTAAACTTCAGCCCTTATTATTATGTTTTATAACATGCTGAACATTTTTCTCTTCTATAGCAACTTCAAATTCTTACTATAACACATACTTATGAACAATAACAACTTTTACTAATTAGCTCGTTTTCACCGAAAATCACTTAGTAAAAATTGTTCCTCTACTCATAAACATGAATAATCTACCATCAATCATCAAAATACACAAGCTTTCATCAATGGCATAACTCAAAATATTCATCAAAATTCAAAATTCAAATATGGGTTTTGTAGCACTCGAAACAACGATCTCAAAAGCGTAAAATTTATCAAAACCAAGCTAAAACATACCTTCAATTTAAGCTTAGAATGGCGAACCCTTGCTTGGTTTTTTTTTCTTTCTTTTCTTTTATGGTTTCGGCAAGAAGATGGTAAAATGAAAACCATCCACTCATGTTTCTTTGATTATACTATAACATATTAATATAATATAAAATTTCAACTAATGTTTTTACTATATAAAAAAAAACATATAATTATGCATTTCATCATTCAATGCCATCCACTAACCGTATAATTGGCTTAATTGCCACGTAAGTCCTCACACTTAAGAAGACATAACTAGACATCTTTTCAATAAGCACACTAATTTTGCATTTGATGCAATTCAATCCTTTTATCAAATTAAACACACATACAGATAAATTAGCTCACGAAAATTTACCACATGCTTAATCACATATCAACAGCATAGAAAATAATATTAAAATATTTTACTGACTCGGATTTATGGTTTCGCAACCACTATTCTGTTTAGGCCCTATCTCGGGATGTTACAGGCTCGTCCATGAAAGGAAAGCAGAGACAGCAAGAGAGTTATCACAAAGAATACAAAGCTATATGGCTGAACTTACATATATAACAGAGAGATCAAGTACCTTGACCATAGACAAAAATTATAGCAGTCGAGAAATTAATACTAGGGCAGAGATCAAGTTTGACGCAGCCTTCGATAAAAGAAACTTTAAATCGGCTTCAGGTTTGGTGGCTTGGGATTGTTCGGGGGAACTTTTGGCATCAAAAATTGTAATACACTCAAATGTTCCATCGCCTTTCGCAACCGAAACCTACACAGGACTACAGGCTGTAAAGTTAGGAATATCATTAGACCATCGCTTAGTCGTGATAAGGGGAGATTCTCGCTCAGTAATTAAAAAATGCCAATAATAAGAACAAGATAAGTCAGTCATTGGGGCAATAATCAGTGACGTTCAAAGCAAGAAAGCATGGTTTCATGAAATCGTGTTCCAGTTTATAAACAGAATAGACAACGTCCATGCCCACAAAGTAGCAGAAGAATCTTTAAAAAAAGGAGAAGAAACATACCAGTTGAGAGCGAACCTAAACCTTTCCCATTTAAACCCAGAAGCACGATGGAGAATATGCCTAGATTAGAGAGGATTTTGCACAGGAAGAATTGAATAGCAGAAATGAAAACTAAAAGAGAGGCTATTCGACTGCACAGAAAAGGATGTTGGAAAAGATAAGAAGAGGTTGTTGGTGTCCAGCTGTGCCTTGGAAATCGGCTAGGCATTATTACTTTAGGTTTCCTTTTTCTGCAGCGTTAATTGAGTTGTCTTTTCATTTGATTTTGTTTATTTTAATTTAGGTTTTGTTTTTTAGGCCGATAAGTAAGATATAGTCCATAAAGTCAATGCCAGAATCGGGCCTCGTGATGTGTTTTCTACTTTCTTCTTAATAATAAAAGCCCAGGCGAATTTACTTCAAAAAAAATTATATTATTTATTTTTTTAGATTTATTTTATTAAAAATATTTACAATTTTTTACAAATACAATTATATCTATATTGAATATTTTTATATTATTTATTTTTAACATAATTATTATTTTTAAATTTTTAAATTTTCAATAACCTAATTTTCCCTAAATAAAGTATTTATCCAAACAAAAAAATTACAAATACTAGCATTTTAAATTGATGAATTCTAAAAATCTAGCATTTTAAAAATCTAAAAAAATTAAAATTCTTCATCCAAACTTAGTCTAAGTTTTTATCTATAATTAATAAAATATATAAAATTTACAATTCTATTTCAATTAAGGTAGCTAATACTACACCATTTTTCTATTGAAATTGGTATGTTCTAGTATCGGGACCGATCTGTTTCAGTGTACAGTTTTAAATTTATTGTATTTAAAAAAAATATTTAATATATATAAATATTTACAAATATCAAATAAATGATTCTAAATAAATTTCAAATATAAAATATTCATCAATTATATAAAATACTCGTCTATAAACTCTAAAAATAAAAATACATCATTGAGTAAGTCTAAAATTGACAAGAAGAACCTTTCAAAACAAATTAACAAGAAAAAAGTAATCAAAAGGTGAGCGGAGATTTTATCTTTGATAATCGGGTGAGTAAATTTTTTAATTATATCTTAATTTTTATATTTTAAATGTGAAATTATGTAGAAGAAAAACAAAAACTTTAAATGTTAAAAGTCTTTTTAATTCATCAATACATTCCAATTAAGTCTTTAGCATAATAGTAAATAGTTACAATTTTTATATTTTTAATATTATCTATGTACCGTCCGATGCACCATATTTCGGCCGGTGTGATCGGACTTAGCCGAAATGAGTCAGTGCAATCGATACAAATCAAAATTTTCATCAATACAAAAAAAGGTATTGCTTATTCCACTTTAGCAATGTAATGATGCACATCAATTAATACGATCGGAACTGATGCAAAACCAGCCACCATGATTTCGATTCTCAATATCCAATTTCTAAATTCAGCCTTTATCTCTCTCCTTAATTGCAGAATTCATAAGATGTATTTTTGTTATAAAATGTCGCCAACAACAATTATTTTCTCTTTCCAAAATACAAAGTGATATATTGCTAAATAATTTGGCATTTGTTGTTTTAAATTTTAGGAAAAATCATTTGATATATTAAAATTAGTTAATATATACGTAGGTATTTGAAGTAAGTAACTTATACTTACTTAGTATTTAAAATTTTATTTTTGGATTTAATCAATACCTAAATTTAAAAACCGTAAATTTACTTAATATTTATTTAGATACATGATTAACACCGTTAAAATATATTGACATGGCATTAACAACTAATAATATAATGATACATAGTAACCTCACATATGGATGTGTTATTGTGCTATTGATCGTTAATGTCACGTCAGTATATTTCAACTGTATTAACCATAGAGCTTAAAAAAATACCAAAGTTACTAACGATGTCAGTATCAGGATCTAACTTTTGGTGGCTACTGTTGTGGATGTTTCAGCTTTGGCTACTACTCTGTTGGTGCTTTATTCGGTTCTGTGGCAGCTTTGACATTTTTTAGGCTTCACTATCGCATAGCCTCCGTCACAGGCGTGCATATCATTGGCCATTTACGATTACCTTGCGCTCAAATTCTACTTAGTGATCCCTCATCCTACTCTCCAACAAGGTGGCAACAAAATTTGACTAGAGTTTTTCGGAGCTTGGTGTTGGTGGGCTTTCCTTGCTTTTGTCTTTGATTTTTTAGCCCGTTTGTTATATTTGGGCTTTTTTAATGAATCTATAGTGATTAGAAATAAAATATTCTTTTTAACTGCAGAAGTTAAATGAGAAAATAAAGATCTTTCATGCTTTAATTAGTGGTTGTGAGTTTGATTCTCACTTAGGTATGAAATAATTTTAAAATTCGTAGTCAGTATTTATTCTCTTAATAAGTCTATAGAATACGAAAAATTAGTAACTAATCTCGGTATCAAATCAATACTCTTAAAAATAAATAAAAATTAATTTTTTAAATTCTTTAAATTCATTTTACAATCCATATTAAAAGTAGTATTAATTCTAAAATCCGAATCTACATCTTATAAAAAAACTACTTTTGTTGTCTCATGACGTATGATGCTTGGCAATTTCTAGTTGCCCACACGACACGCTATTCCGAAATTTCTACTTTAGTGGATTAAGCCAACCTCTCCATTATTATCTCCCCCGATTACTAATTAATTGTTTTTTAATTAGTGTCCCACGTATTATCACTTTGCTGCCATTACCTAGAATTGATTATGTGTTGGATTAAGGCAACTCGAAAAATGAAAAAGTTTTGAGTAAAAACATAAAAACAAAAAAATAAATTTAAATAAAAAAATATTATTCATTTAAGAGGCGAGTCAAGTTTTGAGTAAGATTTTTTTGACACGGGTACAGCCCAACCCAAATTTGTCTAAGCTTTCTTTTTTGCGATTGTTTTACTGTTATTTTGCTACCATTTCACTATTGTTACTATTTTATTGTTATTATTTGAATATTATATAACTCTTATATTATTGTTAATTTTATTATTATCTTAGATACATTTACTTGTTAAGTTGTAACTATCTTAATATTATTTAAGTATAAAGACTTTTTTAATTTGTTGGAAAACACTTATTATAACATTTTTAGTGCATTTGATGTATTATATTTTTAAATTTTTTATATAAATAATAATCTAAAAATAAAATACGAACGGGCCGAGTTATGCTCGAGTTTAGTATTTTTAATCTATATCAAACTTAGATAAAATTTTAAGCCCATTTTTCAAGTCGAATTGAACTCGGGCATAAAAAATGAGCTTAAGAGTTTACATTGACCTGATTTATGATCAAAGTCTATCCTCACTGTTTGCTCTCCGATTAAAAAGTAAAAATAAAAAATCAATATATCTTTTTTAGTTTCCAAGCCATTGGAAAGAAAAAAGGTGGTTATTATTAAAACAAAATGTGATATTGATGTTAATGCTATAACAAACGACAAGCGCTTTAACTTAAACATAAAATAATTAAAGTAATACTACATCAATGGGGACTTTGGACCTCACCTTGGGTTACAATTGGCAGGCATCCAGCTTCTTCTTTCCTCAACTTTCGCTTTTATTCATTATTATTTTATGTTTTTAACTGTCTATCACAAGAATCTCGATTCGTAGAGGTTAATTCCGCATTGTTTGTTAGAAATATTTTTGGAATAAATATATTATTAAACAAGATTTCTTTTAGTTTTTTTTAAAATACATTTAAGATAAAAAAAATTTCTTAAAAAAAACACTTTTAAGCAAAAGTTAAAATTTTCTTAATGTAATGCTTTTGTAAAATATTTTTTTGTCGCAAAAGTAATTTTTGTTTCAAAAATGCATCGCGAAGTCAAAATTATTTTTAAAGAGAGATTGAAATAAAATTTTAATTTTTAATAGTCTATATCTTTATAATTTTTAAAGGATTAAATTAAAATTTTTATAAATTTAGAGGGGTAAAGTATAATTTTATCTTTATTAATTTAAAATTTTAAAATTTTTTAAAAAATTTAAATAGTAATTTTTCATTTTAAGGAGAACAAAATTATTTTTTTAACAAAAATGCTAAACTAATCCTAGATTTACAAAAGAATCAAAATAATTTAATTTTAGAAGACAAACTTTTCAATGTTATTTATTTTATTTTGATCGAAGAGATATAAAAATTAATTTTATTACATATAAACTGTACTGCGACATAAAGAAAGTCATTCTTACCTCATTTTCTTCGTCATCAATTTTACTTTTAAAAGAAAGAGAAAAATCTAAGCTCCTGGGGACATGTTCTGTAGGCAAAAATGAAAAAGCCACTATACCACTAAGGTCATTGTCTAACAGAATTAGCATTGAAAAATTTGGCCATCTAATAAATTAATGCTTTCAACGGTCTATTTTTACTGCCAACAACCCTATCCCATTAAAGCATTACCCCTCGCATGGGAAGTTTTCTCTTTTCACAGGTGAATCGTGGTTTTCTCTAATAATATTATTTTTAAAATTCATATTTTTTTATTAAAAATATAAATTTATTTACTATTACCTCTAACATTTGTTGATTACAATAATAGTTTATTAATAACTATTTTTCTTTACAAAAAAGGGAAAGTTAGAAAAATATTACGGGAATTAAAATTAAGTTTTATATTTTTACTATCGTAAAAATATTATTTTATTAATTTATATTTTTATAATTTTTAAAAAATTAAATCAAATTTTTATCATTTTTAGAATATTAAAATACAATTTTAGTATTACTAATTTAAAATTTTATAAATTATAAAAAAAATCCAAATGAAATTTTTTTTTAAAGGGTCGAGCCCCTATCAGACTCAATTTTCATACTCTACTTTACCAGGGGCAAAGCCAAGGGCTGGTATGGGCCTCGGTCCCCCTAAAATGTAAAATTGTTATTTAGGCCCTTAAATTTTTTTAAATTTTAAATTAATAAAGGTAAAATTACACTTTGACCCCCCTAAAATTATAAAAATTCGATTTAATCCTTTACAAATTATAAAGATATAACCTATAAAAAATTAAAATTTCATCCGCCCCTAAAAAATTATTCTAACTTCGCCCCTGTACTTTACACATAACAACACTCAAAATTATTATAAATTAATTTTTAAATAATAATTGTATCATTAATTTGTTGAATACTTGGCATTTTTCCTATCATCTCCATTAGTTCAACCTAGGGGTGTTCAGTCGGTTAACCAACCCGAAATAACATTAACCGAATTAACCGACCTTTCAAAATTTTTAAACGTTAACCGAACCGAAATTTTTTCGGTTAATTCGGTCGGTTAACCGGGTTAACCGAAAATTATATGTTTTTTATTTTTGGTTAAAAGTTAACCGAATTAACCAAATTACCCAAATTAACCGAATTAGCCGAATTACCCAAATTAACCGAATTAACCGAATTACCCGAAATGAATCACTACATAATTAAAAAGATTACATAATTTTAGTTTTAATTTTATAATTTTATTTTTATTTATTAAATTATTTGTAATTTTTATGATTGGGTTGGGTTGGATATTTGGGTTTAGATTGGGTTTAGGGATTGAGTTTAGGTAAATAGTTGGCCTATTTATATATTATAATTTTATTTATTAATTTTTTCGGTTAAACCAAAAAAATTCAGTTAATCGACCGATTTCGAACCGAATTAACTGTTAACCGAAAAATCACAAAATAATTAACCGACCCCCGACAGAAAAAATTCTGTTAACCGACCGATTAACCGAATTCGATCGGTTAACCGAATATTTTCGATTTTACCCAAATTTTGCACACCCCTAGTTCAGCCTTCACATAAACTCAAATTTGAAGAGTGTTGGCTGATTTAGTTTTTTTTTTAATCATGTTTTTATTTAAAATTTATTTGTATTACACTTTTTTTATCTAGTATTTTTATTGTAAATTTGTTTATAATTTTTGTGTACAAATAGATGCATATTCAAGGAATGATAAGCACGCCACTTTTATCTTTTCATAATTAAAAGGGTTTAATAGAATTTTTTTTAATTTGTTTAGTAATACTTTTTTAATACTTTAGTCTTATTAGTTTAAAAATTTCTAATTTACTTTCATTAAAAGAGTAGGGGTCAAATTGAATAAATATGTAAAATTAAAAATTAAATTTATTATTATACCTTAAATATAAATACTGAATTTTAATGGACGACTATTTTGCTCATTCATGTAATGACTAATTTGATTATTAGAGAGACTAATTTGGTATAAAAGTTATGGGGTTAGAAATGATTAAATTGAATTATTCATTATCACCTATTGATCAAGTGTGTATCTAAAGAGTTGTTAAGTGTCCCGACCCTTTAAAATATTTTTTATTTAAATATTTTAAAATTTTAAATTAATAAAATTACACTTTATCTCTTAAAAATAATAAAATTTTAATTTAATTCTCTAAATATTATAAAAATATAAACTATTCAAAACTATCGCAATAATTTGGATGTGAATTTTTTTTTTTCTACTTCGCCCTTCCGCTAATGTTTGTTTTTGCAAAAAAAATACAACATTAGCTGTACAGGTTACTATTTTTAGTAGTATTAGATCAGTGTTTCGTACACGTTTTTCTGCTTCTTCAACCCTTCTCAATGTTACTTTCTTACTATTGGCGTTAGCTTTGCTCTGTCTTTAAACATCCTTCTCTCTCTCTCTCTGAATATTCAAAGAATCAAAGGAATAAGTAAATTTTGATTGCTGTTCTTTCCTTTTAATTTAACTCTTTTCAAATTCTGTCCATTATTTCTCTTTTTCATCACTCACAGATAGCTTCATCCTTTGTCTATTTATTTCTCTCACAATTTTTTTTCAAGTAAATACAGATAATAATAATAATAAACCAGATCCTTTGGCAAATAATTGTCTTTGTTTCAATCGACTTTATATTCAGTAGTACAAAAGATCGATTATTTCGATGATGCTTTACAAGAAGAGCTTGGGAAATATGGTTTGGAATTTACAAAAACTCTGTTATATAATTCAAACACACACACACACACACACACACACACACGCACACACACACACATATATATATATATGCATATATGTAGATTTTGTAGATTGTAAAATAGAATTTGGGTTTTGGACTAAGTTTTACAAACTGTTCTTGGTAATATTTTGTGTTCTTTTTCATTTTACTTCAAGGTTACACAGCAATACATATTATGTTTAGGTTGAACAAAGACAGAACTTTACCTTTCTGGTTTCAAATTTGAGTATCCCTTTAGGCTTTAACTGTTGGGTGGAAAGTTTCTGGGATTTTAATAAATGGTTCATTTGTGTAAACTTTTAACTGTTGGTTTAGTTCTTGTTAATGAATTTATGGTTTTTATGGTTTTTTTTTTTTTTTTTTTTTCTCTTTCCTGTCCTAAAGTTATGTCATGTTGCAGGATTATGTTATATGATGCATTATTTTGATGTCTTTCAGATATAAAGGGTAATTGTTTACCTAGATGGATGAGTATGGTGGTAAAAGAGGTGTTGATGGGCTTGGAAAGGGATCAGGTCTGGTTTTGAACGATCATGTTAATAACAG
The DNA here is from genome assembly GCA_025503065.1 of Gossypium bickii. Taxonomy (NCBI): domain Eukaryota; kingdom Viridiplantae; phylum Streptophyta; class Magnoliopsida; order Malvales; family Malvaceae; genus Gossypium; species Gossypium bickii. The sequence continues at coordinate 7,516,463 of CP106709.1, forward strand.
AGAACGAAATGCTCGGTTTTGCAATCGAATTGGATGTGGTGCCCGGCTAAACTCCATGAATGATACTCCAAATGGCTGCTCAAGAAATGGAAAGGGAATAATTGGAAGTTCCTCTAGAGTAAATCCTACTGTTAGTAACAATAGAAAATCCTCTTTAAATCCTCAGAAGAAGCTATCATCTCAGCTGGAAACTAGTAGTGTTCGGGATGAATTGCAAGTGCCGGAACTCGTTCCACAGTCTGAATCTGGAAATGTGGATTCCTGGGAAGTGCGAAGTTCTGGTGTGGCATCGAGCACAAGATCGAGGCGAAACATGATTCAGAGATCTCCAAGTGCTTCTGTGGGCTTGGCAACTCGTGCTAACGCAAGCAGGTATGGTTTGAGAAATTTAAGATGTAAGTCCATATCCGATGTTGTCCCGTCTGGTTGTTCATCATCAGATTCAAGCATTAGAAGAAGGGAAGACACAGTTAAAACGAGAAACTCTGATGGAGAGGGAAGTTCCTCTGGTTCCAGTAGGGGAAAGAAGTTGAGTGGGTCATCTTTGGAGGGACAGAACAACGGTCCTAGTCACGGTGTTTTTATTTCTGCTGATTTAAGGCAAGCCAGAAACTGGAGGGATAGTGGTGTTGCTTCTTCAGTTCGGACTAGGAGGTCAAACAGTAGTTATGGTAGAGGGAGATTCCCTAACCAAGCAAATGGAAATAGGTTAAGTTCGAACGAGTACCACGTGATCATGCCCCAAGTGCCTCGATCTGATATACCTATCAATTTGAATGATCCTGTTTCCACAGAAATTGCCTCGACTCGTGCTAGTTCTTACAGTCAACCAGATAATATAAGTGAGAGTTTACTCGATATCATGCCATCTAGTCCTTCAGAAATAGGTGTTAACCGTGATAGCTTCTGGCACTACAATATTGATGGCATTGGGGAGGTATATTAACATATTTATATCTTTATATTCTATATTCCTTCTTTCTATGGAACTTGAGGAAGGGACTGAATATACTCTCTAGGGAGAGGCTAACACAAAGCATTAGCAGTTTGTTTGAAGTACTGAAGCTTCATGTATCGCTATTGTTTTATTTTTTATGCAGGTGTTATTAGCATTAGAGAGGATCGAACAAGATGAAGATTTGACACATGAGGTAACTAGTTTTGAAGTGTCTCTTTATACCCGATGGTTTGTCTGTTGTTGATTCGGTTTCTGTCTTGCAGCAATTACTTGCTCTAGAGACCACCTTGTTTCTTGATGGCCTAAACTTTTACGACCAGCATAGTGACATGAGGCTGGATATAGACAATATGTCATATGAGGTTTGTTTTTGTTTCATCACTAAGATGTATTCTAGTCTAAGTTTATTGTTAAAGATAAAACAATGGAGATTAGCTTTGCTTGATATCATGACAGGAATTACTAGATCTAGAAGAAAGGATAGGTAATGTGAGCACTGTGCTATCAGAAGAAGCATTGTCAAAATGCCTTATGAAAAGCATCTATGAAGGTGCTAGTGTAGACTGTGACGGTGAAAAGGAAGATTCCAAATGTAGTATATGTCAGGTGCTTCCCTATAGAACTTTCCACACTATCTATCAATGCAAACTTTATGCTAGTTTTGCTCTGGTCATCTCATATCAGGACTGGTTAGAGTTCAACCAAATAGAATTCATGGATTTTTGTTTTGCAGGAAGAATATGTAAATGGAGATGAAGTAGGGATGTTGCAGTGTCAGCATAGGTATCACGTGACGTGCGTACAGGATTGGCTGCAGGTGAAGAATTGGTGCCCTATTTGCAAATTTTCGCCCCATAATTGAGTTGAAGTTGGATAGAAATCAAAGGGACAAAGTACAAACTGGTACATTGTTTTCTTTAAATATGTAAATATGAAATCCCTTTCATGTTAGTCAAGTAATAAAGCAATGGAAAGAACTCATTCGTCTATAAATTTAATGTGAATCAGACAAATGTTACTTACCGAGCTTGACCAACCAGATGTTTAGGCATCAGAATGCAGAAAACTGCAAGCATTCTGCAACGCGACCAGCCTAGCATGATGGTTCTGCAAGTGTAACTTCATACAGGAATTCTAAACAAGGGGCAACTTCATATATATCCAATCAACAATCAACAACAGTAGTTTTATATCTATCAATCAACAATAGTTGTTTGCAAATTCACATATAGGACAGTAATCTTTCCTTTTAGTGCCCAAGACAAGAAGTTGCCTTTTTTTTCTTTGCTTTTGATGTTTAGAGATTAACTAAATGGTGAATGATATTGATAGGCTAATATTAGCTACAATAAGAGAGTAGCAAATTGGTTTGGCTTTGCTGAATACATATATGCGTATATGTGTGTGTGTATATGTATATACATAGAACTAATTGTAGATTTAGAACCATCAAAAATGGAAAGAAAGAAAAAGGATTGGGGGAAATGAAGAAGATTAAGAAGCAAGGTTCTGCAAACAAGGCCAGGCTATGAATTGAAAGCCTGTTGTTATTTTGCAGTTATAAAAAAGGTAAAACACTTCTTTCCCTTCCCTATACTAGCTTATCCCGTGTTCCAAAAGAGAACATAACATACATAACCTATACCATCTTAGAATACTTACCATAATACAAATTCCTGTTTCATTATTTTTTTTCTCATAACATAGGCCATACTCGATAGGCCTTGTTCATCATCAACATTTTCTTTGTAGCAAGGGAGGGAAGATCATGAATGATCCTTTGTTTGTCTCAAATTAAAATGCCTATCGTCATCATCTGCAGTGGCTTTAGCTTTAAACTGTGTAATGCTGCTGAATAGTATCGATATCAAGTCCCTTCAGCTTCACAACTGATTCAACATGACCCTTCAGTGTATTCAGCTCCCTCAGCCTACAACATATGTTATGTATTATGATTATAAGCCTGGAAAAAAACAGTGCATATGGCCATATATGAATGGGAATTACTGCAACTCACCTTGCAACCTCAGCCCTGCGCTTGGCCTGCTCTGCAATCTCTGAAAGTTCCCTGTAACTGCTCCTTTCATTGAAGACGTTTGAGGTTTCAGGTGGTTGAAGGCCATGCAGAGTTCTCTGAGCAGCTGCCCATTGTGCTTCTCTTTCCTCTTTTCCATAATCTTTCTTTGTAGTGAAGGCAGTCTTTAATGGGAACACAGCATAATAAGAACCATTGAATCAGAAATATATATACATACATATATATGTGTGTATGTAAAATATCAGAAATGAAGAGATTGATTGAAATTCATGCTGAAGCCTACCTTGTTCTCCAAAAGGTTGTCCCAAGCCTTTCCACTAAGGACATAGCGGATTGCAAATTTTATAAGATCAAGTGGAATATAAGTGACCAAACTGTAAAGCCAGATTACAGCAGCCCATCCCCAACCCATGCCTTGTATCTTTGCAAAACGCCAATTAGCGTAGACAGCTATCAAAGTGGCCACCTGCCAAATACAAGCAGCTAAGCTTCATTATGTTGTAACAAGAAGCTATCAGTTACATTTGAAAAATAAAAGTAAAATGAAACCCATGAAGCAGAATTTGTGAAAATTTTCATTTATCAACTTCCATTACGTTGTTAACACAATATAAACCACCACAATTTCAGTGGTACACAGGTATTCACTGCAACACAAAGCATCTATGAGTTAAATTTTCTTACCAGCTGAGCAGCAATAAATGCAGTGACTAATAGAAGTCCAGGACGTTCGACAAAGGACCAGCTGCGAGACCGTGTGACAAAAATGAGGGCCTGACTTACTATACTAACTTGAAGGTATAAAGCTGCCATCATTTGTTCAGGACGATCCCTCAGTGACCTAACATGAAACTTGTCCTGAAATATAGCAAAAAAATCAAAAGAAAACTCAAAAAAAAAAAACCCATAAATGGGGACATAGCAAAAGCTGTACTTACAGAGAAGAAATCAGTGTCTTTCATTGCCCAGAAGAATAACACGGTCATTAGTGCTAAGTAACCTCCAAGCACAATGCCAGTAGAGAAAATCTCTTTGAGTTTCCAGCTATCTGGTTGTGGAGATGGCTTTACTCTGTCCTTGGAAATTGTCATGATTGTACCTATAGATATGTGTCATAAAGAAATAAATCAGATTCAAGATTATGGTAGGTTTTCTGGTGGATTTTACAACAGACTTATTGAAGCAACAGTCTGATAAAAATATCATCTTACCATCATTTAGAATGGCAATGATTAAAACCATGAACGGTGCGAAATCAAACTTCCATATTAAGGCTATGAACAAGAACCCAAACTGCCAAAATGAAAATGAATGAGCTAAACCATTTGTAAAAACTTTCAGCTTTATCATTGTTCAAGTCTCGACAGGTGTGTGTATGCTTACCACAATACGGATGGTGATTGAAACAGCATAGATCTACAAAGTCGAAACGAACAAGAAACGATGTTAGAAACACTTGCCCTGTGGAGTAAAGGACTGTAAAATGCAAACCAAAGTGAAGCTGAGATATGATGACTAACCGTGTAGTTCTTCATCCTTTGGAAAATAGCCCTACTGGTCAGCACTGCACTGATAATGACACTAAGCCCAGGTTCAGTAAGTACGATATCTGAAGCACTTCGAGCGGCATCTGTGGCATCAGCGACAGCGATACCAATGTCTGCCTTCTTTAAAGCAGGAGCATCGTTGACACCATCTCCTGTCATACCACAAATATGTTTCCTCTCTTGTAGCCTTTTAACAATTTCATACTTGTGTTCTGTCATTGACGTGAAAATAAATCGTTAGTGGAAAAAAAAAAAAAAAAACTAAGCAGAGGACCTTATAGCAAATAAATTTAATGATATATCAAGGACTCTTTCTTTTAAAAAGCAAAAATATGTAAGAATATATCTTAATAATTTCCATTTTCCAGAATATAACATATTGAGGTACCCAACATACCAGGGAAAACTCCAGCAAATCCATCAGCCTTCTCAATCAATTCATCAACAGGGAGGGCAGAAACGGAAGAATCCTTGTCTTGACCAAGCAAGGAAGATGAAGGGTACATGTTGGTTCCCATTCCAAGCCTCCTGCCAGTTTCTTTGGCAATGGCAAGCTGATCCCCTGGTATAATAGGAAAATAATACAAAATTTACATTTTGAGATTATGTTATGTACAATGTACAATATTAAAATAACATTTAAACAACTCTTACCAGTAATCATTTTAACATTCACTCCAAGGTTTAGGGCTCTTGTGATAGTTTCAGCACTATCATGCCTAGGAGGATCAAACAGTGGCAACAAACCAACAAGCTGCCATGGTGCCCCAGGACTCTCTTTTGTTTTCTCAGGTACTTCCTGTAGAAATGGAAACTAAATAATATGACTACACCGATTTACTTAATCTAATCAACATGAATTTTGCAAAAGTTTGTTTTGCAGACCTGTCTTGCAACAGCTAAAGACCGAAGCCCGCGTTCGGCAAATTTATCAATAACTGCATGAACTTTGTTCCTCACATCTGCTTTGCAGTTGCAAAGAGTTATGATCTATTTCAAAACATTGAAAGCATATCAGTTAGAAGTTATCCACCAAGACATTTTAAATGGATATTCCAAAATGAGCAAGCAGTATTAATACCTGCTCTGGTGCACCTTTGCTAGCACGATGCCACTTTCCATCGGAATCGATGTAGGTTAGAGCAGTTCTTTTGTCAACAGGGTTGAATGGTAGGAAATGGACCTCTCGGATACCGGCTCGTGCCTGGAAAATCAGTATAAAAGATAACAAATGAATTCTAGGACCAATTGGTAACAATAAAAGAAGAAAAACTTGGATGAAATTAATACCTCCTTTGGATCAGCAAGCATTCCTACAATTGCAGCATCAATAGCATCCTGGTTTTCAGTCCTTGAAGCCCTTGCTGCATAAAGCAGCACTTGCTCTTTTTCGACTCCCTTTGCAAACACTTCAATTAAGTTTCTATCAACTGTAAGTTTGTTTAGAGTTAGGGTCCCAGTCTTATCACTGCAGAGAACATCCATGCCTGCCATTTCCTCAATGGCGGTCATTCTCTTTGTGATAGCCCCTTGCTGAGAAAGCCTATGGGAACCAATAGCCATAGTGACAGACAACACGGTTGGCATAGCGATCGGGATTCCACCGATCAAGAGTACCAGTAAATTGTCAATTCCATCCCTATACTTGCGGCGCTGTATCGGGTACATGACTATTAACTCAATGACTATTCCAACGGCAATTGAGCAAATGCAAAAGTTACCAATGGCAGTAAGCACTTGCTGGAAGTGTCCCACTTGATTGGTGCTGTCGACCAGGTGAGCAGCTTTACCAAAGAAAGTGTGAACACCAGTTGCAATAACAACTGCTTCTATTTCACCCTGTTTACAGGTTGATCCCGAAAACACTTCATCCGAAGGATTCTTGGTGACAGGAAGAGACTCTCCAGTGAGAGCAGATTGATCGATCTTCAAAGGATCACCCTCGAGAAGGCGAGCATCGGCCGGAACTATGTCTCCCAGTTTAATAGTGATAATGTCCCCAGGAACCAGGATTGCTGCTTCTTGCTCACTCCATCGACCATCTCTAAGAACCTACATTATGGTACAAGAACATCATGATTAAAATAAAGAAAGACAGAAAGATGATTCAACGAACGGTTGAGTGAGCTGAATGTTGATTTCCCACCTTAGTTTTGGGAGCAAGATTAGCCATGAGAGCAGCAGCTGCATTACCAGCATTGTTTTCTTCAATAAAACTGATGGTGGAGTTGATGACCAACAAGACAATGATACCAACGAAGTCCTGCCAGTCAGGAGGCCTTCCACCACCATTTGCCAAGGCAATAGCCATGATAGCAGCAGCTTCCATGACCCATGACAAAGGGTTCCACATAAAACCCAAGAACTTGAGAAATTTGCTCTCCTGTTGGCAGCATATCATACCATATTATACAACTGGATTACAAGCTGGAAATTTAGAAACTGGTATGTAAAGAGGTTATGGTAATGAATATGGACCTTTTTCTCTTCTAGTTTGTTTGGTCCAAAAACTTGAAGGCGATTGTTGCCTTCCTGGGTAGTCAAGCCTGCTCTTGTACATTTCAGTTGCTCGAACACTTCCTCAATTGGAATCCGTTCCTATAAGCAATTATCACTTCCTTAGCCAATTTAATTACCACTTCCTCAATAAAAGTGCACCTAAGGAGAATTGTTGTTTTGTTATGCATTTAAGTGAAAATCAAGTGTCTCATAACAAAGAACATATGTCCCCACCCAAGTGACAACCAATAAAAGAATCTACCTTTAGACTAAAACAAATAAGTTATATTAATTGCTTAAAATTTATATTTCATATATTATAATGTAAAATAATTTTAATATTATTTAAATTATTTTTATATTCAAATATTATATCTAAAATAAAATATTTAAATATTTTACCATACATTTTTACGATAATATTAAATACTTCAATTTAAGAAACCTTTTATTTGATGATCCAAAAATACTTCAAAAAAAAAAAATTTAGTTTTTCAAAAACTACTTTTTCAGCTATAAACTAAACCTAAATCAAACTCTTACTTTCAGCTGGAGAAACAAAATATTATAAGTAATTATTAGTATTACAAATAGAATTACGTACTCCTATTTTTCTAATAATAATTATAATAAAGCTATTACCTAATTCCAAAGAAAATTTTGCCCAAACGCAAAACAAATTTAAAGAAAAATGTAACCTAGCTAAATAATTCAACTTCAAAAGCCCAAAACAACACAAGTCTAATGCAGATATGTTGGATTTGTTTTATATTATGGTAAGAGGTATTGGCAAGGTCAAGTTATCCATAATTTTTTTTCCTAATTATTATTCAATACAAATTTAATCAATCAATAATGATTTTTTTAGTCATGAGGATGAATAATAAAATTAATGATAAACCCCACGACAATGGCAATGAAACAAACTTACTATAAATAGTTTTTGTCACATTTATAGTGTGAATGAAAAAGAATATTTTATATTAAAAATATTATCTTTTAAATTTTTTTTCAGTAATAAAGATATGTGAAGTGGTAATAATTTTGTATTTTTAATTATTTTATTTAAAAATAATATAAAATATAAAAAAGATAAAAATATCATTATAATAATATTGATTATAATTTAAAAGAATCATATTTCTATAAATTTATAATTAAATTGGTAACCTAATTAAGAGTCAGATCAATGTAATAAAATGTTTAAATAGACGGATTAAAGTAAATTAGATATATTAGTTTTGAAAATTTTAAGGTTATTATATAATATGGTATTTTGATTTTTCAATTTATGGGTGAATTTTTTTTTCCAAAAAGTATTTTTATATAAATTTCTGAAATTCTTTTACTAGTTTAAACCCACCAACCAAATTGAATACATTTAAATACTAATAGAACCAAATCCAAATAAAATAGATTAGATTTAAATATGAAGATTGAAATAATTTTTCCGGGTTTTTTTTTTTAAAAAATCTTTCTCAGCCTCACTATGTACTAACGGCATGTCGATATGGGACTTTGGGGCATTTCTTTTTTTGTTCGATGGATCATGGGGCATTTTATGATACCCTTTTCTTCGCCGTCAAATAAAAACCCATTTATCAAATTTTAGTCACTCTTCAGTAGTTAGTCGCGAATTTGTTTTCTCATGTGATCCCTCTGTCATATAAAAAAACCCAAAGAAGCTCCCGATAACAAAAACAAAACAAAATTAACATTTTTCTTTTTCTTTTTGAAAAAAAAAATCCTAATAAAGACATGTTCCTAAGAATCGTAGGACTACAGGAAACTTCTGTTTATTTTTCAATAGTAAAATCAACGTTGAAAACAAAAACGCAAGATTTATGGCGAAAAATAATGATTCCTGCTCTTACTCCTAGCTGCCAGCTACCTCAGTCTAAACCTCTTTATTCTTTTAAAAAAAAAAATGAAAAAAATACAGAGAGTGATGAAAAGATGCGATCAAAGCACATAACTGCTGGAGATGAAAAGAAAATTGGCAGTAAACCTCACTAGAAACAGATATCAAACTAATTAAAGAAAAATAACATGAAGATATTGGTATGTATTAAGCTTTATTTCATAAAAGCAACAGAAAATCGTCGCTTAATTGACTTTTTTTTTTTTTAAAAAAAAAACAGAAGCAAAGTTCAGGTACACTTTTTTTATAAAATTCAAGAACAGAGAACAATACAAAAAACATATAGTTCATGTATAATCACGTCTTTTGGTGATCTAAAAGCCAAATTAAACACAATTCAATACTTAAAAAAATGAATAAACTTGATTGATTTAAAGGATGGAAGAAAGAATTTAATTTACCAGATCGACGGACTCATTCTTGATCTCGTCGAGGCTTATGCCCTTGTTGCCAGCCATCTGTATTAGCTAGATTAAAGAACTAGCAGTAGTAGCAGCTATTTAGAGCCACATACACAAGCCAATAATGGCTAATACCAATGCTAAGAAGCAATACTAATGAAAAACTCTACGAAGATAATGACGGTATAACAATAAACGGAGACGTTGCCCTTCTTCTTTAGTGTGTTTTTTTTTTTTTTTTTTTTTACGGTTCACACCTTGTTTTGGGTTTGGTTATATTGACGTAAATGAATGAAGTCTCTGTTTCAGGGTATATATACGTGAAATGGCGGAGGAGGAGCCTTAATCGTTGCCCTCCATCTGTAGAAGCAAAAAGTGTGGCCGCTATGGGACCCGCTTAACCTGTCCATTTCTTGCTCGTTTCGATCCGCCACGCGCCGCTTCATTCAATTCACTTCACACACTAGGGTGCTGCCCGGTCCGGTCTGTGCATAGTCGGGTTTTACACAATATCGATAAATTTTTTTAAAATATTTGTAAAATAAAAAGGGGTTAACTATACAAGATTTTGATTATTTTTTAGTAAGGAAGATTTTCTTTCCAAAGTGGGTAATGTTTTTAAATAAAGAAATTATTTGCATTTAAAAAATTGTAGTTATTTCATGTCACTTTTAAAATAAATTATAATAATAGCCTTAATTATATAAGATATTATATTAGATTTTTGACATTTTCTTAAATAAGTCATTGTTGCATTAATTTGTAATATAAACTCAATCAGTCAATCAATCTTTCAAGTATTTATAGTATAGATTTGTTTAATTGATATTGTGATTGTTGTATTTGTAAAATTGTTCCTTTTAACATGTATACAAAACCAAAATTGTATTTATAAGTTTAAAAATTATGATTTAATAAAATAATTTGTAACACCCTTCGTCCGTTTTCGTCGTCGAATTAGGGTTTACAGAGTATTCCTGTACATTCAGAACATTTAGCAACAAGTAACATCGAACTTATCAATTAATTAACAACATTCATAAATAATTCAGATTGAAGTCAAGCACAGACTTATGGGTCTTAAATTGAGCCTATAAGGTCTTAAAAATAGTTTAGAACAAACAGGGACCAATTCGAAGCAAAGCAGAAAGTTTAGGGAAAAGCTAAAAATTTTCAAAACAAGGGTTATACGGCTGTGTGTTAGAGCCCACACCGTGTGGCTACTCCACACGCTCGTGTACGCAGACTGTAACACCCTTTACCCGTGTTCGACGCCGGGATGGGATACGAGGCATTACCGTACTTATCCTTACTTGAACTTGCATTATTGGGCTGTAAAATTTCTTTTCAACTTAAAAATTTTCTTTCTTAATCATAACGTGCACATTATGGGCCTACGAGGCCTTAAACACACATCCGAAAGAATTCGAAATTCAATTGGAAACTTTTGTACTCTTTGAAATTTTTTGCTTAAATAGGGGTCACACGTCCGTGTGGGCAAGTCGTGTGGTCACGCACGCCCATGTCCTAGCCCGTGTAAAAATAAATTTTCGATTCGAACCCATAGGGGTTTTCACACGGTCGGACACACGCCCTTGTCTTTGGCCCGTGTCCTTCACACGGCTTCGACACGCCCGTGTCCTTGCCCGTGTGTGAAAACTAAGGGTATTCTGTTTATGATGTCAGCAACCCTTTAATGAGCACACAGCCTAGGCACACACTCGTGTGCTGGCCCGTGTGACGAATCAAATTCTCGTAACTAAATGCAGGGGACACACGGCCTATCAACACACCCATGGGGTTGGCTGTGTGCGAAACACACGCCCGTGTGTCTTCCCGTGTGGACAACTAGAGGCTATTTTCCAAGCCTTTTTGCCACCCTGAAACATAAACTCACTCATTTCATCACAAGTAGCACAAACATAGCAATATTAAACTTTGAAGAATTCTTAAAATTATCATTCATTCCATCCATATTTTACTCAATAACTTGCATGAGCATTCATTTCATTATACTCGTCAACTTTATACCCCCGAACTTGGCAATATTGGCCAATTTACTATGGCCATTTACAAAATGAGTGTAAAACATTAATAGCCAACCCTTTGGCCTTCAAACATGACATGACACAAACTAATCAAGTTCCTATACACACCATACTCAAAATGATGTGACTTTACTATACCAAAAGAACAGTTGATAGTTTAATCCGAGCTCTGACATTTTAAGATCTCCGAGCTAACTTGGCGAAACTACATGGAAAATGGAAAAGAGAGGGGTAAGCATATAGCTTAGTAAGCTTGCATGAAATTCTAAAGCAACATAATTGCTCAAACTAAATTCATCCTTTTCATGATACAATGGCAACATATGTCTCAAATGCTTAAACATACTTATTCATACTTACTCTCAAATGCTTAAACATACTTATTCATACTTACTCTTACTTGTTCTTACCCATCTCATACCATATTATGGGTTCATAACTTGTACCTACTCATGGTACCTGTATCACTTATCACTTAACTTAGCACATATACTAACATGAGCATAATTCAAATCTTCATCATTCTTAACATGAATGAAACACAAGGTCATCCATAAATAGTTTTGGCTCTATACCATTTTACACACTTACCTCTTTTGCCCGTGAACTAATCAGATTATTGTAAGATATTCAAACTCATCATGCATAAATCTTGACGCCAATGCCATATCCCAAATATGGTCTGACATGGGATCACCTCTTGATGCTGATGCCATATCCTAAATATGTTCTTACCCGAAATCTCATAGCTCGATGTCGATGCTATGTCCCAGACATGGTCTTATACGAGATCATACATAGATGTCGATGCCATGTCCCAGACATGGTCTTATACGAGATCTTCCTTTTAGTGCCGAGGCCATATCCTAAACATTGTCTTACACGGGACTTTATTTATTCAATGTTATAACATGAGTATCCTCATTATTCCTAATATTTATCCGGAATTTCACCTAGCTTATTTTCACCATTTCCTCATCAAGGCTTCATCACTCGATTTCCATAGCAATACATACATTATCATAATATTAAGTAATTTCAAATATCGAAACTTTATGAAACTTTAACTTCATACAAGCTTACCTCGATTCTCAAAATATGTATTGATGCTCAATTTAGTCCTCGATTTTGTTCTTGCCTCGGTTTCGATCCGGGCTTCGTGTTTCTTGATCTATAATAATACTTTCACTTGTTAAAAACACACATTGACTAAATCGACTCATAATTCATATTTTGGAAAAAAATTACGATTTTGCCCCTAAACTTTTACATAATTACACTTTTGCCCCTAGGCTCGTAAAATGATTTTTATTCAACTTTCTTGCATTTCAAGCTTAGACTAATCATATTCTCAACTATCTTCAATTTCCACTATTTCACTCATGTATGACCATTTTTACAACTTTTACAATTTGATCCTTTTATGCATTTTTCATGAAAATCACTTAGAAAAAGATGTTTATCCTACATCAAGCTTTCATATTCTTCCATAAAACATCAAAATACATGCCTGTCATACATGGGTAATTTTTTTAACATAAACCCTAGCTCAAAATACAGCTAGAAATAGCTAAACCGAGCTACGAGGGTTTCAAAAATATAAAGAACATTAAAAACGGGGCTAGGATGCACCTACTATCAAGCTTGGAAGTTAAAGAAACCCTAGCTATGGTTCCTTGTGATTTTCGGCCAAGGGGGAAGAAGATGGACACCATTTTTGACTTGTTTTCCCTTTTTATTCTTTTATTAACCAAATGACTAAAATGTCCTTAATGATCTTTTCTTGAGATTTTTCCTTCCCATGTCCATTTTTGTCCATCATCAAATATAATGGTCTAATTGATAAATAAGGACCTTTAGTAATTTTAATAATTCTATTTCACATTCAAATCTTCTAGAATCTCATATTTTCTAATCTTTGCAATTTAGTCATAATGGACAATTTATTCACTAATTAATAAAATTTCTACATGAAATTTTCACACAATCATGCAAACACCTCATAAGCCTTATGGAAATCATAAAACTCATATTTCTACTTTGGATTTGTGGTCCACACTACTATTCTGACTAAGCCCTAAATCAGGCTGTTACACAAATTGTGTAACTAACTGTGCCTGTGTAATATAAGCTCACACAGCCGTGTAACTCTCTGTGTCAGTGTGGACCAACCTGCACCTAACACGCTAGGGGCACACGCCTGTGTGGGTTTGCCTGTGTGCAACACACAGCCGTGTGACAGGCCGTGTGTGCCCAAAATTGACCCAAAACATGCACAATTCTCATCCAAAATCTTAAGTACCTGAACCAACTTTCAATACATGATCACAAGACCTCAAATACATTCAAGAACAATCAAAAAATACTAAATCTATCAACCTAAGTCCTAACCAATAGGTCATCAATGACACCACAAATCAAATACTTAGACATTTCACCAACATAGCCAACTTCTATGATGCAACCACATTTACTCATCACTAGCATACAAGAGCTCATAATCTATATGCCATTTAGTGATCATTCAACCACATACCCATATGATCTAGTTTGGTTATATATATGCTTACACTACATGGACATATAACATACTAAAACCCATTACACATTGGTACCACTACATAAATATTATAAGCTAATACAAAAGTATTCAATCCTCTTATTACATGCCATATAAGCCAAGTTGTAATCAAAATCTACCAAAAGGTCCTCGAATAGTTTGAATTCTCCAAGTTAATCCGATCTCCTAATTTCCACAAAACAGTATCTACAAGAAACAAGACAAATAACACGAGTAAGCTTTATAAAGCTTAGTAAGTTTGAATGTAACACCCATAACCCTTATCCGTCGCCGGAACAGGGTTACGGAACATTACCAAACTTTACAAATAAACGAGAACATTTTATAACATTTTACTAAACATATCAGAAACCAATCATAAAATACTTATATTCTCCCTTGTATGAGCCCTCGAGGCTCAATATACACTTTAGAAGTGAATCGGGACTAAGTCAGAAACTCAAAGAATTTTTCGCAAAATTTTAAAATTTTCTTAAGAGTAAGGAACACACGCCCTTGTGACCAGACCGTATGGCTCACATGGCTAGGAGACGCGCCCGTGTCTTAGGCCATGTGGGCATTCAATGTGAGACACACGGTCGTGTCTTAGCCCGTGTCCTTACCCGTTTAACTCTCTGATTTGAGTCACACAACCAACCACAAGCCCGTGTGATAGGTCGTGTGCAAGGTGCAGGGGTCACACAGCCAAGCCACATGCCCGTGTGCAAAAATCTAGGCATTCTGTTTTGAAATTTTAAGGTTCAAGAGACACACGGTTGAGACACACGCCCGTGTCTCTGCCCGTGTGAACGAAAATAGTCCATTTTAAGGCCACTTTTCTCACCCAATTTTGATATCAACCTATGCACAACTATTTCCATACTCACATATCACAATAATACCTTCCATTCAAGCCAAAAATCAAGCTTCATATTTAACATATCATCACATATATTCAATATCTAAACTTATCAAGTTATTCTTGTATACATATTTTCATATTTAACTAAATTTTCTAACTATAACCATACCTCTATAACACCCCTAACTCGTATCCGTCGCCGGACTAGGGTTACGAAGCATTACCGAATAAAACACAACTCAAAACAGACATATATTTTTTTTATTTAAAATAAACATATAAAGTACATTCAAGAGTAAAAATAATCATTACATAACATATTGTATTCACATACTTAGCATTCAGATCAAAGCCACATACTTAACATTCAAATCAAAGCTAGCGTTTATGTATTGAATCATCCAAACAGAATGAGGTTGCATATTTTCTATTTAAATCAAACTATACTAATCTTTATAAATTCAAACATATTTATCATCTTATACTTACTAAACAATATGACATTCATTATTTCAATTTCATTTATTAAACAACTATCAAACTAATCTTATGCTTAATCACTTTAATACATATCATTAAACAAATAAAGCACATGTTTAGTCACTCATTCCATGTGCTGTTCGAGTATCACACTAAACAACTTGAATAATTTATTATACATAACAACCATTTAAACAGGTAAATGTTATACCTAATTATGTTACCTTTCAAAATTATACACACATATTCCTATATAACATACTAATCACTTTTCCATAATCTCACAAATATCTCATAAAGAACAATTCATTAACAACCATCAAATATTTCAACCAAGTATAGCCGAATAACTATATAAATACGTACATAATTTTCTAATCAAATTCTTATCACATTATATAACCAATTAATCATGTGACATGTCCATTATTTCACAAACCAAAATTACATCTAACATTTACCATTTACCAATACAAATTTCATAACCTAATTACAAAACTAAATTCATTTATATCACATTTAAACATCTATCATAATTTCATATCATTATACATATGTATTTAACATTATCATTTCAATCCCAATTATCCAAGACTTGATGGCTAATATGACCACATACCTATTTGTTGTATTCGAACATATATATATAACACCTAATCGAATTCAACATGTCCATAATATAATCATCACTTACCCATAGCTAAAATATCCATGTATACATTCGATTCAAGTCCATACCTTAACTAATTCAATCTATTATACAAAACATAACCAAAATACAGTATTAATCACATACCCAAATTCAACAAGTCTAATTATAAAACATCATACATGCTTACTTACCATGAACATATACCTTAATCAAATAGGCATAATATAAGCTCATTTTCAATGACCATTATGATCATAAGCATAGATACCAAATCGATCAAAAGAAGATAAGCCATTTTCGCATGGCTATTAATTACATACAAAAGTACCTAATCCATATTCAATCTTTTACTATGCTATACATGCCATATATTCAAAATTAACTTAGCAAAATACCAAAGGAGATTGTCGATAGTGTGAATAGTCTTGCTGATGATCCCCGAGCTCGTAACGTATCAAAATCTATAAAAACAGAGGTAAACAGAAAAAAAAAAACACAGAGTAAGCTATTTAAGCTTGGTAAGTCATAAGCAAATTAATAACAACCAACTTAGCAACATCAAATATACAAAGTTATATTAATTAGTTAAATTATACACATTTACAAATAATTACTCAAATTTCAATATCAAAGTCACACATAACACCCTTTGGCCGAATACCCAAAATTATAAACTTATACATAGTTCACATGTTTATACATTAACCTTTGTACAATGAACTAAACATATAACTTACCTTTCTTTTCATAACACGGTTTATATACGTACCTGAGTTCTTTTAATTCAAATTTCACATTGGCCTTCACTTACACATGCCCGTTGAACCATTCGGAATTAAAAATGATACGCAGATAGTTGAAAGCTCGTACAATGCCAATGTCCCAGACGTGGTCTTACATGTAATCTCATATCGATGTCACTGTCCCAGACAGGGTCTTACACATAAACACAAGTCGATGCCAACGTCCCAGATGTGGTCTTACATGATAACACTTATCGGATATCCTATGTCATGACATATGTATCCTATCTATTCCTAAGGTTCGTACGGGGCTTACGGACGTCGAAACTCGATCGAATCAAGCTCGGAATATAGCCAATCACCACAATCACATTCGGCCATAGCATAAATAATTCAAATAATTCATTTTGATTATGTAACAAATATATATTCATAGATATAACAACATTTAAATGCTTATTGACTTACCTCGGATGTTGTCGACTGTTAAATCGGATACTCGACCACTTTTGTTTTTCCCCGATCCAAATTCGATTTCTTTAATTATTGATCTAAACATATTCAAATTAAGCTTATTTAAACACCATTCTATTCAATTTAGCCTAAAAACACATAAATGGGAAAATTACAATGTTGCCCCTGATATTTCACGCTTTTTACAATTTAGTCCTTTTTGCACAAAACACAAAATACACAAAATTTGACTACACTCCTTAACGGCCGAATATTCCTAGTGTCCATACAAGCCTACACATTTCATTTATTTCACATTTTAGTCCCTAAAAAATTTATTTTTGTAATTTAGTCCAAATTACTCAATTTCATCAAAAATTCAAAGACAAAACTTATTAATCTAACACATATATTTCATATTTCATATTTCATCATAAAACATCAAAAACCACAAGGTATCATCAATGACAAAACACAAAATCATCATCACAAACAAAAATTAAGACATGGGTTTTGTACATCTCTTAGCAACGATCTCAAAAACGTAAAAATTATCAAAAACCGAAACCGAAACGTACCTTAATCAAGCTAAATAGGTGCCGAATGCCTTAAACTTTTCTATTTTCTTTTTCCTTTTCTCTATTCGGTGATGAAAGAATGAGAACATGGCTTTTAATTTGTTATCTTTTAATATATATTAACTTATTATTATATTACTTATTTATCCTTTTATATTTAATAATTTTAACATATAATTTAAGGTCATTTTAGACCATATGCCGTCTACTATAGCTAAAATGGGCTATTTGCCCTTTAAGGACCTAATATTAAAAAGCCATTAGCAAATTAGCACTTACACATCAATTAGCAAATTTCACATTTTACGCAATTAAGTCCTTTTATTTAATCAGACACTTAAACGACGAAATTAAAACACGAAAATTTAACACAAGCAAATTCACACATAGTAAACACTGAAAATAATTTTAAAATATTTTTCAGACTCAGATTTGTAGTCCCGAAACCACTTTTCTAATTAGGGTCAAAATCGGACTGTTGCAACCTCAATATGCCTTTTGATTAACTACAATTAAATCATTTTAAACTCACCTCATGCATGATTAGTCCATACATATGTAAGTTGATTTAAAACATAAACAAAGTATAACTCCTAATAGTTACACAAACCCACTTTACTTAAACCATTCTAATCCCTATACATGCCATATAAACCATAGTATGTATAGTAAAATCTACTGGAGCAAGTTGGATAGTGTGATCCGATGTGCTGATCCGATCTCCTGACTTCTCAAAAGTCTACAAAGAATATTAAACAACACAAGTAAGCTTAAAGAAGCTTAGTAAGTTCGTTGGCTTTAAACATAAATCTTACCGAACATACTATAACAAATTATTCAAATAAATCATTCAATATACAATTCCTGCCAAACACAACTTCAATCGATGAATTCACTTATTTCAGATCATTATCAATAATAACTTTAAATCTTCAATAATTAATTCCAAATGTCACTTACCAACTTTTGTCAAATCGGAGAACGTCTTACGAATATGAGTACATCATATATGGAAGCCCAAAGTTGCATACAAGCATATAAGTGCTAAATGGAAACTAGTGAGGGTTGAACGGAAGCTCATAAGAGCTAAACGGAAACCCATAAAGGTTAAACTGAAGCTCAAAAGAGCTAAACGGAAACCCAATAAGGTTAAACTGAAACTCATATGAGTTAAATGAAGCTCATGAGAGCTAAACAGAAAGTAAACACGAAAGTTCGCAACAAATGTTGAACCTCGATTTACTTGGGTAATTTTCCATCAATTCCTCTTTTGCACTGAACGACTGTACTCAATCCCGCGTTCCTTTTGTTTTGAACATTAAATTTTATTCCATACCTTTAACAATAATTTTATTTTTAACAAATGATATGAACAAATTCATAATACCATTCATGAATTTAACATATAACATTTGAAATATAACCATACGAACTTAACTTGGTTAAGTTGCAAGATTTGTAGAAGTTCAATGACTATTTTGCTATTTTTTCTTTTTCACGTTTGTCTACGGGCTCTTTATCTAAAATATAAAATTATTCATTTATTAGCATATAATTTAGTTTCAATTCACTTCACAATTAATACCCCTCAATTTTTGAAATTACCCAATTACCCCAACTTTTATAGTTTTTACGATTTAGTCTTTCATCAATTATCCTATCAATTGAGCTAATTTTTATCAATTGAAAATTTATCTAATTATTCCAGGCTACCATACAACCTTTGATAAATAGAATTTATTAACAAACCCTAATATCTAATCTTTTTCACAATTTGTTCCTAAAATAAATTTCTATTGAAATCACTTGATAAAGTCATCATATAATAAATTTAAAGCTCTAAATACATGTTAATTCATCACAAACATCTAGTACAAATCAATGGTAACTTTCAAAATTACTCATAAAATAAAAAACAAATGAAATAGATAGTTAGACCTAATTGTAAAAGTCTTAAAAACACAAAAATTACAAGAAAAAGACAAGAATTGAACTCACTTGGAGAAAATGTATGAAAATCAGCTTAAGAAACCCTCCTATGGCGTTGAAGTTTTTGAAGAGAAAATGTCTAGAAACATCTTGAAATTTCAATTTCTAAGTTTAATTTTACAAAATTTCCTATTGTACCCCTTGTTCACACTAATTTTGTTATTTCTTGTACATACATATCGTCCCAGCCTTGTACTGAGTGTATAATTGCCTTTTTGCTCCTCCATTAGTTACCACTTAAGCTATTTAATCACTATTTCTTTAATTAGTAAGTTTTGCACCTTTTTCAATTTAGTCCTTTTTATTTAATTAACTATCTAAACGTTAAAATTTTATAACGAAACTTTAATACTAACTTAATGACACTCTGTAAATATTTATAAAAATATTTATAGCTCGATTTATGAAATCGAGGTCTCGATACCTCGTTTTCTAAACCATCTAACTTAATACTTTCTTCTAAAACACAAATCGCTATTTCAAGAGTCTTTCTAAAATCACCTTTTACATCATAAATACTAATTAATAAAATTTTTAAATTCACTCGTCGGACTTAGTGGTCTCGAACTATTTTTGATACCACTGAAATTTTGGGCTGTTACATCGAAGGTTAAAATGATAAAACTTACCAAATTAAACATATCAATTCAAAGTAAAAGACAAAAAAAAAAAAGTAAAGGTTCCTGTCAATCATAATCACAACAGGTGAGACGGTTCCCAACAAAGATGTAAATCAAACTTTTGAGATTTCAATATCATTTTATTATCACTAAAACATTGCTGATGAACGATATATAGATATGAGTAGACACTAGACGCTCATATGAGCTAATCCAACCGATAACACACCTTGGCACTAAGTGCCTAGCCCATAGGCTAACATTCGCCCCCGATAACACACTAGAAAACATTATAATATGACATGATAGTCCGCAACAAATGTAGGACCTTGGTATATTCAGTGAACAAGAGATATACAGGAATCATCATCACATCTCATACCAATCTCGTACCACTCGCACAATAACCTATTGGCATGCCAATCATACTCTATCCTATGTTCATCCGGCTCATGATATTTCATCAGAAGCAAATGTTATATCAATCTATTATTCAATTCTCAATTACATCCATCAATGTGTTATCCATCATTCAACAACTAAGTTCATAAAATGCGCTTTAAAATGTATTAAAATTAAACCAAACGAACTTACCAGATTAAACTGTAGCAGTGTCAAAAGTATAGGGACTATTCTGTAATTTTCTCTTTTTCTCGATTTTCCATTCTTTCTTGATCAAATCAAAGGACCAAAGCTTGATCGAAGCTTTCTTTAGTTTCTTTTATGGTTTTCGGTTGGAGATAGGATGAAGAAGATGATAAAAATTTTAACATGTTTTATTATATTATACCTTTTTACCTATTTACAAATTTACCCTTTAATATACAATTAACTTTCACTAATTTTTTAAGCCCATTACCGTCCACTATAGGTGGTGACGACTTAATTACCATTCAAGTCCCTTAATTAACCTTTTTATAGCTATTTAATAATCTTAACTAATAGCAATCAACTTTATCAACTTTTATGATTTAATCATTTTTACTTAATTAACTATCTAAATGATAAAATTTCTTAACCAAAATTTAATATGGTATTAGTGACCTTGTAAACATTTAAATAGTTATTATGTACAAACTGACACGTCAGAGTTGTGGTCCTAAAATCATTGTTTTCGACACCACTGAAAAACGGGTTCTTACATAATTGTAATAACTTTTTATCTAAATAAAAAAAATTCTAAGTCTTAGCTACTTTAAACCAAATTTGAGATTTAAAATAATATTTCAAAACTTGTTGAGTTTAAGACAAAAGTTTTGAGTTCGAATTATGAGTTCAGCTTAATTTGATTTTAGATTTAATTTGAACTTAATATAATTATTAAATATATTAAGTTTTCTCTCTAAAAGATCCTTTTAGAAGAGCCTCTTTCTTAAGGTTTCTTTTTAGGCATTTACCGTCATTTAATCTTTTCGGTGACTCCTTATTTGTTGGTCTTCCTCGATTCCCAATTCCCCTTCTCTAATTCTTTTCGTTGCATTTTATTTTCCCTTGCATTAGCTCATTTCTTGTAATCATCTCATTGTCACCACTTTTCCCTCTGCATTTAATCCTTTTCACCCAATCCTTGATTTTTTTTTTCTAATTTCCTTTTCCATCGTTCCCCTCATTATTGTACTTCCCATTCGTCCTTTGACTATCTATTCCCCCATTAAACTCATTATAACGCTACTTTCCCTCGTCACACCCCCTCCCTTCATGTTGTTTCATTTTTCTTTTCCTTTTCTCTCGAATATTTTCTCTCACCGTTTCGGCTTCCTAAGTCACCATGATTTGCAGGCACATAAAATGCCATAAAATTGGCTCATTTGGTCCAATTTCTCCCCCATCTCTCTCTCATTGCTCATCGTCTTCAAATCTTGCCTTCACTAGTCCTCCTCCCCTCAAACATGTCACAGAAAGACCACTATTTAGAGATTGCACTTGGTTTAACAGTGGATCTTCCAAAACCTCATCAGAGGATGATTCCAACATGCAACATACCATCCAGGTAGAAGCTCACCTCCATGCAAATGAAACACTTAGAAAAAGACCTGTCATCCCTTTCAGTCAGTAATAACATGATGTTAGTTGTACGCAATGGAGTCATTGCCTAATTAGATGCATACATGATTACCGATGTTTCGATTCTCATAGTCTCGAGTACTCTATCAACATACTTTGGAACACTCGGGGTAGGGTGCATGTGGACTCTGGAAGTGTAGATTTCTTTATTCTTAAGTTTGACTCTATGTTAAAGCTTCTTCAAGCCTTCCAAGAAAGGACATATACCATTAATAGTTCTTATGTTAGTTGGGTAGGCCCCAAATGTCATCCATTCTGGAGACCTTTTTGTCTCCTTGCTAGTTTGGATTCAAATTCAATGTCTACCTCTAGATTATCTCCAATCTTTTGTGGCAATCAAGCTAGGAAAAATAGCTGGGAGGGTAGTGCAAGTCGATGACCATGACGAGACCCTTAAAACATTCAATTTCTTAGAGTCGGAGTGGAAATCAACCTATGGAGACCTCTGATTGTTAGATTTAACATGTAATGAAATGACAGAGTTAGTCGATGGGTCTATTTTAGGTACAAGTGCATCTGCAAAGTGTGCATCAATTGTTGTATGATAGGTCACATGTTTTACAACTGCTCTAATAACCTTCACGATGTTGAGTATATGATGAATGATCAAATGGATAAGATTCATGAGAACCTGGGATATGAAATCTATAGAGATACAAATCAAATCCTTTTTAGAGATTGCATCAGAGCAATTAGAGCTAGAGGCACCAATCGATCCATTTATGTGAACCTAAATCCCCTCATGCTAGGTTTTGCACTAGTACCTCCTATCCATTCTCTAGAAGAAGCAAATTTTGCTTTGGATCTAGCTTAAGAGCCACCCCATCAAGAAGTGGAAATGCATACCAAGATAATGAGAATGCGAACCAAAATAATGAGGAAACGAATCCCACCTCTAGCAATGGTGTTTCGAGTATGGCTAACCATATCCCTGATAAAGATGATGGTGAGGAGGAATCTAATCCCTCATTGGATGAAGATGGTGATAATAATGATGGTTTAACTCTCTCTGAAAGAGATTTGGTAAGAATTGTTGTTGTTGGGGACCTTCCTTTCGTCCCCCCTTCCTCCCCTCTATTTGATAATCATGCATTGGCAATTATCATGTACACAAGCAATCATTTCACAAATCCCTTCTCTATTTCTATCCCAAGTTTTGGCCCATTTACACCTAATGTTGAAATGGATGACTCCATCATAGCATAATTCCTTACCGTTTTCATCAAGGCCAATGAACAACTTCAAAACTAATGGGCCAATAGGCAATTTGAACAAATTGAATGGATTATTGTTGATTTATCCTCTTACTTCCTCCCAAGATTATTTATTTTAACTCAGAAGCTTTTAAATGATTCCTCCAATCAAAGTCAGTTTAGGGTTTCATTGGTCTGCCAAATTCTAAGGTTACTTTTACCAATTACTGTCTTCTTTTAAATAATTCTCCAATTAAGCTAAATCAAGTTGAATTGGAACTTTATGTGGCTTGAAAAGAGCTCACTTTGTTCACTGTCTGTATATGTTCAACTCTACCAATGCAAGAATTTTTGGATTTCTGCTTCTATCCCTTTTAATTTTTTTTATAGATATTGATGATAAAAATGTTGAAGGTACCCCTAAAAATATAAATGTTAATTTAATTATTGATTCTAACCCTTCTAAGATTGTCAGGCTTGACAATGAAAATGTTACTCCGATTATCGAGTTAGAACCAGATAATGTCCCAAACCTAGAAAACTTTAGTCATCATGGCTCAAATTTTCTAGTGGAGCTAATTATAGTTTCGACCATGACAACCCTGACAAAGATTGCTCTTCAGATGCCTCGTGGGCCAAATTTAGATTCAAAAGAAGAAGAATTCAAGAAGCCCCGAACGAATATGCCCCTCTTTTAACAGCCTTATTAAAGTTGAAGCAATATTAGAAGCCATGTCCTTTAAAAACCCCAATTTGAAAGTATACCATAGGAAAAGATCTATTGGAGAATGCTCATCTAATGCTATGCAACCACCCCCTCTCACACAAAATGTTCTCCTCCTCACTCAAACCTGATAGTTGATGCTCAATCTTTCAAGGCTTAGATTTCTTTGTTTAAAACAAATATTGTACCTACGATATTGTAACCCACTCCCCCAACTCCCATGTTATCTTATTCTACTGAAAGTGTATTGGTTGACTTTTTCATAGTTTCTATTGTGTTTGTCCCCCTTTTTAGTCCACATGGGTTGAGACAAATTCTCATTGATCAACCTCCCTCATCGTCATGGTTTTCTTGGGTTAGAATGTCAGGGAACTCGAGAATCCCCTAACATCTTACATTGTTTCTAGCTCTTTTCCAGATTTAAGGTGGATTGTTATTTTTTCATGGAAACTAAGGTCAATAGAGACAATTATAGAAATTTACTCTTTAAATGGAATTTGATTATTTTTGTTGGTATGGATCGGAAGAGCCTTACTGGGTGGACCATTTTGCTATGGAAGAAGCATATCAAATGCAATATCACCTTTATTAATGAAAATATTATTTCTTACTACATGAGGGAAATAGCCTAGGTACTTGGATTTCTTGCATTTCTGGTAAACCAAACCTCTACGATAAATCAAAAGTTTGGAATAAGTTAATTAACTTTTTTAATACTATAAACAATAATGAAAGTTGAATTGTGTTATGAGATTTTAATCAAGTTATTTGGTACAGAGACAAAATTTTCAAACTTTCTAATGAATTAAAATGTGCTTCTGACTTAATTCAATGCCTTGAGGATTTTTATCTTTCTAATACGTGGACTAATAATAGACAAAATGTTAAAGTAATTTAGGAAATGCTGGACAGGGCTTTTGCAAATAACAATTGCTTGAACTCGTGTTCCAACATCTCTGTTCTCAATCTACTTGTTGCCTTATCTAACCATGGCCCGATTATTTTATCCACAAACAAGCTGACTTTTTTTCAATGAAAGCCTTATCATTTTGAAGTTATGTGGACTTTCCATCCACAATACAAAGAAGTCATCAATGAGACTTAGAAATCAATATATAGGGATCTCTTTTTTACAAGTTGCTTCATAAAATAAAAGCCCTGAGTTCGTCTTTGCAGAAATGGAACAAAGAAGATTTTCGTAATTTTGCCATAAAAAATAAGAATATTGAAAATGAGCTTATGTGAATTCAATTAGAGCTCTCCTTTAACATCTCTTTTGATAAAGAAAATTCCATTAGAAAAAATCTAGAGCAACTCAAAGAGTAGGAGCACCTCCATTGGCTTAAAAAACCTAGACTTCAATGGCATTGCTTGGGGGTAGAAACACTAAGTTTTCCACCTCACCACAAAAAAATGAAGAGTTGTCAACAAAATTGAAGGAATATTTGACCCTTTTTCAAAATGTCGGGTGGATAATCCCTTATCCATCAAACATGTCTTTATAAACTTCTTTGTTGACCTTTTTAAAACTCAACCCCCATTTAATAGAATTTCAACCTTTTCTTATCTCAATAACTTGAACATGCCATGTCTCTCTTAGAATGACCTAATCTCTCTTTAAACCCTTTGACGCTTTTGAAGTCAAGATAGCATGTCCCAAATTGGAGCACTCAAATCCCAGTGTTGATGTCAAGCTAGGGTTTTCTTATAAAAAATATTGGGATATAATTTGTGAAAACGCCACGGTCTCCACCATTTCATTCCTCAATTCGGGTCATCTGCTAAGAGAGCTCAATAAAATTCTTATTGTTCTCATCCTAAAAGGCATTTTCTAGTCTCACCCCTCTAATTACCACCCAATTAGTCTTTGCAATGTGGCTTACAATATCATTTCAAAAATTGCTCTCAACCTACTTAAAGAGGCGTTGTCATTGCTCATCTTGCCATATTTAGCAACTTACTTGATTAGTTTAACTCAAAACTTGCCCTCTTGGAAATCTAATTGCCTCATATTAGGTGAAAGATTGACTCTAATTAAATCCACTCTCATTTATCCCTATTTATCCCATCATTGTCTTTAAAGTTCCTTTTGTCATTTGTGAAGATATAAAAGAATTAGGTCAATCGATGGGGTCATGACTGGGAGATGGGATACTTCATACTTGAAATTAGGACATTCTATACGCTCTCACTTCTTATGGGCATCCGTAAAATGAACCTTTTTAATGAATCCCTCCGCTCAAAAGTTGCTTAGTGTGTACTCATCGACAAGCATTACCTTTTGACTAACTTTCTCATCGCGAAATACTGCAACAAGTTACTGGTAAGGACATCTGTAATAAGGGTAAAACTATCCAACTATGGAGCAATCAAAATAGTTGGATAATAGCTGACCCACTCAAAACTCTAATTGACACGGTTGCGCATCAAGTATCAAACCTTCGGGCAACACCTTCATTACCCCTTGCAAATTTATCATCGATCAATCCAAGGCCTTAAGGCTCATTGACCATGATAGAATTGTTTATCTAATCACCAAAACTACTTCTATACAAAGCGAGCAAGATAAAATCATTTAGAAGGGCAACTTTAAAGGCCATTTTTCGATTAAAAGCGCTTATTCACATATCTATAAGAGTTATCATGATGTTGCTCCTAAAAGACCACAACAATCCATATTGAAAAACCTATAGCGATTAAAGGTACCCTTTAATCATCATCTTCTTGTGGAAAATTTGTAAAAACAACATCCCAACCAAAGACCTTCCTGCAAGGAGACTTTTGACTAATGATCTTATTTTCCCCTCTACAAAACTGATAGAGAAAAAATAAATCATCTATTTCTCAATTGAACCTTTGCAAGAGCAATTTATTTTAGATCTCCCTAGCTCTCAAAATTGACTACTTAGATGACATCCGATCTTTAGATGGATTCTCCATTGGCTTCAAGAAAATGATATCTCAGCGAAATCCTTAAAAAGTATATACACCGTCATGGCTTGTACCATATGGACCATCTAGAAAGTAATAAATAACCTTATTTCTAAAAATTGCAACCCATCCCCTATGGCAGCTACCAAAATTATCTCTGAGCTGATACAATCAATCCTTTGCTCATTTTCAAACATTACTTCACTTGCTCCTAACCAAAGAACGTTACATTCCTCTCCAACGATCATCTCTAACGCCCCTCAATGGTTGCCCTCTCTCTACATCATTCAGAACAATTAGAACAATCTAATTGGAGGAGTTGTCATAGCCTAGGATCCTAACAGTTTTCAAATGACAACTGTCCACAACTTCAGAACCAATAGCCAAGGCCTTTGTGCATATTCTAATACTTAAAATTGCTCTTATACTTAGAAGACCTTTTGATATCAATCGTTGCATGTTACTCAATGTAAGTAATAAATGAAGGAATATGATTATAAGACGTTTCAACTTTGGATGGAAGCTACAGCCGACACTATAAGATATCAAACTTTTTCTTTAGGAGATCAACATTGTATGGCAAACTTCAAATGTTAACCATATGAAGAAAAAAAACCTCCCCTTGGACTAAAACTACTTCAAGTGTCTTTATTAGTTTCACATGGCCATAATGTTATGTTATGTTATTGCTTTGAACCAATAAAAAAAAGCTTTTGATGCATGTTTGAGTTTATTTTATAATGATTTTATTATAATTGTAATCTTTTGGATATATTAAATTGGACCAATTTACCAAAAAAAAAACAATTGTTTTAAAAAATTATGGAAATAGGTTGAATTTTTGAAAATTTACGAGAACGGGTTGATTTTGGGAAACGCTTCCAGTTGGAAACATTTTCAGGGAAAACTTAGAAAAACGCTTCCAATTAGACACATTTTCAACATATTGACAAAAAAAAAAAGCTTTTTGTCACACCAGCACTAAGAGTGGCAGTATCAATTTATTTATTTTTTTAGTGCCACCTATTAATGTAGAAATAAAACTTACAAAATAGACCTTTATATATACCCAAAGTCTCATTTATTTTGTTTTCTTAAGCAATATGGGATATAATATATATGTATATATAAACCCAAAGTCTCATTTCTCTTGTTTTCTTAAGCAATGTGTATTTCTAGTTGGAAGAGTTTTTTTTTTTTTTTTGTCAATATGCTGAAAACGCGTCCAGCTGGAAGCGTTTTTCTAAGTTTTCCCTGAAAATATTTCTAGTTGGAAGCGTTTTACCAAAATCGGTCAATTCCTATAAATTTTCAAACATTTGACCTATGTTAGTATTTTTTTTTTTATAATTTAGTCATTAAATTCAAACTATAACTTTTGAAAAAGTAATTTTACTTTTCTACCCGCAAGTTAAGTTGTTAAACGGTGAATTACAAACTCCGTGGAAGGTAGAAATGAGAGGATAATAATGGTACTGTATACGCATGGGAATGGAAAAGTGTTTCATAATCAAAATATCTCTATCAATCAAACTTTGAAAAAGGTCGTGCCATATTTACCTTCTTCTCCATTTGTCAATCTATGGTTGCTGCCTCCATCTCCAAGTTCAACCGTTTATCTCTTCCCATCATTATTGTCTAATTGATTCCTTAACTATTTTTTGTTTTAACGAAAACAAATCTTAGTTTATTTTAATATTTTCCTTCACTAATTCGACAAAATGAGGTTTTATTATAAATTTTTTAACTCGAACTCATAAATAGGAAGAAAATACGTTTCAATATATTCAAAACTCGCTCATACCAATTGAGTTAAGACTTAATCAATATTTTTTTTATCTTATTTTGTTCTTGTATAATGCAGGTTTGGAGTTTCAACCACCTATTTCCAGATTCCAAATGGTAGAAAAAGATGAATGAAAATTAAACACTAGGAATTTAAAAGAAAAAAGGAAGATTAATGAAAATAAATAAATACAGTTTTCTTGAATTTAATGCAGTAATTCTAAAATTATGTGTAGTCCTTGATTTTTGCTGTTATGTAAAATTAAACAAATAAAATTGAACACTAATTCGAATTCATTCATTTATTAAATAAATTTTGATAAAAGTAAATTGTTAACATGATAATAAGAGCCTACCAAAGTATGAAGATTGGAGTTGTCGATTGAGTTTTAATTCGATTAATATGGGTATTGTTGTCAATATAAGAGGATGTGGGTTCGAATGTGCTGAAGCGCATTATCCTCGGTTGAAGAGGTAATATGGGTAGTTCTAAGCATTGTATTAATATAATCAGAACATATAATGAGATTATTAAAAAACAAAAACCATAAACATTGAAGCTAGTCCAACTAGTACCATAGTTTCTCGACCATCCTCTGTTCATAGGGGTTATGAAATTTACCTATTCAAAACAAGTGTTTTTTAGATAAAATTTTGAGAATACATTGTCCCTCAATGTTATTAAAAAATAATAATATTTTTACATCATCAACACCATAGTGTAATATTTTATTTATTTTATCACTATGATTTTTTAAAATTTTTTGCTATAATATCAAATTTTGTTTTCAATAATTATATTTTTCATCAATTTGGCCCTTATTCTTTAATGCTAACTTGGCACTATTTATCTTATATATCATGACAACAAATAATTTTTAAAAAAAAAATAAGAAGAAGCATGAAGTACATGTGAATTGTCATTTAAGCTAGTTGTTTAAAAAATTAATATTTTAATCAATATCTCTATTAAAAAATAACAGTTTAACTATTTTTAAAAAATTGGTGGACAAATTCAATTTTTTTTAAAAGATAGACAACCAAATTTATCTTAAAAAAACAAATGAGGATCACATTGACAAAAAAATAAACATTAAGGACTAAATTTAATATTATGCTTTAAACTTTTTAGATTAGGTGTAACCTTATTTATTGTTTTTCAAGGGTAGGTACAATGGAAGATAACAAATTGAATTTTTATTAGTCCCCAGAAAGGATATGAAATGTATTTTGTAATATTAGGGGATTGACATGCGTGTACTTGGGTTAATGATGAGAAGGAATTTGAGAATGGCAGGCAAGCCCATGTATATCTAGCAACGTGGTGTTCAATCCAATAACTGTTCCATTTTAGCACATATTCCCCACTCACTTCTACACTTTTTTCCTTACAACACCTAAATTGGTCCACAATTTTTGTTCCCATGGCTCCACCACCTTGCTTTTAAGGATTCTTTCAATAGACCTTTCCTCCCATTACAGCCATTGAACCAAAAGGAATTAGTGATAGAAAAGAAGTCAATTCCTATATGAAGTCTTCGTACGGTTTCACCGGCTTCAACAGGGGCCTAATCAGAAAAATTATTTAGGAATGTCGAAATTAAATTATATTTTTATTATTTTAAGAAATCAAGTGTAATTTTATCTTATTAATTTAAAATTTTAAAAATTTTAAAATGTGTAAATAAAAAAAATTTTATTTTAGAAGGAGTCAAGCCCTTATCAACACCCCCGAACCTCAGTTCATTTATTTTAATTTTATTTTTTAAAAATGTATATTTTTTATTTTAGTATAATTTTTTTTCTGTTAATTCAATCAAATTTCGTAATGCAAAAGGGAAGAATGACAGAAAAGAGAGCGAATATGTACATATGGGAGAGGAATAATTATCTGAAAATGTGACAGCATACAGCCTCCAAATGTATTATCACCAATCCTTTTTTAGGGACTTTTTCTACAGTGATACCCCATCAATAAGATTATCTGGACAAAAAGACATTGGTTTTTTCTTTTTTCCAGGCATGCTACCACTTTAATCTCAAATCAGGAAGAGTTGCTCATTTGTGTGTAAATACATATATATTATCAATTTATTTCTTATTTTAATTGAATTTGACTTTAATCTTTTAAAAAATAAAATATTAACTAAATCATTAAATTTTTAAATATGACAGCTCACATGATAATTTACGTGTATTTTATGCTAATTCTTTGAATATTTGTATGTTGTCTAAATTATTTGTAGATGTGGTGGCATATAAGATAAATAATATCATGTCAGCATAAAGTACACATTAGACCTGTCCATAGGCAAGTCGGGTTTTTCTAAAATTTTAGACCCCGTTTGCTAGGCCCAGACTTGATCCAGTCTAAAAAATGGGGTTAAAATTTTACTTAAGTCCGGCTCGGATAAAAATACTAAAACTCAAACCTAGCCCAGTACAATTATTTTTTTATATAAAAATTTTAAAAGTATAATATATCAAAAATACTAAAAACATTAAAATAAATATTTTAAGAAATAAATTAAAAAATATTTATTGTTAAATAACACTAAGATTTGTGTAACTTAATAAGCAAATACCTCTAAAGTAGTAACAAAATTAACAATAAAACAAGAGTTATACAATATCCAAACAATAACAGTAAAATAGTAGTAACATAATAGTGAAATTGTAGCAAAACAATGAGAAAACAACAAGAAAAAATTAGTTTTTTTTGTTTTTTTGGGCTAATTTGGGTCGGGCCGAGCTAGGCCCAAGCTAAAAAATTTTACTCGAGGCTTATCTCATTTTTTAAATGGGCCTTATTTTTTGCCCAAGCCCATTTTTCAGACTTATATTTTTGTTCAAACCCTCTCACTTTTCGGGTCGGGCCAAGTGACCCGATCCATAGATAGATCTAGTACACATAAACTATCACGTGAATTATCATATCAATATCATTTAAAAATTACTATTTTAATTATTATTTCTGTTAAAAATTTTAATTCTTCTTAAAAGATTAATTACTAAATTTAACTCAAAAAATGAATAAAGATAAATCTGATAAAAAATATGAATATTAAGCACTAAATTTGATATTATGACACTTCCTTTTCAGTACAGTGAAGTTAGCAGTAGTATTGACTGCATAGGTCTCAAAGTTTTCAACAACAACATAATGTTCTTGGGTTGTTAATGAAGAAGAGTGGAAATAGGCAGCAGCTAGACTGTGAGTACCTGGGGGTGATTGACATACGGAGTAGACGCCCCCACTTTTCCAAGTGGTTACAGCATATTTGGTGATTCCTATCACTTGCCCTTCCCAACGCCACTAACAAAAGGAACTAAAATGCTAAAATGATAACAATGAACGTTCCTTTGAATAAGGACGCAACACTAATTTTTAAGTATGGACCCTTGAAAAACGTTTTGGATAAAAACATTATATTTAAAAAACATTCACTTTAAATAAAGAACCGAAAATGTGCTATGCTGCTTATGTTTTCAAAAGAAAAAAAAATATTAATATTATTAAATATTAAATACAAAATAATAAAATGAAAGTAAATAAGTTCGTGTTAGTCGCTTACAAATATGAGTATGCTTCAATAAAATTTGAAACTCATATTTTAGATTAATATACACTTAAGTAATTATATAGGATAATAATAATAATAATAATAGGGTAAATTACAGTAAATGTCACTCAATTATTAGTATTTTTTTTATCATCCAACTATGAAAAATTTCAAAATTGGTCAACTCAATTATTCAATTTGTCTTTTTTAGTTACTAGCTAGCTAACGTAAAAATGAAAAGACCTAAAAATTCAAGATAATTGGGTGACCAAAAAAGAAAAAAATCTATTGTTGGGTGACTACTATTGTAGTTTACCCTAATATATATAAATCGAACCTCACCTAGCTGATGATGGCCATTAGCCCAACCTCATCTGATAAATTACCTAAAATTTTAAGATAAATTATTAAAATAATCACTTTTGTTTATCTCATGTTATATTTTAGTCACTTACATTATTGTTTTGTTATAAAATGGTCACTCTGTCTTTAAGATTTGTTACGTCCCAAACGGCAGTACGACGTGATAGTTAAAATGAGTTTTAAATGCCAACAGGGATGTCCAACCAAGTAAATTAATTAATTTTTTAACGGTCGTGTCGGACTGTCGTTTGGGAGGTAACAGATCTTAACGGTAGAATGATTATTTCATAACAAAATGGTGACGTATCTGACTAGAACACAATATTTCAAACATAAGTGACTAAAATATAACTTGAGGTAAACAAAAGTGACTGTTTTCGTAGTTTATACAAAATTTTATCCTCCAAACAAATATGGTCGGTGCTATCTCCTCCTATTCCTATTGGTCATTGTATAATATATTCTCAAAAGCTTGTTCAAAACGTTAGGCTAAGCTGTTAGCGAGACGGCCAAATAATGGGCTGCAACACACGAACTGGCGTTAGAGATGACAGGTGAGATCATCACATGTTGGCTTACATTGCCTTGTAAAAAGGAGGTCATTTTTCTGTGAAATACAAATCCCTTTTTTTGGGGGGTTGTCTCATAGATAGGATTCTTTTGTTGCAAAAGAGAAAAGATCGGATTCTAAATTCTAATAAAACGATGGAAACATGAGAGTGAGTGGGGATAACTGTAAGAGAGGCATGGAATCTAGCAATGGCTGGCTTAATAGACTCCACACAATCTCGCTTCTAAGATTAAACGTACAAAAAGGTAAGCCTTATCATTGTCACTTTTATGTTTAGTGGAGCCTGTCATCCTATCAATATTCCTGTCGTAAATTTCATTTTTATCAAAAATTATTTTATTTTTTTAATATTTTTAATTCAATCTACTCCATCCATACCCTTTTTTTTATTCATCGGTCTTATAATTTTTTACTTGTGCAATGGATAGAAATTTTGTGTTGGAAGCAACGGGTAGATAAGAGTAAATATGTTGTTGGGTCGAGTCGGGTCTAAACATAATATTAACATATTTTATATTTATTTAAGTTTTGTCTAATCTGAAATGTGGGCATAAAATTTTGCTCAAACTCATTTATATTTGTAAAAGATTAACCCAAGCTCGTTTCAAGTCCATCTATATTTTTTTATTTATTGAAATTTTTTATATAGTTATCTTATCATTATTTTAATGTTTACATTATAGTAGTATTATATATTTAGTAAAGTTTTATTTTTTTTAATGTATTATAAATTACATAATATATAAAAATAACATAATATAAAGTATTATAAACTTAAAAACGGGTTGGACTAGGCTCGGGCCTTGAATGTTCAAACCTGAACTCGGCCATATTTTAAACAAGTCTAATTTATTTGCCCGAACCTATTTTTTGAGCTTAATATTTTTGCCTAAATCCTTTCAAATTTCAGATGGGCTTTCGAGTCTGAATAGATAATCCTACCCATGGCAAGATCTAGATAAGAGGTTGACCCCAGTGACTTTGGTTTTCTAAAAATGAGTAAAATTGTTTTTTAAATCCTTCAAATTTTATGAAATTATAAGTAATATAATATAAAAATTGTATTTTCTATCTTTTTGAATTTAAAAATTTTGTCTTAAACTCTGCTAAATTATTGCAATAATTAAGGATTTTGGTGTTATAACCTTACTCATGCAGGTTTTTTTTTTTTTCTTAATTCTCTTGTTAGTGCATAAAATAATAATGCATGTTTTTCATCATAAAGGTAATCCTCAAATAAAAAAAATTTTTAATTACCAATAAAATAATATAATCATTTTTTTCTTAGAATATAAAATTATAATATACTATTTTAACTTTGCAGTTTAAAAACAATATGTTATTATAATAGATCAAAAGGAAAGAGGCATAACTTACTTAATTTGCTACCGTTTATGGATTAAAAAAACCATAACCAAAGCTTAGCTTCTCCAAAAGTACCATCTTGTTGACCAAGTTTTGTACAAAGGGGATAAATGTTAACATTAGAGTTGTCCAGCTCCATCGCTCACCCGATAAATGAGAAAATTTTGGTAAAAATATAAATTTGAGAACTAAATTTGGGTAAAAATTAAGATCCGTTTAAAAAATGGGCTGGGACTCGGGTAAGGTTTTTGGCCTGGACCAGACCCAAATTTACAATTAAAAAAAACCATCTGTTTTGATGCTATTTTCCCACTTTTTGTCACTGTTTTGCTACCTATTATTTTGTTGTTAATTTTTGAATATTAAATAACACTTGTTTTATTGTTAATTTTGCTATTATTTTAGATGTATTTGCTTATTAAGTTACACTTATCTTAGTTTATTTAAGTATAAATATTTTTTCAAATTGGGAAATATTTATTTTAATATTTTTAGTGTACTTGGTGTATTATACTTTTAATTTTTTTATATAAAAAAATAATATAAAATAAAATTAATACTGGTGCACAGGGCCGAGTCCGAATTTTAACATTTTTATCTTTGACGGGCTTGGGCAAAAATTTTGAGCCCATTTTTTGGGTCGGGCCTAAGCCTATCAATCGAGCCTGAAATTTTGTTAAGGCTCGACCCGACCCATGGACAACTCTGGTTAACCTTCGGTTAGAAGTAATGGGAGCTAGGATTTTCTTTACGAATAACATCACAGTAGTACCTTTGCTTTCATAAAATGTTCTATGTGGTACTTGTACTTTGAAATTATCTAATGTGGTGATTAAACTATCAATACGTGTTTTTATTATGGTACATGTACTTTCATAAAATATCTAATATGGTACCTCTACTTTGAATATGTCCAATGTGGTACTTAACTATCAATATGTGTTTTATTATGATACAATTTGGGTACCACATTAAACTTTTTCAAAGTAGAGGTATTACATTAGACATCTTATGAAATTTTAAGTACCATAATGAAACATATATGAATAGTTTAAGTACCACATTAGACATTTTATGAAAGTATAGATACCAAATGTAAAATTCTTTTTTTTTTTATATATATAAAATTTTTTGACTATCGAACAATTTTACCCGCTCTTATTAAAAAATTTGAAACTTTTAGAAAAGGTAAGTAAGCTTCGAACTTAAAAAAAAAAAAAAAATTCTTATTCAACCTCGTAATTTAAAAAAAAAAATTTAAACACCCCATTTTTTTTAAAAAAAAAGTTCTCATTAGATCTATAATAATTTTTAAAATTTTAATTAAATTTCTTCGAAATTTGATCATGTTAAGATCTACCATTGCATTCGACTGAAGAAAGAAGTATTACTTAGCTAAATTCATGCTTGACAGAGGCAATTATGGAGTTGCTAAGAATGAATTGGAGGTGGAAAATTAGGCATTTTCCAAGGCAACAGAATTTCGTTGGCAAAAAACAACATTCAACAAATTTATGCGATTTGAATTCCCGTATTTGATTTGGTGGTTGAGGATTGTTAACTCATAGAGTTCATTCGGGTTGAAGTTTTTGAAAAGTAAGTAGTATATCTTTGTTTGAGCAACTCTCTTTAGATTTAATGTACAAATGGATGGTGTGGACATTTCCCTATTGTGCGCATAAGAAAATTTCTAAAGTATTTAAAAGATATTTTAGTTATAATTCAAGAATCATATTAATTATCAATCATTTAAATTAATGTGCCACTTCATCTTCTCACTAAGGGATAATGAAAGTTAACGAATAAGTGACCAAAATGTAACAACATGATAATATTAGTAATAATTTTGTAAGTTTTAAAAGGTCAGTGATAAAAATGAAAATTTGAACAAAATTGAGGGGTAGTTAGTGTAGTTTAGCCATTACTTTTCCTAAATTAGTTGTTTTCTAATTTATCTTCTACAGCTTCTGTTCTCCTTTATTCACAAACAAAAATACTGTTTTCGCTATTATAATAATTTTATATATTTAATAAATTTAATTAAAAATTTAATTTATTTAACCCTTCTTAAAATATTTTTGGTCAGTCGTAAATAGAGTTGTCCATAGGTCGAACCACCCAGTCTGATCTGAAAGTTAAATCCAAAAATGAGAAGATTTAGATAAAAATATAGACAAAAAATGGGCTTAGATAAAAAAAACAATGCCTATTTAGAAAGTGGACTAAGCCTCGGGTAAGGTTTTGGCTCGGCCCCAACTCGAATTTTCAATAAAAAATCCTGCTATTTTTGTTGTTGTGTTTCTATGTTTTGCTGCTGTTTTATCACTTTTTGCCATTGTTTTGCTACTATTTTACTATTATGTTATTATTATTTTGTTGTTAATGTTTGGATATTGTATAACATTTGTTTTGTTATTAATTTTACTACTATTTTAGAGATATTTGCTCGTTAAGTTGCACTTATTTTAGTGTTACTAAGTATAAAGACTTTTTAAATTTATTTTTATTTTGTTGGAAAACATTTATTTTAACATTTTTTTTGTATTATATTTTTATTTTTTATATAAAAAATAAAATTTTAAAAAATTAATAAAGGCTGGATCGGATTGAGCCCAGGTTTTAGCATTTTTATCAAGATCGAACTTGAACAAAAATTTAAGTTCATTTTTTAGCTTGGAACCAAATCTAGCAACTGGGTCTAAAATCTTGGTAGGACCCAACTCCGCAATGGATAACTCTAAATAGTAAAATTGCTGACTAGTTTTGCTAGTTGGATGTTCTTTACTCTTAGTGGACACAAGTAAGAGGAATGCAAATTGGGCTGAATAAACAGCCTCCTATCACTACGCTATGACAGAAGGGTAACAGTAGTTATATATAGTAGAGGAGCTATTATCGAATGGGCACAAGGTTACGGCCCATTTCTTGAATTTCTTTGTTAAAATGAAAAATCAGGCGGGAAAATTACAGACTAATTGGCGGGAAAGTTTAAAGCGGTAAACCAACTTCTCTCTTTACTGCAAGTACTTTTATATAGTTTGCATATAGAATTAATTTCAGTTTCATTTTCGTCTCTGCCTCTCTCGTATCAGTTATCTCTGCTTTTAGGGTTTCAAACATGTTTTCTAGTAGTCAGTTTGAAGACAGCTCCCCCTTGGCCGGTGGCGGATTCATGTCATCTCAGCTCGGTGGCTCAACTCCATCTTCTGCTAGGGTCAGTCATCTCCCTTTAGCCTTTATGTCCTTATCCTTCCTATGTTCTGTTTGGCAGCCGGGAAAATATCGGTGGAATTGTTTCGCGCCAGGGGAAATCAAATAAATCTAGTAGAGGAAATTTGAAATTTTGAATGTTTGTTGAAGTCGATCGATCTAATTTCACGTTTTTACATGTTTGGCGTTTAGCAGATCCGTGATATGCAGGGGTTGGTACCAGCGACGGTGAAGCAGATAAGTGAAGCATCTCAATCTGGTGGTGAGAAATCCAGCTTCATAATTGATGGTGTTGATGTTGCCAATGTACCGTTTCTTAGATCCTTCTACTGTTTCCCTTGAAAAGAATCATAGTGTTTAAATCTGGGCATCTACAGTTACAGATCTCTTAGCTTATTTGAAGAAATCCT
Organism: Gossypium bickii; assembly: GCA_025503065.1. Lineage (NCBI taxonomy): Eukaryota > Viridiplantae > Streptophyta > Magnoliopsida > Malvales > Malvaceae > Gossypium > Gossypium bickii. The sequence continues at coordinate 7,554,991 of CP106709.1, forward strand.
CATAACTCATCGAGTTATTTGATTAATTCATTCTTCTTTCTTTTATCTTGCTTTCGGATGCATTGCTGGTTCAGGTTACTGTAGTTGGCATGGTGTTTAACAAAAATTCAAGGTCCTCAGATATACGTTTCCACCTCGATGATGGAACAGGCCGAATTGAATGTATAAGATGGTAAAGCGGCAGATTCCATTTTAATTCTACGAATTATGAATGTCATCCTATTGTTATTTAATTCGTTTCCCTGCATTACTGGTAACCTTAGTGTCTTATTTTTTTTCAACACCGCATTAAAAATCAATATTGAAGTGATAGAAGCAATTTTGATTTGAAATCTGTATCTATTTCTCCAAACGAATTTTTCTGTTTCAATCAGGGTAACTGAAAGACTCGACACAGGAGACTTGGATGCCTTGGAGTAAGTTCTCTCCTTCATTTAATTCAATCAAGCATTTATTGTTTCTTTTTTTGAAATGTCATTATATGCTTTTATATTATTATATTTTGTTTCATTCTTTAATTTCTCTTTGCTATAGAGATGGGACTTATGTTCGTGTTAATGGACACTTGCAAACTTTTCAAAGCAAGAGGCAATTAAATGCCTTCTCTGTGAGGTATGGTTCCATAAATAAAATTCCAAGTTTCCCAATAGATTTGCAAGGTTGGGATCTCCCTTTTATTGTTATCACATTCCACAATTTGTTGATAGTATCTGATCTGTGCTTGAATCTGATCTTACTAAGATTTCCAACGGCATCTGATCCATGTCATGTGACAAATTGTTCATATAGAATCCTTTATATTTGTTATCTAATTAATTGCCTAACCTATTAATCATAAACCAACAGACTAGCTTGGATATGTAATATTCTTTGGTTTGCTTGCAATTCTAGGTTGGTGACAAATTTTGATGAAGTTACTTGCCACTATCTTGAGTGCATACATTTCCACCTGCAGAACTCCAAAGTACAGTCTAAAGCTGATGAGGTTTGCATATTAAGATGCTTGTACAGTTTGATTTATTCTCTTGGAGATGACTGATGAGTATGGCTTTTGATTGGTTTTTTTTCCTTATGCTAATTGTAATCACAGGGTAGTGTTTTGGCCTCACAGGCGCCAGATTCATCATTCAGCACTCCTGTGCGGGGTGCATCAAATGGGCACAACCCAGCTTCGACAAATGATGTATGAAATCAAAATATCAAACTTTATCATTTCCATTAAATCCTCGCTTTTTTCTTTCAAGAAGTATTATCTTTTCCTTTTCCAGTTCTCTATGCAATATAATGCTGATGGACTCAAGAGTTTTGATAAATTGGTCCTGAACTATCTGCAGCAACCTTCAAACATGTAAGTACTGAACAAAAACTTGTTTTTCCCCTAAGGAAGAAACTTGGCTTCAAAAATTTTCAATTGGGAAACCCGTATGCAACTTGAATGAATTGCAATAGATGAGAAGCATGATCTGATTACCCATATAACTTAATCAAAATCAAGCTTTTTCATTAACTTGAATGATGCATTGCTTGAAGAATGCCTTGTTTGCTCTTAAAGAATTGTTTTGGATGTGGTGGTTGGTGCTATTTAAACATACATGTTACGTTTGTTTGGCTTGAATAGCTATTTGGGGCTTTCCATCAAAGGAACAAACTTGGAATTTTTAACTTACTACTAATGAATTTCTGAATTGATTGACTGGTTGGTTATTACCATTTACAGTGACCGAGAAATGGGGATACACGTAGACGAACTTTCACAACAGTTGAAATCTCCCCTAGAGAAAATCAAGTATGTATATGATGAATATACTTTTGGAGTTATTTTAGTTATGTATATGTAAAATATTCATCTATTAATTTATTCTTTTTTTTTTTTTTTCTCTTCTCTTGTGGTAGGGATGCGATTGAGTTTCTTGAAAGGGAAGGTTTGGTTTACTCCTCCATTGATGATTATCACTACAAGGCTGTAGAAGGTCTCTAAGTTTCAGAGCATAGCTTAGCTTGGAATTACGTGTTAAATTGGGTCTGTAATGACTGGTGATGGATGTTGTCGTTTCTTATACTTTATTTGTATGATATATTTGCTTGGATTGGATTGTACGCTTCAATCTTGTAGAATCTAATAGAATGGAATTGCATGCTTCAATCTTTTAGGCATCATTCCTAGGCTGAACCGTTCTGCCTAGTTTTAGAATGCAAGTATCATATTATAGTAGATACATTTATAGGTAGAGAAACTCGTTTAGTGGGATATCATATTATATGAAATATGTCCAAAGAAATCTTTTGTATGAATGAGTTGGTATTGCCAGAAGGGATGACATTCTTCTGTTGATATATCAGTTGACTTATTATTTTTTTAATTTATGCAAAATTTTAATTTGATTATAAAATACAAATTATATTAATTAGCCTCAATAACAATATAATTGGCTTTTCCGTAATTAATTAACCATGTAAATTAGTTTTAAAACAAATTATTGAGTATATTAACTGATCAAATTTTCGTTAATGTTTCTCTGTTTTATACAAAAATAATAAAAAGGTAAAAACCAACAAATTTAAGTATATATATAGTAAATTAAGCCAAGGCTTTTCATTTAAATATTGGTTCTCACTCACACCGGCAATATATGTTAGAAGTTTTGAAAATAAATTCTTTTCTTTTTAATAAATTTTACAATAGATTATATTCATGTGTGCTAATTGATAACTTAATCACACAGACCACACGGTCTGTAATAAATAAGATATATTTAAAATAAATGAAACTTTTTTTTTTCTCTTTACTAAAAGTAAATTATGAGTGTGGTTAAATATCACCAATTGAAATAGTTTATTCGAAACTCATATACTAAAATGCGTAAAAAGTAATACTCCTGCCAAATTTTAATTGTTTTGATATGTATTTTAAAAATATGTTATTCAAAACTATTTTTAGAATCTATTTTTTCATATTTTTTATTGCATTTTCAAAATTATTTTATATCAATTTACAACATAATTTAATTTGAAATTTAACATGGTTACAAATTATGTTAATTTATAAATTTTAATAATAATTTAAGACTTTTTTTCCTTCAATTTTTTATGGTTTTTATAACATATTTCAATACATTTAACAATATAATCCTTTGTTAAAAAAAAACAATGTAATCCATTTTTTTTAAAACTTAATATGTTAATCATAATTACATAAATATTTTAGTTATGTTTTAAAATTCTTAATAGTATTTTTTGGTTTAAATTTTTTGTTAACAAATTTGTAATTTTAAAGATTTTAGTTTTTAAAATTTTATGGTATTTTAATTTATTTTTTAAATACATTATTTCATTTGGTTTTTAAATATTTTAATTTCTAAATCTGTGTTAAAATTAGATTTCATTTTTACATTATTTTAGATTAATTTAAAAACATTGTTTCAATTGACATTTAAATATGTTTATTATAGTCTGTAATACTATATGATATACTAATGTACAAATGTTTATTCTGAACTATAATGTACAAGTTATTATTCTGTACATAAATTTTGAAGTAATAAAAATATTATTTGTTGTTAATTATATTGCCGGGATGAATTGAAGTGTTTTTATTATTAACTTTTTTTTTATAATTATAGGTGTTTCTATTCGTTTTACGATTTGAGCCTAATTTTTCTTACGTTAAAGGTGATATTTAAGTAAAGTCATTCCAATAATATCGACTCTAGAATTCAAACCTAGTCCAAATATCCGGAGAAAAAACTCACTTCTACATTTTAAAAATTTATAAACCCTAAACTTATAGTTTATGTCTTTATGGGTGAACAGAAGTCAATTAAAACCGATATAACTATTCAAACCGAGCTAGTTCGATTAAATTACCTTTTTTTTTTTTTTTTTTGGGTTGGTTAGAGAAATCGATTAAAATGTATGATCCTATTAAATTTATATATTCAAAACATTTATTCAGGAATTTAAACTTAAATATATTATACTCAAATCCACAATCTAAAACTCAAACCCCAAAAAATATAATACGCATTATTAAAAATCTGATAATAATTTTGAATAATTCTCCTAATGTTTAGGAGCACAATATATATTACAATCATTACAAATCTTGTATACAAAAGGATGCCTATGAATCAATAAATTTTACAGCTTCATTCTTTCTCACTTGTCTATTCTTCCTACCTATGTATGTGAAATTTTATGTCATTTGCCGATTGAGTCTCAGTTTGATTGGCATCGGTATTATTGCTAGTGTAGGAGGACGTGAATTTGAGTGCGCTGAAGCGCATTATACTCCTATTTAAGAGTTGAAAGGAACTATGAGTGGTTCTAAATATTGTATTAAAAAGAACAAATATGATAAGACTATAATGAGATTAATGTTAAAAACCCTGAAATAAAACCTTTATCAATCAAAATTTTAATCCTGTTGAATGACATTGATCTGAGTCCGCTTGTGATACTGATCCCATCAAATCAAAGAATAATAACATTAATCAAGCACTAGGGAAAGGCAAGGGGAAAGGGAAACACTACGCAGATAGTGTTGTATAATTAGAGAAATAGAACATCAACCTCTCCAACGTTTCTGGATAAAACTTTCTTGCGAATAAATAACAAGGTCTCTTTATTCCATTCCACATGCATGGTCCTGTAAGCATTCTCTGCACCCACCACACATACCAATTAATACACTAACACCCCCCATTTTATTTATTATTTTATTATGAGAGTATAAAAATAAAATGAAAACAAAATAAATACTCTTTTTACCTTTTCATCACTTGTGAAATGGACTATGGCGTCAATGGTCTGCAAAAAAACACAATGAGTAAATCTACACCAATCAACACACTCTTATTAATTCTGGTTGGGGTTGTGAGGCCTTTATGGGTTCACAGAATGTGAACGACTCATAGTGTCTGAACAGAGTAGAACTATGGTAAATTGAAGAATTTGCGTATGGTTTGACTCAATCTCATGACCTATGGCATATAAGTCATTGATGGGACAGCATGCTACCGCTTGAGCTAGAGGGTTTTGTTTCCCCACTCTATTGAGAGACGCAGAATATGAATGCCACATGATACCTGAACAGGGCGGAAACATGAGCAAACTCATCAGTTTGCGCATGGCCTGACTCAACCTCATGACTATATAACATATGGGTCATTAATGGTAGAGCATGCTCCCACTTGAGTTAGCGAGTTTTGTTTCCCTACTCCACAGAGAGTGGAGCATTTTTAAATGCCTAAACAGTTGGAACTGTGGCAAACTGAAGAGTTTACGCATGGTCTAACTCGAACCCCATGACTTACGGCAAATTGGTCATTAATGGCAGAACTCTTGGCCTTTAAACCCGTAGGGCTCTTAGTAGAGACAAGGCACATAAATAAAATGTAATGTAATGTGACAACGTACTGTAAGGTTCTTGAGGAACTTCAATGTAATATCTACGGCCTTAAATGATTTAGGATGCCACTTCCGTTCAGACCAATCCACATATGTTACTGACCGTTTTGCTATTCCAACAGGATCAATCATCTGCATGCAAGTATGCACAAATATAATATATAAAAAATCAAAGCAAGTATTTATTGATACAGGCAGAATAAGCGAGTCTAAATGTACCAACATTGAAAAAAGTTGGCAAGTAATGCTCATCTGCATAGCAATTGCGCCCTTCCATATTTGGCTGACACAACACACATAACATGGATGTTAATATAATCACATTATATTCTTATTCACAAAACATACAATAAGGTGAGTCCAATAGGAAGATTACCTTGCAGTAATACCTAAACTTAGTGTAATATAGGCTGTCAGCCATAACTATTATAGCATGCTGCCGCTTCATGGAGAACCACTGAAACAAACAAAAAGTTGATTAACTCGCTTATAATCACAGATTAAACCCCAAAATGTAATTGTCCACCATTGTCTATTGCTTCAATCAAACTACACTTTCAGTGTTTAGCTGCAAAGCCATAAATTATTAGTCTAAAAGGGATTTACTTGTGAGCCTTTTCGAAAATCGTCCTTTTCAACTTCGGGCATCATATGCTCGGAATATCTCCCGGATCCATGTGGACCAAGATCCACAAAACTGATGAGAGGAAGAGATCAAGTGAGGGAAAAAATAGTTTTCATAAACTCAATATTTACAACAACAAATGGAAAGGCTTTCACCCTAAAGTTACAGGACAGGATAAAGGAAAGAGTTCAATGTTGCTTACGAGTCGATAAAGCTGACATTAGTGAGCATCAAGTAGTTGTAGACATAGTCAAAGTTCTGTAATGGTATGCAACTGTGGAAGAAGGTTTAAGGGGAAAACTTCAGATAACTACTTATCATGAGAATATTAAGAGATGAAATCCTATGCCACATTTACCTTTCGGACAACAACACGAACTGCTGGTTATCAGGGTCTAAAAGTGCCTGTGCCAACAGTCTCCTCTCAGCATCAACCATGGAAATTTTACCCCAAGACACCTGCATTTTTATAGCTGCTATTTTAGGTGACACTATATAAAGTGAAATTCAAGCAGAAATTTGAAGTTTAATGGCGGATAAAGATTTATTAAAATTGAGGAGCAAAAGGTTTCATCAATTTTTTTATAACAAAATGCATAAAATGATTAATGCTACCAACCGATTCACTGTGAATGTCTCGGCCCATGAAGTAATGACTTGTGTGTACTGGCTTTTCTTTGGAAGCATGAACATAGACAGAGAATCTACCCTCATGGCCCTGCAGGAAAAGATTAAACATTGTGATTTTTAATAGTGAAGTTTGTATAAGTCCCCAGCAAAGGCATATGTCGGTGTATCCATGTTTCTATATAATTTGTTCACCTACAAAAAGCTTTAAAAATAAAGAAAGAAAGAAAATGCAGGCTAGCCTGCATTTAGATCAGTTTGGACAGCCAAGAAATGAATACTTCTGTCCAGCATGCACTAGCACCTATGGCTGTCTTTTGCATTTATCAGAGCTGATACCAAATTTCATTTAATACGAATGACAGACACACAAGGCAGCAAGTTCAACACAAAGATCAAAGCCCATAAGACACACAAAGAACAAAACCATGTTAAGGCAGCTACTTGGAACCAAACATAAGCACTCTTATTGGAAATACTAGCAAATAAGAAGTTGCATAACCATAACCGAGTGAAAAGCCAAAACAAAAAACATCAATGATCGAGCGAGGAGCTGGAAGTCTTACCTGAAAGAACTTAGCCCACAGTGGCTCAAAAGGGAGTTGCCCCGGAGTCAAAAACAGGAAGGCAATTTTCGGATTGTTGGATTCAATAGGAGGTGTCTTGAGGATTTCCTTAATTACAACCTGAGAGATGGTCTCATCATCAGTTAATTCCCTAGTAGGAATTTTGGGAGCTGGTGGCTGATTGAGCAAAGTACAGTCTGTAGGAGAAAAAATAAAGCAAGCTGCCGAAGTTGCCGGAGGGTAAAGATAGGCAGCAATCAAGAACAAGATCACAAAATTCACCAATACAATAATCCACACAGGCCTCTTGAGGTAGGGACGCTGTCTTGAACCAGACATGATGAGGAAAAATCAATAGCTTTTACATTTAGTTGCCACTGCACTGCATAGGGTGGTTGCCTTCATCTAGATTTTGAAGGCAACATATCAGCATCTCAAATCATCACTCACTGTCCTTAATCTCACCATCTTATTACTTAGCCTTTTTTGACCGTTGACCGTTGACTGCAAACAAATACCCTTTATTGTCTGCAATTTTCTTTTTCTGGGATCAGACCATAATCTGAAAAAGGGTAGATGGTAGACAAAGATAGCATCAATTTAATGAATACAACAAACATGTATATGCATTAAAGTTTAATCAACCTTGAAAAGAAAAACAAGTTTTGAATGCAAAGCAGGGACCATACTGTTATTTTGAATAACACAGACAGAAATAAACGTAGTCACATACACCATGTGAACAATGCAAAGATTGAACAGAGAGTTTTTATGTATTGGTTTCTACATCAGACTCCTGCAAATCAACTTTACCTATCCTTATATGCTAATAAGAATAGAATCAAAGTGAAGAACTCTTAGAGCAAATAGGGGGAAAAAGAGAAGAGAAATGAACAGTGGTTGCAATGAAGTGATGAAGAGAAGCAAGAGTACCTTGAAATTGAGAGATGGGGTTTGATAGGAAAATGCAGAGTACTGAGAAAATATGAGAGTGAGAGAGAAAGAGAGAGAGATCCAGATCCAGATCCAGATCCAGTTCAAGTTCCAGTTCCAGTTAGTAACAGTGGCAATTCTAAAGTCTAAGAAGGAAACTAAAGAAAGCACCCCCCATAAAAAATAAATTATTTTTTAATTTGGAAAAAAAAAATCACTTTCTTTCCTTTCTTTCTTTCAAGTTTCCCACTTTGTCCATTCAAAAGTTCCCAACTTGGAGAAAAATGAAATCATTCAACTTGATCACTATCTACAGTTTTTCTTTAATATACTTAATTAGCCATTTTTAATTTTTAATTTGTAGTAAAACAAAAGGAAATTACAGTCACATAGCCCACTCCAAAACACATCTCATCCATTCATCCCTGAGTTGTGTGTATTCAATAATACCCGAAGGCATAAACTTTTTCATCATTATAATAGTTCCTTATTTCATGTACCCAAAACTTTGGAATGTTTTCTTTTTAGCTTGAGAAGCAAGCAAAAGAAGTTTAAGCATGTTTAACTTAAAGTTTTGGTCATTTTCAAAAATAAAGGTCAACCCAAGGTTCAGGAGGAGGACATAATATGGGAATTTTGTGGATATGGTGGGTTAAAAAATAAGAAAAAAAAAAAAGCAAGCTTGAAATAGAAGGGAAGATGGAGGAACAGGGACATAAATGGTTATGTTATGCCGTATGGATGGGATAATTTAGGACAATAGAAAAAGTGAAAAGAAAGAAAGAAAACAACTTATCCCCAAAAAGACGGAAGTTGCCACTATTGGAGATTTCTGCCCTTAAAAAAATACCGCGGTTTTATGGATTTTATATCTAATTTATTTTTTAATTTTCAGAAATTATTTTTTAAAGAAATAATATTTTATAGGGATAATATATATGGATACTTAAACATCGCAACTTGTATCTAGTTGATGCCTAAATTTTTTTAATCTAATTAGTATTTAAACTTGAAAATAATTTAATACTTTTTTTTAGGTACTTAACTAGCACTATTAAAAAAATTTTAACGTGACATTGAAAATCAATAATATCGGTGACATGTGGTAAAATTTTTTAGTTCTTATTTTTATCATGTGTCAGAATGTGAGATTGTGACGTATTACCATATTATTGATCGTCAGTGCCAGTTAATATATTTTAATAATATTAGTTAGATACCTAAAAAAAAATATCAAATTGACTTATGGTTTTTAAATTTTGGGTGCTAGTTAAATTAAAAAAAAATATTCATGTACTAAACAGGTATAAATTGTCAAATTCAGATAGCTCGAACTATATTAACCTTATCTAATATTGCATGAGTTTTACAAGGGCAGAACTGTAAAATTCACCATCAATATTTTAGGGTTTTTTCACTTCCGCCCTTATTTTTTGATTTTTTTTTTGCTCTCATCAGAAGGTTGCAAAAAATTTTCATATAATGCCAAAAATGAATGATAATCGTTTAACAGTCAACATTTTTGTGCATGCCACCTCAATTGATGACATTGCTGAGGTGTAGTGACACGTTAGCGATGAAATGGAATTTTGAATTGAAAATTCAAAATTTAAAAACAATAAAATATTTAAAATCATAAAATGTACAAATATTAAAATATTAAAAATAATTTATATCTTATTCTCCCTCTCCCTCGCGTCTTTTTATTTTTATTTTTTAATTTTTTTTAATCTTCTTCTTCTTCTCCCCTTCTCAAAACAAACCCCAACAATCCTGCCATCCCAGGTTTTCTAGTCTAATCGAGAATTCCTCTTCCACAAACTCTACATTTTCAAGATCCGCATCAAAGATAAACAAGGCCACAAGATTCTTGGTATTATCGAAAAATTCTTCCCTAGTAATTAATGATCCCCATGCCCCCACCCCATTTTTTGTTGATTTATTAGTATTATTATTTTGTTTAAAGAATATTTGAGTTGTGGATGGTACTTTGACGTGGGGGGTGTGGGTGGATCAGCTCAGTTATTGAGCGTTGATATTGTGAAGAAGTATTTGGAAGAGCATATATTTCCAAGGCTAAGAAAGAAGACGTTTTTGGTGTTGTACGTGAACACCGGGTTTCAAAGGAGCGAGAACTTCCCTGGCATCTCGGCGCTACGGTGGATAAACGAGGCCATCCCCATCAATGTTAGGGATAATCTCCAAACTGTACACTTCCTGAACCCTGGCCTCCAACCCCATCTCTTACTCGCCACCTTTGGCCACTTTCTCTTAAGCGGAGGGTAGAAAACTAAAAACAAACCAGACCTTCCATTCATGTATTCTAAGAATATTGACTTAGCATTAGTAGAAACGTTGGGCTGGTTGGGTGTGGCCATAGTTTGGCGATGGTGTTAGAAGGTGATAGAGAGGAGCAGAGGTCAGCAGTGGTGAGCGGCGCAGCATCGGCGGCTAGGGTTTATTTTGAGGAGGAAAGAAGAAAAAACGACAGAAAGAGGGATGAGAAAAAGAGAATTTTTTTAATAAAAAAGAAAATACATAGGGAGATGTGAAGGAGAGGGAGAATAAAAAATAAAAGGAAATTTTTTTTATATTTTTATATTTTTTCATTTTTTTAATTTTTAATTTAAAATTTTCCTGAATCTATTATTTATTATTTATTTATTATTTATACTTTTTAATTTTTAATTTTTTTAAATAAATTTAATTCAAAATCCTACATCATCAATAACGTGTTACGACACCTCAATAATGTCATCAACTTTAAGAGCTGAAGTGAAAAGACCTCGAAACTTTGAGGGTGAATTTGGCAATTTTGCCTTTTGTAAATTATTAGTGAATAATAATATAAAATGAAAAAAAGTTTGAAGATTTATAAACAAGGCACAATGATAAATTTAACACTCAATGTTTATATCTTTTATCAGTTTGACCATTATTCTTTTTGTAAACTAAACGTGACCCTCAACTTTTCAAAAATAATCAACTCGTTTTTTTAAACAAAAATACTAACTAAAGTATTATTTTGTTAATGATATTGGCATAGCAATCTATTTGTGCTTCATGCTAATATGACAATTTATCTCATATGTTACGTTAATAAATAATTCAAAAATAACAACATTCAATATAAAATAAAAAGAATGTTTGTATTTTTTTTTAAAAATAGCATGAAGCACACGTGGATTGCTATGCCGGTTGTCATGTTTAAAATTTTAATATTTTAGCTAGTATTTTTGTTTAAAAAAAACAATTCGGCTTTTTTTGAAAGATTGATGGTCAAATACAACTCATTTTGAAAGGTTAAGGGTCAAATTGATAAAATATATAAATTTTGAAGACTAAATTTATCATTGTGCTTATAAATAAATAATAGGGTAAATTACACCCATAGTTAACTAACTATTTTGTTTTATATATTGTGTTAGTAAAATTTTTAAATTTTATATAATAAAAAAATTATAAAGGTTTTTTAAAAATAAAAAAAAAATCTTTACATTAAAAATTTCTTAAAAAATAGAACTTCTAATTTAAAAAAATAAAAACGCTTTCAAAATCTCAAAAAAAATTATAAATTTCCAATAATTATAAAAAAAAAGTAAAAGTTATATTTTTAATTATGTAGTGGAAGGTTGTGCTCTTATTTTATTTTATTTTATTGTTTGTTTTAAACTTTAATGTAGTTGGCTGCCAGGTAAAGCAAACAAGTTTCTTCTGTGAAATCTTTGATTTTCCAACGAAAAGGCTTCTCATATTCTTAATGTTGTTGTTGTTGTTTTTTTTTTTTTTTTTTTTTTGATATTTTTTTAATTGACAGCTCAAAATAAAATGATTTTTTTAGTGTTTTGACTTTTAAATAATTCAGATGCGTGGCAATTTTTCTTCCCCTTTTTAGCTGATATTAAAGTCAATGATATTTTTAACATGATAAGGAGTATGGACACATTTAGAATCTAAGTGAAAAAAAGGTTATATAGTATATTTTAAATAATTAAATAAAAATTAAATTTGATTTTAGTTAAAATAATAAACATTATTATCTGGTAACTTCAAATTTTATGATTTTTATTATTTGTATATATTTTTTTAAATTTATCAAAATATAAAAAATTAATATTTATAAAATAACATTTATTCCTTTATACAAAATGAGCTATTTTTGAGTTGGAATCGATATATAACACCAACTCAATTAAATTTTAATAACATTATAGATATAAATTTTAAGTCCAAGCTTCAAGTTAATTATTAGTTCAAGTTGTGTTTCATTTTATTGTTGATATTAGTGGTAATATCGGTTCGGTTTGCTCAAATTTTTTATTTTCAAATCGTCCATCTTAATCCAGTTTGATGCAATTATGTTCTCGATTCTTTTCATATTACTTTTTGGTTTTAGATTTTTATACTTACTTTAACGAAATAAGTTTTGTTTTATAACTTTTGAATGTTATTTTGGTAAAGTTTTAAATTCTTTATTATTATTATTATAAATGTTGCTAAAAAGAAATAATCTTTAAAGTTAATCAATGACTTGATTTTTTTAGAAAATATTTTTTATATAGAATGTTTAACTTATTTTTATTATTTTAAATATAAAATATTTATTTTTATAAAAAAATAAAATCAATTATAAATTAAATAAAAATAAAATTTGGTACAATTTTGGATAACTCCAATTTTTTAACTTGAATTTTATAAACTGTCCATATACCTCTATTTGATTGATCAATCCATTTAAATAGTTTAAATGCTAAGATAGATAAATTCAAACTCATTTGAATTTGTCTCTAACTTTGGCTTGGATTATCGAGTTCAAACTTTGATATTGTTTTTACAAGGGAAAATGACATATTTAATCCTTATACTTTATGAAATCTTTTAATGTGACACATCTACTTTGAAAATGTCTATTTTGTTATCTATAATTTGATTTTGTCTTTTAATATGGTACCTTTGTCTAATGATATTAAATTCCAAAACTATAATATGGTACCACATTGATATACAAATTAAACTTCAAGTACAAAAATAAACATTTTCAAGGTAAGAGTATCACATTAGAAGATTTAATAAAATAAAAGGTCAAAAATATCATTAGCTTTTTTATAAAAGAATATTTTAAATTAAAAATATTTATTTTTAAAAATAAAAAAAACTCTTAAATAAAAATTGTTAAAATGTGAAAAAGAAATTGAAACATGAAATTCATTCCACGTTTTTCCACGTTAAACTCAAATAAAACAAATTCTCTATTTAAAATTAAAATAAAAAATATAATGCAAGAAAGTCAAAAGGGGTTGCAAGTTAATATTATTAAACTCCACACAAGATTCGATTATGAAATTATTAAAATATCTTTATTTTAAAGAATAATTAATATTATTATAAATGTATTGTCGAAACTATTTTTTTGTTTGAAAAACGGGCCGACTTTAAAAATGAAAACGGAGTCGCCACCAATCTTTGAAGTGTGATTAGGTCACCTTATAAAACATTTTGGTCTACGAATCTTAAGAAAACAGGTCCAGGAGTCGGTTACGCACGAGAAAGGATTAGCACCCTCGCAACGCCCAAAATTGGTACCTTACTGATTGATTAATGCCCTAATATCGAAAATTGGAAGAGATTTTAAAATACGAATCCTTTAGAAAATGTTTGGATAATTCGAACTGGATATCGAAATTCTCTTGTTCCGAAACACATCCAGCACGTTAGGATACGACGTTTCAAACCCTAGACACCAAGATCATTTCAGGATTTCCAAAATTCATGCATTGCAATTTTAAAAAGGGTATTTCGTTATTTGGCCAAACAAAAAAAATCGAAACCCACAGCCTATAAAACCCAAGCTTCAAGGGCCGACATTCTTGGCTATAAAACCCCCCAAAGCTCCGACTTCAGCGAAGCAAACGGAACTCCACAGCCTATTCGTAAGATAAATCTTTCCCCTTTTCTATTTTTAAATGTTTTAAAATTTAAATGGAAAAATAAAGGAAATAGAATTAAAAAAACGTAAAATCAAAGACAGTTGAATCTAAAATCACCTTTTGGATTTCTTTTGCACTGAGAACTTTTCTATTGATTTTTAGTGTGTATATCTGTTACTTATTCGTAAAAAGAACAAAAAAAATCCCTTTTACACTCGTTTTCGAAGGCTTTTATGGACCTTTTTACAACTGATTCTTGCTTGTTTGCAGGTGCGTGATCGAGCACGTCTCTGACATGGCGTGGTGGAGTGGCACACGTCGCGGGGTGGTGGCGTCCGGCGCGCGAGGCACTTGCTGATAACGGTGCAAACGGGGTGGTGTTAGGGTTTTGCCAAAAATACTTTAGGTTTTGGGCTAAAAATTTGGGCTAGGGTTTAGGTGTTTGGTTTGGGCTTTGATTTTGGGCCTATTATAATTGGGCTGCTATATTTTGGACTATTTGGACTTTATTCAATATGTTTTTTGTTTTATTTTTGGTATTGGTGTGGGCTCCGGGCTAAAATTGGGCCCTACAGTTGCCCCTCTTTGCTCACTGTCGTGTACCGAGGATGGAGCAAAGACTTTAAAAGGGCAAATTTTGCCCGGTCTTCCTAAGTCCTGATTTCTTGATACCTCTTTTCTTCAGGTAGCTTCGCTTTAACCCACTGCGTCTCCAAGGGTATAGGAGTTTTGTTTCAACCAACTCCGCTACTGCGTATGATTTGTAATCTTCAGCCTGTTTCCCTACTGCTTAGGGGATAAGGCTCACTGTCTTCAACCTACTCCATTACTGCTTAGGGAGATAGGGTGGTCTGTCATTTTCCAAACTGTTGTCCTACTGCTTAAGGGGTTAAGACTCATCGTCTTCAATCTGCTCCACTTCTGCTTAGGGAGATAAGATCTGTAATTTTCAGCTGTTACCCTACTGCTTAAGGGGTTAAGGCTCACCGTATTCGATCTGCTCCACTACTGCTTAGGGTGATAAGATCTACAATCTTCAGTCTGCTCCATTGCCAATACATGGAGATAATACTTGTAATTTTCAGCCTATTCCACTACTGCTTAAGGTGATAAGGCTGGTGGCTTGAATCTACTCCATTGCTATATGAATGTAAGATTCGCTGTCTTTGATCTGCTCTACTACTACTTAGGGTGACAAGATCTACAATCTTCAGTCTGCTTCATTGTCGATACATGGAGATAAGACTTGTAATTTTCAACTTATTCCACTACTACTTAGGGTGATAAGGCTTGTGGCTAAAATCTACTCCCCTGCTGCCTCGGGAAGATAAGATTTGCCATCTTCGATCTGCCCAACTGCTATCTCGAGGAGACAAGATCTACAATTTCACCAATGTTGCTACACCGTCCTCTGGGGGACATGCCCTGTAGACTCGATTTCATATGCTTATGTTTATGCCAAATGATTAGGATGTCATGATCGAAAAATGCTCCTAACTAATGTATTATGAATGAATGCAAAATGTTATGAGAATGATCCAATTTTTTAACATTTGGGCTATCATTGATCGCTATTTATTAGGGTGATATCCCTGACGTATGTCCTCTTGTTCAACTAATACTTTCGACAAAGTATCTGAAGATGTAATCATTGCTTAGACCCTTATCTCTCAAGGGTTCCCAGCCCTTTAAGCTTGGTAAGTTCTAAATAATTGTCCTGTTTTAGATTCTTGCATTATTTAGAGACTTTCAGAGTAACATGCAAAACTTCTTCTGTGAAAGCATTATTAGTTCGTTAATCATTATTTCAATATGAAATGCTTGAAAAAGATTATGAAGATGAATAAAATTGAAATTTATTCGGGACAAAATCTGTAAAGAATGAATTGAGCAAAGGAAACAAATATTTGCTAAGGTACAAAAATGAGTAAGTGTGGAATTGGTGCCCCAGATATCATAGCCTGAGCTTCTCCGTACGAACTTCTTGAAGACCATTTTAAGTTCAACATATGTCTAGGAGATCTGTAGTACTCTGTCAATGCCTTGAAGACGTAGCATATCTCCTCATTATTAACTCAAGTAAAAACTGGCTAGCGCCCCTATTCCTCATCAAAAATTTGAATTGCCCTTTACGGGTTTTCAATCCAAAGCTCATTTGGTTTCAAAGTGCCCTTTGCGGGTTTTCACCTTGGCCCATTTCCTTCTTAAGTGAAGTATTTCTTGACTGAGTCCGCATTAACTGGGTTCTGCTGACTCTTGCTGTCCATCTCGGCTAGTATCAATGCTTCTCTAGAAAAGGCCTTCTTTATAATATAAGGTCCTTCCCAATTAGGCATCCACTTTCCTCTTAAGTCCTTTTGCATAGGGAGGATCCTTTTCAATACCAAGTCTCCCTCATGGAATACTCTAGGGTGGACTTTTTTGTTGTAAGCCCGCATCATTCGCTTCTGGTACATTTGACAATGATGGATGGCTCTTAACCTTTTTTCTTCAATTAGATTCAGTTAACCATATCGAGATTGGATCCACTCTGCTTCATCCAACTTCAACTCTGATAAACTCCGCTTCATCCAATTTCAACTTCAATGGGCATAACTGCCTCCATCCCATAAACCAATGAGAAGGGTGTTGCCCCAGTGGAGGTTCTAATAGATGTTCGATAGGCATAGAGGGCAAGGGGTAACTTTTCATGCCAATCCTTGTAGGTTTCAGTCATTTTCCCCACAATCCTCTTGATATTTTTATTAGTTGCCTCAACTGCGCCATTCATTTTCGGGCGATATAGCGACGAGTTGTGGTGCTTAATTTTGAACTGACTGCAGACTTCTGCCATCACGCTATTGTTCAGGTTCAAGGCGTTGTCTGATACGATCCTTTCCGACATATCATAGCAACGTATGATCTCCCTCTTTAAAAACTTGCTAACTGCCATCTTCGTGACAATGGCATATAAAGTTGCTTCTACTCATTTGGTGAAGTAATCGATGACCACGAAAATCAATCGATATCCATTAGAAGCATTCGGCGAAATTGGCCCAATGACGTCCATTCCCCACATTGAGAAAGGCCACGGAGAAGTCATAACATGAAGTGATGAATGAGGTACATGGGTTTTGTCTCTATAAATTTGGCACTTATGGCATTTCTTGGCGTAACGAATGCAATCTCCCTCCATCGTGGACCAGTAATACCCGAATCTCATGATCTGCTTAGCCATTGTAAACCCATTGGCATGCTTCCCGCTGACACCTTCATGGACTTTCTCCAGAATTTTCTTAGCCTCAATAGCATCAACGCATCTTAACAGCACCTAGTCTTTCCTCTTTTTATACAGGATCCCTTCGTCTAAGACACAGTCACTGGTAAGTGTTCTCAAGGTTCTTCTATCATTTTCAGTTGCTTCATCAGGGTATTCACGGTTCTTCACATATCACAAAATATCATGATACCAAAGTTGATCATCTCTCTCCTCCTCGACGTCGATATTGCAGCAGTGAGCCGAAACCTCACAGATACTTATTTGGATAGCCTTCATACCTTCCTGCTCATTTACTCTGATCATAGAAGCTACTGTGGCCAAGGCGTCAGCTATCTGATTTTCATCACGCGAGAGGTAAAAGAAAGTGATATTATCAAACTCCTCAATTAACTCCAAAACTAACTTTCGGTAACTGATCAATTTAGGATCTCTCGTTTCCCATTCTCCTTTGAGCTGATAGATCACCAACGCGGAATCCCCATATACCTCTAACATATTGACTTTACAGTCTATAGCTGCTCGAATTCCCATGATACATGCTTTGTATTCTGTCATATTGTTCGTGCAGTCAAAATTCAACTTGTAAGTGAATGGATAATGATCTCCATTTGGGGATATCACTATTGCCCCAACTCCATTACCAACGGCATTTGACGTTTCGTCGAAGTTCAATTTCCAAGGATAATCTTCTAAGGTACCCTCCTCAGTAGCCGCTACAAACATCAGATCTTCATTAGGAAAATCAAAGTTCAAGGGCTCGTAATCATCTAAAGCTTTGCTGGCTAGAAAATCTGCTATTGCACTCCCCTTCATAGCTTTCTGGTTTACATAAACTATGTCAAATTCAGAGAGCAAAATTTGCCATCGGGCCATTCTTCCATTCAGGGCGGTTAACTCAATCATGTACTTAAGAGGGTCTACTTTCGAGATTAACCAAGTTGTATGGTACAACATGTACTGCCTCAACCTCCGAGTTGTCCAAACCAAGGCACAACATAATTTCTCAATTGGCGAGTATCTCATTTCACACTCAGTGAATTTCTTACTGAGGTAATATATCGCCTTTTCTTTCTTCCCTGTCTCATCGTGTTGGCCAAGCACACATCCCATTGAATTATCGAATACCATTAAATACAGAATCAATGGTCTATCAGGACTGGGTGGCATTAGCACTTGAGTATTATACAAGTATTGTTTAATGCTGTCAAAAGCCTTCTGGCTTCGTGTTTCCAAATGCCTGGGTTGTGTTTCTTAAGAAGACGAAATATGGGGTCACATTTCTCAGTCAATTGTGAAATGAACCGGGCAATATAATTTAGTCTTCCTAGAAAGCCTCAGACTTCCTTCTGAATGCATGGCGAAGGCAATTCTTGTACACCCCTGACTTTATCCGTGTCAACCTCAATTCCCTTTTCACTGACCATGAAACCAAGTAGTTTT
Organism: Gossypium bickii; assembly: GCA_025503065.1. NCBI lineage: Eukaryota > Viridiplantae > Streptophyta > Magnoliopsida > Malvales > Malvaceae > Gossypium > Gossypium bickii. The sequence goes on from CP106709.1 coordinate 7,573,774, forward strand.
CCTGACCTAGCTCTGAAAGTACATTTGGTTGGATTGAGCTTCAGCTAAAATTTCCTCAACCTCAAGAACAGTTTCTTCAAAACCTAAACATGCTCCTTTTCCGTTCGGGATTTCGCGATCATGTCGTCAATGTAGACCTCGATCTCCTTGTGCATCATGTCGTGAAACAAGGTGACCATGGCTCTTTGGTATGTTGCTCTCGCATTTTTTAACCCAAATGGCATCACCTTGTAACAAAAAGTTCCCCATAAGGTTTTGAAGGTGGTCTTTTCCATGTATTCAGGATGCATATTTATTTGACTGTATCTAGAGAAACCATCCATGAAGGAGAACAATGAATACCCTGTCGTGTTATCCACCAAAGTGTCGATGTGAGGCAGCGGGAAGTTGTTCTTTGGGCTAGCTTTGTTTAAGTCTCTATAATCAACACACATTCGTACTTTTCCATCTTTCTTAGGGATGAGGATGACATTGGCTACCCATTCTGAGTAATTCACCACTCGTAAGAACCCAGCATCAAATTGCTTCTTGACCTCTTCCATTATTTTTACTGTAACATCGGGTCTCATCCTTTGGATCTTCTATTGAATCGGCTTGCATTCTTCTTTTATGGGGATACGATGTACCTCAATATCAGCGCTCAACCCAGGCATGTCTTGATATGACCACACGAAGACATCTTTGAACTCTTGCAGTAGTTTAACGAAGTTTTGTTTTGTTTCGTTGGTTAGGCAAATGCCAATTTTCACCTCTTTCCCCTATTCTAGAATCACATTCTCGATTGCCTCTTTGTGGGATAGAATCAGCTTCTCTTTTCGTACTACCATCTTTAAAAAATCCAGGGATAAACTACAATCTTCGTCATCTGTAAAATTTTGAGATCCTTCTAAGCACATTTCTCGTTCACAAAGGAGTTTTGGGTCTATAGCAGCGTTGTACATGACATCGATATCTGAGAACCTATTGTAGGTACGAAAGAGTACCCAAAGAAACCAATGAATTTAAGAATAACTTATTTGCATGGTATGATTATGAATGAAAAGAGAGGATAAAAATTATATTTGCTTGGCATGAAACACAAAAATGCACTTTTTATTATAAATAAAGATGCTTGAACATGAGCCTATTTCACAAAAGATTCTTATTGTTTCTAGGCTTAAAACAACAAGTGTGTTTTGAACATTACTCTGTGTTAATTCTAAAGCCAACAGGAATTTCTTCTACAGTCCAATTGTTCAGAACACTTCCAAGCTCATAGGGATGAATGCCCGCTAAGTTTCCTTTCTATGGACCCTCTTCAAATACGGTGTTGATGCTCAAAGTCTTCATCATATGTTCAGTCGTTCCTTCATTCATGTTCCCTGGTCCTGGATGGATAACTCCTCCTGACACGGATGGATGAGATATATGTGGAAAAGTCAATGATCCTCATTTGACTTCAGCCCCACTCAATCGTGCTCTTCGTCTCTCATGCTTCTTTTCCAGTTCCTCCTTTCTCTGTTTGGCGTCCGGCCTATGCCCCAAGCCAAAACGATTGCGCTTGTCCACCAAACCCGGTACTTTGACCCATCCATGGAGGTACTTTTTGAGTTCCCTCCCAAGCAATACTTCTTTTCCTACCATTAGTCGTAGGCTCATTCATGTAGCTTCGAAGATTTTTGGCATTGGGACCTTACCTCCTTCGATGATGAAAGTTGCATTTACGAACTCTAATAACCGGAAGGAACACTCAATTGTATTAGTATTATTTTCTATGTACGGCGCATCACAGGTAACGGATGTGTTAATGTCCTTCTCAGTATTTACAGTTATCAGCCGACCCCCCATCACCAATTTTAGCTTTTGGTGCAATGATGATGGTACCGCTCCCGCTGAGTTAATCTAGCGCCTCCCCAATAGGTCATTATAAGAGAGCCTAATGCCCATCATAAAGAAGTCTACCTCGTACATATTTGGTCCGACCAGAAGGGGTATCTCAATCCTTCTCATTACTTTCCGTTCGGTGCCATCAAATGCTCTCACTATGTTCTGGCATGTTTTCATATGAGAGCTATCTATAGACAACCTGTTCAATGTGGATAAGGGTAAGACATTCATTGTCGATCCATTGTCAATTAAAACCCCCTGTAACGTATACCCTTTACATCGGATAGTGATGTGCAGAGCCTTGGTGGATCCCATGCCTCCTGGCAGAATTTCATCATCACTGAAAGAAATGAAATTGTCTGCGCTTATATTGCTAACAAGGCAGTCTAGCTTGTTTACCGAAATGTCATTAGCGTCATAGGTTTCGTTCAACACCTTCATTAGCGTGCTACGGTGCATCTCTGAGTTTAAGAGCAAAGCTAGTATTGATATGCGTGCCAACTACTTGTGTAACTGTTCCACAACACTATACTCACTGTGCTTTAGGAACTTAAAAAACTCATTGGCTTCATTCTCAGTTACCAGTTCATTAACCAGAGGTTCCGTCCTCTCTTCCCCCTGTTGAATCATCAGGGATTTCCTTTTTCCTGGTTCGAATTTCGTATTTGGCATGGTGACCGGACTCTCCTTTCCTGAGCATGTCACATTACAGCTGTAATTCCGGGGCACCCTTTTGCTATCCTTATAAGTAGAATCCACAGGCTTCTAAATTACCACTCTTGGTGCCACTCTCGCTCCTTCTTCATTGATTCTCGTTCGCGTGATAATCACCACTGGGTGATTGACCTCAAGGACCTTCTCTGCTGACCCTCCTTCTGTGGTGCATACGTCCTCTCTTTCCGTAGAGTCGAAGAACTCTAATTCCTTGTTATCCATTAACCTTTGCACTAGGGCCATGAATTCGTTGCATCGTTGGATCTCACGGTCTTCCTTATTATGGAACTCATAGTATTTCCTCGCATCTCAAGGTTTGCTTCCCAACTCTTGCGGAACTAACCCTCTTTCCCGCATTTCCTTCCAAACCTCCCTCAATGAGGTTCTTATTTTAGCAACATTCTGATTGATTCTCCTCCCCATGTTCTCTACTATCGCGTTTACCCATTTATCAGTATGACTGTGTAACGGGTTTCCCCCACCAGGTGCGTCGTCGAATTTCACAACACCCGCTTTAATGAACCTTTCGACTAACCTTTTGAATGAGGTGCAGTCTTCTATCGAGTGCCCTACTATTCCCGCATGGTATTCACACTGAGCATTTTTGTCGTACCACTTAGGATATGGGGTTTGTAATGGTTTCAAGTAGAAAGGGGCTACAACTTGTGTATCAAACAAATTTTTATACAACTCCATGTATGTCATTGGTATGGGAGTAAACTGAAACCTCTCTATATTTTGCTTCGTGTTGGGCTCCTATCTTGGCGAGGCCTGCTGGCCCGTGGCTACCGTTCTCGGTTGACTGATAGTAACAGGTTTTGAATAACCCGAGCTCACATTACTTACTTCATTTTCTTTTTTTTTCAGAACTGATCTTCTCGTGCTCTCTCCAGCTTCTATTTTCCCACACGTTATCGCATTCTCTATTATTTCACCAGACATCACTATGTCTGTGAAACTTTTAGTTGCGCTCCCCAACATATGATTGATAAAAGGTGTTTTCAGGGTATTAATGAAGAGCATGGTCGTTTCTTTTTCTAGCAGTGTCGGTTGGACCTGTGTAGCGACTTCCCTCCATTTTGGGCGTATTTCCTGAAACTTTCGCCCGACTTTTTCTCCATATTTTGTAACGTGATCCTGTCAGGCGCTATATCAGTTACATGGCCATAATGCTTCATGAAGGTCTGTGCTAAATCCTTTCATGATTTGACTTGAGTACGACTCAACTGATTATACCATTTAGTCGTGGCTCCAGTCAGACTATCCTAGAAACAGTGAATCAACAATTGGTCGTTGCTGACATGTCCCGTCATTCTTCGACAGAACATTGTAATATGGGCTTCAGGGCAGCTAATCCCGTTGTATTTTTCGAACTCTGGCATCTTGAACTTTGGAGGGAGTACCAGATCTGGGACCAGACTCAACTTCTTAGCATCCACATTGCATTGGTAATCAGCGCTTTCCAATGCTTTGAACTTCTCCTCCAACCATTTGCATCGACTTTCAAACTCCTTTAAGAGCTCCGCCTTTGCCTTTTCCCCTTTTGCTGCCTCATCGAAGTCAGGGACCATTAGTCTTGCCAAATTATCTCCGGGGTTAGAGCTCGAGCCTGTTGGGAAGTTTACCGGTGCTGAGATACCGGATTGATACTGGGTTTGACATTAACGGACATTCTTGGTGGTTTCACTTGGAAATTTATCGGAGCAAAACTTGGAGGATAAGCAGAGTCTTCATTATCATCTCCGACATTGACCATAGGGTTGTTTCCCTTATCATGCCCTCCAGTCAACAATTGTGTTAACTGGCTCATCATGCTTCTCTGGGATTCCAGCATTTGATCTCTCATATCTGTTGGATCTTATCCAACTGCTCTTGCATCTGAGTTTGCAATTGGTCTTGTATCTCATTCTACATCTATTCTAACATTTCTAACCTTTGATCCATAGCTTTCATTTTTCTTCGAATGTACTAGTGATGTTCTAATGTGACTATAATATGATCTCTAGTTAATAGGGTTCTTTTATGATATTTAATCCATATGATGCGATGTAATGCAAATGCATGATATGAATGCAAAAAATAAAAGGTGTCGATTCTGGTTCAATTCCGTTTAGAATAACTTTATAAGAAAACAAAATCCTTTAAATAAAACAAATCACATATACGGCTTAGCCCTTATGCTTAAAGCTTTAACTTTCTTAATAAGCCAAGCTAACTCTCGACCTCGGTCCGACTCTAGCTCATATTTCACACTTAACACATCAGCCTAAACCGCTAAAGCTTGTAAATGATCAGCCACATCTCGTACCTGAGCCATAGCTTCGCCCATGATTTAATCTCTTTCTCTGACCTAGTCTTGAGGTCTTTGAAACTTTTCTTCCCATCGCTTGTTATCTGCCTCCAACAGTTGCAATCGGAGTTCACTATTTTACAGCACCGTTTTGAGCTCTCCCACCTTTCTTTTTAGCTCTTCAATCTTGTTTAGGCTTGTCTCCAGCTTCACCGCAGAGTTGCGGCTTCGACACAATGCCTTCTCTAGTTCTGCTACTCGAGCCCTTAACCTATATACAAAGTTATATAATAAAATAAGGACTTTAAAAGAAAAACTATATATAATAGATTTTAAGAATATATGTACATAAATAGATTTAGAAGAAAATACACACACAAAATAACATGGAATCAATAACATATATATAGAATAAAAAACTATTTAGTATGGATAACATATATATATAAATGATAATAATAAAATAATACTAATAATACTAATGAATATAGTAATAATAATGCAGTCAAAATAAAAAAAGGTAATAATAATGAAGTCAAAATAAAAAAGGGTAATAATAATGTATACAAATAATAGTAATAAAAAAGTAACGATAATAATAATAACATATAAGAGTAAGAATAATAACAATAATATATAATAGTAAGAATAATATTGAAAAGCATGCACAGATGGAAAATAATAAACAAAAAAAAACAAAATAATAATAATGAGAATAATACAATAAGTGAATAAAATATTTTAAAAAACACAAAAAAACTGAAAGTAATTAGAGTTGTAAAAGGCTTGGGATTTAATTATAATCAAAACGAAACACGGGTGCAAATTATAAAATGCAAAGAAATAACAATCATGAACTGGGATCAAAGTAGACGTGCGTGTAAAGGGGAAGGATTGATAGGGAAAATATCCCAAGCCCTCAAAACGCAGCGTTTCAACGCGGATCACATTGAGTCTACATGCAAAATCCAGGGGCAAATTTTAAAACAAATTAAATTCAAACTGGGTCAAATCGAAAGTCGGCGCAAAAGGGAAGGACCAGCCACATAAATTTCCCCTTCAAAGCATGGATCCCATCCCTCCCAAACGACACCATTTTGTTTGCCATTTAAAAACTAAAAAAAAAAAAATTGAATGGCATTCTGCCAGTTTTTAAAAGAAACCCTGGCCCTTTTTATTCCTCTCTTAATTTTTCCCCTTAACCAACTTTAATCCCTCCCTTTGAACGCCGATCTGCCACCCTAAACGGCGTCCAGTAGATTCAAGCTTCAAGGGCCGACATTCTTGGCTATAAAACCCCCCAAAGCTACGACTTCAGCGAAGCAAACGGAACTCCACAGCCTATTCGTAAGATAAATCTTTCCCTTTTTCTATTTTCAAATGTTCTAAAATTTAAATGGAAAAAATAAAGGAAATAGAATCAAAAGAAAACATAAAATCAAGGACAGTTGAATCTAAAATCACCTTTTGGATTTCTTTTGCACTGAGAATTTTTCTATTGATTTTTGGTGTGTATATCTGTTACTGTATTCGTAAAAAAAACCCCTTTACACTCGTTCTCGAAGGCTTTTATAGCCATTTTTACAACTGATTCTTGCTTGTTTGCAGGTGCGTGATCTAGCACGTCTTTGACGTGGCGTGGTGGAGTGGCACACGTCGCGGGGTGGTGGCGTCCGACACGCGAGGCACTTGCTTGTAACGGTGAAAACAGATGGTTTTAGGGTTTTACCAAAAATGCTTTAGGTTTTAGGCTAAAAATTTGGGCTAGGGTTTAAGTGTTTGGTTTGGGCTTCGATTTTGGGCCTATTATAATTGGACTGTTGTATTTTGGACTATTTGGACTTTATTCAATATGTTTTTTGTTTTATTTTTGGTATTGGTGCGGGCCCTGGCTAAAATTGGGTCCTACATGTATCTTTATTATTTCATATTTTTATATAATATTTCAAATAAAGTAATTGAAAAATATTATTTAAGAATATTGAACACAAAATTGATAAATTTAAATAAAAATCTCTTACCACTTCACCCATAATCAGTTGTTGAAATTGTTTTATAAATATGTATAAAATATTTTTGTTTACTCATATCGTGAGTGTGATAAAATCTACTATATATAAAATAAATCCTCAAGGGAAGGGGTATCATGTCATGATAGGTGTAAATTATTTTTATAAGTGATTATAAGATAATGGTTTTGATTCTTTTATCGTGCTCGTATTTAGGGTTTAAATTTATATCTTAATTTCACATAATTTAATATATTATTTTTATAAAGATATTAGTTAATCCAAATAGTTAATATTATTGATTATTTCGGTTAAAATATTTGCGTGAATTTAAACAAAAATTACTTTCTAACATATAAAAAATTTTCAACATGATAAGTTAAAAAATGTATTTTTGAGAAAAAAAATTAATTTTAACTATTTAGATTAATTACCGATATTGTATAAATAAAAAATTAATTATGTAAAATTAAAATATAGATAACAAATCATAAAATTTAAACATGGTAGGGAAATAAAAGCCCTAAGGGCTGTCATGTCCAACTCTTTTTTTCTTCGTCTCTATTTTTAATAGTTAAATTCTAGTTTTGGTCCCTTTACTATACTCGCATTTAGGATTTAGTCTTTAGATTTAAATTTTACATAATCTACTCTTTTATTTTTTACAATGACATTGGTTAATCTAAATAGTTAACATTCTTAATTATTTCAGTTAAAATGCTTACATGAATTTTTTTATTAAAAAAAACCCTCTATAACACGTAATAAAATAAACTTCGGCATGATAACTAATGATATCAACTATTTGAATTAACTAGTGATATTATAAAAATAGATGAACCAAATTATGTTAAATTAAAGTATGGATAACTAAATCATAAATTTAAACATTGTAGAGTGCCCATAACTATAATTTTACCTCAAAAACGGTAATTTTATTTTCATAAAAAATACAGTATTCTTATGGTATTATATAAAAAATTTTAAATTCCTGAAAGAAAAAGGGGAAGATAAACTAATAAAGTAATATATTATTGAATATAAATTTTATTTTCATCCATATTCATATATAAAATTTGTATATATACATATTTACTAAACGTAACATGAGATATATATATATTAAATTGATTAAATTATTTAAAATATCAAAACTGAAAATTAAATAATTAATTTAATAAATTTAATTTCTTAATAATTTTTATAATTTAAAAAATAAATTTATATAATAACTGTTTCATTATCATTATTTAATATTATTCAATAAATAACGTGTTGTAAATGAATTTCTCAAAAAAATCATACTAATATATGGATAGGTAGATAAACATATTTAAAAGAAAAATAGAGTGACCTCACAATGCATGGTGGTGTGAGGCCACTCGATTTTTGTTAATAAAATCTCACTTTCTATGAATGTGTGAGAACTTTATTAAATTAGAGAAATATATATTTTAATAAATAAATGTGTATATTTAATTTTTTAAAAATAGAAATAAAATGAATATTTATGTAAAAGATGTCTAGATGAAAATCCTATAAACAAATCAAAGTTGTATATAAAAATTTGGATCCAACTAGCTAACAGTTCAGCCCAATTAAATCAAAGTAAGAACAAACAGAAAATTGGAGAAAGCGATTTATTTATGGGGGTAAATATAAATTTACCCATTTCGAGGCGAGGCCGCTAACTGCCTCTTGGGCTCACCTCCGATCTTTAGTTCGAATTAGAGTCGGGTTTAGACATAATATTTTTATATTTTACAATTTTTCGAGTTTAATTTAATTTGAAATATAAATTAAAAATTTTGTCAAAATTTATTCATATTAGTAAATGATTAATTAAGACCATTCAAAGTATACTCATATTATTTTTTCAAGGCTTAAAGATTTATTTGACCACTAATGTTTGTATGTTTTGTTAAAATGGGCCTAATTGTATTTTTGAGTCTTTTTGTTCATCAACCTTTTTTCTTTTTTTTTTTAAATTAATTTTTTTTCTAACAGGTTTAATGAAAGTACCGTTAAAAAAGTTAACGGGGGATTATTTGAAATTTCATATGTGGAATATTTTTAATGAGATGTAATATATTACTTAGATAACCCAATAAAATAATTGCATGTGAAAATAATAAAATAAATAACACATTAAATTAAAAAATAACTCTTAATCTAAAGAAAATAAACGGAATTATCTAAAAAAAATAACTCCATAGAAAAACTTCTCAATAAACAAATGTATGATTGAAAAAAAATCAAAGGTTGATGGCCAAAAAAGGCTTAAAAATACAATTAGAATCGTTTTAACAAAACATGCAAATATTAGTGGCCAAATTCATCATTAAACATTTTTTAATTCTGTTTAAAAATACTTTTATTCTTTTTAATTTAAAATTTAATAGTCTTCATCTATTAAAATTATATATGCAACTTAACATTTTTTAATGTTTATATCATAGTATTATATATTACTATAGATTTAATTTTATATTATAAGTTACACAATATATAAAAATAATATAATATAATACATTACAAAAAATGGGTAGAGCTAGGATGAGCTTAGACCTTAAAATTTCAAGCTTGATCCCGGACCATATTTTAAATGGACTTAGTTTTTTTTTTCAACCTCATTTTTCAAGTTTAACACTTTTATTTAAAACCTCTAAAATTTTAGATAGACTTTCGAATTTGAGCAAATAAGCCTATGGTTCTAATTATAATCATGCAAGTTATTTTATGAGTAATAGTTGTTAAAATTTAAATTCCAAAAAACGAAATGGTAAAACTCCAGCTATACAAATGCATGTTTTTTTAGCCTGTAAGATTTTATTTAACAGCTTCAAGTTGGTTTTATATTTGCAGGAGTTTACTAGCAGGTAGGCATGCACAGCAAGGTTGAATGAATGCTCTCAGTTGCGTTACAAATTGGGGAGGGGGGGGTTTCATACTTAATTATTAGTGAAGCAACGGAAATTGCTTCACTTCACATATATACTTATATTTAGAGAAGCAAGCCAAGGAATCTAGGACTGCATGCATGGCATTTTCTAGGGCATTAAAGCCTACATGTACGAGTAGGATCACCCTGATTCACAGTCTCCAACATCAATTTGCTTGTTTCTCCTAAACTCAAACACGAAGTCAAGGTTGTAAAGCAAAGTGACGATGGTGATGGAGCCAACAAAGACGAGCACAGGGCCAAAGATCCATAGCAGGAGAGGAAGCGCAGTGTAGAAGAGCCTGTTGCCCACAGTGTTCAAGTTGAACCCTTTTTCGAGCAAGTCGGACAGGTAGTGAGGGGTGACAATGGAGGTGGGGTCTTGGGGAGTGTTGATGAGGATGTTGACTTGGTTTATGAACCTGATAGATAAGGTGTGGCACGAAAACGAGAAGAGGAAGATACATAGGATTGTGACGTACTTGAGAGCCACCATGAACTCCCCGTGAGCTCCGAATATAGAGTCATTGAGTGGCTTTTTGACGGTGTAAGTGCTGCTGATGACGGCTGCCAACCCAGCACACAGCAGGATGGATGTTGTGGCCATTAGGGTCGATCCCATTATGGTGTTTCGGAGCGTTTGGACTGCCAGGATGTTCTTTTTCTCGTTGTCCTGCATGCATGCATGCCACCATATCATTCTCTTTGTCTTGGTTTTTTTAGAATAAAAAATCCAAATAAATTATTGCTACATTATTTACTCAATACCTAATAAGTATAGTGAAACAATATAATATTAATTAATGTACAAATGGTTGGAGCTTTTTAATTATTTAATGAGTGTGATTGTGCTTTGTCAATGGCTAAAGTTAATAATTTTTATTTATACTTTTATATATATATATTTATTCTTATTGTGTTCATTTTATTTGTCAATGGCTAAGTTAATAATATTAATATACAATTTATTTTTATATTTATTTTTTTGTGTTTATCATGTTTAGTTTTTTTTTTCTTCATTTTATTGTATTTTAATGCAACTCTTATTTTACATAATTTATCATGATTAGTCTAATTTAATTATAAATTCATTAACATATAATATAAATATTTAAACAATGAAAATTTTATATAATTATAAAATAAATTTATTTATAATTTACTGTTAAATCCCAGGCGAAGCTGGGTATAAGAATTTAGTGTATATTAATTTTTAGCCATGGATCATAATTATATCTATGACTAAGATTAAAAAATTATTTTTTAAAAAAAAAATCTAATTTCTTCTTTTGATGTATGATTTTCATCTTTCGTAATTGACTTTTCTTTATTCATATGAATCCGGAAATTCTGTCTCAAATATATTTTTAATTCTAAATACTTACATTTTTATCAGTAATTTTTAGGGCGTAGACCATTGAATAAATTAACTCAAATGAAACTTAATATATTTGATGAAAATAGTAAGAGAATATTTTTAATTAATTCAATTTTATCTTATTTATTTTAATATTATATTATCCTATAAAAAATTTACGTTTAAACTTTTATTTTTATTTAGAATGATGTGAAATATTTAAAAATTAAGAATAAAATATAGAATAATTTTTTTATAATTTATAATTTATATATATCAAACAATCTAATTATATTTAGTTATTAATTTTAAGTAGTATATCAAATAAATTTATAACTTTAAATTTACTTATTTTTAAAGTACATAGTTTTTTTAATTTATCAAACAACGAATGTTTTTTTACACACATAATTTTTTTTTAGCTTGACTTATGATAGGTACAGGGTAAGCGAGGGCCTTCGGCCTTCCTCGATTAAATGATATAATAGATATCTAAACCCTTTAAAAATTAATGATTTAATCTAATCCTTTTTAACCTTTTAATTAAATAAATAATTATGTTTTAATTTATTTTAACACAAAATTCCCAACTTTTTTCTATGTACGTAAACAATAGAAATTAAAAAATAAATTATAAAAAAACAAATAAGATAAAAGCAAGCAATTCTATATTATGTAATAAATGTTTACACTAATTTTTAATGCACATCGATGCACCAAATAACTATATTCATATTGTTCCAAGAATTAAAAGAAGGCTCATTTATGCATTTTTAAGTGAAAAGTAGATTTTAATATTAAAAGAAATATAACAAATTGGATAAAAAAGAAACAAAACATATTAAAAATAGAAAGGAAAAACGAAACAGAATTATCTTTTAAATTTTTTTAAAAAAATCAATATTGTTATCTTTAATATATTACAACAAGTTCATATTTATAATAATGAATTTAGATGTTATTTAAGGTCAATTACATAATTGGTTATCTAGTTTTCATAAGTTTCCGTTTTGGATACTAAAAATAGAAAATATTATAAATTGAGTATTGCCGTTAACAACTGAATTCAATTTAGTCATTAAACTTTAATAAATTTTCATTTTCATCACGCATTTAATCTTTTTAAAATTAATTTTAATATATATTTATATGAATAGACACACGTACACTTTTAGTAACAAAAATGAATGTAGTCTTAAGTTAAATAATTTAGAACACGCAATTAACCATGCATAAATCCACTTTAGTTGAAAAGAAATAAAGGAATTAAGGCTTTGTTTGGCAGAGTGAAAAGAAAATTAAAAGGGTAGAAAATTAGAAAGATGAGAAATATAAATTTTCTTTTCGTAAGTGTATTTGGTAGGAGAGATGGAAAAATGGTAAGAAAGAAAATAAAATATTTGAAAAATATATAATTTTGAACTAACATACACTTCTCCATCATTTCTCTTTATTCTTATGCATTAGAATGAAAAATGATTATCTATCCTATTTTCTTTCCTCACTATTATTTCTAACCGAGCACATTCAAAATTTGTATTTTCTCTACTTTTCTGTTCCCTCCCATCTTCCCATTTTTTTCATTCAACCAAACATATCTTAAAGCTAGTTGAGGGAACCATGAATCATGAAGTTTTTAATGGAAAAAATAGATAAATTTTTAATTGAAGGGCTAGTTTGCTCTTTGATTTAATGTATATGGACTAATTTACCCATTTTTTAAGTAGAGGGGAAAAATACAATTTAACTTCTAAAACAAAGCCATCCATGGTACTTTTATCGAAATGTTTTAATTTGTAGTTATATCAAACAGATGAATATCTCCTATGAAACTAATATTTTCTTAATTCAACGTGCATGCAAAGTCAAGAATGTACCTTGATGATGGTAGAGACCCAGAAGCGTCGTCCGGTGGAATTGATTCCGATGATGGTAGCGAGAGGCTGAGTCCTAACCTTATGCCATAACCAGCAATGATAAGCAATGATGATGAGCATGCCTAATGGCACCAATATTACATCCAAATAACAAGCCCTCCACTCCATCTCTCTTTCACCACACTCTCTGGCTTAATTCTCCGAACAAATCGGGCCTTTTTATAAGGACTGTAGGGGGTGGGTGGGGCAATCCCCACACAGCGTTTTGGTGTGCATGTACTTGTTAGGACGCGCAATTGATCAATCCCACCATATTAACCCCATCTACTACAACTTTCCTTTTTACTTTACATACAATGTTTAATATTCAATCCCACCAAATTTAATGCATCCATCTACTACTCTCTTTTTTATTAGTATTATAAAAAGATTGAATGGGATAGGTTATTTTAGTTTAAATATTATATTTTTTAAAATTATATTTATAGTTTAATAAAAGTATTAAAATTTTGACAATTAAAATAAAATCCGAATTAAAATAATATCAACTCAATTGAAACTTTTATAGATAAAACTCGAATCCTAAAATTTATCAAAGTAGTAATGAATGAACCCTAAACCCTTTTCTTGGATTTCATATTATGTATATATGCGGGATGACACATTTGTCATTTGCTTGCTCATTCCCCACTTTACCATATTTATTTCTCACCTTTTCAGAGCAAAAACAAAATTGCTATATATAGTCCTTAGTCTTTGCTATATTTGTCGTCAAGTGCTTTGACTTTTATTTAAATATGAACAGACATATTAATTAGTAGACGTAAGGGATAATAAAGAGGAACTATGTGGCCATTATAAATTAGAGAAGTAGGAGAGAGAGTGGGTTCCAACTGCCATTTGCATTTGTGGTTGCTTTGGCTTAAGGATTTAGTATATTGGTTACCCAAATGAAATCCACATTGGACCATTTGCATTGGTTCTATTTGTAAGCTGCTAATGCTAATCCCAATGCCTTTTCAATTATGGAAGATGGGTAGTGCTGGGAATTCTGACTTTTATAGTTTTAATCCAAATTTAAATAAATAATTATATAGATTCGAGTGCAATGAAACGCATTATTGTTCTCTTTATAAATTGAAAGGAGTTATAAATAATTTTAGTTAATTAAAATATTTCGCCTTTGACTCGAAATAATAACAATAATTGAAACCTCAACCTCTCCTCCAATATACACGTATGTTATATGTGGATATTCTTAAAAATGGATTTATGCTATATTTTTATATGACGTCATTTTAATATAATAAGTTTATTCTTTTACATTTTCAAATTGCCTTATTTTTTTATGTTTTATCTGAGTTTTAAAAATTTTAAAATGCTAGCATTTTAGAATTTATAAATTAAAAATGTTAAAGATTTTCAATTGATTTGTTTGGATGAATAATTGATTCAGAAAAAAAAGTTAATGAAATTTTACAAATTAAAAAATAATTATAAAAGAAGAATAATAATATTAAAAATAAATAATATAAAAATATTCAATAATATTTTTATATTTGTAAAGATTTATAAATAGTTTTAATAAAATAAATTTTGAAAAAATATATATTTTAATAAATAAAAATAATTTTTGACGTTTAAGTTTTTATCATATAGTGGGATTATGTGTATCAAAATCAAATAAAAATAGAAGGAATTTTGAAAAAACCATTAATTTAGGTGGAACTTGAAAAAAGAAATAAAATCCTCTCATGAAATTACCTAGAAATTTAAAAAAATTTCGATATATTTACCCAAATAAGTAAATTCATTTTTAGAATTTTGAAAACTTTAGATACAAATGAAATCTCTCCTACGATCTCCTCACTCAAACACGCTAAGAATTCTGGTAAATTTTGAAAAGTTATTTAAAAAATGAAAAATAAATAAAATTTTCAAAAAAAGATATTAAAAATTCCAAAAAAAATACTTTAAAAATAATGAATAATGAAATCATAAAGATTATTCAAATTTATAAAAATATATTAAATTATAAAATAAAAAAAATCCAAAAATGTTAATCTTATATAAAAGTTTTCGTTTTTAATTTAATAATTCTATTATGAATTTTTAGATTTTTAGAATTCTTAATATAATATAATTTTTTTTCATTTTTTTTAAAAAACAATTGCACTAATTATAATTGGACATGGCCTTGAAATGTTTTTATTTGCTCACTTATAAATTTGATTGGTTACATTTTAGAAGGATGAATTTGCTTACTTTTCAAATAATATAGGGAGCTGAGAAGTAATTATAAGGATTGGAATTGCATGCGGTGTGGAGTATAGTTTTACTAACAAAATACGTTTCATAGAAGTGGGTTCCAACATTGAACCTTTGAACCACCCTTGGTTTGTGTTAGCTTTTCTTTTGGGGGTTTAGTACATTGGTCACCAAGTGAAAATCCACGTTGGACCATATTCATTTGTTGAATTTGTAAGCTGCTAATGCTAGTGGAATGCTTTCGGAATTAGGGTTGTTCAAATGGTCGGTTCGGTTATTAATCGAATTGAATTAGCATTAATCGAATTGTATAATCTTTTAATCGTTAATCGGACCGAAATATTTCGGTCAATTTGACCGATTAACCAAATTATATGTTTTTGTCTTAAAAGATAACTGAATTAACCGAAATTTTATGTCTCGAAACACAACATAATTTAAAACACTACATAAGTTTTGAATTAACATATAATATTAATTATTAAGTTAGGTTAATTCAGTTAATTACCCTATTTCAAACTGAATTAATTAAAATTTCAAAAAACCATTAACTGACCTCCGACCAAACTAAGTTCGACCACCGACTGATTAACAGAATTAGATCGGTTCGATCGGTTAATTTGATTTTAACTAAAGTTTGAACACCCCTAGCCGAAACTGTAGTTGTCTAGGCATTTTTTCGACACTGTCGGTGCCCTCACATTACTTTCAACCTCCTCGATTTCTGCCGTCCTTGGTAACTTGTCTATTGAGTTTTCACAGTTTTTGTTTTTTGTTAGGGTTCCATTTCATATTTTGTGTGAAGTTAAAGATATATTTACTATTAAGGCGATAAAGAGTGAGATAAAGACTCGTCGCATTAAGGGATTGTCTTCTGATGGCCGAGAGTGTCACTTTCGTGCTGTGAAAGCCAACATTCATGCCACAAAGTCTATTATTTTCTTGGAGACATGATTCAAGTAATGGAAGTGTTTTCCACTATGATAGGTTTTTACTCACCTTTGTGGTTTTGCCTTATATGGGGCTTAGATCCTTCTTTGCCTTTTATAGTTAGGTTTTTGGCTTCGACTTGGGATGTTGGTTCCCATTCCTGTAAATGTATTCCCACTTTTATACAATATGGAATTGTGAACTTTGACCCAAAAGGAAAATGTTAATGTTAGTGGAAATTTGATCCTTCCATTCTTGTCTAAATTCAAATCTAAATATAAATGATAAATATTTATTGAGTCTTATCTCAATTAGTATGAGTATTGTTGTCAATACAGGAGGACGTGAGTTCAAGTGTACGTGCTGAAGCGTATTATCGTTTTATTTATGGGTTGAGAAGAGGCTATAAATAATTCTAAGCATCATTTCAAAAAGAGCAGATATAATCAAAATCTGTAATGAAATTGTTTAATATATATATATGCAAATTTGAAATTATATGAAAAAGTAGATAAAAGGACATTTACAATAAATTAATTATTAAAAAATAATTTTTGAAATTTGAATTTATTTTCAAAACAAATCCACAAAATATTTTTCACCCGCACCAAACCATTAATAGACAAATACGAAAATGGATTTAGGATTGCTTGCTTTTTATAGTATAACCAACTTTAAAAAAAATTGTTATAATATTGTATTATCTCATCATCAATTAAAATAATATTTTATTTATCTCCTGTGCAGTTGTTATTCGAATATGTTTCGATATTGCCTGTCCGAAAAAGTATGGCTTTAATGCTCCATTCTTTTTTATATAATTCTAACTTATTATTGCTAACAATCTCTATTTTTAATTTTTATATAACTATAATATTAATTAATTGATAATTAAGATGTTTAGATTTTTATTTAATTAATAATTTTAGCACAATTTTTTTGTAAAAATAAAATAAAAATATTTTTTTATAATAATGTTAAAATTAAGTCATAATTATTTTTAATTAATAACTGTAATATTAAGTAATAATTTTATTTTAAAATTAGTAAAAATTTATTTATATCAAAAATTTTTAAATAATAATTGTAAATTATAGGGATAATGTCTAAAACTGCATATGAACTTTGGTCTAATATGAAATGCTATATATGATATTTGATTGTGTAATTTTATACATTAGATCTTAATTTGATTCAATTTTCAAAAATCACTAACACAATTATCAATATCACGTCATTTTACTTTAACATATTGGATACACAAATAATTATATTTATTCAATATGAAAATAAATTGATATATTTATTTATTCAAGTGTATACAGTTGACTCAAAATAAAAAATACATATATACATTTGAACTACAATTAAATCTTTATTTATATAATTACACCAAATCAAAATTCATACATCAAATTGTAAATTGAACCAAAATTCATTTATAGTTTTGATATTTATCCCTAAGTTAAATTGTATTATTTTTAAAAATATAATCATCACAAATTTTTATTAAATTATTATTTTTAAATGCATAACAATCACAATTTCTATTTTCCATCAACTTTTTTTGAACTACAAATTTTAAATTAAATATTATTAGTTGCAGGACGACAAGAGGCCTTGTGATCCTAAGGTTAGGGTGTGGCTTGCGAAGCTTTCAGACTCCTCAGGCTCCATCTTGGGTTGCAAGGGTTACACAACAATGGACTTGTGGAGCCCCTAGACTACTCGAAGCCCTTGGGGTGCAACGACAATGACTCCGGGGTTACATGATGGGGGAACTTGAGGCTCGATGAGCTTCATTTAGGGTTAAGGCGCAGCTTTCGAAGCTTCCAAATTGCTGAGAGTCCTGTGCAGGGACTTGGAAGAATAGATTTACCTTCGGGGACACACTCCAACTGTAAAAAAATTTAGAGATGAAAACAGTGAAGAGACTTCTCATAGCAACGCAACCCAATGATAGGATGACTTATGATATGAATACAAATGACGATGCTTGTCCAAACTCGCATGACCGTATTTCAAAAGAAACTTGGGTGTTTGATATTTGGCAGAGAGCATAAAACTTAAACTTGATTATAGGTAGAGCAAAGTAACGTTCAGTCCAAGTCAATACAAAATTTTAGATCTGCTTTTTTTTTAAAGCTTGGTTTGAGATTGAAAATAAGCTTAAAATCTTATTTAAATTCGATTCATATTAAATATGCTAAATATGAGATTAACCCGACTTATTTGTATTAATTTTTTTAGAGTATTATTTTATATAAAAATAAATTTAAAAAATATAATACATCAAATACACTAAAAATATTAAAATAATTAACGATAAAACAAAAGTTATACAATATTCAAATATTAAGAACAATATAATAGCAAAACAGTACCCGAAATGACAGTAAAACTTATTTGAGCCAAGCCAAGCTTGACCCAAATAAAAAAAAAATCTTAAACATGCATTATTTTTTTGTCCATGCCCATTTTTCGTATATATAATATGAACTCCGCAATTGACCTGTCCATGAGCTGAACCCGGAGGCTCGCTCGAAAAGTGAAGATTTTGGTGAAAATGTAGGCACAAAAAATAGATTTGGGTAAAAAATAAGGCTCATTTAAATGATTCAAATCTCGAGTAAGGCTTTTTTGACCCCAAACCTAACCTGAATTTATAAAAAAAAAAATTGTTCCTCTTTTCTGTTGTTTCTTGTTGTTTTTTTAATTATTTTGCCGCTATTTTCTTATTATTTTTTCACTATTATGCTGATACTATTTTATTGTTATTGTTTAGATATTATGTAACTCTTATTTTATTATTAATTTTGTTACTATTTTAAAAATATTTGCTTATTAAGTTATACCTGGTGTTGTGTACATGTTTTTTAAATTTATTTTCAATTGGTTGGAAAATAATTTTTTAATGTTTTTAATTTTTTTAATATATTATATTTTTATAAAAATGTTAAAGCAACCGAGCTATACCAAGCCTGTAGTTTAGCATTTTTATTTTACATCCTAGGTCTTCCCGTTCTGTCATTTGACTTATGTTCTTCATATAGCATACAGATCGAATGACTATACTTCCACGTATTATGGGTAACTATTGAACTCAATCACTTGCTTAACAAAGAGGTAAAAAATATTGATTGAAACCAACCCTACCTATGCACAACTCACTCCACAGCTAATCCTTGGAATGGACCATTGGAATAGGCAGTTTCATATCACATCTTCGTGGTAAATAGCTGCGTTTAATAGCCCTCAAAACTCATATGGAACGCGCTGCATTTAACAGTTCTATTCTATAAAATCTTTTAAGCTTCCATTATAAGCGTTAAAGGTATTTAGTTCTGTATCTACACTTCTACTCTTTTAGACTTCAGTTTATTATGTTCGCCTTCAATTATACTTATTATACACTTTAGTTCAGTTATAATTATCGTATATTATTTAGTTTTAATAAATTATACCAACTGAACAAATTCGATACCTTTCTTACTCATCTCTGACTGTTATTTTTAATATGATCATCAATCATTCTCGTTCGTTAAGAGGAGCAGAGTTTTGAAAATTTTATAACCTTGTAAAATTTTAATTAAACCCCAAAAATTCATTTCCGGAAAAAGAAAACGTTGAATTTTGATTGAGAATACAAGAATTAAGAGATATATAGAAATGTGCTTAGGCTTACTAGTCCAGCTTCAATGAACAATAAATGAATCTCAGCAAGACTGAAGAGCAAAAGCAGTATTTACTATACGAGCAGTTTAACACCCGCATTGCCATGGCGATTTAAGGCAAGTGGGCTGCCTGAATTACTACTCGCAAACTCCACTTTCTCTTATTTTTAATAAATAAAAAAATGTCCCAACCTCGCCCAATTAAATCCGCTAGATAGATCCCCTATCACAGCGAAACTTGGGAACAAGGTTGAAGGGATTTGATATTGGGAGCTGCATTCATCTCCTTGGAAGGTAATGATTTAGCCAAGGAGCCAAACTCCAGCCCCGTTTTCAATTTGCAAATAAATAAACAAATCTACTGATTCGATCCATGGATAGAAAAACAAAAATAAAGCAAAAGAGAGAGCAAATAAAGAAAGAAGCAGCTAGGGTTTTCCTTCGTCTTTGTTGACAGAGAGAAACTTGAGGGCAGCTAATTGCAAACCCTAACGCGGCTCAACGAAGTTAGAAACAGAGGATGATTTATATATATAGCCAGCCTGCAGAGGCAAAACCCTTTCTGCCCTCTAGAGTCTATAAGTTATAATCCATTAGTCCACTGAAGTATTAGCAGCTGGGCCTTTTATGATTTTCAATTATTAAGCCCAACGCAGTTTCAATATCTTTTGATATGTTAAAATATTCATTATACAAATTTTTAACCCGTAAAAAAATCTCTATTAACCTTCTCAATTCTGATGTGGAGTAAATTAATTTTTTTTAAAAACAATAATAATTTAATTTCTATCAGTTTTGAACGTGAGCAATTAAGAACAATCCATTTTGATGTTAGTGTTTTCATCAAATTTATATTTTCTTATTGACATAATATCAAATTTAACCTTGAAAATTTACGCATGCAATTAATCTTGATTTAACAAATTTAGCCTATAGTATTTACACACACTATCAATTTGATCCTATTTAACAAATTTAGCCTGTAATATTTATACATTTTGTCAACATTTACACAAATTATATAAACATTAAGGGCTAATTTGTTATTATACCAAACAAAATTTAATAGAAAAATATTATGATTAATTGTCCTTAGTGGCTTAATTTTGAAATTAACAAGAATTAAATTGGTCAAATTTTTTATAGGGACCAATTTACTTAAATATCAAACTTGAGAGAGATTGGAAAGTTATTTTTACCATTTTTAACTTACAAAACTTTGACTCAAGCATAATTTAAGGTATAATAATAAAAAATTTTAAAAAATAAAAAAACCAGTAAACATTTACCAAATATTAAACGTAAAAGAAAATACAGGCACTTGGAATTTCATGATTTTATTAACGTTCATGAAATTTTATTTACTTAATTTATGTTGAAATTCAAAGTTAAAAGTATATTTTGGTCGAATAAAATTATAGTGGATAAAAAAGACAGGTATTTTCATGATGTATTAAGCCATTTCAATTCTCCTTCACCGTGTAACATTTCCATTGCGCATGAGATCCCTTCTTTTGTTTTGGCTGTGAACTGCGGTGGATGCATTTGACGACTTACACCCCAAAAGATTATTAATTTCATCGTTATACTAAAGTAACTTAGCTCACAAGCAAGCGTTGCCTGTTAAATACAGGATAGGATACAGCATACCATTACATCCGAACACGGAAATCATGACACAAATAGTTTTAGTGCCCATTCAAATGAAACTGAATTCCGTTCGTCTCCAAGCCACAACACAAACAGAACATGAAATAGATAATATGTTTTTAACTCCAACTAAACATAAAACTTCCAGCTTTAGAAAAAAAATGCAGTAAGAACAAGCCCTTCAGCTGAATACAACCTAAAACTAAAAAGTCAGGTGACTCCCATTTGATTACTGAAAAGGCAGGTAACTCACATTGATTAAATGTTCATTGGTTCAGGACTAGGAGCGTTCAGTATATCCAATAACGAATTCTGCGGCTCCAATTCGTCATGCCACAATTGAAGTTTATCACCAGGGTAGAAGTTCCTTGTCACTCCGTCGGAGTTGATCTTTCAACACCAAAAAGACAACAAGGTTAAATACAACAACACTGAATTCAAACTACACAGTCAACTGCAACAAAGAATTCAAACTACACATTTAAGAAATATTTATTACAAATTATGTGTAAAATATCTTACAACGACAGTGCGAACAACACCTCCACTAGCACCGTCACGAGCAATGGCAAGTGACACTGCCTTGACCACTAGTTGCTGCAATGAAATTTCATAAAAGAATTAATAGAAGTATATGTAAACCTTTTTTTTTTTTAAATAAAACATAAAAAAATAATTCTTTTTTCAATCTTGACTAAAACAGATGTACCTCAGCTTCCTCCTTTGTCATTCCTTCCTTCCACGCCTGATCAAAAAACCCATATAGGTAACTGGAGCCAGATCCTGTGCAATTTATGTCAAATCAAATAAGAACCATTTTTCTGCATAAGTACTACCATACCACTAGTTGATGGTCCCATAATATTTTTAATCGAACTCCAAATCCTTTGGGTTGCCAATGGTAGAAAACAAATGATCTTGAACTTTGAAAAAGAATAATTACCTCTACTTTCATCAGTTAACTAATCAGATATTTTGCTCTGATCTTAAATTACGGGAACAATTATATCAGTTAACTCTCAAGGTTAGATGAACGCATTGAACATCCTCAAGTTAACACCAAATTTATTAGCTCAATTAAGGTAAAAACTAAAAAGAGGGCAACCAACAATCTGAGAAATATGCAAATAAATGGGTAGGACTAAACAAGACCATATAAATGTCAAAAGTCTATATAAACATGCATATCTACTAGAACAATGCTAGTTAGCATTTCCATAGCACTCCGCAAAACAATTCAAAATGAAAAATGAACAGAACAATATACCTCCAATAGCAAAAGGCTGCTCAACCAGTGTTCCACCAAGTGGAATTCCATATATTTTACCACCTTCATACTTATCCCACCCTCCAACAATAAGGCCAGTTTGAAGCATGTTCTGATAATAAGATTATAAAACTGAGTTCAGAATATGAATGTGATTTATAACTGGAAAAAAAAAAAATTGATCACTTGCTCCTAGAAATATATATCATACAGACAAATAGGAAAAACTAAAGTATATTTCAGTAAGTGTACATGCTGATGCATTCCAAAATAAATAGTTCTTAAAACTTAACCAAAAACATTTGCCATTTAGGGAAACGACAATGATGACTTTCTCACAAACTGAAGGGATGGTAGATTTAAGTTTCAAACTGTGCAAGATACAATGGTGCACATCCCCTAAATATCCCATGCAATTAAAAAGAAAAAAGAAGAAAAGAATTGACAAAAGTGTCGGGCAACTTTCTCAGTGGCAAGCTCAAACCTTGTTATTGTAGGATAGTAGCCTGATAAGGTTAGCAGCAACTTTGACAGTTGCAGGCTGCCCAAGTTGTATCCTGTTCGTGCAGGGGAAAGCAAAAAGAATAGATGAAAAAGAACTTCAAAAAAAATGAAATAGTCATGCTAGAAAGTTGAAACTCAAAGCAATTTCATGAAGAGTGGCAATAAGAATTACACATAGAATAATATAACCAAGAATGCACCGATCACGTAAATGTAACACAAAAGGATTGAGAGTTGCAAAATGCTGAAGCTAATCAGTAAGAGTTATGCCGGCAGGTGAAAAACTAGAATAAAGTCCAGGCATTCTTCTATCAAGGAAGATTCCAAAACATCCAAGACTCTTGAAATTCTAGCATTGACTTGGAATAATGGCATAAACGGATGTATAAAAGCCTAACACGGAAACCAAATTTTATTGAAAAGCAAAATAGAGAGATAAAAATATAAGAAAGCACTAACGTATGTTGATGAAGGAAATAACGGACGTAGTCAGAAACAATCTGAGAATCAGCAGCCTGCAAACAACACAATCATTTTTTTCAATCATATCCAAAGAATCACATAATTTGATTTCGGCAGAAAGTAAGAAAAAAAAAAAACAAAGTAGGCGAAAATTAAATTATATAGTGAGATTGAGTTGTAAAGTAAATTACGGATCCAGAACGGCAAACGTAGACGTTATCAGTGAGCTGTGTAATTTTGTCAGATGCCCGATTAGCAACATACATCCCTAATCCATTAAATTAAACCAAAAAAATAATTATTTACAAATTCAAATCCCTAATAATAAAAGTAATAAAGAAGGAAAAGGAAGAAAGAGAATACCGGTGCTGGTACGAGAGTCGGCGCCGAGGACGACACCGCCATTGTAGGTGACTCCGATGATTGTTGTGCCCATTGAGTGAGGGGCGTTCACGTTCATATCCAGATCCATTTTGCCTTTCACAAAAAGAAAAGAAAACAAAAAACCCTAAATCCTAATCTGAACTTTGCTTGGCTTCAAATGTTATGAGACCTTTCTTCAACCACAGCGCAACACAAGACTAGGAAAGAGAAATCCTTTTTCTTTTATACAGGCCTAACCGAACCTCACTGCCTGACTTGTTTCTCAAGTCTATTTTGCTTCTTTATATATATATATATATTAAAACTTTAGCTAGTTTTTTTTTTATAATTTTTAATTATATTTTTTGAAATGTTTAATTATAATTTCTTAATTTATACACTTCATTGTAATTTTTAAAATTTTAAATTTTTATTATTCATGTTTGTCTGTGTCACTATGTTCGTAGTTCACAAGAAAGGTTGAAAATTATTTGTGGTAAATAGGGATGGCAACGAGGTAAATTGGGGTCAATTTTTGTTTGCCCCAACCCTAATTTAAACCTGACTCTTAAGAAAAAAAAAATCTCCTCAAACCCGAATCCATTTAATAAAAGATTTGACTCTGCTCCAAATTTAATTTAATTTTTTATTTGTTATTTTGAAGCAAATAAGATTATATTTTTCATTTTGAAGCAAATAAGAATAATTTGTTGAGTTTAGTAAATTAATTTACTTTTTATTTATATATTTACTTATTGAAAGTAAAAATTTAATAAACGTATATACTAGAGGTATTTTTGTAAATATTCTTGGGCGAAGCAAATTTACCTCAAACCCGTCCCCGACCTAATTATTTTTATAATTTTACCCAACCCAACCCACTCGAACTTGATTTCTTTTTTAAAAAAATCTAACATTAACGGATTGGGCTGATTAGAACCCGTTGGATTTAGGGTTTTTTTTGTCATCTCTAGTGATGGAAGAGAAAGAAGAGGTACTATAAGAGGTTGAAGAGAAGCAATAGATAGTGCAAATGTAATGTCCTCTTATAGGTCTAGAGGGGTGTTTACGAGAGACAATTATAGAATATGTATCTTCTTTTGATTGATGGGCAATCAATCAACATAGACATTTCATTAAGTCGACTACACAACTTAATGTGATAGAATTATATTGTATGTCAATGACAAATGGCAACTAAAAAATTAACTCAAGGCGAAGGAGATAGAGCTCAAGCCCAAAGTGAAATAGTGAAATATTAATATAAAATTTATTTTTTATTAATATCTTAAAATAGTAAAATAGGCTTTTTGGATCAAGCTAAATCAACTCAAGGATAAACTTGTGCTTGAATCTTTTTCGGGATTCGAGCCACAACTTGGCTTAACCTAACTCATGGCCAACTCTAAAATGGATGGATTCAGGGGGAAAATAGTTTCTCACGAATTAGATATCAAATTGAACATTGAACTCAAGTTTAGATACTTAATTGAACAAAAAAAACTCTTAGATATCAATCTCAACCTTCAAGTTTAAGTGGCAAACGTACATATAACCTAAAAAAATATATAAAATATTTCATTAATTGATAAAAGCAATAAATTGAAGTTTAATTTGCCACCAGTGCAAACCTTGGATTAATCTACTTATTAAGGCTCAAACTTCAAGTTTCAAATTCAAGCCCTACAATAATCAATCATGTCTATTCAACCCATGTACAATTTGTGTTCCGCAATATGCATGGTACGTGCTTGCCATCTTCTCAGCCAATTTTTTTCACAAAACTATAACTACTTAACACTTCAAATATGCAACTTTTTGCAGATTTCTTTAAAAAATGCTTGCAAATAATTATAGAAACGAATGACCATTCATGGATACCTTTATCAATCAAGTGCATTTAAAATTTATTCTTAGAAGTCTCTTACAGGAGTCAAACCAGAATTTAAAAATGTTTTGAGCAAAAATCTAATCCCACTCCATTAAAAAGAAAAGCCATGTTTAAAAGGAATGAAATTTGTAAAGTATCAATATTTATGAAAATATCTATAAATAGTTGGGTGCAACGGTGAAGCATATTTAATTTTCAAGAAGAGAATGTAGGTTCGAACCCTGGAAACAGCATTGTTAGAAGAGGCAGCTATGAACTTTAAACCCCGAATTTGGACCATAAAACAGACATGTAAAGTACCAAAAAAAAATTATGAAAGTATAAAATAGATTAATTCTTTCGCAAAAAGAATTAGATTTATGTAAGCATCAAAAGGGAAGCAAGTCGGTACCTTCAATTGGCTAGAACCGGCCTGTCGTTGGTGATTCTAGGTGGCAACTATGGTTTAGAGAATAACGGTGTAGTTTTGTTTAGTTTTGCAAATGAGGAAATAAATGGAATAGATAATATATAATTTGGCTCTTGAACTTGTCTATTTGTATCTAGTCAGTCCCTAAGATTTTTTGGACCTAGTTGGTCCCTGAACTTGTATTTCGTCAAGCAAGTTGGTACCTCTGCACTAATACCATTAGTTTGTACTGACATAACACTGATGATCAATCCTATAGTGACACGTTGTAATACCCCAAAAATTTCTATAGTAAGATATTATCTTTGATATAATAAAATAAGGAAATAAAGTGACGAAAAGTGAAATTTAGAGTTATGACAACATTGGGAAGTATATTATGATATATTAATTCAAGAAAGGACTAAATTGTAAAAGTGAGAAAAGTTTTGTTGTCTAAGAGTAAATACTCAAAACTTGAGGGGTTAAAGTGTAAATATGAAAAAATTGAAGGACCAATAGTGCAAGTATTTTAAGGGTGGAATGATATAGAAATGAAGGAAAATGGATAAATTAGGACCAAATTGAGTAATGAAGAATTATAAGGGACTAAATCGCAATTTTACCAAATTAAGTGATGACTCAATGATGGAGTTTTAAAATATCATAAAGAGCAAAATAGTCAATTAGAAAGAGAGAGAAATCTAGAAGGTAATGATGATGTTGGAGATATTTTAGATTAATTAAATAAATAAATATTAGTTTATAAATATTTTGATTTGATTTTTAAATGATATTTTATTATTTTATTACTATTTTATTTAGTATATATAAGGAAAGAAAGATGAAGAATCATCATCTTCTTCCCATGCATTCCAACGTATGGAGAGAAAAGAAAGAAAGAAACTTTCTTTTCTTTACAATTTGGTCCTCTTACCAAAAATTCACTATTTTCACTTAGAAATAAAAAGAATTTTCATAGCTACCAAGAGAGAAAAATATTAAGGAGACTATGGGGAGCTAGAATATCAAGTTAGATTCAAGAAATAGAAGCTGGAGGAGAGAGAAAATCAACTTAAAGTTTGAAATCAATAGGATAAGGTAAGAACATCAAGATTTCAATATATTTTTAAGTTTGATATTATTGAAAAAGCATGGAAATGATGTTATAGTAGAGTTTTCTTATATATCAGGTTCTATGTTTTTGATATGTTAGTGAAGGGAAATAAGAGAAAGTTATAGGAAATATTATAAAGGGAATAAGGGTGTTATAAACTTGGTAATCAACATTTTGTACTAAAACAATTTTGGACAGTAGTAGTAATTGAACTTTGAAAAATTGCCAAAAATTGTGGAAATCGAATTATAGGTTGAATAAAATATGAAATTAAATTCTTTCTAGTCTAGTTTTTCATAGAAGAAATGTTATAAGCAACGGAATTGTGAATTGTAAGATATAATAAATTTTGTGAGACAAGGTCAGAATGATTTCGGGTTCCCCTGTTCTGACTTTGGAAAATCATTAAAAATTGTATAAAAATACTTCGGTGTATAAATTTATATGTTTAAATTCTTATTGAGTCTATTTTCAATATAAACA
The DNA here is from genome assembly GCA_025503065.1 of Gossypium bickii. Classification (NCBI taxonomy): domain Eukaryota; kingdom Viridiplantae; phylum Streptophyta; class Magnoliopsida; order Malvales; family Malvaceae; genus Gossypium; species Gossypium bickii. The sequence goes on from CP106709.1 coordinate 7,601,825, forward strand.
AACGGGAACATTATCCAAATCCTGTACTAAGAGATAATTAATTTTTAGTAAATAAAGGTCGAAGCTGTCAAACAGCAGAACAAAGATAAATTTGAAGATTTTACTGTACTTATTGGCTAAATTATAAATTCTTAAATTTTTACGGTAGATATATATTTGAGTCTAGTTTCAAAAACATCAAGCGGATCTTAATTTGGAATTCTGTAGCTCAAGATATAAATAATTTAGTGACTATGAATCAAGTGGACAGCTTTGAATGAACATTTAAGTAAATAGTAGAATTATAGATAATGTTACTTAAAAGCATGTTATATACATTAAGGATGTGGAATGGAGAGGAGGAGGAGGAAAATATATGAATATTCATCTAGCATGAGTTTATATTAAAAATGGCTAATTTGTATGTTTTAGGCTTAGGGACTAAATTGAATAAAAGTAAAACTTTAGGGGGCAATTTTGTAAAAATATCAAAAAATGACCAAATTAAGGGAAATGAACTGTTTATTGTCTAAATTAATAAATAGAATGAAATTATTAATTTAGATCAAATCGAGTGAAAAATAGGAAAAATGGAAAATTACCAAAAATGCCATTGAATCTTGGTATTTCTGCAATTTAGCCAGGTAAGTTCGTATAACTAAATTGTATATATTTATATGCTTGAATTGAATGTTGTGTATGTAAATTGTATAAATGCCATAAATATGTGAAATGGTCACATATTCGTTAAAGCCCGATAAATGAAAGTGCTTGAAATAAATGATAATACCCGATAAGTGATAAATGATAAAAATGTTATTTTTATGCTTGAGTTGAATGTGAACATATGAATTGTTTAAATGCATAAATATATGAGATTGATCACATATCTGACAATTGCCTGATAAATGTCAAATCTCGTTTGAATAAATGAAAAAAAATCGATGGATAAAAGTGATTTCTCGAAATGAATGAGGTCCTGCATTTGTTGCTGATGGGATTTAACTCGAACGAGTAATCTTATTGACCTCATTACAGATAGGATTTATCCCAGACAGGCAATCCTGATCTAAGCCTCTTGAGCAAATGTTTCAATTAGGATTTAGCCTGGACTGGTAATCCTAATTAAGCTCTTTTGAGCATATATTATAGTCTGGATTTAGCCTGGACTGGTAATCCTGACAAAACTCTTAGAGTATATGTTATAGACAGGATTTAGCCTGGACTGGTAATCCTGTTGTATGATATGTGGCTCGAGAATATGCTTTCTGAATAAGTGCCCTAATGGGTATTTCAGAATATGAATTGACAGATTTACTGATTTGTACAGTTTGTGTGTACTTCTTGAGTATCCATCGATATTTTCAGTAATTCAACGGGTAAAATCCTGACACAAAAAGAAATGGGTTTTCACATGTATCTGCCTGAAACATATGAAAATGTTGATAACATAATACATAGAAGAATGAAATAATGCTATATGAACATGGAATTTGTTTGATGAATATGTTCATCTATGATTATAGATTTGTATACCTTGAGTGTACTACCTGTGTAATCATCGATACTTTAATTGATTTAATAGGCAAAATTCTAATATGAAACAATATGAGTACGAAATGAATTATTACCCGTATATGCTTGAAATATATATAATGATTTGTACATGTTATATGGACACATGATGTAGAAAGTATATATACATGGAATTTGATTAATGTTAAGTTCGATAAGAACTATTACCGGAATAAATATACATGAAATACATGGAAATTATGGTACATGAAATATTGATATAATGAAATGAATGATGTATGTTATTGAAGAAATGGTAAGAGAATGATATGTATTATGACATGTACATATAAGATTATCTTTGATATGTTGATACAAGGAAATTATGTAAGTTGAGACTAGTATTAAACTCAAGTGTGACATGTCAAGAAAATAAGTATATCAATGTTGAATTTATATATGAAATATGTGCAAAGTTGTTTGATGCTTAGACAAGTGTCAAGCTGATGGTTGAATGATATGTTTATGACTTGAGTGTCATGCATATGAAATAAGTGTGGAAAGAAAAGAAATGCAAATAAAAATAAAGAAACTTGGAAGAGTTAAAGTTATATAAAATCCTACTAAGTTTGAGATAATATGTATAAGTGATACTGTGAAATTATTTACCTTGTGAGTTGATGAATATAGCTCCATGAATATTGTGGAATCAATAATGGATTATTCTTAAAATGTATAAATTTCATATATGAAAAGAAGTATTATGATCAAAGATTATACGAGCTTACTAAGCATTCATTGCTTACGTAATTGTTTTCTTTTACCTTACAAATTATCGGAAGCTCGAATGGGTTGGAAACTTGTCGGAGCTATATCACACTATCCATCGGTTATATTGGTAATTTTGGATAATCCGATTCTAGTTATAATGGCATGTATAGGTTATTTTGATTAAATATTCGCATATATGTGTTTTGGTATTTTGGTATATGCATAATTTGCTTTATAATATTGATGTTCTAAAATGTTTGGTTAGTTTGATGACAAGTTGGGCAAGAAATGAGGTTAGGAAAAATGGCCTATTTCATCCACACAAGCAGAGACACGAGTGTATATCTCAGCCATGTGTGACACAAGGCCAGATGACACGGCCGTGTAATCTCTATAGTGTTGAAAATTTTTAAATATTTTCGAAAAATTTTCTGAGTTTCTGGTTTAGTCCCGATAAATATTTCGGGCCTCGATGGCTCACATAAGGGACATTATGATTAAATTTGATTGATTTCAGGTATGAATATTATATGAAGTGAAATTTTTGTTAAATGACCTGTAAATTCTAGTAATGCTTCGAAACCCTGTTCCGGCGGCAGATACGGGTTAAGGGTGTTACACAAGTGGTAGCTATTAGTATGACACGAGGTGGACATAAATTAAAAAATATATAAATTAATTTTAAAAAGTATAATTTTTTTGGACAAGTTTGGATACCAATATTAGGTACTTTTGGACAAGTTCAAGGGGCAAACTACATGTTAACCCTTAAAAAGTTGACGTTATTAACAAATTGTGGCAATGTGTGTGGCGAAACACAAACTCATGTACCAACTAAATACAAAAAAAAGAAAATCAAGTACCAATTAGGTAATTTTGTATAAGTTCAGGGGATAAACTTTTAACCTAATGGAAAAAAAAAAAGGAAAGTTATGCGTGCATTTTTTTATACTTTTTTAGAACCAAGATCAAATTTATACAATGAATAAATCTTGAGACTATTTTAAAAGTTGTCACATCATCTTCCCATCAATTAGTCATTGATAAAGTGTTGAAAAATTCAATCAAGTGAAAATTAATATTTCCAACAACTTAATTTTTAAATAGTTGGCCTATTTTATAATTCTTCATAGTTTAGTGACCAAAAAAGAAATTTACTAATAATTCGGTGAGTATTAGGCTTTGCTTGGTAGAAAGGGATAGAAAACTAGAAGGATAGTGAATATAATTTTTTAATTTTTCTTTCCATAGGTGTTAGTAGGAGAGATGAAAAAATAGAAAGAAAGTCACTTTTTTTTTCAATTCATTGAAAATTAGAAGAAAATAAAATAAAACATTTGAAAAATACATAAATTTGAAATAGCGTGCACAACTTTCCCATTTTCTCTGCTCTCACCATTCCAATTTGAAATGTTTCATTTTCTACGTGTTAGGATAGAAACTTATCATCTCTCCTATTTTCTTCCTCTCTTCTTTCCAATCAAGCACACTCTTAACTTGTAACTTGAATGAAAATGTCTACTTGAGATTTTATTTACCATGAAAGATTAAATTCATAATCACTTCCCTAATTTATTAACTACTTTACTATTAGTTCATGCAAGTCGAAGTGCTTGTAACAAACTATACAAGTAGCAAATCAATTGAATCTTAACTCGGTTGACATTTGTATTGTTACCACTTACCAGTACAGAAGGATGTGGATTCGAGCTTGCTTAAATGCGTTTATCCTTCTATTTAAAGGTTGGGATGGGTTATGGGTAACACTAAGCATTATATCAACTTAGAAACTTTTAGATATATATACAAGTAGCAACAATCAAAATATACCAGAATTTCATTACACGAAAATTCATTAAAACAATCAAACTCATAAATTTTAAATTTAAAATCTCAAAATTCCCAAAATTTTCTCTTCCATCCACAAGAATTGAATAATGCATGCAAGCAAAAGGTGAATGGGTTGTTTAATTTCCTTGCAATTTTCACTTTTCTGCTTTGCGTGAGGACGGAAATAATTGAAACTTGTTTAGTACACACTTGTAAAACTGATGAATCCCAGTATTAAGCATAATATAATAAAATTTCAGCTTAGTCCTTAATTTTATTTTAAATTTAGGGTTATCAGTCGTTCAAAACAACAACCTTACTGAGAATCCACATCACCAAAGAGAACTCAAATGCAAAGAGAGTGTGAAGCAATCCTCGATCCAGTGCATATCCAAACAGCGTTATCCCCTTGTTGTTATGTTGCAAATACGACACTGCATGCATACAAATCCAACAATAACTAGCAAGTAATAACATAATATTCCATGTAAACACCTGATCAAATTATAAACACATACATACTTACGGTATAAACAAGTCCTAAATGTATTGACATTGTTTGTTTTTTAATACTTTAGATTCAATTTATGAATATTGTAGGTATAAATGTGTTTATAGTTTAATTCACAAGTTTTAAAAGTGTTCCATGTTAGTCCAAACTAGCATTTAATACCTAAACTAATGGCTAAATTGATGAAATGACTTGATTGATATGATACAGATACTTTGAAGATTTAATTAGAATGTTTTAAACTTAAGAGATGAATTTAAATTTGGGAGGAGAATTTGGGTACTTTTCTAAATTAACCCTATATATATATATATATATGTATATCTCCATGAAACTAGGTATAGATAAAAACAGACCTAAAGCTTGTCTTGTTTGAAAGTTGGATGGATGTTGTGCGGAAAAGCTGATGAACATATCGGATGAGTCGTCGGAATCAGTTTCATTGCACGTAGATACGGGTAGGAAGCCGTCGTCTTCTTGTTTCCCTTGCTCTACTCCGGCCATTGCGCATGTCATACTCATATGCCATCTACTAGCTACGGCTGCCATTCCTTGGGCTCTATGTGTGATTCTTGCCGCACCCAACAAGCACAAGAAGAAGCCACTCAGCTGAACCGTTGAACAAACCTTCAGCACCCACACACAGCATTAATTCATCAGTGAAAAATTATATCCAATTTCCAAGAATAGTCCAAGTTAAGGTGCTTACCAGTAGATCACCAGAATTGAAGAAATTTTTATCTGATTTTGAAGCCAAAACCATCAACAAAGCTGCGAACTGGCTAGCAGTGATGATGACTAAGGAGGCAATAATGAAGAAACGATACCTATGGCTGGTGATGGCCAACTGTTTCCTGATCCTAACATGCTCTTGAAATATATCGCCACCATCAGACCCACACCCTTCGAACATCTTGTGGAGACCTTGGAATCTCAGTATCTGTAGCTCACAAGTCAACCGAAACAGCACGCAGACGAGGAGAAACACGCCGGTCCTATAAACCCACGACCCCAACACCAACACAAACGCGATGGAGTTCAATGGGAACCCGGAGCTAACATAAGGCAACGATATCTTCACGGTGGAGAAGAAGATGATCTTATGAACAACTTCAACGAAGAAAGAGGGTAAGAGTATGCACGCCAGGTAACGAAACGCCTTGTCCAGCTCCCGCGTATATCCACGTCTTACGAACGTCGTATCTTGCTGTAAGGCGTCGAGGAACAAGAGTTGCCTCAACCCGTATCTTCTGAAGAAACAGGACAGTGTGAAAAACCCCAAGAAAGCCAAGGCTGATTCGGGGAATTGAACCAGGAGATTGAAGGCGGTGGTTTCAGTAGGAAATGCGATGGACAGGTCTTGGAACCAAACGGGAAGGGAGCTTATGATGGGGACGAAAACGGCGAGGAGGATGAAGGTGAGATAGGAAACGAATTTGCCTGTGCTGGAAGAGTGATCTAGTGCACACCAACGGAGGCTTATTCTGAAGCTGCGTAGCTCGTCGCAAAGCAAGGACGTTGATCTAGCATATGATGGTCGGAGTAGCAAAGGTTCATTAAAATAGTCGGTGTCCTTGCCGTGGTCGAAATCGGACTTGCAGCCGTTCATGATATCATTTGTTTTCATTTGCTTTTAATTACACATAGGGAAATTAATTATACTATAGATATATGTATTAGTTGTGTGAAATGAAGGGTTGATGGCAGGGTGAAGCTCAACCTCAAGCTCAAGGTCAGGGAGCCTGTGATGGAAGGAAGCTTTTTTGGTTATGAAGAAAGCAACTTGTTTAACAGCATTAATTGAGTAGGAAGGATAGTTTTGGCCAAAAAGGGAAAACTATAGGAAGGATGGTTTGCGATGGCAATACAAAAACCTATATATTGGCAGTGGCATCGTATCGCAGCAACGAGCAAAATTTGGCCCGTGAGTTTGAGAGTTCTTTTAAGCTATACCTGAAGATGTTTGTGTTAATAAAAGAAGTTGATATAGTGGACCAATGGAAAAGAAAATAATAGTAGAAATGAAAAGGTATAGGATGGCGGCAGCAGCTGCAGTAGAAAGGCCAATGGCAAGGCTGACATTGATTGCACGTGAAAGAAAAAAAAGAAGGGAAAAAGGTAGGGAGGGGGTGATTTCCGGAAGGAAAATGAAGACCACACCAGGTGGCGTGATTACTTCCCACAATTTCATTTTGTGTGCTATCAGTGCATCCACTTGTCATCAAAGTTGTCTACATTTCATTGATTCATTTTCTCTATACACTGTTTTGCTGTATACTATGGAGTAATTTCTACAGTGTGATATATTGGATTTTATTTTTTCTATTAAAATAATTGATACATCATATGGAAAAATAAATTAATTTGTTATTTATAAATTTCATCCAATTTTTCTGTTAAAGATTAATATAATTGATAAAATAACCACATTTCAATTACAATGCATTTTAAAGACATTATTATTATTCGAGATTACTTAAAATGGCATGAGTTTAAATCTAATCATTCTCTCCCCTCCAATGTTCCAATTATAAAAGAAAACATACATATTATAAAGCCTTCCATCAATAAAATAATACACTATTTAGTTTATTAACTTGTATGTATGTGAGCTTTAAGTATTGGTATGTTGTTTAGGGGTAGATATCTATGATACCTCTTTCCCTCCCTCTCAAAATATAATATAAACTTTGCTTGTTTAGAGTTAAGGATATTGGTTCGAACACCCAAATTACCTATTCTCAACCAGATTACAAAAAGAAAATGTATCTATTTCCTACTAAAGATTTTGGTCTATCCATATTCTCAAATGATTTGTTTTTATCAAATAAAAGGAAAGATTCCTGGAATGCAACTAATCATATTGTAAGAGTAAAATGATCTATCTTCTATATCAATTTGTGTATAATCATAAGTTCCTAGTAAGACATCTGAATGTTTAGTCAAAACAACCAACAAGAACCAAAACCACTGCAAAAATCCAGAGCTCAAGCGTTCCTATAGTTTACCTACAGGCAACATATGAGATCAAAGGAGATAGAACACCATAATCGATTTCATTGCTCCATGTAAGTATGCATTTTATCCAACCGCATCACTTGACTCTACTTTTTCCGTCACTTTCTCAATCTCAGATCCAGATATCACAGGGCTGGAGCTCCCGAGTATATCCTCAGCCATGCTACCACTTGGACTTTTTACTGCATCGCCAACTCCTGATTGCAAGGGGTCCATGATGGGGCTAGATCTAGAAACATGCTCTTCCGGTTGTTTTGGCTTATTCAAGGCTTGGCAGTGCGGGCAGTAATAAGTTATATATGGGAAATCCTCCTTCCTAGCAAGTCCTGAACAAAACCCCCAAAGGAAATACAGTTTGAAGCTTAATATTCCTATGGAAAAAAAACACCAGATATCCTCAGTGTACGTGTGTGAAATTGTGTCAAATCAGGATTTGAAGATATAACTGCAAAACTAATGCCACTAACCATTGTGCCTGTGGCAATTGCCACATATAAGTGCATATGATTGTGTTGGATCTTCCCCCACAAGCAAGGCAGCAATTCGAGCGAGCCATCCCCCATCCTGTACAGAAGGTCCCTGTGGATGGTAATGATCAACAACCAGTCGATCATGCTCAGAAGCTTGAGGACCCTCATTCCCTACAGGATGAGGTGGTGATCCTTCATTAGAATGAACCAATGGAGTGCTTCCCGTACTATTGGATCTACTGTGCTTTCTTTTTCGAAGTCCACTTGAAGGCACTATCTCAACATCGTTGCTCCTCCCCCCTAGGACATCAAGCTTGGATTCATCTTCAAGATAGACTTTCAAACCTGAATCTGCACCCAACTTAGATGCAAGGATAGTTGCAGCAGCAGCCTTTGCTGCTGGATCAGGATCATATCTCTGCATCAGAGTACTTTAAATAAGTTTAATTTGTAAATAATATCATGCATTCAAAAAATTACTCAATGATCTAGCTCATGAGCAAATAAACAAAAACTAGAAACCTAAAATTTGTCCATTGTCTTCATTTTCAAACCAGGCTTTTGCTTACATTTTGCTTTAGTGACAACTTTTTCAAAATGATCATGCAAAGCATCTATACCTTATATAAGCAATAATTATCCCAAAGTGATTCTGCAAGCAATGCCAATAACAGTTTCTTTCCACAATTATTCAAAATAAGGCTCTAAAAAATACCTTCAACCTAGTCAAATAGCTCTTCTTCAAACAACCCAAAAGGTGGCTTACACTAGGAATACTTTTTGCAACAATATGTACCAGGGAGGTTTTACCTCATGCCTTCCATTTCATGGCAGTAATAGAAGAAGAAAGTTCAGGTAGAATTCAGCCAGAGGGCTTAAAAAGACATTTTAGGAAACCAATTACTAGTTTTCTAAATTACCTGAATAAGCTGTTGTGTAATGTACCTGAATAAGCTGTTGTGTAATGTAATAATTTGTCTTCTCCTTAAGTTCATCAATTTTTGCTCGCCTTTCAGCACGAAGATTTTCTAGAGTTTTCTGGTCCCTCTGGTCACCTATAAGATAAAATCACAAATTAACAACATTACACACAGTTTAAGAAACCACAAATAGTATAAACTTGTTAGATCAAAATATTGATATATCATCATAGTACGGTTTAGTATGTTATCATCTGCACAGTTCAACTTCCAGGGTACAAACTTCTTTCAAATAATACAACCCAATGTAAAGAAATAAGTAAAAGATGAAATATAAAATAACTATGGAACGCTACATATGTTGTCAATCAGAGACAGCTTTGCCTAAAATGACAAGCTCAGTAACAGAATTAAGAACTCTTTGCGCTTCAATAAAAGAGAATTTTGCCTAACATGGAAATGCACTAAAAGGATTCTGGATCAAATGAAATATTAGTGACACAAGAGCTGCTACATCATGCTATTTTACTATTTTGTTATTTTATTATTTGTCTTAGTTATTATTTAATTATCAAATAACGGCTAGGATTACTAGTCATCATTAGCGTTTAAATCAGAGGGAGCATCCCCTAACATGGAAATGCACTAAGATTTAAAGAGTCTCTATTCTTATAACTATAATTGCTATATTTTACAATAAGTTGTGTAAATTTTGGGGGGGGGGGGGGGAATTTCAACTATAGTAACCATAAAGACCATGATAGATGCGGTACAGACTCAATCAAGATAAATGCAATGTGACCAAAAATGCAATCTTGATTGCACTTTAAATCTCCAATTGAGTTGTCAGCTCAAAAAGGTAGAATTTTAAATATTAAGGGCATTCAAACTAATTGTTAAAGACTGAAAATGATGTCGATCACAATTTAAATCCCCATTTAAGTTTTCAGCTCAGAAAGGTAGAATTTTAAATATTAGGGGCATTCAAACTAATTGCTCAAGACTGTAAATGATGTTAATGTTCAATACTCAATAAACATATTGTCTTACAGTTTCAAATTGTCAATCAGATCAATCCTGTAATTCTCAACTTTAATATTCTCAAATTATATATATAGGTGAACCAACACATCCAGTTTAGGAACACACTTCATACTAACAACCTTAGGGTTTTTAACTCCTATCATATATACCTCTCTAACCACTTTTAAAGAAGTTAAAACCTCCAAAGGCAAGCCTCATGCATCAATTAGCATGATACAAATCTAATAGATAAAAGAAATATGTTATAATATGTATAATAAAAAGTTAAAGCCATTTCCAGCATGCAAGTGTAAAGCATGAGAACAGCAAAATAAATAGTAAACTTTCCAATAAGAGAAGTCATAGGGATCTTTCCAATAAGAGAAGGTTAGAACTTCTCCCGGCTAGGTATATATCCGTGCACAATACCCTACACAGTATTATTGCCAATGTTATAATCTATCTAACCAACAAAACCTTAATTCACAATCTCATATCAGCCATGATATGTAGCAAATCAGCAAGTTTGAAGTGTCGATACCCTTTCATTTCCTTTAGGTGGGAGGAGAGGAATCCTTGTATTTTTCTAATTGGGGTATAGGTGCAAGGTCACTAACCCTATTATGTGGGTTCACCCCAGTTGTAAATATCCAACACCTACTACCATTTAACATCATAAGCAACAAAATATAGACAAAACTAATCTAAACTTTAACATGATGAAAATTCTGTAAGATATTAAGTTACTTACACATCCTTGTGATTTTTACAACTGCAGAATAAACAATGGAAGAAATAACAGGCAAAAGGAACATCGGGGAAACCCTAAATGCCCTCATCTTCCAATCTAAATCCTCGGATCTTGTCATCATAATGGCATAAGCAACTGCAATAACCTGTAAATTGACAAGAAGAGAGTTCTTTGAAAAGGAAGACAGATATTACAAGAAGTTTCACAATTTCCATCTCTTTTTCCCCCCTAAAAATAAATAAATAAGAAAAGGCCATTTGGCCAACACTTCTGACAGAGAACCAAATCACTAATGATACCTTTCACGAGCTTTTCGGAATAAAAGATAGATAGTACATACATGTCAAATTAAGTAGAATAATAAAGTTGAGCAATGAGTTGCAGACTGACATAGAGACAAAAAAGATGAAATAGTGGATACCTCCAAAACGACAGAAAATACAATGAGATGCCTAATTATTGTCCTCCAAGCCTGGGATCTTCTTTTAATTCGCGCGACAACAGCCTTCTCTTCCTTGGTAATATGTTCAAGCCTCTTTTCGAAATTGTCCCCGCTACTACCAAAAATTGCACGCCAAATACGGGAGAGGACTCCCTTGCCTTTCTTCTTGACTACCGGCGGCGGCGGACTCGATTCTTTGCTTTCACCGTCGGAAACGCCTTTGTCCTCCGCCATCGCTCGCTGTCGCCTTTTCAAACACAAATCAATCAATCATACACAAAGAAGTAACGTTACTTCATTGTACGAAAAACCTGGAAATTCATTTCATTTTAAATTCAAGTAGGAAGAGATACCTGGAAATTCTCCTCTCCTTCCCTTTGGTAGTATTTTCCTTTATTATTATGAGAGATATAAATATAAGTATAAATCTACAATAGTTGAAAATAAAAATTGCAGATCTGATCTTTTTCTTCCTCTTCTTCCTCCTAATTCTTCTTTTCTTCGCTCCCAATTAATCTTTTTTTTTTAATACCTTTTCTACAAAGTGCTATAAAAATAATATGGCTAAAATGTATTCTAAGCCCCTATCCTTTACATACTTTTAAAATTCAGTTTCTTTGTTCTTTTTTGAATTAAGTCCCTCTTTTTTTTTTTTGAAATAAAAAGTTTCATTTAATACTATTTTTTCAAATTTAAAAATATAAGTCCAATTATTAGTCTTATTAAAAAAATTCTATTAAATTTAGGTTTATCACAAAAAATATTATTATATGACTATTTGAGTATTTTTTTAATTTCAAAATGTCACGCTAATAAATTTAACAAAAAAATTTAACAATATTAATAATTAAATTTAAATTTTAAAATCTCAAAATAAAAATATTAAATTTCTAGAAGATTTATATGAAAAATAGGTATTCAAACTATGCAACTCTTTCTATTTAGATATCTAAAGTTCTTTTGGGGTCAAAATAAGCACCTAGAGTTTTACCAATTGTTAATTCCTGGTAAAGAAAAACCTCTAAACAATTAAAATATAACATGTGGTATTTTTAATTAATAAAAATATTTAAAATTGAGATTTAATAAAAATAAATAAATTAAGAATAACAATATCATCTTTCAATCTTTCTCCTTCTATCTTCATCTCCACCTTCTTTATAAACAAATTTCTTCCATTAAAATAAACCCACATTTTCGATATTAAAATAAATTATCATATTCTTTGCCATTAATGTTTCGTTTTTTATTTATTTAATTTTTACTCAATTTTAATTTTAATTATTTTATTTAATTAAAAATTACATGTGTCATAATTTAATTGATTCAAAGATTTTTTTTAACTAGAGTTAAATGGTTGGTATTTAAAGTGATAACGAAATTAAATTTTTTATACCTACTTTGACAAAAAAAAAAAACTTTAGGTGCCTAAATAGGAATTATTGTATAGTTTAGATACCTAATTTCCAAACAAACCTTTCTAAATTGATAAAAAGTAAAGGGACTTGCATCATATTTTTACCAAACAATTGTGACATTTGTTACATTAAAATTGTCAAAGTTTTTATATTTAGTGGTAAAAGGTTTTCAACTTTGACCTAAAATTCGTTATAGATTAGATTTTGAAAAAATATATATTATAAAAACTTTTAAGGTATATTTTTATAAATTAAATTAATGAAAAATAATTGAGGTCAAAGTGTACAAAATTTGACTTCAAAAATGTTAACTATGACATGTTTTCCCTCAAATTATTTTTTTACGAATAAGAAAACTATTATAATCTGTTTTTTTTTTCATTAAAATAAAAAATTAAATTGTAACAAGTATAATAAATAAAAAATATTTTATTGGTATAATAATGAGAGAAATTAATTATAGCTATTAATTGGGTCATACTCTTATGCATGCATGTCAAAGCTAAATACTTAAAAGCTTGTGCATATGCAAATGATATAAAATAAATAATAAACAAACAATTTGAAAGTTAAAAATTTTAATAAATAAAAACGTGTTAAATTTAATAAATGTTTAATATTATTTAATATTATTTATTTTACTTACCAAACACTCTTAAATTTTATTTTTTTTCCACTTCATCCTTTAGTCCCTCCACATTTTCATCGATCAAGCATATCTTAAAGAAAATAAGAGAAAATGAAAGAAAAGTGTTTACTAGTTCATAATTATATATTATTTAAATTTTTTATTTTTTTTATTTTCGTTTTCAACTTTACCAGGGAGGTAAAGAAAAATAATATTTATTTTATTGTTTTTCATATTTCATACAAAGCACAGTTAATGGAAGAAAACTTATAATTTTCATATTTCTATTTTTCTACCCCTTCAATTTTTTATATTTCTAATTTTTTTCTCTATTCTAAAAAGCAAAGTCTTGGAAAAAAATACGGTCAATTGATTTCGAATGACAAAATAATCGTTGATGGGTTAATGGAGTTGACACATGGCATGTCACATGGACAAGTTGCCTATGTGGCATGCCATGTCAACATATGTTTAAAAAATAATTTTTTTAAAAAAGTTATAAACAAATTTATAAAAAAACCTAAAAATTATAAAAAATTTACTATCTTACACATCCAGAATAAATTTGAATATGAACAACTATTTGTTTAGGTTCATTCTGAATGTAAAATTTGAATATTATAAATGGTAAAAGATATAAAATAGTTGTTAAAAAGATAAAAAAAATATTGAGAATTTTTAAGATTTAATCCTAATATTTTTCTATTCAATTATTTAAAATTTTTATTCCATTTGATTGTTTTATTAGTATTTTTTCTTTTTAAATATATGCTGAGATGGATGTCAACAATTCGTCCACATGACATGACACGTGTTAATTATGTTAATGTTATTAATAGCTAAACTAGTTAACTAATGATTTTTGTTAATGAAATGGTCTAATTTTTTTTTTTTAATAGTTGAGAAGACTCAATTGGGTGCATATTTTTTCTAATGACTCAATCGATTTTTTTAAGGGCTTTTTATATTTTTTTTGTTTTTCGTTAACATAATTATATTCAAAATGTTACTTTATATAAATTTGGGCAAACTACAAAATAGTCACTTTATGTATGGTTAAAATTGTGTTTTAGTCACTAAACTTTAATTTGTTATGAAATGATCACTGAAGTTATTAATTTATAACATTTTGATCACTAAACTGTTAAAAATTATTAACGGTGTAACGGCAAGCTGACATGTCACGTTATATCATCATATTAAACAAAATTTTGAAGTCAAATTATTTAGTTAGTCATTGTATTTTTTAAAAGCAATTTAACTTTTTTTTTTCTTTTAAAAAACCCACCGCTATCTCCTACCTTTATGTGTTTGATGAATAAATCTTTACTAGAATGATACCCATTTTGTCCCCAAAAAAAAAACAGAGGAATACATCAACATATTCAAGAATTAAGACTGAGACCATGGAATTAAAAAAAAAAAACTTTTAGAAAAACAAGCTCTTTTGAGAGAAAAAGTCATTCTTAAGCCAAAAATTGACCAAAGAGCATTTTTTCATAAGCATTCTTAAAAGTGTCTTTTGAGAAGTATTCTAACTAACTTTAAATAAATAATTTTTGGAGTCAAAAGTACGGTTGAATCTAAAAGTAAAACAATTTATACTTTAAATATATAATATTATATATTTTAATTTTTTATTGGTTATATTTTAATATTTAAAATATAGTTTATATATTCGAATTAAATTTTATAAATATTTAATATTAATTATTTTAAAATATTTAAAATTTATATTATATATATTAAAATATTAATAAAATATTTTTTTACATTCTTACTAAAATATCATAATATTGACTAATTTGAACATTATTTAAATATATATTTTTTATTTTATAACACCATGTCTAAAATAGATATTTTATTTTTCTTTTGACAACAATACTGAACACATAAATCTTAAACTAAACTTTTCAAAATTATTTCTCAAAAACATTTTTCTACAACACTTTTCAAAAATAATTCTAAACTTGAAATCGAAGAGGATGATAATCGCAGTGGAGAGGTCTCAAGGATTTGGAATGTAATCTTAAAATTGTGTCCTACAAAATAGATTTTATTATTTTAGCAAAATTTTTAAAGTAAATTATGAGTAGAAAAAAAATATAAATAATAGAATTACTATGAGTGATCCTAAACATTTTTAGAAATTATTCACGCTTAAACGACAACATTTCATTCTAATGAATTTATTTAAAAATAATAAAAAATTGTCAAATAATTGAAATATATATTGGTTTTTTGAAAACGTTGATCAGTTGAGGAACAAGGGAGTTAAACCGATGCAGTTCAAAATCATCTCCATGCAGCAACTTCGCCATTTCATCTCTCGGTGGACATGATTTAACGACACTTTGTAACACATTTAAAATTTTTAGACTTTAAAAGCAGTAATAGATCGAGATTGTGTATAATTGATTTTTCGATAAAATAAAATAAGGAAATAAAAGTGATAAAAGAAAAGGTTGAAGAGTATTAAAAAAAATGTTGAATCGAGAAGTATGTTGTGGTACACTAAATTAAAGTAAGGACTAAATCGTAAAAATGTAAAAAGTTTTGAGGTTCAAGTACATTTATTCAAAATTTGAGGTGTTGAAGCATAAATATGAGAAATTTGAAGGACCAAAAGTGAAAATAACCCAATTTCTTATTACATGAAATTGGTGTGCATGTACCAAATTGAATAAGTGGAGAAAGATGAAAGACTATGTCGTAATTTTACCAAATTAAATAACAATTCAATGAAGGAATTGTAGTGAATGTTAAAGGGTAAAATAGTCATTTCTCAAATAAGATCATTCTCATGAAATTGGTGTTAGATTTTTATTGGTTAAGATTATTTTATTATTATTTTAATATGAGATATTTTATTGTTTAATTAATAGTTAAGAAAATAAAAAGAAAAGCTGATGGAAATTCCTCATCTATTTTCAAGCTTATGCCAACCATTCTTGAAGAAAAGAAAGTTTTGCTTTATTTGCAATTTGGTATTTTCTATTAAACTTAATCATTTTCACCTAGAAATCAAAGGAATTTTCATAACCACCAAGAGAGAAATATAATAAGGAGACTATAGAGGGTAAGAATATCAATTTCGATTCAAGAAAATAGATGTTGGATGAGATATAAAATCAAGCTAAAGCTTGATTCCAAGAGAATATGTAACAGCCCGTTTGTTAGTGGTATCGAAAATGGTGGTTTCGGAACCCCGTTTTCCAATGATCAAGTCTGTAAATATTATTATTTAATATTTATGAGTATATTATAGTGTTATATTGAATTTTGATTCAGTAGTTTTATTAAATGGTTAGTAATTAAAATACAATGACTAAATCATAAAAAATGTAAAAGTTAATCATTGTTGATATTTATTAGTTAAAAGACTTAAATAGAAATTTTTCAAGGTTTAAAATGGAAATTAGGCCATAATGTAATAGCATGGACAGTTAGAACATAATTTTTAGCATTTTTTTATTAAAAATTAAAGTCGAATTACTGAAATTCAAACATCAATAGAAGAGAACTAAAGTGGAAAGAAAGAGAATAACTTCATTCTCATATTCTCCACTGAATTTTCCTCCATTGAGGAAGGATAGAAGCTTCAAAAACTTTCAAAGTTTGGCCCTTGTATGGCAAGTGTTCAAGCTTGTTTTTCATGAATTTTATATTTTTGTGATCATTAAGCTCGATTTAGCTAACTCATGTGTCAGTTTAAAAAACTATTAAAGTCTTTAAAAGTTTCCATTGTTGTTTTTGTGAATTTTTTATGTTAAATGGTTAGATTTTAAGTGTATAAATGAAAAATGACTAATTTGTAAAGTGAAATTGTTATTTTTTGTAAAAAAGGACTAAAGTGTAAAAAGTGTAATAGTGGTGTGAAATTTCTATTTTAATGAATTTTAGAGAGTCATAGAAGGATGTAATTGAAATCAGATTGTAAAACAAAGCTCAAATGTGAAAGTTATGATTGTTTTGGTTTTATTGGCTAAATTGAATAAAATGTGAAACTTTAGGGAATTTATGAAATGTGAAATTAAAATTTCATATGCATAGAATAAGATGTTATCAGGTAATTGAAACTAATAAATTGGAATGAATTATCGTATAGATAAATATTTGAATCAACTGAAAGTTAATCGAGGAAAAGAGAAAATTGTTGAATAGTCCCAACAATTCAAATCGTTAGTAGTTTTTGTAGGAAGTTCATATGATATAGTTATATATGTAAATGCAATATATGCGTTTGAAGTATGAATTTAAATTGTGGAAGTATATGTTGAATTGTATGCAAATTAGTACAAAAAAGTGAGAAAGGGACTAAATCGTAAAAAATGAATCTGTTGCGTTAAATGTGCTCAGATGAACGTGAGAAATTATAGAATACAATTGGCATGCCAATAGGGTTATTTGTGCATTGTACGGGATATGTAAAAAATATGTTATAAAGTTTACTGATGTATAGAGAATTCACTGATTATGCTGGAATATTGCATTTGTTGCGATATATATATCTACGGAGACCCTGGTGTGGTGTGGTGGATGGATGATATAATATATGATATTTTTGCCTATGGGCCTTGCACTCTTGTGCACTAGTGTAGTGTAGTTACAACTCAGATAAGTAATTTGGTGTGGTGTAGTTACTCAGTATCTGTATTTGTTCATTATGGTTCATCGGGATTACAGTTAACAAAACAAAAAGAATAAAAAAATGGAAGAATGTGTAATGATTGGAAATGAATATATATAATTAGAATGATGTAATGATGTACATGTTTGATGATTCTAATAGAATGACACTGAATTGTATTGTATTATATAGATTGAAATGTTATAAGATTCATAATTGATAATGTATAGATTGAAATGTTATAAGATTCATAATTGATAATCTCACCTTATTGTTGTGATATGTGAAAATAAGAAAGTTTGCAATTATCTAATTCATTATGTTAATTGTAAATTAAGGTGAGTTTACGGTTTTGAAACCTATAAACTTACTAAGCATTCGAAATGCTTCCTTTGTTCATTTTCTATTTTTTGTAGTGATCATTTTGTGGAATACATCAATCGGATCACCTCGAAGATCATTTATCTAGCTTCTAACTCGATAGTATTTTAATCGTTCTCGATTTGGTTATGTGGCATATAGATAGGCAATATTATGTTTATGTGTACTTTGAATGTTGGTGGTTTTGGAACTTGGATGGTACATATTGTGTACATGAATGTGTATTGTTGGCAACGTGCTAAACTATAGTTGAAACATATGAAAAACAATGTTGAAATGGAATGGTTGAATTAGATTATGAAGGTGAATGGTATCAAATGTTTGAGTAATTGATGATTTAATAGGTTAATAGGTTTGGCAAAATACCTAAGTGATGTTCAATGGCTTGATTGACTTTGTGAATAATCAATTGTATTTTTGGTTGATAAGTAAAACTATCATGTATTGAATAGAGGTATAATGCACTTGGTATAAATTGTCCAGGTAAAAGTATGATTGTTGTAAATTGAATGCCATGTAAGTCATATAAGAACTATGTATTGAGGAATGGTTTGAATTGATTTTGTGTAAATGATTTGTATACCTTGAGTACTTATTGGTTTTTGGTTAGTTTGGAGCCTGAAAATATACTAAAATGTGATACTTTTGACCTTCTAGCAAGAAGTATCGATACTATAGGTTGAAGTATCGGTACTTTACCAAATGATCGGGATTTTAAAAACGACAAAATGCCAAATTGGTATCGATACCAATATATAGTATCGATACTTATTCCCAAGGATTGATACTTTATAAATGTATCGGTACAAATTGACTTGAGTGAAATTTTTTGAAAATGGCAGAATGCCAAAATGGTATCGATACTTAATTTGATGTTGATACATTCTAATACGGGTTATCGGTACCTTATTCCTAGTATCGTTATGAATTTTAACTTGATTTTAAAACATCGAAGTAAAAGGTGGTATCAATACCTAACTTGGGTATGGATACCTATGCTCATACTTTGAAAAAGTTTGTAGTTTGATCCTACTTCATGCTCGGGTCAACTTAAGAACTTTCATAAGCTAAAACGAGTTTGATTTTTTATTATACATTACTATGTGTTTGCATTTACAATAGAATTCATTGAATGAATAAATTTTTGTTATGAATTAAATGTGAATTGCTTTGCACTGTATGTGATTACTCCTGTATTAATAGTAGCATCTTGTAGCTCGGGTCCGGCGATTGGGCGGGGTGAGGGGTGTTACAGAATAAGGTATAAATGTTAAGGTTTCATGTTGTTTTCAAGTTTAATATTGTTAGAAAAGTATAGAAAATATGTCAATGTGAAGATTACTCGTGGAAAGTTTATTTTTATATGATATTGAAGAAAGAGATTGAGAAAATGAATCAAGTGATGAGGAAAAAAGAAGAACAAGTGATTTGAGTTTGAAAAATGTAAGTACCCATGAATTCTTTTGTTATTTAAGGATTAAAAATGTAAACTTGGCGAAGTTTTGTGGTAAATTAGTAAAATAAAATGTAAAATAATTTAATATGTGAATAAGGAAATTGTGATAAAAGTTTAATAAATGTGTTATGAGATGATGAAATATGCATAAAGTATTGTAAAAGTGAAATTGTGGAAAATTATGGAATTTTTATGATGACAATGACTAAATTGTCAAACTTGAGAAAATGTATGGATGAAATAATAGAAGTAAAATACATAAAAAAAAATGATATGTGAAACAAGATATTGAGATAAATTATGTGATTAAAGTGTAGCAAGAAAGAAATTTGATTCAATATGATTAATTAGTGAATATTTAACTTTTATGACAAAAATGGACTAAATTAAAAGGTTGTGAAATTTTAAAAGAAAATATTTGACAAGTGAATAATGTAGTTGAGAATGCAAAAATACGTGTGATTATTGTAATTCAAATTATAATTGTTTTTTTAAGTTGTGGAAATACAACGATTAAATTGAAAAAGTGTAAATTTGTAGCTAAATTGTGAAATATTATATGGATAAATAGAATGTGTAAGAAAGTGCGATGAAATGGTATATGTATGAGAAGTGAAACTGAGATTGAATTACAAAGAACAGTGAATGATAGAAATAATTATTAAATTATATTTATTATGTGAATTATTTTGGTGAAATGAAAGACTTATGAAAAAAAGGGGACTAAATTGAGAAACATGCAAAAGTGGCACGTAGGAAGCTATGGTAAATTTTATTAGTGAATATGGAATTTTTATAAGATAATGAATTATATTTCAGGTGTCAATGAAAGTTGATAGTTCTGTTTATTGAGTTGTTACAATAATGACTAATTTGAAATAAATGCAAAATATGCAAATTTTGTTCCTAAATGTGAAAATGAAGTGATTGTCGTCTTAATTTCCCAAAGTAGACAAGATGAGTTATATGTTGTAATTTGATATGTCAAATTAAGTTCCCCATTGCACTTAACGAGCTTATTCTCAAGCAATTTGAATGTATTTTTCGTATTTTTACTTAGTTTTAGTTCTTCGTATTAATAAGTGAATTAATGTATTTTATGTTACTTTTGAGACCCGAATTGGCCAAATGTGCCATAGGGCCCCTAACAGTTGATTGAGTATTATAGGGAGTCAACAGTGGCTCGGACTTGAACGAAAACATCACCTAGAATGGGGTATCGCGATATCGAGGCTTAAAAGTCATTGTACCTTGGACAGTGCTAAAACAAAGAGGACTGAGGCCATCTACAGTGGTATTGCGATATCAAACATCGAAGGACCCCCCATTTCAAGACTGGAAAGGGTATCACGATACCACTGACGAGACGAGACAAAAATCGACTGTAATGTTAGTCTTTGTCCAACTTCAACACCAATAAAAACTATACATTAAGGGGCTTTGAGCGCAAAAATTGGGTTGTAATACGATGTTAAAAGCCAGTTTTGGCTAAGAAAAAAGGGAGAGCTTTTAGTTTATGTTTTCTTTCATCTTTTTTGCATAGGTTTAGAATAGTTTTCTTCTCCATAATTCTAGGGTTTTTTGTTTATGCTTTTCTTTGGTATTTCTTAGCATTTTAGTAGTTAGTTAGGTTAGTTATCATTGTAGCTAGGATTTATTTACTTGTTTAGCACTTCAAACTCCCTTGTAATTGCACTTTAATCATTTAGTTCAATACCAATTAGCTTTGTTATATTTCATCTATAAAATCTATAAAAAAATTTATCTTTGGTGTTTTTATTTATCTTTCTTATTGCCATTATTTTGTTCTTCAAGCTTTTGCAAGAAAGCTTGGGTTTTTATCAACTTTCTTTTAGACTAAGTTAATGCCCATTTTTTGAATGTTGGGTGATTGTGTGCTTAAGTAGCTAAATCTTGGGAGATTGGTTGATGGAAATGTTGTTTAGCTAGTTTTTGGGTAAGAGACTAAATTGCAAAAATTAGGCTAAATTGAATAAACTTTAAACTTAGGACCGACGTCCCTAAGGGAAAATTAAGATGAATGAGACTGAAAAGAGATCTTACCAGGCACCAATTTAATAAACCCAGGTTAGTTGGGTGAGGTCAAGAGGTAAGCCGGACTAATTTGTCTAACTTGGTAAATTTGAGGCTAACAGTAAAATTGAGCCACTTTAGGAGTTTAAAAGATTTAATTCTCTAATTCGAAAATTATCTAGCAATATGGAAGTTGACCAATCACCGTTTTTTAGTAATTTGGTAAATTTATAGTTTTGCGTACTTTACGATTTAGTCTTCCTTAGTGTTAGAAGACAAATTAGTACAATTAACTTCAAGTTATGGCATGTCGTAATATAATGCTTAGTGAGTAGTTAATTAGAATCCTTTAATTGCATGTTATTAATTAGGGATCACTTAATCACTGACTTATTTGGGTTCGATCCTTGGAATACTCGAGTATTCCATTAAACATTACAAATATTACAATTAACTTGACACACTTGCAGATACTGCTTTATTATTTGATTGTGTTAGTGTTGATTTCTCAACCCCGATGTCTGCACACTGGCAATTGAGGCGGTCAATGAGAACTATTAGGATATAGATGACATGCCTTTAAGGAAGCACCTAGCACGCTCTCTATTTTTATTACGCATGTTAGTGCGATCTTGTTCTAACATAGCAATCTGGTGCTAGTTTGTTTTGTTATTGCATTTCGATGTATTACTGTACTGTTTTCATGTCATATGCATTTTGTTAAGTCTACATTGGGCCTTTATTGAATAATGAAAGATAATGATAAAATAAAAAGTTATTCTAAGCAGGTTCTGATGAAAAATTATTGTTACACAATGAGATTACTAGTAAAGGATTCTGATAATAATTTCTTTTAAACCGTGAAGTGATAATTTAGTGAATTAGACTAGTAAATTTTTTGTTCCTATCAATCTATGAAAAGATAAAGGTAGTTAATTATGGTAATAATGAATCTTATAGATACGAAATGATCTGGTAATTATTAAAATATACTTTGTTGGTTATTAAGATATATTCAAGAAATATAATAGTAGTATTATATATATATATATATATATATAGAATTCAAGGTAAAAAAAATGAGATATGGATCCCTGCGTACTTCCTAAGCTTTCATAAACTTAATGCGTGTTTTAAATACGTAGGTAGAAGATTGAATTGAAGCTCTAGATTCAAGTTGGGATTTTAACGCATCTCATCTTATCACCAAGGCTTGAAGATGGTTCAAATTTGATATTTTGCTATAGAATATGACATGTGCATAAGTTATTGCAAGTGTTTTGATATTATTTGAGTTTTATAAGGATTAGTTGACGTGAAATCACCTAAATTGCTCTAGCAACTAATATAACATCCCAAGTGCTTTGACCTAATGTTCGGGTCGGGTATGAGGGTATTACACACCTCCCACGGTCACTTGCACATTGACTTTATATCCCACACACTACTAGTGCTTCTATGGACTGACGTAACCAATTAAACTGCCACGACGCTATCGCATGCCACCATCACCTGACGCAACCCCAAGTCCCACGCAACCTTTAGCTCATTCAGAAGTCCTCAAAGCTCTCTATCAATTTCATTTCAAGCTCCAAAGAAATGAGAATAGTCCAACACCCAATTGTCATTATATTATTGTATTGCATCCCCAACAGTTGTGCTCATGTAACACCCCTTGCTCGTTTCTATCATTGGATTAGGGTTACAAGATGCTATGACAATTAACAAGTCAGTATGTAATTTCAACTCAAAATTAAATTTAAACAACCATTGATAAATAAACATTCAATAATCATGTTAATCAAACAAAAATGAGACCTAAATCTAGCCTATAAAACTCAATAGTCAATGCAGAAACAAGCAGGGACTAATTCGAAACAAAAATAGAAAAAGTAAGGTAAAAACAATAAAGAGGGGTCACACGGTTGTGTGGTGTTATGGGACATGACTGTGTTATACAACGTGTGAGAGGATTAAGACCATGTGGGCGGAGGCACACAACCGTGTAAAAAAATGTGGCCGTGTGTGCCAATTGATATCTAAATCACACAGACCACACAACCGTGCCATATACCCGTACAGGGCACATAGCCATGTGTTAGGTCATGTTTCAGTTCATGTGAACCTAAATGTGTCTTCAAATGCAAGTCATACAATTACATGCTTACTTAGATCACAAGTATACCATTAACCAATCATTCAACCTATTCAAATCACACACACACAAAAAAAAAAACCAAAACATGCCATTTACCTAATTCTAACCAATATGCCATAAGGCACCATCACAAACAACATTCAAGTCTAACATTTTCAATTTCTACCAAGTTCAAACTTAATTAAATAAGGCCATATAATGTGACAATGTGCTATAATGCAATCATAAATTAACACTCATTGTCAAAGCATATGTGTAACATCCTGAATTTTTGGGCCTATGCGTTTAATGGGTGAATATGTTTAATATGTTAATTTAAGTAATAGGGGTCCAAATTGGGCTCAGAATTAGGCAAAGGCCTTGATTAAAATTATCTGTTTGGGCATTATAGGGTTTAAAAGGTAGTATCTATGTTTAAAATACCAAAGTGGGCTTGTGGCCCAATCTTAGGAGGTGACGCCACACAAGGGAGTAAGGGGCCCAAATTTAAGTTTCATGGAGCCCAATTCTTTTAATTTAAGTTAGCTAAATTTTGAGCATTAGGATTAGGTGGAGTGGATGGCAACAAGGCTAAAATTTATGTGGATAATATGCTGATAAAGGAGGGAGGAGTTAGAGATAATTAAGTCTCTTTTAGATGAGCTAGTAGATTAAGATAAAGAAGAAAAGATAGGATTTATCTACAAGGTTAGGTAAGTGCCGAAATTTCTATAAATAGGGGGAATATCTCTTCAATTTCGGCCTTTGGGTTTTTCTCTCATTCTTTTCTCTTATTCTCTGAGTAAAAGCTGAAAACTCCTAAAGTTGCATCTTCTTCTTTTCTCTCATTCTTTTCTCTTCTTCTTTCTCATCTTCACTTTGATTCAAAAGCCGAAACTCTTTTCATTCTTTTTCTTCCTAGCCGAAATCTTCAAGTCTCTTCCTTGTTTTCTTTTCTTCTTCTCTTTTCCTGTCAGAAACCGAAACTCTTCACTCAAGTATTTTAAAAGCCAAAGACACATCATGAAACACCACATACCCGGCCCACGAGCCTTGACCGGATCTGGTATGTTCCTCGAGAAAACATTTGCAAATCTATTTGTTATTTAGGAAAAATTTGAGTGGTTTTGAAGAAGGATTTGCTTGTGTTGGGTTTAATTGAAAAACTTTTGTTAATTTAGAAATCAGGGATTTATTAAAAACCTTGTTTTCATATTAAAAGATATGCCGAAATTGTTTTAAAAATTTTACCTTTAAATTGGAAATTATTTGTGATAGGTGATCAAAAACACTTAATGTTTATTTTTAAGAAAAACCATTTAACTTTGATTTAACTTTAATCATATGGTAATAAAATCAAATAAAAAGCATGCATAAAACAGTTCATACCATGGCCTTATTACATCGAAAACGAAACCCAAAATAAATCCAAAATACGTAAAATATAACAAGTTCAAAATAAAATGAAATCCCGAACTGAGCATGGCCACCACCAACTTCCTGCCGACCCGGTCCATTACTGAGCGTCACCTGAAAAATATTCCCACAACGGGGTGAGTCATACAGACTCAGTATGTGCAACCAACACTAAGTCCCAACAGTTTAGGCATAACAGTCCATACAAGTACATATAGCAGAAATAAAGATAATGATGCAAACCCGAACCCAAACCTAGGTACCATCTGCTACACATCACCCGTACCAACCTGCACACCGTGGGGACTACTAAGTCAACCCTCCATCCGTTACATATCATCGAAGGCAGTCGCTGCAGACGACTTGCTCATCGCCCTTATAAAATTGTGGCATAGCCACCAGATATTATACTTTGTGTCATGAGACACCACATTCAGATAATTGTGACCGAAGTCACCACATTCAGATAATGGGGTATTAAACCACCAATTCACTTCCCCTTTACATATCACCCATATGCCCCATGTCATACAAATCATGCATAAACCATGTCATATTCCTTATTCACATTCTTATCGTTTCGCATATGTGCCATAACAGATCAGATTATACTCATAGTAGGAGTAGGAAAATGTACCTGAGTACTTTGTACCATTGCATGGTACCTTAGCCATATTTTTCAGATTCTTACTAACACATGCATTAAAACTATACCGTAAATCTATTAAGGCTTAGAGTGGGGCCACACACCTGGTATTAACGCTTCCCTGAAACCCAAAAACCCGATCTAATGCTTTAGATCCTTAATTCCTACATTCGGCCAACCTTAAGCACTTTAGCAAAAAGCCATTCGGCTACATGATCAAATCCTGAAGCATTTAACGCAACCAAAAATCTTACCTTGCTGCCGATTTGATTACTAATCAAATCCCGAAACTCTACGATATCTTTTCCTTGCAATCGGCCCACACTAGACCACATAACAGGTTAGCTTCCGGCTTTTGAATAATTAAGAAATAGATCTAAAACACCAAATATGGCCTTGGCCGATTGTACATGTTCACTTACCTTGAGATTTTAAAACCCGAAATTGCGACTTGCACTTGGTGATGTCAAGATCCCTATAAGTATATTGTTAGATTCGGTTCTGACACTTAACCTCAATAAATGGCCCTTGGCCGAATACATACTGCTTACCTTGAATACCTCAACTCCCGAAAGAACACCGTTACACTGGTTACAACCAAAAGAAACACATTAATATGGCCTTAGGCATATTCGGCCATCCTTAGAAATCAAGGCCTACCCTTGATTTCGACACACCAGATAAGAAAAGATAAACCGATTGCTAAAAAGAATACTTACCACCAATGTTTTCTTGAGGATACTAAAAGAGGAAAGATTTCTGCTACTCTTCCGGCTTTTAAGACTTGCGAAAAAAAAGAAAAGAATAGCTTACTTTGAGATTCGGCTATGGCTCCTAATAGAAATAGGATATTCGACTATCTCAAGGAACACAAGAGGAAGGGTATGAATCTTTTTAGGGGTTACGGCAAAGATGAACTAGGGAGAAGGAGGTTTCGGCTAGAACAAATAAAAGAAAAAGAAGACTTTGAGAGAGGTAAAGTGGAAATTCGGCTAGAGGAAGAGATGGGGAAGAAAACAAAAGAAAAGATGAATACCTTGCTTCTCAATTTCGGCTACCTACTCAAACACTAGCCTCTCCTTGTTTTTCTTCTCTTTTTCCTCTTATCCACTTATTTAAAATAATTTGATTAAAACAATAATTATCACCTCCCTTAGCCGAATTTTAAAAAGAGTTTCATCCTAACTAAAGCTCATCTAAATGAAGTCCCTATGCCGTCCACCTCTCTCTCTTCTTGCCGAAAATAAAAGCCCCCAAAATATTGCTTCCCTTGCCGCTCGAACTTAAGACCTGTATCATGCTTGTGGCGTCACCTACCAAGTCTTATCTGGCACCTCCAAGCCACTGTACCAACCCCATTTTTGTGTTATAAATCCCCCACAATTTCTCTTAAGGCCCTACTAGGCTTAGCTCCCTTTTTGAAACTTTAAAACTTAATATTTTCTAAGGCATTTATCCACCCTCTAAAGTTCTCATAATTCATAAAACACATTATAACACACAAAGGTGTTGTAACCATTTTTTGACAAAAACGGGTATCGACCTTGGGCTTCAAAAAGGAAGTCGCCACCGACCATTTATTAGGTGTGATCGGATCACCTTTGTTTTAATAAAACATTTGATTTACTAAAACAATGTTTTTAGGTCTACGAATATTCGAGAGAATAGGTTCGGGAGTCGGTTACGTGCGAGGAAGGATCAGCACCCTCGCAACGCCCAAAAATCGGTACCAAATTGATTAATTGATGTCCCAATGTCGAAAATTTAACAAAATTAGAAATGAATTTAGAAATTTGGGTTTTTTGGAAATGTTTGAGTCTTCTTAGAATTGAATATTAAGATTTCCTTGTTTCGAAGGGACCAAATATCACATCCAATACGTAGGACACGATAATTTCAATCCTCAAATCCAAGGTCATCTCTTAATCCCTAAGACTCATTTATTAAAATAACAAAAGGTTATTCGATTATTTGGTCAAGCAAGAGAACCGAAACCTAACACATAGGGCACGGTCTTTCGAATTTCCAAACACAGAATATTGCCTTATTTTGAAAAAAATTTAGTTTTTAGGGTGAAATTGATGGAAAACCATGTTTTAAAGAAACGTTATTTGAAAATGGAAATAGAGTCATGCGATGAATAATGGTGATGCAACACGAATTATGTACAAAATATCATTATGGGTATAGTAACGATAATAATAAATAAGCTAGTATATACAAATAATAATGCAATAGCGATAATAATAGTAATTAGTAGTGATAGAGGATATATAATATAGTAATAATAATAAAATGATGATAATAATAATAAGAACACTAATAATAATAATAATAACAATAATGGTAATAATAACAATAATAATGATGGTAATACAAAATATATACAAAATAATAATATAAGTATAATAATGATAGTAACAATATGCAATATATACGATATGTTAATATAAACGTAGTAGATAATAACAATATATTAATAATAGTAATTAATACGCTATATGTCCAATATAATGGTATAAATATAGTAATAATATATAGTAATAATAATTATGATAATAACACATAATATACACGATATATATACTAATAATAATAATAATAATAATAATAATAATAATAAAAATAATAGTAATACAGAAAATATAACAATAATAATGACAATATAATATAATAATAGTAAATACTATAATAATAATATAATAGTATAGTAATAATGATAATAATAATTATAATAATGCAAAAATATGTACAAGATGATAATAATAATAATAATATTACTAGTATTAATAATAAAAATAAATATAGCAATAGTAATAATGATAATAATAATGGAAAATATAATAATAATAGTAATATAATAATAGTATAATAAAAGACTAAGAAAATTAAAAATAACTAAAATGGACCGAATTGCGTTTTAAAGTGGGATTTGGGGGTAAATTCGAAATAAAATGAAAGAAAAAGGGGTTATTTGTGATGCGCGTAAAATCTTGGAGGTCCAAAATAGCAATAAATCCCTTTATTGAAACGAAATGAGAAAGGACTTAATTGCACGGACACATGAAAAGCGGAGGGACCAATAGGCAATTAGCCCCTGGACCAAAAATGCGCGGACCCTTAGCCCGTGCGAATCGGGTCTCACGGATCCCCCTGAAACGGTGCCTGGTGGGGAACCCATGAAACGGTGTCGTTTCTATGGGTATTTATACCCTGTTTTTGCTGAAAAAAAAATTTTAACCCTAAAATCTAAAAAAGAAACAGCAGCCACTCAAATCTTTCTCTCCGCTCTCGCCTCTACCTGCAGCGCTGCGAGGGAGAGGGCACTCCGTCTGGCGCCGTTTCGTCGGCCACCCAGAAAGGTTCGTTTCTTTCTCTCTCTCCCCCTTTTTTTTTTTTTACTCTAAATATTTATACATATATATGGGTATATATTTGCAAATAAACTAAAAAAGGAAAAAGAAAGAAAATCAAAACAAAACAAATATACCTTTGAAGATTCTGTAACGATTTGTTGTGTTATTGGATTTTTTTTTATTTTCGTTTATGATTCAAGATAAAAAAAGACGAAGATTCTTGAGATTTTTTTTTGCTTGATCTTTCGATCTCTTCTCTTGTTCTTGTTTTTTTTGATTTCCAAAAAAAGGATCCCCCCCAGTTTACAACTTTTTCTTCGGTTTTTATAACCCATCTGAAAAAATAAAATACAACATATATGTCCTTTTTCTTTTGCTATGGCTGTCTCCTTTTGTTTTCTAGCAGATCGTGGGAAACAACGAGGCGAACAAACAGCGGTGGGGGAGCGCGATAGTGTGTGGCGTGGGTGGAGGCAATGACGCATCAGGGGCTGAATGGAGGCTCGTGCGGCGCTTAGGTTATTTTAGGGTTTCAAAACCCTAAATTTTCTGGAAGAATTTTAATGTTTTTGGGCTCACTGGGCCACTTGTATTTTGGGTCAGGGTTTAGGTCAAATTTTGGTTAAGGGATTTGGGCTTGGTTTTTGGCTTTGTAACTGGACTGTTGATAATTGGACATTGGACTATTTTTATTGGGCCTTAATTCGATTTGGGCCCTGGGTTAATGAACCCGGGCCAAAATTGGTGATTACAAAAGGCATGCTATTTCATATAATTAAGCAAAATGCACAAGCCCAATTTCTGGATGTTACACATCAGCCTTCTCTTGTTCATACTTTTTCCGGGATTTTCCTAAACGCAAAAATCCCTAGATCTCATCTCCTGTGATTGCCGAATTGCTTCTGTGGTACCTACTTGTGCCGAAATCTGAAGGGAACTTTAGTGGAGTCAATCGCATAGATCTCTAAGTTATAAATCGGTAGCACTCGAATTGTGTTACTTTCGATATTTTAAGGTAAGAAGATCTATTAGTTTCAACATGTAAATTCGGGATTTACTAACCCTTGGCCGAATATAGGAGAGGCCCTATTTTCACATCTTTCCGGCTTTTTGAGCAAAGTTGTAGATCGGTCTAGCAAGGGTATCGACATTAATCAGGTGTGTAACTTCTCACACCATTAGATTGAATGCTATTATGTATATATATAAGTATAAATCTGCCATACTCTGTTAAATGCCAAAATCTTGGCATAACGTTTGAAAACCCGAGAAGGGTAAAGGCTAAATATCAGGTTAGTGTTTTCTGCCATTCTTCAGTGAATATTTCTGTTAAAAAGATATGTTTTGCATGTCGATTTCTATGTATGCTCGGGGTTGGGTGATTGATAAAAAGGGGAAGTGATCTGTTCTGGTGGCTTATGCCATTTCGGCACTGGGACTCTGTCACAACTCGCATTTTCGTGGCTTATGCCATTTCAGCCCGTGACTCTGTCACAACTCATTTTCGTGGCTTTTGCCATTTCACCTGGTGACTCTGTCACAACTTTGACGATGAGCAGCATGACTGCCATCAATGGCGTAGTAGCGGTGTGGGTTGATTGTAGAAATCCCCAATGGTGTGACCGCGCAGTAAGGGTGGCGTGTAGCGGATGGAAACCTAGGATTGGGTTGGGTTTTTATGTATGTTATCTTTTATATTATGTTCTATATTCGATCCGTGGGCTAAGGCCCACCGATGGTGCACGAGGAGGTTGCACACCGAGTCTCGCGACTCACCCTTTTAATTTAACATTTTCGTGTAGCACCTAGTGCAACGGACCGGGCTGGAGAGAAACGCAAGATGGCCATGCGAGAGAGTATTTGGATTCAGCAAAAAGACTTTAGTATTTTATTTTATATTTTTATTTAATGGGTTTTAAATCTCGTTGTAATAAGGCCATGGGCCACTAGACTATTATTTATGTTTTTGGGTTTAAGTTGGGTTTAATTATTAGACATTTTAATTTTTATGATTAAAATTAAGCTAAGACATGTACAAGATTTTTGGATTTTTATTAAAATTCACCAAGGCAATTTATAACTTTATATCTTATATGACATAATAAATTATTAAGTTTTCGGTATTAATGATTAAACCTAGAAATCATTTTCCAAAATACAACATGTTTTGCAAAATCACTCAAGTGACATACCAGATCCGGTTGTAGTATTTGGGCCGGGTTTGGGATGTTACAATATGCACCACATATTAGCTATCAAAAGAAAACCATACATATATACCAATTCATAGCATCCAAAACAAATCCAACCAAAGTATTACCTATTCAAACATTACCTATCACATTCAATTCATTTATATGCATTTCATTACATCATATATATATTCCATCACATATCAAGCATATACCACATTCAAATTTGTTGGGGGTCAATTCGATTAAGCAACGAACAAGTAAAATTAGCAAAATAAATTAAGAAATTGAACACACAAATTTAATGTGGAAAAACTCTTCCAAAGAGGATAAAAAATCACGGGCAAAGATAATTTTACTATAATGACAAAAGAAAGAAGAGTATAAAAGATATGATAAAAAAACAAACCCCAAAACTTGAAAACAAAGAACTCAACAAAACGTAAATGCAAAATTCTCCAAAAGTTTTATAGCTCTAATATTTAATAGGTGTATTTTTTAAGGTTGTAAAAGAGTCTATTTATAGACTAAATTCGTAGGTCAAATAAATTATGCTAATAAATGATAAATATATTATACTAATAAATACTAAATCTTCTAGAAAGAAAATATATTTTGTTTAACTTGACTTGCAAGCAATCTCTTGTTTTATTTAACAGAAAATTGGGTCACACAACTCTAACAAAATCTCTAAACCAAGCTATGATCTATCACATCATTTGCCACAAACACTCAACTTATATACAAGTACAAAATATCCCACTTATAGTGAACACTTATAAACAAATACAAGATACTCCTATTACATGCCACATATATCAAAATAAACATTTTGAAAGTCTACCAAAAGATAGTTGGATAGTGTGGTCTTCAACTTGATTCGATTGCCCGATTCCGCAAAACGATATATACAAAAAAATAAGAAAAAGAATGACATGAGTAAGCTTGAATGAGCTAACATAGTTTAATAATTAACAAAATCATTAACTAACATTAACCTTGTCAACCACAACCATTTAATAGGTGAGTTTCATATACACGAGTCATTTAATCATTTCATTTGTACAATATCATTTAATATCAAGTCATGATATAATACTGGAAATCATGAAAACATATACAAGTGATCAACATTGCATTATAACCAAATATCAAGTACATATCAAGTTCATGTCATTTAACCATTGAAATTCAGCCTGATGAACTATATGAACATATATGGATACGCGGTTATCCACCCAAAACATGCCAGAATACTCAACCGAGCCAATCCAACCAAAAACACGCTTGGGCACCAAGTTCCTAGCCCGTAGGCTAACATCCCTCCATAAACACGTTTGGGCACCAAGAGTCAAGCCTGTAGATTCTACATCCTCCCCCAGAAACACACTAGAATCACTGTAAATATAACTCAGTAATCCGCAACAAATGTTGGACTCCAGTATATTCAATGTACAATAACAAGTCATGAATCACCATCTTGTCACAAGTCAAATCCAGTACAACACGCAAAATAATCAATTGGCATGCAAACTGTATCCTATCCTATGTTCATCTAGGCTCAATACACGTAACTGTATAACAATTTACATTTCAATCCATTTTTCACTAGTTCAATTATAGCATTTCAGTTTATAACCAATGTCAACAAATTATATAATTTCAACAATAAATTACAAAAAATACACAAAATAATACCGCATAAACTTACCAAGGCTAAATAGCAAAGATGACAATATTATGGACTAATCAATAATTTTTTATTTTCCACAATTATCTATCGGTTATTGATCTATACAGTAATTTTTATTTCAATTATCAGCCCAAAATACTTTATAACAATCCATTTTATGCATATGACTTCTTATTGATATTTTTCACAATTTCTCTAAACCTTTTCATTTTATTCAATTTAGTCCCTAAAATCGAAACAAGTTTATTTTCATAATTACTCCCTAACCCCCAGTGCCAAATTCTTAAACATCCCTATACACCCCTCAAATTCTAAAATTTTACAAGAAAACTAAGCAAATTTCAATAATTAATCAGTTTAGTCCTTAAACTCAAAACTATCAAAATCACTTTACAAATTAATCCAAATTCATCATCAAGCTTCAAACTAAACCATTAACAACTAAAAAGCTTCAAGAATATCAATGGAAAGTTTTCAAATCTTTGATAGTATTTCAAAATAGTCCCTAGGTTAGATAGATTAAGAAATGAGCTTGAAAAACATACCATGCATAAGAAATGAAGCTTGGCCGATTGTTCCAAGGTTTCAACCATGGAGTTTCGGTTGAAAATAAAAAGAAATTTAAGACGATGACATAGGATTCCTTTTTTATTTTATTATTATAATACTTCAACCTTATTTTAATTAAACTTTTTAAATTATAAAAACACAATTAACAAGCACATGACCGACCACTAAGTTTATAAATGGCTTTATTGCCACCAAAATCCATCCAGTTATACTTTCATATAAATTTAGCACTTAAAAATTAATAGTGACGTACTTTTAAATTTTTTACGATTTAGTTCTTTTTCTTTAATTAACTATCCAAACATAAAAAATTTTGGACCAAAATTTAATATGACACTAATGACCAAAATTTACATTTTAGAATTGTGGCCCCGAAATCACTGTTTTCGACACCACTAGAAAACGAGCTGTTACAGTTTACCTCACATATTATGAACCCATCATAATTTAGTTTCACCTAACCTTTATTTAGTGGTGTCCATAACTGATTAGCTATGGATTGTGACCTCCGTACCGCATTCATAGATTCAGCTGTACACACATGTCTCGCCCACAAAATGGCCTGTGTAGCCACATCCTTGCTACTAAAACTCTGTATTCTGAACACCAATAAGTTCCAGTGTTTCCATATACTCCAACACATGATCTCATACAAAGTAACCTAATTCAAATTAATAATTTGAATATTAAAAACATTAAATAGAATTGTGTGCAACCAATACTGCAATGATAGGGAAAAAATAAACATCGCTTGTTGAGAGGTAAGCAAACGTTCGAAACTTCCAAATCAATGCTATGTTTGGGCAGTCACAAAGGAGATGGATCAGGCTCTCGTTGCAAGCACAATAAGGGGCGCAAGGCGCAACTTGCATACTTCGTCAAACCTTTCTCTACCCGTTCCTCGCTAGTCAGGAGACATTTACATCCCACCAACCAAAGGAAATTCCTAACACGTTGTGGACCCGGAAATTTCTAAATTATAGTTCAAAGATGTTCGGTTGGTGCCAATAATTTCCAGCCAAAAAAAGCATATGCATAAGGCATAGAAAACTAGCCTGACTTAGTATGCTTTTATACACGGACAATTTTCTTCATATTTCTTGAAAGCGGTCGAACCGCCGCAATACAAAGTAGAATATCATTACTGAGTAACGACACAAACTCTCCCCGGCGCGAACGTCTCTTGCCATCAGCCATGTCAGAAACTAAGACTGCCAGATTTAAAGATACATGCTTCAAACAATAATCATTTAGCGATTCTAGCCCCGGGCCCAAGTATCGAACTAAAATCAAACCCTCCTCTCATTATCGATCGACCAACAAATTGAATCTAGTAAATGCCGTCAGTCTTTAGCAATGGATTTCCAAACAAATGAGCTACTCGATCTCTCAATGAATGTAGGCCTCCCTTCCCCCATTCAATATTTAGTTCTCATTACTTGCACCCGTATAGCATGTTGATTCGAAAAAAAATTATATCCAATTTTAAAAGGAAAGCTTTGTTTTGAATACTCAAATCATGTATTCCCAAGCTACCTTGCTCGTTCTTTTTTACCTTTAACTAATTTTTCTTTTAGGCTCCATTTGTTTCATGTAAAAAACTCTTACGAAAAATATTTTCAGCATTTTTCGATGTTTGTTTCATGTAAAATAGTATGGTCAACGTAAAAAAATTTCCAGTCAACGTAAAATTACCCCATTATTCTCGTAAAATGTCTTATCAAAATTTTATTGGTAAGATGTTTTTCAAAGTGATAAGGCTTTGTTTACCAAAATGTCTTTGGACATTTTCCAATCAATGTTAGCTACGGAATAACATAAAACATATAGCACTATCAATAATCAACCAATTCACATTCAATTATCAATTTATACAAAATTTATAATCTATTCAATTTAGTCCTTAAAACCGAGACTAACATAACTTTCAATTTAAAGCTTCAACTTGAATTTTGATTTCACTATTATACATTAGGGACCTCCCATTTCTTATTTTTATAGTCAATTTTACATTTTATTCAGTTTATTCCTTAATGTATTAAACTATCAATTAAGCTTTACAATTTAGTCCTTCTCACATCTAAGCTTAAAATCTATCAATTTACCCACCTAAAACTTCAGTAATTCAACAATGAAAACTTTCTAAAACATTAACAGTTTTACAAATTGGTACATGAGTTAGCTAAATCGAGTTCCCATGACCTCAAATCTATAAAAAATCAAGAAAACAACCAATGACTACTTGAATTTCGAAGTTAAAAGCTTGGAGCCGTAGGAATGGCATCTCCCTAATTGTCTTCATGTTTTATGATTTTACCATAGATTTGAGCCCCTTTACTCTACTAATTGAACAATAATAAATTAGATTTTATTTAATTTTTGTTCTACTGTTTTTTTGAAGCTAATCTATTATTATTGAAACAAATGTTGTAGTCATAATGTGGTGTACTCCTAATTATGCACTTGAATAATATTATTAATTTAATGTTATATAGTACTAATTATGGTTTGGAAACTAATTTAGTATTATTTAATCTTTGTGTTTTGTGTCTTTATAATACAACCAGGAATCATTTATTCATTTTGATTGTTTTCAATTTATGTATGTTAGTATTCTAGCTTAATAATTAAGTAATATTATATATTTAATTTGATATATTTATATATTATACTATGTCTATTAATATATGCAATAACAATGTAAAATATAAGTTTATAGATATAAAATAAACTCAATTAAACAATAAAAAGATAAGAAAATCTCAAATGTATATTTGTTTATGAAATATTTTCAAAAAATCTGACAAATAACAGAAAATATTTTACACAAATTCGTCCAAATACTAGAAAATATTCGCTTTTCTAGAAAAATAAATCATTTTTCGAAAGCCATTTTCAATGAAACAAACGGAGCGTTAATTTTTATATGTGATTTAAATTCTAAAAGTTTAATTAATTTATGGTTGTCCCACAAATTTTGAATTAAATAATATTATTAATAATAAAAATAGAAATTAAAAATATCATTAACAATAAAATATTTATATTGAGAATTTAAAATAAACTAAATAAAATAACAATTGAAAATGATTTTATTTTTTTATGGTTTTATATATTATAAGTCAATCAATTTAAATTTATAATAATTTATAATATTTTCTTAAAAAAAATCTAATAATTATAAATTTTATAATAAATTTAAGCCGATTATATAAGTTATTTTAACTTTAATGTAATTTTATTTTAAAATTAAAAAAATAACTTTATACATCATTCTTCAAACCTAAAACATATAAGTAACTTAAATATAAAATCATCTCACTCAATATGATGTGTATTAAATTAAACTTAAATTATTAAATATGAAATAATCATTATTAAAAAAATAGAAAAGCCAAAATAATTAAAATGAAATTGGCTCGAATTTAAAATAATTCAAATTTAAAATTTACTTAAATAATTAAAAAAAAGCTTGAATTTCAATACTGGAATTAACCAAACTTAAATTAACCATATTTAAAACAGCCCAAGTGACTGTTCTAATTACATCAAAATTATATAAATTTAACTTCTATTAGATTGTTAGTATTTTCTTCAAATAAAATTACAAATCAAAAAAGATTTTTTTCCCCAAAATTTCCTTGAAAAATTCCCGACCCACTCTCTTCACATCCCCCGCCAAACAAGCCTCTCACCACCCTTCTGTCCCAGCCTCGTCTTCTCCCCTCCCATTTTGCCCCCGTCCCTCCGCCTCCTGCGCCGCCTCCAGTCCCTGACCCAACCCTTTTCTTGCCTTCAAGTTTCCGGCAACCTAGCTAAAGACCAGAAAATTAAACAAGGTAATTTTCGAAACCCTAAACTTAACTTGAAGATTGATTTCAACTCCGAGTCATCCGATTTTGAGGTATGGCTCGGTTTGTGTTCTCTGGTCTCTGCCTCTGCATCTGCATCACTCTGCTATATATGAATTTTTTTTTTTTGTTTTCGATCCTACTCCTCGTTACTCTGTCTCATCATATTCTCTCCCTGTTTACTTTGGTGAGAAGAACTTCTTTTTGAAAGGTATCGATTTAGCGACGCCGCTATTTCCCGTTACTCTGCTATTGGTGGCCGTGATCCGCCGCTATTGACGTGAAATTTATTCACACCGGTATTGAAGTCTTTAGCTGTGTGGGACGGCGAAATAGCGGCCGGGAGACCGTTTGCTAACAAATGTATGCTGGGTGCTGTCCCAAGATTGGCTCTTTCCGAGGATAATTGATTCTATTTGGTCCTTTATGAGGATGAATTTAATGCTCATGCTCAGAGCCTGAAACTCTCAATTAAACTTGCAATTTTGCCTTTTATTCCTTAAACAACATTATATGACCTAATCTCATTTTTGTGCCCACAGCAGGGTCGGTCAATGATAAAATGAGCCGACCAACAACCCGTAGTAAAAATAAAAGACACAGACAGGTGGAGAATGATGATACAACTACTGAAATATTAAGGTACTAGCTATTTTTTATTTAAGACTCAGTAATATTTTACTTGTTCTTTTTCCTCAAGGGGGGTGCTGGGGAAGCTGCTAAGCTTTATATTGGTGCTCTTTTTGAATCTTTCTTCCCCTTGTGCAGGAAAATTCACCTGACAGGTGAAATAACTGATGATGATGTAAATCAGCTGTACATGATCAAAAAACCGGTTTGTCAAGGCTGTCGGGTGAATACTAAGGACAACCCGAATTGTTTTTGTGGGTTGATTCCACCTCCTAATGGCAGTCGGAAAGCTGGCTTATGGCAGAAAATGTCAGATATTATTCAAGCTCTTGGTCCAGATCCATGTAAAGATCTCCGTGCTTCTGCTTACTCACCTGCAGGTCTTACGAATCTGGGTGCAACATGCTATGCTAACAGCATTTTGCAGTGCTTGTACATGAACAAATCATTTCGACAAGGTGTTTTCTCTGTTGAACCTGATGTTTTGAACCGGCATCCTGTCTTAGATCAACTTGCACGACTTTTTGCGCAGTTGCATGCTAGTAAAATGGCGTTCATTGACTCTGCCCCTTTTATAAAAACACTCGAGTTAGATAATGGAGTTCAACAGGATAGCCATGAATTCCTGACCTTACTTTTTTCTTTGCTTGAGCGTTGTCTAAGTGATTCTCAAGTTTCCAAAGCAAGGACAATTGTTCAAGATCTCTTTCGAGGAAGTGTATCTCATGTTACAACGTAAGATCAATTTCATCAGTGCTAGTTTGCAAATTATGATTTTCTATTTTCCATCTGGCATTATTGCTATATTTCTTCTTTTACTTGGTTTGATATGTTTTGGAGACTTATAAGATTCTCATATATGATTCAATCCTTGATGCCTGCCTCTAGTATAACTAAATAATGAATGGTGATTGACTTTTAAGAAATGAGCGAGAGAAAAAGAACTAATTAACCTAAAAGGGAAGAAAACTGAGAGGTAAAGAAAACCCACTCTTCAATATCAAGGGAAAAATTTTAGTGCACTCTGGAAGCTTTCAAGAGATATCATTATGCCATTTAATACTACCACTTGCTTACATTTGTTCATAAGTGGGTTATTCCTCCGCGAATGTTCTTTTCTTGTTGCCTTATTTCAATTAATTCCTTCAATGTCAGCTTGCTTTTAGTCTAGGTTTCTGTCATGCTTGAGCTAGCATTAGTCTAAATGAGAGGTGTATGAATCAGCAGCCTTTGTCAATCATCTATTAGTACAAACCTCCAGTGTTATAGCAGCTGCCTCATGTAAACATTTCAATCATCTACTAGTTGCAACCACTTTTCATTGTGAGGTTATTTGTTAGTGTCTTGGTAGTTTTGCTGTAGCAATTTGTATTGAGGTTTGCATTTTACCCTATTCAACCATTTATTTTCTCACACCTTTGAATATATATAAATGGTCTTCCTGCCTATGGAATTTGATACCGTAAGCTTGTGATTGATCTTATGGATGCAATAAGTTCAAGGTAGAAGAATGTATTTTATTTTAGATTTATGTATTATCCTTCATGCATAGGTGCTCAAGATGTGGCAAAGATTCTGAAGCTTCTTCAAAGATGGAAGATTTTTATGAGCTTGAGTTAAATGTCAAGGGCCTCAAAACTCTTGAGGAAAGTTTAACTGATTACCTGAGTGTGGAAGAGTTACATGGCGATAACCAATATTTTTGTGAGTCATGTAACATAAGAGTTGATGCTTCTCGCAGTATCAAGTTGCGGACACTGCCTGATGTGCTTAATTTTCAGCTGAAGCGCTATGATTTCCTTCAAAAGGTAATTGATGGTGTATTGGGTACAATTTATCTTTTTGCTTTAATATCTTACAATTAATAGATTAGCAGATCCTTTTTCCTTTTTATTATAACCTTTGATGTGATGCATAAGTAATTCATTTGTGTTGTTTGTGGTAGAAGCTCTTGTCAAAAGCATGCTTCATCAAACAGTCATAACACTTTTAATATTTTCTGTGCTTCAATGTGTCAGTAGACTACTTCAAAGAAGAAGATTACTTCTGTGTTCTCTTTTCCTGGAAAGCTAGATATGCGGGGGAGGTTGTCAAAGCCTTCTCAAGTGGAATTAATATACGACTTGTCAGCAGTTCTTATTCACAAAGGAACTGCTGCAAACAGTGGCCACTATATAGCTCATATTAAGGATGAGAATACAGGGCAGTGGTGGGAGTTTGATGACGAGCATGTCTCAAACTTGGGTCATCATCCATTTGGAGAAGGCTCTTCAACTTCCAATACTAAATCTAATCGATCAGATGCAGTTGTTCATTCGTCTTGCACAGGAGGGGATGGCACTGCCAATGGAAATCATTTGGATCCCATTCAGCTGCAACATGAAGAATCTAGTGTTGGGAGTCATATAGAGATGTTTTCATCTACTGATGCCTACATGCTGATGTACAATCTTAGTTCTGAGAAGAATGGTGCCAGCACCATGGA
Source organism: Gossypium bickii (assembly GCA_025503065.1). Lineage (NCBI taxonomy): Eukaryota > Viridiplantae > Streptophyta > Magnoliopsida > Malvales > Malvaceae > Gossypium > Gossypium bickii. The sequence goes on from CP106709.1 coordinate 7,642,581, forward strand.
AATAGACGGGGATGCAGTTTTCTTACATGATGGAATTTCACTTCCATCTCATCTTTGTGAGGAGATAACAAACTTGAATTCATCATATGTTGATGCTTGTGAACAATATAAATTGAAGAAGAAAAGAGAACTAGATCACATAACAGAAAGGAGACAGGAAGTGAGATCAGTGCTATCTGAAGCTCCTGTTCATTCAGTTGAAGAACCATTCTATTGGATTTCCGCAGACTGGCTTCGCCAATGGGCTGATAATATTTCTCCACCGTAAGTATAGTGCTACATTTTATTTGAATCCTTCCTTTTATTTTTGCTCATGCATGTATGGATGTTAAATAATTGTCCTCTAAGGTGTGGACTTCTGCATGTTAGTAATCTTGCTTAAGCTTGTATTTTTTTTTTTTCCAAATTTAGTTCCCTTTATGGATTTTTAAAATCTTCCATGGCAACTGTTGCGAGGTTTACTCTTAGAGCTGATGGTTTGATGTCCTGCAGTGTTTTAGATAATACATTTATCCAATGTTCCCATGGAAAAATACCACTTTCCAAAGCTGGCTCTGTGAAGCGATTGTCATCTGGAGCCTGGACGAAGTTCTCTAAGGTAGCTTCATTTTAATCATATGACTTTTATTGCTTGAACTCTGTCCACTGTTATTTACTTTTCACGTTTAATTACACTTAGATACCTTTCTTGTCTGTCTTTTTTCAATCTTTAGCGCTTGGTTAAATTTTAATGAAATGGATGACTTTTATTGCTGCATGAGCGTACTTGCTTTTCTAGGTTTGAATTCTGTTCTGCATATTTGCTTTTTTGTCAAAATGTAAAAATGATTATTGTTATGTTAATGTTTTTGTACATATGTAAAATTTTGCTTTTCCATTTTGATATCTTGTTTTCCCCTGTTGTGTGATGTCAATTACCTCTGGGTTCATTTTGATGGTGCTTGTGCAAACCAGTACAATGGGGGCCCAACATTTGCCAAAGGTGATCACTGCCTGGACTGCCTTATTGATGTGGCACATACAGTTGTATGTGCCGACAGCTATAGGGATCGAAGAAAATTGATGAAAGAGATTGCAGACGATGTACTTTTAGCCAAGTGCGAAGATGGAGCCTACTATGTATCAAAGGCATGGTATGACTACAGCTGTTTCTATTTTATTTCTGCTTTAAATAGTCTCAGTAATTTGATTAGCTTTCCTGGCTGCAGTAGATTATTATAGGTAAGTGTTCTTCTTCTAATAACTGTTGTAGGAAACGCATACCTTCTAGCCTTTTGGTTTCACTGCTGTGTTGCTATGTTCTGAGTTTATAGTGACACTGAACATTTTCTACTTGTAGGTTACAGCAGTGGGTGAAAAGAAAAAACCTTGATGCACCTTGTGAAGCTGATGCTGGACCAACAATGTCAATAAGGTGCCCTCATGGGCACCTGATGCCAGAGCAAGCTGCTGGTGCTAAGCGATTGCTGGTTCCTGAGAAGCTATGGCTCTTCTTTTATGAGGATGCAATTACAGTAAAACCTGATGATTCTTCAGGTTGTTCAACTTTTCCTTCCGACTCTGAAGAATGTCCTGAGTGCAGCAATACACTTTCAGAAGTTGCATGCTTGGAGGATTCTAGAAGGTAATCTGAACTAATTTCTCATTTGTAGTTTGTTGCTATCTGTCGATATGCTTTCATGGTTGATTTGTTGCTATCTGTCGATATGCTTTCATGGTTGATTGACTTTGATTGTCCATGCTACAGAGAAATGAAGCTTAAACAGCGTCAAAACCATGAAAAATTAGCCACTGGCAAGAGTATCCCGCTGTCTTCAAATTGCAAGTACTATTTGCTGCCTTCTTCTTGGCTTTCAAAATGGAGGAGCTATGTCACTGCAAGCGGCAAACATACTTCATCCATGGAACCTGAAATTCTTGATGGCGTCATTAATTTGCTTAAATGTGAAAAGGTCACTTGCAACTTTTCTAATAGTTCTTTTTATATAGTCTAGTGCCATTGCGGATGATTATTTCCCTACCTAGGATTGGTGCTTGTTTACCATTGCAGTTTGAGGTTCTTCACACCCCATTAAATTTTATCCAACCCTGAATATATTGGGATTATACCCTACCTATGATTGATGCTTGTTGGTTTGGTTTGTTGTGGAAGTGACCAGCCTTTTTCTATGTGCATTTTGGTGCTTTCTGTCATTTGGTAATGATGTTTTTCGGCAGCAGTTAAAGAATTTAGAAATAATGAACTTATGAATGGGCCAACAACCACCTTATGGTTGAAATTGACTTTCATACTTACAGTGAGGAATATGCTGTCAGAAGTAGAATTTTATCTGTAGATTATCGGGGCCTATATTGCTTTCAGTTTGTGATCTTTTTCCTTTCTTTTCCAATTATTATTATTCACGAGGATATTGGTTCTAATAGCCTTCCACCTTTCTTTTCTCCAGCATTCACGCCTTCTGGAGAGGCCACCTAAAGTGGCCTACAAACGTGGATCCTTTTTCCAGAAGTGTTCTGCTGTAAGTATATGAGTGTTTATACACATTCGTTTGTTGAATATGCAGATGGTGATACCTACTAGTGCTGTTTTTTATTTTTGAACTTTTTGGCAATATCCAAATCGTTTCTTCATCTAGACTATTAGTTCAAATTTTAAAGTCTCATCTTTGGATTTTAGACAGATAGGTTGACCATTATCACTGAGAACGATTGGAAATGCTTTTGTGAAGAATGGAGTGGTACTGAGGAGAATGGCATATCTGCTATAATTGAGCTTTGTAGCTCTAATGATTTGGCTGAATGCTGTGGGGGCATGCCAATGTGTGAGCAGCCGCTTGATCTTCAAAATGAAGTAAATAATGAGAATGAGTCAAGGCAACCAGTGATTAGGACCTGCCCAGAGGTAATATTGTAATTTTATTCCTGTTACGTGTTTTGAAAATTTCTTACTGTTATGTGATCTATGTAATGGAGCTTATTTTGATTTAGGATTTATGAACGTTGGCTTCTTTTTTGTGAGTTAAAACTTGATGATAATTTAGCTAATATTATAGTTGTCACAAAAGAAAAAGAAACTTTTGTGCTCTTATCTAGGTGGTTATAAGTGCTGGTTGTTGGTGTTGTTAACTTTCCATAATGAAATGTGATGTGCACGTCCTGAGGTATGCAGGATTGGTTTTCCTTTTTTGCATGGAAAGAAGATGAGAATTTGAAGAACTAGAAAAACAATTGGAAGAAGATAGAGAATGCTATATATTTTTTAATTATTTATTTTTCTTCAAATAAACAGTTGTGTTTTATGCATTCAATTCAAGCAGAGGTAATTGGAAATATGATTAGTGGAAGAGGAAAATATATGCTATTTGATCTATCCAATTCTAAAAGGCTCCTCATAATTTTAAGGGCAAGAATGCTTTATTGTTCATAGGTTTTCAAACACTCTGAGACATCTAAGAAGTTATGAAACTTGAACAATGTAATACTGGCTAGAGTGGGATTGTAACATTCTGTCGTGGTTGTTAGGAGTTCTGAGGGTTTGCCAACCTCATTTAAATGAATGTAAGTAATGCTTTCAGAATTTACTTTGTAGGATTGCCTCACTTGTTCATAGGAAATTGTTGCATATGTTAGACGCACATGTGAAGAAAGCAAGTATGACATGCTGGTCCTGGTTGGCCAGGGAATTTCATAGAAAGGAATGCGGTACACAGTGCAAAGTTTTTTTTTTTTTAAATAATTTTTACTTGCATCGAATCTGGGAAATGATTTATGTTAAATTTTTTGCCCAAAACATGGTTGGATTTTTTCCAGCAGTACTCTTGTATTTGGAAGTTTGGTCTACTTATGTTGATATTTTCCAGGTATGTGAGGAGTGCATTGGAGAAAGAGAAAGCTGCGAGTTGATGCAAAAGCTTAACTATGCTGATGAAGATATTTATGTTTATCTTGTACGTGGAAAAGAAGCTCCAAAGTCAATCTTACAAGCATCTGAGTCCTCTGAGCCTGATCGACGAACCTCCAAGCGTTCTCGGAGGACAAACAATGGAAATTTAGTAAATTTAAGAGTTTCTGCAACTACCTCAATATATCAGTTGAAAATGATGATATGGGAATCACTTGGGGTACGCATGTTGAGTTTGTGGAATTTAACAATATATTTGTTTCCTTGGAAATTTTGTGCTTGTTTTATGTGCTTTTCTTAACTAAGTAGGTATCTTTACATTGCAGAACTATGAACATATATACCCCTTTCTCTGTCTAGAACTTGTGTTCTCATGTTTCAGACTACTTTAACTGCACTGGCTATCTTGTCTCTGCCTACATGCCATTTTTTCCCCTACAAATTCCTTGCTTAATGCATTACCATTTTGCGGACCTTAACCTTTTGGTGACGTATTGTTGTTGAGTTTAATAAAATCTTAATTATTAATATATGAACCATTTATATTGTTGCACTGATTTTAACAGTCTTGTCACTTTCATTACAATATTTTATTTACTTATATGATATTAGTAGGTTAAGTTGCAAAGCACCGTTACTTTCCTGAAATTGCTCAATCGGTCCGTTTTAGCTTCGTGGAATTATTTTTGGAGAATAGCTTCATGGAATTAAAATCACTTATATGATTTGGCTGGACATTGCCTGCTAATTTGGGGTTAATATCAACCTTTGATTGGAAGTGTTGCAGTAGACAATTTCTCAATATTATTTAATTTTACAAGGTTTGCTTGATTGTCTACTTGAAATTGAGATATTGCTATCTTCAATTTATTTCCTTTAGATGCATTTGTAATTAGCATTTGTTGTCACTATAGGAAATATGTTTTCTTTCAGTAGCAACCTCATTGACAATCACTATATGTAGGTTGTTAAGGAAAACCAAATACTGCACAAAGGATCCCGAGTAATTGATCAGGAAACTGCTACTCTTGCTGACATGAATATATTTCCTGGAGATAGGCTTTGGGTGAAAGATTCTGAAATCCATGAAGATAGAGATATCGCTGGTAACATTTCTTTTTTCTTTTTCCTTTTCTAACTAATCCACTGAATATAATTACAGTATTTCATTGGTTGTGGATATATTAGTAATTTTAACTTCACATGCCTTTTTGAATAAAGAAGTATAGTTATTATATGTACTCATTGATAATTTCCCTGAATGAGTTTGTTGTCATGAGTCAAATGAGACTATGGAAAAATACATAAAACAAAACCATAAAATAAGTAACATATTTTCATAAGGTTATATTAATATTTAAATTTTTTAAAATGAGCTTTAATTATTATGTATTAACCCACTTTTTTTTACCTTTCCTAAATAACTATACATGAAATTATTTCAGTTATTTCTACTGCGTTTTTCTCCTTTCTAAGAGTTCACTTTCTTTTGTATATACATTTTGCTCAAAAAGCTATATCGCTACTTTCATTCTAAGCTGTATCACCCAAGTATTTCAATAATGAAATTGCCATCGTTTGCTGATCCCTTTGTGGTGCACAGATGAGCTTTCTGACCAGAAAATGAATGTTGAAAATATTGAAGAAGGATTTCGGGGAACACTATTGACGGCAAATATTTCATCTCAAGTTGTTTAGATGAAGTGTGCTTTACGTTTTTTGCCTACAAGACCTAAATTTTTGTAGATATTGATGGTGGAAGAAGGAATCGTGGAATGTTTTGATTTGCATGTTAGTAGGTAAGTTGCTATCCCTATTTATATTTTTTATATGCATCACTTCTAGCCTCCTCATCATTTTGATGCAATACTTAAGCTTATCAAAAAGCTCTAGTGCAATTCCATGGCACGTGCAGGATGAAGCTTCTATGATTGCTTATACAGACATGAATATATATGTTTGAACATGCATGATGAATCAGCAGTAATTAGTCTTTTGTATATCCAAGAATACCATTCATTTGGTGTCTGCGTTTGTTTGGCTGTTTTATCCTAGCTTTGGTTTAACTTTGTAACTTGTCTGTCCCTGGTTTGGTCATTGGTGCAAGAAATCAATGATTGGTAAAAACGTTGTATTTGTGCTAGCAGATAGTAGGAAATGTTGCTGCTCGGAGGAATTATATTACGTGATGTGATGTCTCATCCCCAGCCCAGTTTTGTGCCTTGTAATCCAGAAAACCTTAGGACCTAGACAACCATGGCAGTGTGGTGACCGCGGAAACAGTGATAGAAGAAAGCAAGAAAGTTGGAGCCTTTATTATTATATAAACTAAGTAGAGATGGATATATATGAATTGTGAGTTTGATTGGAGCAATATTTCCTTTGCGTGAACTGGATTGGACTGGAGTGAGATGTAAGGTTATGGATGGTTTTAAGTGGTGATGGTGGTAGACTTGCATATTTTGCTTGTACAAATATGAGTTCACTGTAATATGCTATGAATTGAAGGTATCAACATTCATATGATGGATGGATGCTTATTGCTTGTTAGTAAATCTGTTGTGTTTGGGTACAAAAAATTGGTTTCCGTTTTTCAAAAGAAGAAACAAACTATTGGTTTCAACATCAGTGTGATGGATGGATGGATGCCTATTCTATGGTACTGGTATTTGGTAAATACTTCTACGGAAATTTTATCCTGCCATTACATCAGCTTGTTTCTATTTTCTCAAAAGTTTTTTAAACCAGATCGATGATCAAAATTGATCATATATATCATTGGTTTGTTGATTCAATTGGTCCGAGTAAAAAATTTAAAAAAATAAAACTCAATTTTACCAGTTTGTACTGGTTTTCGATTTAATTTGTTCAAAGTCACTTTTTGTATTACAGTTTTTATAACCCTTAGATGATTGAAAAAAATTATGGACAAATTATTTAGTTGAAGTTTATGATTATAGATTAAGAGGAATGATTGTCTATATTTATGGTGTGTTACTAGAGTGAAGAAAATATATGTAGTTAAGAAGTGTAGCAGCAAATTAAAAGTGAAATTTATGGTGTGTTCAAATGTAAAAGTGAAATTAAAAGTGTAGCAGCAATTTACTTCTTTTGCTTTTTGGAGAAAAATAAAAAATAAAACAGATGAACCAGAATCATAATGAAGACTTGTTACAAGGAGGTAACTTCAACTATGTATATATATGTTGAGCAAATTGGATGTAGAATGAAGATAAGTACACCATAGTAGTCCTAGGCATCGGTTCATTTGCTTTAATTTGTCTCATCCTTATGAACACTATCTTCTGTAGGTCCTGAAAGCTATCTGCTATAGAGATTCGCAGCCGCCTGTATAAATGTCTTCTGAGCTAAGAGATCATCAACTTCTGACAGGAAGGATTTAGAAGCCCCATATTGAGATTAATTATGGACGTTAAATCTAAGCCTCGGATGAGGGGGAATATAGATACTCGGAAAGGGAAGCTGCCCCAAGACTGGAATGAAGGAAAGACTGGTGCATCAGGCAACCCCTCCACCTTGAATTTATAACTTGCATGATCGATTGCATCTTGTGACGCATCAAGATCCGATAGGCGAGGGAACAATGCATGCCTACATGCCTATCAACAGATCATCAAAAGGAATAATATAAGCCGTCAATCAAAGCAGCAAAAAGTTTATTTCAAAGGACTAAAGTAGTAAATCAAAGAAGCAAAAGTTGCTTCCATTACTGCAAACCATGGTTTAAAATTGAATGCTAGTACTGGCTAGTGTCTTCTTGAGAAATAAGGCTCCACAAATTTCATCACACATTGTGGAGTTCGGTTACACAATAAAAACATCAAATCACTAATCAATTATTGAACCTCAAAAGCAAAGGAAGTAAAACCTTGCAACACTTCAATGTTTATTAGAAATATGCACACCTTTAGGAGATCAAATAATAAATCTAAAATCCTTGGAAGAACAAAATGTCACTTGAGTTCCATTATTCAATTTACAAGAAGAAGAACAACAACAACAAAAAAAGTATTAGAGAACAGATAATAACCATCAAAGTTTCAACTTAATTGAAATTGTTCTTCAAGCCATTAGAATGTTCAGAATCCCATGATAGAAAATATTAATGGTTGCTAGTGAAAGTACATACCCACACCAATGACCACTCTTGCTTTAAAGGACTAAAAACCAAGTCCGACCCAACAAATGAATGAGCATAAAATTATTATTATCTTCTTCCATCAAGCTTGGCCTGCAAGTAGGACCGATAAGAAAAGTTTTTTAAAACCCCTCGATGTCGACTATTCTGTTTTTTCCCTCGTTTATAAATTGAAAATACAACCTGGAATCCAGAAATCCAGGAACAAAGAATCAAAATTTTATTCATCAGTACTATTACTAAAAGTAATAGCATTGATAATTAGACAAAATGAGAATAAGGAGGAATGTTGTTGACAGCCTGCAAGTGAAACTCTGGAAGAGAATCCAGTTCCCCAAGAGAAGGCTGCCAAGACCTGATTTAGGTGAGCCTACTACCATTCACACATAAGATATAGCTTTTGGATGTGAATGGCTAACTAGCCACCAGGAATAAGAAATAACAGAAGCAATGTATACTTGGTTGAACTTGAGGGTGATTTGAAAGGCAATCACCAAAATAACAGAAACCTGGACTCATTTTTGTCCTACCACCTCTTTCTCCCTAAGCTCTTATTTCTTTCTGCTTCCATATATAAAACGGGTCGGTGAAGGATAAAAAGGCAGGGGGTGGAGAGTTTTCGTAGGGTTTCCTTGTGTTTCTACTACCTTTGTATGTAATTATGATGTGTGAATAATTAGGTTCTCTGTAATAATGGGCCTTACATAAAAGCCTAATGAAGATCTCCAACAAGTCTCACTCAACTTCTGTAGGTCACCAAAACCCAAAATGCACACTTATTCCTAATGAAGATCTCCAACAAGTCTCACTCAACTTCTGTAGGTCACCAAAACCCAAAATGCACACTTACTCCTAGTAACTACTAGAGGTGTGTTTAGTTGAGAAAAAAGGAAATTAGCAAACAAAAAAATTTGAAAGGCAAAAAACTAAAATGATGGAAGTAGAAAAAATTGAAGATATGAAAAAAAAAACACACTTTTTTATTTTTATCTATTGTTTAGTAGAGTAAAAAATTGAAAAAAAAATAAAAGATTTAAAATTTTCATAATTTTGAACTAACCTATAATATTTCTCATTTTCTCTCCTTTTATTTTTTCAAATTAAAAGAATTAATTTTTATAATTCAACAAGAAAAATGATTACCTCTTATTTTTTCTCTTCACTTTTTACTTTTCTGCTCCCTGCTTAGATAAGCTTGAGCTGAGAAAAACTCTAAATCTGATCTTTTTTTTTTTTTTTTAAACTCAATCTGATTTGAAGATAAAAAAAAAATTGAATTTGAAATGGCCAAAATCCAAACTTAAAATAATTCAAGATTAAATTAAAAGTTCAAATTTGAAAAAACTTGAGCCCAAAAATTTAAATCCTTAAAAACTGAAACCCAGATACCTTTATGTATGATATGGTATTAGATATTTCCTTCTCCGATCCGTTTAATCTCTTTAACTTGTCAAATATTAAATGATCAAATTGTCAAATATAAATTAGATCTTAATGAAAATAGATGATTCTCCTATAATCCATGAAAATAGAACCATGCATCGCATATTTCGGTTGGTACTAGAGGTCTTTTTTTCTAAAAAAAAGAACAGTAGAAATGCTGTAAGTCGAAAAAAGGAAAAAAAAAATATTACTTTTTACTTTCATTTATTACTAAAAAAATTAAAAAAAACAAAAATTTTATAATTTTGAAATAATTATACATTTTTCTCATTTTCTATTCTCTCACTTGAAAGAAATAATTTTTATACATTAGAAGAAAAAATGAATGATTCCCATTTTTTTTCTCCACTCTTTTCTTCTAAATCAAGTACACAATTCTTTTATTTTTTACTTTTCTACTACTCCCTCCCATCCCTCCACTCACTTTTCTTTTGCATCGCATAATTCGGTTAGTGCTAGTAAAAATAATCTTAAAATACTAGATAAAAAATATATATTTAAAAGAAATTAAAGAACCAAACCAATCTAAACCAGTCAATCGGTTTGGTTCGATTATCTTTTCCATTCAGTTTCAGTTATGTTTTCAAAAACATAATACGTACAACATGGAGTTATTACAAAGCTGATGATAATAAACAAAATTTAGAGCTGCACTTCCTGAGCATAATAAACTAAAAAAGGGATAGAATTAGGAAGGCAGGGTTACATTTGAGAAGATGAAGGGGAGAAATCTATGGGTGTCAATGTATCATTAGACTACAAAAAGCTTTTACGTCTATATCCATGGCAAAAACACATCTTACAGATAAAGGGAGTTGGCGAACATGATACCTCGACGTAGGCTTTCACTTGCTGCGGCGAACTTACTCTCCAAATTGACTTCTCCAACAGCTTGTGCGGCAGCGCGGAGCTGGGTGCAATAAATACAACTTTTAACACATTTCCTTTCAAGTTAGAATAAATCAAAGAAGCAGAGGAAAGCCATATTGACATGACCATCCACCAGAGGCATTCCTATATTAACATTCAAGCAAGAGAGAAACATTCTCATGGTAAGTTATAATTGTATCCTAGAGACAGTGACATAACAAACCGACATATGGTTTGAGACAAACACAACACGATTGTATCAGAGCCCTGGGCATGAAACATGTTTTTCGAAGCAGGTTCCACCATACAATTAATAAATTTATTAAAAGTTAGAAGACATGGCTCGATAGAAGATGCTTAAACAATAAGGGACTTGTAAGTTATAACCCCTCCCTTTTAAACTTGCAATCTTGACTCCAGATAATTCAAAGTCAAAATTCATGCAAATAAAAATGAATGGCAACAAAATTATTATTGAAGACAAGGAAATGTTTCGTGGAATATACAGCAAGGGACGAGACAAGTAAATCAAGGTGGAAAGATTGGTGGATGGAGAGGAAGGAGGTGGAGATAAGATGGGTTGCAAGTGAGGTGAGGGAAGATTGGAAGAAACAGCAACTTGGCAGCTTAGTTGATGAGTTTTCAAATACAAGAACGGCTAAGTATCAATTTCAGGGTTTTCTTCTTTTGATTACCATTATATTACCTACATTTCCAATTTATATTGGTTGACACTATTATAGCATAACTGGTAGAAAAGGTTAAGCAGATCATAAACGGGTTGCACAGGTTGACTTCTCTAAGACAATTTTGAGTCAAAATGGGCCGACAAGATTATAGTATTAACACAATTATACAAACCCTCTCCTACCAATCATGACAGAATTGCTAGACCTATAGCCATATCAGCTGAATGTTGGGAAAAGTCCTAATAGCCAAAAATGGAAAATGAAAGCAGAAAAGCATCCGTATCACAAAAATATGGGAAGGAGCAAAATAGTAGATTTCTGTGATCAACTTACCTGGTTCAGAAACTCATCAAGCCTTCTAGCACTCCTAATAATGCTACCCTCAAATATATCGGTCATCTGAATTACCTCTGCAAAAGTTGCACCCTGAGGAAGACAATCAAAACATGAGTAAAACTAACAATCAATTAATAAAGAAATTCAAAAAGAAAACAACATGCCCAACCAGAGCAGGCACCTAGACATCTGAATAAAACTTACTAATGACAGAACAAAAAATTAGAAAGAGTTCATCTGCAATCAGATAAATAATAGTGGAAATTGATTTCCAAATACTATAAATTTAAACTGGAGCCAGATGCAAATAGCGACCTTTTCCAAGCAGAAGCACTAACCTTCGACCAACAATAAATCACATCCATCAAAAACGGTCTCACAGTTGATTCTACATACTCATCGATGTTTACATCCAATTTGCATTCATGTTGTATCTGCAACCAGTAAGAGATGCTTCTAATTATTTTATTTGTGGTAAGAGAATAACTATATGAACAAGAGAAATTGACAGATGAAGAACCTCTGCTATTTTTCTTGCACTTTCTTGGAGTTGCTGTAATGGTTTGGCAATCTCTGTCCTCAACTGTATTTGTTCACTTGATTTATCTACTGGAATGAAACAACTTGCAAGGGCTGCTACTTGGTGATGATCAAGATCATTGAATGTACCTGACAAAAAATTTGTTAGACCTATGAACACAATAGAAAACTCAAAGTACCAAGTGCAAAGATTCACCAAATCAGCTCTAAGGTTGAACTTTTGCACGCAGCAAAATGACAAGCCATGAAATCATACTGTTTTTAAACTTCAAAATCTCCTTACTGATTTGTAAGTTAGTTTGAATAATTGATGATTCAACAAAGAAACGGGTGTAGTGCAAGTGTTATTTAACCTCCTATAACATGAAAAAGATCATAAATGTATATAGGTTACAGTTTTTTGGGCTTACCAGTACATATCAGAAAACAGAACTCAATATGCTTAATATCAAATATTGTCATATTTAAGTAATTTCCTCAGTAGTGTAGATTTTTTATTCACTCTTTTAAGTGAGGTTCTTTCTTACTTTTTCCATTTTAATTAGCTAAGGTGAATATCCATAGATATTTCCGCAAAGAAAAATATTCCCCCCATCCTATTCTGTTAACTGATTTGATATATAGACAACGTCCAACTGTCCAAGAATCATCATGTAAATCAGCAATCAATTGCTCAAAAATTCTAGTAGTAAGCAAAGATCCTGCTTTTTTCTGTTTAAATAATAGACAATGTAGGATTTTTAGAATAATGTACTTTTTCATTATATATAAAATTATTCAGTGCAGAATTGGAGTCGGTACATTAATTTTCATTTGGTTACACAAAAGCTTAATAGACAACGTCATCAAAAAAAAAATAATAGACAAAAAAAAACTAGGCACAATCCAAAAGGGAAAGAGAAACAACATTAACTGCTGGAGTTAACATAGATAAGATAAATGAATGGATTTCATTAACTTTTGTTTCTAAAAATAAAAAATAAAAAATTCTAATCTAGACCTTTTTTTTTTTTTTTTTTTTTTTTTGTATTACTAACAGAATTATAATAATTTAACTTGTATTCTGTTGTAAAAAGAATATGATGATACTAAGCCATTATAAGAATCCTTTTAATACTAACATGTATAAAATTTTAGCATCTCACTAGATGAACCACTCCAGCCTGGAAAGGAAAATATTAAATACCTATTGATAGGACAAGGTCATATGTATAACAAATTGGATAACACAACAGCAGTTCAAACTCACCATTAAACATCAGTTCTGTCACAAGCAGTTCATCTCCAGTGTCTATCAAGCAGGCTGCCCGTCCCTTCAACTGAACAACACCATCAGCATCAATATGGCCTAACTTCTTCAGGACCCTTGAACGGTTCTTAAGTTCATCACGGAATTTTTGAAGCTGCAAGAGGAAAAGGAAACTTCAATTATTATACTTTCATTAATTAATATTTGCTAACAGATTATTTCTTGATTTAATTATTATACTTCCATTAATTAACTAATACTTTTCATTTCTTCTTATTTGCAATTAAAGTTTTCAAGTTTATCAATTAACCATTTACTCATTATTGATTCTTTCATGTGAAAAGATCATTTTGATTAAATCTTATATCTACTAAGTTTTATCAATTTAGCAAAGCGTTGAAACAAATTGAAAAAAGTTAGATAAGTTGGAAGGAGTTTAGGTTTTGACATTTCTGCTTGAAGCCAAATCTAATACATGCATCATCCAATTTTCAAGGTCATGTCACATCCACATACATAAGTGAAATGCAGTACCTGGGAATCACGCATTTTTGACTTGAGCTGTTGAACCTCATGATTCACCTCTGCCTTCCTCTGAAAAGATCTAATTTGATGCTCATCTTGAGACTACAACGCACAAAGTAGTGTAAGTATAATGCTTAATAGATTGCTTCCAACAACTACATGTTAGTATCTTGAGATTACAACGCACAAAGTAGTGTAAGTATAATGCTAGTGCATTCTCTAACAAAAACAACAGAACGGAAAGCCAAATTTGAAGTAATATGGAAAACCTTGTGGAGAGGATGAGCAAACAACTTCTTTTCATGTTCCTCAATTTGTTTCACTAACTCAACAATTTCTTGATCTTCAATTTTCATGTCCTGCAAATCAATATAAATCAACAATAACTTCTTATTCGTACCCAAGGTTCTCTCACCACAACTTAATTTAGAATTTAAAGCATGTTGTTTATATGTGCTTCTACTACTCCTCAATATGTTCATAGGAAAACAGAATAAAGAGCATAATTTTAAGCAATAAAAATACAACAAAGAGTGAAAATGTAGAGTGGCTACAAAACACAGTAGAAATGCTTGTTAAGGGACAGCACTACCACAGATAATGCAACCATGGAAGGAGATGCTTTGTTATTTTCATATTTGTAATAATTTGAACTAGATATTTTGTTCTCTATTTCATGAATATGGGCTAAGCCTATTTGTCATGTACAAGTGGTGTTGTAGCTTTCCCTGATCCGTGTGCCCCTAGGGGAATATTGGAAATTTTCTTTTTTAGATGGAATCAGTCTTAGGGCTCACCTGGCGTTCCAAACGAATTGCATTTCATCTTAATTACCAAATCTGCTAACATAACACAAAACTAGAAACAATATTTCCATAAAAATCACAACTGAAGTAAATTTGTTCTAAATCAAAAAAGCAGCAAAGAGCCTGCAGCTGCAATTGCTTTCAATCACAATGCCAAACTGGACCTTAGTCACAGGCAACCAGATCTTATTGTGAGTTTTAAATAAATTATTAGGGCTTCAGTTTCACTGTGTTCTTAGCTAGTTGTCTCATTCCTGAATCTTAAGTGCAAACATCATCCTCCAAAGGTAGGTTAATAATTGTTTAATCTCTTCCTATTGCTAGACTTCGTAGAGTTGATCTTTAATTAAGATTTTAATTATCTAGAGTTCTTGGATAATTTCTGATTGACTGAGTGGAAGACGAGACCATGAAACAAAAAAAGAGCACAAGTTCCAATGTCCAGCTATCAATACCAATTAACATATGAACCAAAAGGAAAAAAGTTTTCAGCATTCTCTCCTGGTTTCACTATGAAAAATATCTAACTATATCTGGATATTATGAATAGTTACCGTAACAGGATTAAGTTTTGGAAGGCCTTGTGGAAATCGAGTCCCTAGCTCCTGCACTGCAAGTAATAAACTCTGCCTGGCTTCAGGTGGCCGAAGATCAGCAGGTATGGACACTTTAATTTTACTCAGAGCAGAAATTAGAGGCAACTGGACAGGAACCTAAAGCATGTGAAAATTGAAGATTAGATACTTCAAAGGACCATGCTGAAGTTTAATTTTTGAAACTTTGCAGTGTCAACATACCACATGCATTTCACCCTTCTCCCCTGGACAGGGAGGGCATGGTTTTGGTCGTACACCATTCTCACTAGAACCAGGCGAACAATGAAGTAATGTATCCACAATATAACCACCACCACGTGCAGGCAATGCACCTAATCCTGCAGGGGTCCTTTTAACAACATTAACTACAACTCCCCAGCCCCAGTCTGTACTGCCTTCTCTTACTTTGATCTGCAATAAGCAATGTTTGAATCCAAGTGTCAAAATCTACTAATAAGTACAAACCCAACAGTATATCTCCAAGTTATGTGCAACATGCATCCAACACTTAATAGTAGGACAAATTATTCAAATTATGATATTTAAGCATGAATTCTAGTATTTATACAACCTAGACAACACTGAGACAGGAAAAACTCAAGTGGCAAGCAAGACGTATATGTGTGTGTATATGCACACACTATTTGGAATAAAACAATCATCCAGAAAGCACACAGCTATTTATCTAGTTACTGAAATACAATTTTCTATCCAAAGAACTCTGCGACATGTAAAAAACCTATTTGTGTATGGTAAATAAGATTTAAATGAAGGGATGTGGATTTTGAAATTAGAATAAATTGTGTGCTAAAGCATGTGCAAATATAACCTTCATGATTATTTCAAATTCATGGATTTGCTGACCCCCATTTATAGAAGAATTTGAAATGCCTATTGGTATTTGTGAATTTACAATGCATCTTTTTATGACTTTAAAATATATAGGATTTTAATCTTAACTAAATTGTGCATACTGTAGGACATTCATTCTCGCATTTTATATAGCAAATTAACTCCAAATCCAGTGTCTCAACTTCATCTTTAACATATGCAGCCTAATTCATGGATGGAATTTAAATAAATTCATTTTGACTTTTTTATGTGACAACTACTTGGTATATTTGCTGTATAAGAAATCAGACAAAAGATCAGAAATGAATATGTGCATGGACCAATGGAAATAATAAGGACAAGCTGCTTTTGCTTTGCAGCCATACCTAAATGGGATGGACAAACAAATGGTACAAGTTTTCAACTTAACCCATCTCTAACAGGAGTTGCATGATGACCTTAAATACATAGGAATCCATTTCAAATGAAAAATAAAAAGTTTGACTGAAATGTTTGCTAAATGGAGAGTTTTCGTATGGATACTTATAGCAGAAAAGTATATTTTAAGGAACTTACAAATAATAAAATAATACATAAACTCATCTGTTGTACAACATATTCAAAAACTAATGAGCAAACAGTGATAATAATCAACACCAAGTACAATGAGCACATACCAGCCGTCCAGGGTCGAGATAATAAAGTACTCTTTCAGGCCTAGTGATTTCTGACATCAACTTCTTCTCTAACTGGGCTAATTCAAGTTTTAGTTTATGATATTCAGCTACCTCAGCCTGCAGATATACATAATTCTTTATATTGACTCAAAAAATTGTCAAAACACATTACAAAAGGAAGGTGATTGATTACCTCTCCAGAAGCATCTAGCAAGGCAGCT
The DNA here is from genome assembly GCA_025503065.1 of Gossypium bickii. Taxonomy (NCBI): domain Eukaryota; kingdom Viridiplantae; phylum Streptophyta; class Magnoliopsida; order Malvales; family Malvaceae; genus Gossypium; species Gossypium bickii. The sequence goes on from CP106709.1 coordinate 7,659,424, forward strand.
TCCTGCTCCAGCTTTGAAACTTTCTTCCCTATATCAGGTAAGGCCTGAAACAGACAAATGTCCACAAGTTATTCCGTGCACCGTATGCTTGCGCAAAAGAGGACAAAAACTCAGCAGAGACCTTCTCATACTGAAACTGGTGGAACGAGTTCCTTATCACATGCTCAGCAGTCATCTGCCCTTCCGCACGGCTCATTAAATTCAAAATTGAATAGTAGCTGAGTCTGAAAGTACTGACTAAAGGAGCCGGTTTACCCAAAACCATGTCCTTGAGTGTATTCATCTCCATCTATAAGAAGAGGCAATGTAAATTTGTATGCTTCTTTAAAAACATACAGCAAGAATATCCAATATATGCTAGCCAAGGTTCTACTCCAGAAAGGAAGTACTCTAATTATAAATGTACAATGAAAAAGGCAGTACACAACATGAAATCCTGGAAGGTTCTACTCAAAAAGAAGGCACCTCAATAAATATAAATTTACAGTGAAAAAGGCAGTACATAAACTTATTGGCTTCTTTAAAAACACACTACAAGGGTATCCACTATTCTGCTAGCCAAGATTCTAATCCAAAATTAAAGTACTTCAACAAATATGAATTTACAGTGAAAAAGGTAATATACAACATGAAACCCTGGAAGACCAAAACTAAATAGTAATTTATTGGAAGGCTTGCTAAAATTGGTGAAACAATGATGAATAGTTGCGGACTTCAAATGCACATAAAGACAATTGATAAAATTACCTGCTCATCAACCATAATAATACAAATACCACGTTCATCTTTGCCACGGCGCCCTGCCCTTCCACTCATCTACAGAGTTTAGAACAACGCAGATGACCATCAATGTTTTGGAAATTGTCTCAATTGATTAAAAGTAAGGTAACAGAATATTCACTCACCTGGATATACTCACCAGATCCTATATACCGATGGCTATCACCATCCCACTTCTTAACGGAAGTGAATACAACAGTTTTTGCTGGCATATTTAAACCCATTGCAAACTGTAATAAACAAAGTTTATCATGGAAGATACTCAACATTAATATTAGAGCTATAAATAAACATGAACAGTAAAATAAAGCGCATATCATGAAAGAAGGTTGGTTGGGTTCCTTGTGATGATCTTACAGTTTCTGTGGCAAAAAGTGCCTTTATAAGGCCTTCCTGGAAAAGAAGCTCCACCAGTTCTTTGATAACAGGAAGAAGACCAGAATGGTGTACGGCAATGCCTCTCATAAGCAGTGGTAACATTAACTCAATGGCAGGCAAACATCTATCTTCTTCATTCAAGCACAGTACTGCATTGCGAAAAACTTGTTCTACATCATCCTTCTCCTCTTTCGTATTAAAGTCAAGCTTAGACATAGACATTGCATGATATTCGCACTCTCTTCTACTGAAGCTAAAAACAATGACTGGGTGAAATTTCCGTTCCATAATCATCTGAAATTCCGAAACAGTACGAGCAACTATTAAGTAATAATGCACAAAATATTATAACAGCAGTAGCTGGTATAGATGACCAAAAGTTTATTAACCAGGTCTAATCATTTAACATTATCTCTGCTCAGACACACTGGATAAACTGTCTACCACTCCTGTTACCACTCTATTTCTTTTTTACTATGATCAAATGAAAGAATGAATAGGAAAGACCAGAATCCAAAGCGTGCAAGATAAATATTGAAATATCAGACTTCGCTACAAATAAAATTAATTGCATATTAGCAGCAGGATCATCAAAATCAAAGATTTAAGAATGCCGTCAAGAGATTTGCACTACTGAGTTCTTTTTGACATTTCTCAGCACATTATTACCCCCATAACATGGTCTTCCCTACAGTTCAGAATATGGCAAGGCATTCTTCTATTTGAAAAATGGCCCACAACTTCCACCATAAAGATCCTCAATGATTAGTAACATAGATAAAAAAAAAATGTGATATATTTAATCCAAAATGTTCAACCTATAAGCAGTTCTTGAAAACCAAACATTCTCTTTACTTTTTCCCTTATCCTCCCATTCTCTATCCACTAGTACTTGAAGGATACAAATTGGAGACTACGGAAACCATTTTTTCCTTAGCTAAAACTTATGCTATCATCGTTTTTTTTTCCTTCTTATCATAAATTAGTTATTGAAATCATCTGACAGGTCACATCTTTGCAGAGCATACACCAAGAAAGACAAGGTCAACATCCATAAACAAATTAATGAGAAACTAATGAACACCACAAATAAACGTGTGCTCTACCCTGAAACTGATCCGATTCAAAATGCTATGTTTTGTAAGAAAATACATGAAGACAACAAGACCAGCTCGCTATAGTGCATCACCACCTGCTAAGATAAAATTACATCAACACAGGACGCCTTCCCACTAAAACATTTTGGGCATTCAAATGGGAACATCATATAACATTTTAACAAAAGAAAGAAGCCCTTCGTAATTGGAAGTTATGCTTCATAAGGAAGAGAAATAGTTGACTATGTCAAAATTAAATACTCGAGAAAAGAAAAAGTTGCATGCCAATTCAGAAGATTCTAACCATGCAGGTTCTGCCCATAACAAAAAATCCTCCTCCATTTGAACTACATACAAGTCTTGACCTGATTGTGTTATTAATATAAACTTCTTAGAGATAAAAGTTTTCAGATATTCCTCCCTACTAGAAAAAGTGACTCAAAGGATTAGACATCTAGGGATGCATGACAAAGAAGAGGAAACAAAGAAAGCATATTTTGAACAATAATAATAAGCATCTTAATAAAGCAATCAAGAGCAGCATTATGAAGTAGAAGCAACACCTTCACGATTTTGTATATGTCAGAACCCCCTGAACCACCCCCACCCTTGGCAGCTCTCCCACCACTCTTCCCTTCTTTATTCTTGCTCCAATCACCCGGTCTCTGCTTTACAAATGAGTCCTGGAGCTTCATAAAATTGTCCTCCCTAAATTGCTCATTTTCATCAACCACAAGGTACAATCCACTCCCACCCATGGGGAAAACATAATGCTGCAAAGGAGTTGGCCGGAAATCCGTGTACACCACATGGCAAGGCTGTTTGTGTAAATGACAAATCCACTCTGCAAATTCAGTGGCATTGGACATGGTTGCTGAAAGGAAAACCATTTTTATTGCTGGTGGCAAAAATATTATACTCTCTTCCCAAACAACTCCTCTTTCCCTATCTTTCATATAATGAATTTCATCAAAAATAACCCATGCAACCTCCTTCAAAACCTCTGAGCCCCTGTAAAGCATCCCTCTAAGAATTTCTGTCGTCATGACGAGACAACTGGCATTAGGAGACAAGGTAACATCACCAGTCATCAGCCCCACATCGTTGAACTCTTGATGCAGCTCCCTGTACTTCTGGTTACTCAAAGCTTTCAACGGTGAAGTATATATGACCCTTTGCTTATCTCTAAAGGCCATAGCAATGGCATACTCAGCAACCGCAGTTTTACCTGCAGACGTATGTGCTGAGACCAAAACTGACTCGTTCCTTTCTAAGCACGCTACAGAAACTTGCTGAAAAGGATCAAGCTCAAACTGATAAGTTTTAGCCATTTCCCCATTGTAGGCCGGATTCGAGAGTGTGCCATGAATGGATTCGTCTTTAGTTGAAACGTACCCGCTTGGAACTGCGACCTCATGCACACATGTCCGTGATAGTGTTCTCCGTTTGGGGGCAGATTCTTGCTTAGGGGTCTCCGTGACATCTGACTTTTCAGGTGACTTTCGCTTCCCTGGTGCAGCTGATTCTTCTTCCATTCTAAGGGTTTGCTGAACCAGGGACTCAAATAGCGGTGGCGTAGAGGTGTGGTGGCCGCTATGTCGGGCTAAAAGTATAAAATAATGTTCAAGTTAAGTTTAGGGTTTCAAATTACCTTAATTAATTTCCTGTCTGTCGGAAACTTGAAGGCGAGAGAGGGCTTGGGTAAGGGAGAAAGACGAGGCTTGTTTGGCGGCGGGTATCTCAGGAAGAGAATTTGAGTGTGGGTAGGGAATTAAAATTTCAAAGGAAATTTGAAAACAAAACCATTTTCATATATAATTTTATTCGCATGAAACATTATGATTCTAACAAAAAAAAAATTAATTGACATAATAATATAACTATTATTCAAATAGTTATTGTTTTATATTAAAAAATTGACGCAATATTTCTATTTATATTCTTATTATAAAATAAAGTATTAAAACACCCAAAATATAATAAAAATCAAATACCTTATAAATGAAAATAGTAATTTTATTATATAAAAAATTAATTATTTTTATATTGTATCAGTAGTCAAATCCATTAATCCATTAATTTAATTAAAAATTATTAAAAATTCAAGAGCAAAAATAATCTATAACACCTAATTGATGAGTCAGACGATCGACCCTTTTAGATTTCTAACTATCAACATATGTGAAATAATTTAATAACCATATAATAGTTTTATAGTGTGTTACCGTGAAATCATAATTTATATATAAAAATAAATTTATGATAACATTAATCTTTTTATAGAAATATGTCAATTTAGCCTCAATGTGTCTAATTACAATTTGAACTAAATTTAAAGAGTTCTTATCCATATACAAAATAGAAGTTTAAGGATATAAGTGTTGAGAAATGTGTCTATATTAGTAAACGTGTAATTGTTTTTTTATGTATTTGAATTATTAATAAATAAATAAATTTAATTTTACATTTCATTAGTATGTTTTTTGTGTTTCTGTTTTTCATGTTTTACATACATAGTGAAATTGTGACAAACAAATATTAGTTCATTAATTGTTTTAGTTCAAATTGATGATAAGTGACAGTGTATGAACATTTACATTGAGAGAAAATTAACTTACTTTAGTAGATAATCTAAACGAGCCTGTGATCCCGTAAAATAACCAAAGTGAGCGATTGATTCAAATACTTGAAGGATTATTATGCTGCCGTCTACAATTTCAATTAGAAAGATGGCTAGTCTACAATATCAAATATGAGGTATTTATGCCACTCTCATTAGACAAGTCTACCTATAACCCATCCCCAACCCTTAAATAGTAGGATAGATACCCTTCGACACACTCAAATCCATATCTTCTACATTGGCGATAATGTTGATACCAATTGAGTTAAAATTCAATCGACTACATTTATTAGAGTTCAACTATCAAAAGTAATTTTTTTTATATATATTTTTTAAAAGAAAATTTATCAATTCATTTCATGAAAGGGACTATATAATTTAGGGGGAAAAATACGTCGTAGACGGTGAAAGACAAGTTCCATCAACACAGCAAAGGCTAAAGGCTTCAGTCTCAGCCTCAATAGAACATTATGGCACATTGACAATTGACTCTATCATAACTCAAGCACGACATATCTAGAATTATTTCAAGCACTTAATACAATAAGGATATAAACCCCATATGGTCCAAAGCGACAGATAAAAATCAACAAAATAACCGAGCATCTACCAAATTAAAGAGGACGACAACAAAATCATCCCTAAAATCACTTGCAAAAGAAGACTACATGCATAAGTAAGACTAAAAAATGTGCTACAAAAGTAAAGAAAAAACTTCTAAGATGAAGACTTATTAAATAATGGAAAACAAACAAAAAAAACATATAAAACTTAAGATAACATAAGCTCAAACCGACTCGTGAAATAATTTATCATTCTAAAATACTCTCCAAATAGAAATAAATTAAGAAGCCGACGATGAGCCAATTACTTTTGAAGAGAAATTGGTAGTGGTCAATGAGATTTCAACGACAACAGATACTGTTATTTGTTCAACTTGTAGAGGTAATAAAATATACACAAAATAAATTTACGAGAAAGGAGACATAGTAATTATGTAAGACAAAAGAGAAAAAAAAAAACTAGTTAAAAAAAGTTTTTAGAGTATTTAAGCTGGACCAACTTAAATAGTATAATACAATTCAAATTTTTTTTTTAATATATTGAGCATATATTAATCAATAATTTTATTTATCTCAGATAAGCAAAAACTACACTCAAATACTGAGATATTCGTTCCAAATAAAACTTGTTCTAAAAAAAATTCACTATATTAAAGTAGAAAACCCAAATAAATGAGTTCGAAATAGAACGAAAAAGAAATTTCAGGTTTTGCATTGAATTCCATCAAGCGAGCAACAATGGGTTTCTTTGGAGCTGCTGTAATGTAAATAGTAAATATAGTGTATGTCCATACACTCAACAGAGGAGCAAAAGAAAAGAGAAGATGCAATCTCGTGCTCCGCCAACCAAATCCAAATGGGAAATTCCATCTCTCACAAAACCCGTTACGCATTGACCTTCCTCTGCTTCATACTTCTCGTCCTCTTTACCCTTTTCCTCTTCACCAAACGTACGCTCGAACCCTACCTCTCCTTCTATCAACCATCCTTCCATATCCACTCTTCAAATGCCGCATTCATTGATGGTAACCAAACTCTTGACACTGCTCACGAGAATAGGGAAATGTGTGATCTTTACACTGGAACTTGGGTGAAAGACGATGACTACCCAATTTACAAACCGGGTTCTTGCCCTTATGTTGATGAGGCTTTTGATTGCCAAAGCAACGGGAGGCCAGATTCTGATTACTTGAGATGGCGTTGGAAGCCTGACGGCTGCGATCTTCCGAGGTATGCTCTTTCTTTCATTTTCGGTCAAGTTATATTTTATATGCATATATTGTTAAAACTGTTAATGCTTTGCCAAGTCTTGCAGTTCTTAGGCGCTGGTTTAATTCCCATATTTATTTATCTACTTTTCATTTTTTGTTAAGTTAATGCTGAACCTAGATTTTGCTGAAAACATTTATCAAAGGCATAAGTTATTTGTTCTACATGCTTTCAGTTGCCCCTAAGTTCAGTGACTAAACTTGAGTGTAAGCATAATTGCCTTCTAAATCACACAGTTAGTTGCATACAATAATGATTGTTGTTACTTTGAGGTGACCTTATTGTTTAAGCACTCAATAAGTAAATAAATGTCTAGTGGACGACGAGCTATTTGCTTCTCTAAAAGTTCGGTTAGCCAGATGTCGTTCCTCTTTAGGAATGCATTTGCTTTTCTACTACGAATATGAGAGATGCTATAAAGATGAAACCATCTTAAGTGATGAGAAACGAGATAAACTACCAAGAAGAAGAAGATGTATATGGCTGAAAGTCAGAATTGATTAACTTGCATTCGATGAGTACATGTTATGACTTTCTACAACAAGCCATCTGCAGCTAATAGAAGCTAAACTGAGTAACTGCTTCCTGGCCAACTCAGTAACTAATCAGCTGACTAACTGCCTATAACCATATTACAACTGATCCTTAACATTAAGTTCTGGTTCATTGATGTGTAATTTTCAAATGTTGCTTTAAGTTATGACTTCTGTTTAGCTTATTAACAACTGAATTAACGAGCAAAACAGAGGTCACCATGTCTGATTTAGGCCGAATGCTAACATATTAGCTTAATCAAGAAATTATGCACATGTTGGTTAAACATCGAGAGTACCAGCTTCAGGCTTCTTGAAGTTGAGGAGAAATGTTCACGCCAAAGGATGTCTATGTTTTCATGTTATGGAACCAAATGATTTTTTTGTTTTAAGTTCACCTAGGTTATGTGTCTATGTCATCGATATTGATTCTTGAGACTTAACCTTAGCTAGGCTTGTTGGTTATGCTGTTCTAAGTGTGCTGGTACGCATTGGGTAGTATGATGAGGTAAGTGCTTTTCATTTTTATTTTCTGGAAAACCTTTTATGTAGTGGTGGTGAGTTAAGGCACCAAGACAAGGGTTATACCTTTTACTTTGCTGGTCAACCTATTCGCTTATATCAGTCTTTACTAACCATTCATTTCCAGATATATGCTACTGGAAGAATTAGCGCCTTTTTGCTGATTAATGTCCTAATTAACCTTTAGGCTATTGAAAGAGGGAGTCTTTGAGTTAAGATAGAGAAAACTGGTTTTTGTTCTGTTAGGAATATGACAAAACAGTATTTTTCTTTCATTTTAATTTGTATATTTTGTTAGTACATTATTGGTGCTTTTCTTTTTCACTACCTCGTCATTTTTAAATTTGAAATACCCTCTTTGTATCACTTCAATGTTAATAATACTTAAAGGATGAGTTTAGCCATCAGAATCTTCACTTTAACCTATCATACCTTTGTCTGACATTACTTTGGCACTTAAAATTCATATAGCTATGATCCTTGGATCCTCAAAAGTATTGTAAAAAGTATCCAAGAAACACGAGTACCCTAATTGGTCAAATACCTGTATTCTGGACCCCCAAGTCCATGTAATGTATCAAGCGGGATCTCCTTGGTATTTCAGTTAATGCAAAGCTTGATGCTAGTTTTAGAGAAAGTGATCTTGGCAGCTATAATTCATCTTAGAGTTTGGAAAAGAGTGGTAACTCCTAGCATTGTGTCCGCAGCCCATGTGTTGAAAGTTCCCCCAAAACTACAAATGTTTACATTTGGCTTTTGGACTTTGTAGAGTTGTAAGCTTGTATTGTGTCAGAGCAGGAACAGCTGGTTGGTTATTTTGGTTTCTATAGATTAATAATATATAGTTGCAGGAAACGTAAGGGAAAATCGCTTATGGCAAACACAGAAGGAAAATCTTTTTCTTTTCTAATTACCCCTTTCTTTTGTTTTTATGTTGGTTCAAGGGGTAAAAGATGCTTATTACCATCAAGATTTTTGGTCTGTAGAATACAGACAAGAATTCCAATATTTTAAAGCTTATATGCTAATGACTAGGATTAGAAGTAAGTGAGGGCTGGTTGCTGGCTTTGGATTTCAAGTCGAGGTGTATCTTTTTTCATTCTGTTGATTCAACTTTTGTACTATTAACCTCAAACTTCCTGTCCTTGCTTGAGTTCAAAGTGTACACTAAATGTTCTTACGTGAATCTAAGAATATATAATATTTTCACCTTTCCCACTGTAAAATCTTTGAATTCATCTTTGAAGCTAGAAATGCTGTGTACCTATTTCACTGAATTGGAAGTGGAACTTGCAATTCATTAGTATATATATTGTCCCTGTAGTGCCATATTGCTTGCCCAGGTGTAGCTTCTTCTCATTTAACAGTAATTCTTTCATGCATTACTTACTAATTGCAGGTTTAATGCTACTGACTTCTTGGAGAGACTAAGAGGTAAAAGGCTGATGTTGGTTGGGGACTCCATGAACCGTAATCAGTTTGAATCAATCTTATGCCTCCTACGTGAAGGCCTTACAAATAAGAGCAAAATGTATGAGGTCCATGGCTACAAGATAACTAAAGAAAGAGGGTATTTTATATTTAAATTTGAGGTAACATGCTTGTTATATTTCTTTATTACTTAAGTTTAAGACCAGATAGATTTCATACATTCTTCTAAGGGCTGCAATTTCCCTTTTAGATCGCTCACTCACAATATTGTCCTATAATCTTCTTGACTCTTTTATTCATATTTTGGTAATTGGATAAGTACATCTTACAAGCATCTTTTTCAAATAACCTTTTGACATCATCAAGCAGTTATAGTCATTAATGTTGACTCCTTGTTTAAGTTGCTTCTAAAAATTTAAAATCACATTATAAAGAAATGCAAGCTTCATTAGCAGTTTGCGTCTGAATTTTTATATATTTTTTGATAATTTTGAACAGGACTATAACTGTACAGTGGTATTTGTAAGGTCACATTTTCTGGTGAAAGAAGGAATCCGCATTAATGAGCAGGGGAATTCAAATCCAACTCTATCAATAGATAAAATTGACAAGACATCTGATCGATGGAAGCAGGCTGATATTCTCATTTTCAATACCGCTCACTGGTGGGTTCATGGAAAGACTGCCCGAGGGTACATCATCGTTCTTACTACGGTTATACTTCATACTTATTTTACTTTTATGCTACATTTGTTTACTTTTCTGATCATTGATATTCAGAGTCACTGGTTTTCTCCTTCCGTTTGCAATTATAAATTTGCTTCAATAGACTTGTTTACAAGTATTGATGCATTGCAAATATTGCAATGCATAGATCATGAAAGTCTAGCTTAGTTTAGTGTTTTTAAACCTTTTATTTCTATATTGTATCTCCTCAAAACAATATAGGACTTTTCTATGGAGAGTAACGAATATTTAGTTGATACAGGATAAATTATTACAAAGAAGGTGATTATCTTTATCCAAAATTCGATGCTGTTGAAGCTTACCGAAGAGCTTTGAAGACCTGGGCAAGATGGATTGATGAAAACATCAAACCGGAAGCAAAGTTGGTCCTCTATCGTGGATACTCTTCTGCTCATTTCAGGTATAGTGGAACCCCTGTTATTAATAATTAAACTACCTTCCATCGCGTCCTTTTTATCATCATTATTTCAGGTTAGCTTCAATTTTATCCCATTGTCGAAGTTGAGAAAAGTGCTATATTATAGGGGCTAAATGTATAATTAACCTCTTAGAAAAAATCATACAGGAAAATAAGATTAAGATTCATGTGATTCATTGAATTCCAAAATGAAACAGCTTGCTTACCTTGTGGTCAATAGGGTTTGTTATCAAAGAATTCCATAAATTTTACACACAAATTATAAAGTATTTTACATGATGACATGAACTATGCACAACGCATGCACACAAATTGTTGCTGATATATAGGATTACATTGGCTAATTAATTTCTGCTACCTGAAATAGGGGAGGGGATTGGAACTCAGGTGGATCATGTACTGGGGAATCTGAACCAATCTTGAGCGGAGCCGTCCTGGACACGTATCCTTTGAAAATGAAGATAGTGGAAGAAGTGATTCAGGAAATGAAGGTCCCCGTGATACTGTTGAATGTAACGAGGCTGACCAATTCTCGCAAAGATGGCCATCCAGGGATCTTTGGGAAGGCATTAAAAGAAGGGAAAACGAATTCTATGAGGCGGGAAGATTGCAGCCACTGGTGTCTTCCAGGGGTTCCTGATGCCTGGAATGAGCTTATCTATGCCACTCTGGTCTTCAAGAAACAATTTTGAAAAGGCTATAAGTTTCAACTTCCGGATTAGAAGAATAGGTCAAATTTTGGTTTTGGTCCTTCTACTATGTTCAAATTTTAGATTTAACTACTACATTTTAGCTTGACATTATTATTAACTATTCCATTTAAAATGGCAGTATAGATTTTTTTCTTCTTCTGAAAACAACCTTCTAACTGGTCATATTGATATGGAAGCTTTTGTGTTTGAAGGGACTTTTAAGAAAATATTTTGCTTGATGTTTTAATTGGAATAGTTAATAAATTAGCTATCCACTAAAACTACTATGATTGAACTCCCTATTATATACAATTATGAAAATAATTTAGATTTATGCTTTCTTTAATGACTTAGTGTGTTATCTCATAAGATATCTTTAATCTCTTTGAATTAAAATTGGTTCACCCAATATGATCTTATTTTATCTCATGGTTACCATTGCATCTTCTATGATGAAAATGATTGTTATTGACAAATAGTAATAACAATTATTCGTCCTAGACGAATAACTTGTGGTCACATTCCTTTTTCATAATCCATGTAATGTCGGTGAGATTATATCATTTACTCTTTGAACGACCTATGAATTCTACTTTTGTAAATGAAGTCATCCCATACATAAGTCATATACTCAATGTATTTTTTTTCGAATTTAATACCAATTGAGCCTAGGCCTTTAATATATTAAAGTATGCGAGTCACATACATATAGTCAATCACTTGCTCAGGATTGAGGTAAGTCACACTATAAAGGTCATAAGTGAATAAATCAATAAACAAATGCAAGATAGATTCAACTTAGGTTTTATCCAATGTATTATTAGTCCAAGCAATCACGCATATGTCTTTATCTTTTCGAGAGTTATCCGCTTTGTAATGGCCTAAATTCAAGGTTATCGGAACAATAGTTTCGCAACCATAAATCCGATTTAAAGAGAAATTTATTTCAATATATTTGCATGAATATTTATATGATAGGAAATATTTTTATAAATATTTATAAAATGTTAGTAAAGTGGTATTAAACTTTTGTTAGAAAATTTTAATGTTTGGGTAGGAAATTAAATGAAAAGGACTAAATTGAAAAAGGAGTAAAAGTTAAATTATAGATTAAAAGAAATTATAAAGGACCAAATTGGTAATTATGCCATTTTGTAAAGTTGAGGCGGTTAAGTATGAAAAATCTGAGAATTTTTTAAAGTATGTTATTATATTATATATTTATATTATATTATATTATTATAATATTATATTATATAAACAAACTAAAGAAAAAAAAAAGATAGAAACAGAAACAGAGAAGCAAACGAAACAGAGAGCAAGGGAAAGAAAGAAAGAAAGAAAGAAAAAGGAGAAATTGATGATTTAAAGTTTGAATGTTTAATAGGTAAGTTAATTTAGCCATTCTCTTTTAATTTTGATGCTTTATAAGTTTTAGAACAAAGTTTTGATGAATTTAAGTTGAAGTTTTTGAAGTTTTAGAGTTTTTGAATATAGCATATGATGAATAAAATGATGAATTAGTGGTTTAATTAAAAGAATTTGAAGTTAGAATTGGATAAAGGACTTAATTGCAAAACAAGCTATAAGAAAACAGTTTTGGGACAGTAGCAGTAGAGTAACTTTGAAAAATCACTAAAAATCGTAGAAGTGGAATTAGAAGCTGAGTGAGATATGAAAATAAATCTTATTGAGTCTATTTGCATATGAAAGAAACAAGGAAAGCAAAGGAATTCTGTATTCTGAGATATTTATATTTTTGTGAGACAAGGTCAGAATGAATTCGGGTTCCCCTGTTCTAAATTTAAAAAATCATCAAAATTTGGATAAAAATAATTAGAGGCTTAAATTTATATCATTAGAATCCTGAATGAGTCTATTTTCAATATAAATAAACGGGAACATCATCGGAATTCTGTATGAAGAGATAATTAATTTTTAGTGAAGAAGGGTCAGAACTGCCAGACAGCAGAACAGGGGTGACTTTGATGAATAAACTGTACTAATTGGCTAAGCTAAAAATTCTGAAAATTTTATGGTATGAATATATATGAGTCTAGTTTCAGGAAAAATTAACGGTTCTTCATTTGGAGTTCTGTAGCTCTGTAAATAAATAATTTTGTGACTATGACACAAAAGGACAGCTTTGAATAAGTTTATGAGTAAATGATTAAATTGAAATGTGAGCAAAAGTAAGAAAGCATGAATTTATCATAAAATACATGTTTATTTTATTAAATAGTACAGGAAATTATTTGATTATTTTTAACATATAAATGTTATATGTTTATATGAAATTGAAGAAAAAGAAAAGGAAGGAGAGGACCGAATTGAAGGAAAAGGAAAAGAGAAGGTTAAGGAGTGAAGGAAGAAGAATTTATATCACCTCAATCTTTTATTGTAAGTACTACAAGAATTTTAAATTATTTTTATTTATCCTTTTTGAAATATTTATGTGAATTATTTAAATATATGAGATTCAGCTTTAATGCCCAAGTAGACGAAATTTAGAACTACTGGGATATTAGTGGCATGCCATTAAGGAACTTTAGCGCGCTTTCTGATATTAGCACGTTGGTGCTCTCTGATATTAGCACGTTGGAGCTCTCTGATATTAGCACGTTGGTGCTCTCTGATTATTAACACGTCAGTGCTCTCTGATTATTAGCACATTGGTGCTCTCTGTTCATGTAACATCCCAAAATTGGGCCTAGGAGAATTGAGCCCAATGGGCCTTAGGCGTAGTAGCGTTTAAATTTTTAGAGAACAAGAGATCGGCTTAAATGCTAGTTAGACCTATTGGATAAGTGATTTTGGAAGGTTAGAGGGCTTCTATGAAGTCCCGAGATCAAATATTGGCTTTGGGGAAATTTTGGTTTTAGGTGAAAAAAACCCTGGAAGTTGGCAGATAGGCCTTAAGAATAAAATATGGAGAAAAATAACACAAGTGGAGTGTGTGGTGTAGTGGCAAAGTGATGCCACTTAAGAGATAAGGGGATGACGCATACGAGGAAGGAAGGAGGTCCAAGGTTCAAGTCTTGGCTTTTGCATTTTGGTTTCTTTTTGCTTGGACCTTAGAATTTGGCCCATAGTTTATATTTAGTTGCGCATGGTCTAAGACACAAGAGGAGCTTGTGGCCAAGTGGTTAGCGGCGTGGATTATGTTGCAAAGGAGCACAGGTTCGAATCTCATGAGAAGCAAGGGAGTATTTATTTCATGATTGGTTGGAATGAAGAGTTTGATTGAATTTAAACTCATCGACGAAGGATCCCACATCGGAAAGACACAAAGAATGAAGGTGAAGAGCTAGCTATATAAGGAGCATCCTAGGAGGAGAGTAAACACATCTTGGAGGCGTTTGGGCACAAGAGTGGTCGGGCGCGGATTAGCCTGAGTCCTATCGGTGTGTAACTCTCTCTACTCTAGTTGTAGAGCGGCAAATGCCGAAATGCCTGCGGTCACACGGCATTAGTAGTACCACGCGGCGTGCAGCGCGCGTGTGGGGGCTTCGACGCGCGATAGTTGAGGCCATCGTGTAGTATTCTTGTGGGTTGGGTGCTTGGGCCTCGATGGGTAGAAGTGGGCCCAATGGGCTGTGGGCCCATATGAGTAAATTGCATGATTGGTTAGTATATGTTGAACTAGACTAGGTGGAACTTATATATGTGGCTAGATTTGTGCTAGGTGGGCCACACGAGCATGTGGGCCCGGATGGGCCGAAATCGGGTTTTAGGCCCAATCGTCCGGTACAACCGGAAATGGTAGCTGAGTCGCTAGTCCTTCGGAAAGGCCATGCGGTGTGAATTCTGAAAATACCCTTAGTAGGTAAAATTACGATTATACCGCCAGAGGTTGATTAGCATGATTATGTTGTTTAGTTACGCCGATTGTAGGGAAGGCTTGATCTCGCATATCTCGGGTTGTGGCTAGTGCTCGGAAATTGTTAAGGAAGGGGATCTAGTGCGTTAGATCTTGATCTACGGGATTTGATAGTCGCATTAGTAAACGGTGTGTAAACTAACACGCTTCTTGCTTTGTATATGTTTGATAAACCGATTGATTGGTAAAACCGAAAGCGGTATTGTTGAGTGATATGATACCCTATGGGGTATGTGCACGGATTCGAGTAAGTCCGTTTCATTATGAAATCTTATTATTGATACATGATGTCATGATTTATGATGTATGTGCTATGAGATGCAACGTTAAACATGTTTGCATGATTTGAATACTATACATGAGTTGGTATGATGATGGGTGATATGAGAGGAGGGGAAGTGATATTCGTGTCGACGCGGACACGGTGGTTTGGTACCACATTGTGACTACGGTCACCGGAGGTTTGGCACCTCGGAGGTTTGGCACCTCATGGCGCCTCGTCCCGTCCCGGTGGCTTAGCACCACAGCAGTGGGTTGGCCCCCGATTTACATTATGGGATTGACGCCGGTGATTTGGTATCACACGATGGGTTGGCCCCATCACTTGATTCGTGACTTTGGTCACCGGTGATTTGGTATCACATTTGTGTCTTTGGGACACCCGGTGGTTTGGCACCACAAGTATTGACGGATATTGTGACTTTAAGTCACCGGTGGTTTGGCACCACCGGTGGTTTGGTACCACACGGGGTAGAGAAAGGTGTTTGGAAGGCTAGGTCGGGTGCATATCGTAACTTGTGCATGTTAAACCTGTTTATGATTGGTGTATGATGTTTTACTAAACCGGGAAAAAGGGCTACACTCGAGTCTTGGTGACTCACCTTTTTCCTTTAACATTTTCAGTGATGCGTAAAGATGGACCGGGTTCGGAGAAGACACAAGGTGGCCCATGCGAGAAGAAGATATTTGGATTATTTTAAGCATTTTTAATATTGAGTATTTTGTTTTAAGTATGGGTTGTAATAAGGGCCTTACTATTATTTTGGTATTATTTTAATTATGGCTTGATTAAACTGAACCACTATGTGAAGAGGATTTTATCTTAGCAACCTGCTTATTCAAAATAGTATTTAATAAAGTTTAAATTCAGACAATTTTATAACACTAAGGTTTTTCATATTAATTTAAATGGACATGGTTTTCAAAAGTTAACAAACTTTCATGATTATTCTAAGTCAAAAAGATTTTCAACTGTCTTTCCGCAGTGACATAACCAGATCCGGTCAAGGCTCGTGGGCCGGGTTTGGGGGTGTTACAGTTCACTTGTGCATCATAAAGCACCTCTGTATATGTTCCGTATATCCGATGTGTTCTATAAAGTCTACTTTGGGCTAAGAATGTGAAATGAGAACAAAGTGAATTACTGATGTGTTAAGGTAAGATTTATACCTTACAAAAGATAAGTTAAATTTTATTAAAGCAAGGCATAGTTGAAGAAACTTATATGTGAATCGATATGTAATAATTGAATGAGTTTAAAATATTTTGTTATGATTATTTACTTATTTAATTATTCTTGTGGTGCTTACTAAGCCTTCACCGGCTTAACGCTTTTATTTTAACGCGTAGGTACAATTAGACTAACAGAAAAGTCCAACTAAAAGATCGCTCATCTCATCACATCCTCAAGGACTACAAAAGTAGGTATTATATTTTGTATTAAAATGGCATGTACATATGTAGTTCAAAGGTGTTCCCATGTGATAGGGATTAAAATGTAGGTTCTTGAAATTTTATCTATTTTCAGTTACTTGAAGTATTTTGGTGTATATGGAATGAATTAATAAACAATAAATATGTTAACAAAAATGGTTGGTAAGTTAAAATATTATATAAAAATGTTTTAATTAAACAGTATTTGGCCATAATTGTTTTAGCACCAAATGTAATAATCTTATACCGGGTCTGCATGATTGAACCGGGTATAGGGGTATTACACGCTTTGATACTCAAGATAAAATATTTTCTAAATTAGACCTGATAGACAACATAATAGTCTCTTGAATCAATTGCTAATTTCTTATAAGTTGTCTTTTCGTATCACAATCTATCTCTATAATGCAACTTATTATTAATTAAACATTAAGAAATCAGTAAGTCAATATTTGCTTTATTCATTTTCCTTTTATTCAAAAAATCCAATAAAGATAATTATACAAAAGATAATAATTTAACTATGAAATTTTATTAACTAATTTGTTCAAAAAATTACAAACACCAATGACTAAATAACTATACTAAGAACAACAAATCTCAATAAAAAAAAACAACAATAACTACTACTAGATTCAAAGAGAACTTGTTTCGTAAGATGAAACAAATTTCATTTGCCACTAGACAATAGAAAAAAAAAAAAACCAAATACATATGAGTTCATAATTTGCATTATCAAGACCATAAAATCAAATTAAGCTAACAAGAAAAAAAAACTAAGAAAAATAAATTTCCATAAGATATTTTTTATGGGATTATTATATTTTATAAAATAATTTTATGTACAAAAGTTTTATATTTACATCATAATTATTTGATTAATAATTATAATTTATTAAAAATTTTACATAATAAAATATGATTACTACCAACATTATAAACTACTTATAAAAGAAAGGAATTGAGAAAAAAAAAAAGGAAGAAGAAAAGTCCAAACTTGCAACTCGGAATAAAAAATATGAATAGAAAAAAGGTCAACAAAAGAATAATCTATTTCAGTATATTTAAATTTACGTATTTCTATATTGATAACAAAATCGATATAAATTAAATTAAGATTCAATCGAAAATCATGTTTAATTAGATTAAAAGATAAAAAGATGAAACGAAAAACATTGGATTAAATGATAAGTGATACTATTGGGTGGTTGAAAAAACATTGAAAATTTGGATTTATGAATAAAATAAAGCTAGAAATCCAATAGTAATAGTAAAGATGCCAAGTATCAAACCCCGTGTATCTTAGATATAAAGAAAATGAGTGTGGGGGAATATTATAGTGATAAGCCTATGATCTGTATCCCCACTTCTTTAATGGGTTGGTACGTAATTTCCTATAAATAAAATAAAAGAAATTCCCAATTGGATTTAGTCTAAAGAGTGAATAATGATAAAAATAAAAAGGAGAGCGACATGAGAGGGCAGCCAAGGAGAAACAAAAGAAGAGGGGTTGACTTTCATCACGTGGGAGATGTGGACAACCGTCATCTCTTTCTCCTTGTCCTATTCTTTCTCACTGTTTTTGCTCCTCCGTACGTCCTTTTTTAGAACCCCAAACCCAACCATTTCCTATGTTCTTTTGTCCCAGATTTTTCATGCTCTTTTTTTCTCTCCGCTTACAGTCTTGTGGTGTTGTTAGAAAATGATGTACGAAGAGCAGCAGCAGCAGCAGCAGCAAGTGATGATGAGAATAGTGGAATTGAACAACAACAATAAGAAGGGAGATGAGAGAAGTGGGAGAAGGTTTATAGAAGATGAAGAGAGGTTGAATATAGTGGATTTGAGTGGGATGTCTTTGGATTCTCTTCCCAAACCTTCCCTAAATTTGACTACCATTTGTAAATTAAACCTCTCCAATAATAATCTTCAGGTATACATCTCATCATCTTTCTCTCTCCCTATATGTATGTAATTTGGAGTTAATCCTGTAGCTTCCTAGTAGTATTGTTATACAGTTATAATAAAATAAATTATATAATGATTAGACTCGAGATTCAACCCAAAAATTTGACCCACTTTTATACGATTTTAAGGACTTTCTTTGGGGAGGGGACTAGACACACCTTGTTTTACTTATCATCTTTTTCTTCTCTACTTCTTAACGATCATATGTAGACTTGTCTTACCTTTTCGGAATGACAAAATAATCTAAATTTAATTAACAAGCTTTTGACTTGATTTAACGATTTTTTTTTTAAAATTTGAGTTTGAGAATATCAACTTTTAATTAAAAGTTTTGTCTCACTCCAAAAATTTATAAAAACAAATATTTTCCTTTTAATTTTATAACTTTTGGTGAAAATTTTATGACTAATTTTACATATTTTTGTTAGAATTTGTTTTAACATTTTAATTATTTTTATATTTAATCTTGTAAATTTAATATAATATAAAAATATTTAATGTTTCGTGACTTGTCAAGTGGGATTTGGGGATTTTTCTCAATTTTGATATTGGATTCAAGTATTAGGATGAAGATAATGGCTTTAACCCTTAGCAAAAGGAGAAAATTTCCTTTTAAGCTCTTCCAATTAATTTAAGCTCAATTTAACCTCGGATTAAATGAATATTTTATATTTTAATCAAAAATTAATAATTCAATTTAAGTTTTCTAATATGAAATTTAAATTTTAATTCCTCCAACAAATTAAAACAATTGATTTAAGCTATTTTTAACCTTGATTAAATGAATACTTTGTATTTAAGTATTTTTAAAAAATTAATAATTCAATTTAATTTTTCTAAAACATAAAATTTTATAATTTTATCTCGACGGTGTTAAACTACTTTAATCAACGAGATTTTCAAAGACGGTATCTTCGACTGCTAACGGTTAGCCGCCTTATTTATTTATTATTATTATTATTATTACTACTATATAAAAGTAGATTTTATCATGAATAGGATTATCTATCACGGTCCAAAGGCTCGCTCAAAAAATGGAAGGGTTTAGCAAAACGGATTGAGTTAAGTAGAATTCTTTTTATCCGGATTAGGCCTGAATCACATGCATACTTTTTAAATATATTTTCATTTTTGCTGAGAGAATTTTATTTTAGTGTATTTGGTATATTTGATATATGATATTTTTTAAATTTATTTTTATATAAAAATAATTTTAAAAATATTAGTATGGATGGTTAGACTAAGTCGGGCTCTGGTTTAGTATGTTTTATTTGGATTGAATTTAGATAAAATTTTAAATTTACTTTTCAAGTCGAGTCTAACTCGAGACATAAAAAACTGACCTAAAATTTTGCATTGATGTATTTATCGATAAAAAATCATAATATATGGATATACATTAATACCTATTTCAAGAAGATGGTATGATTCGTGTTAAGAGAAAAAAAAAATTCTTGAACAACATCAACATGGGCTAAAATATATTTAAATAATTTTTATTTTTAAAATATTGACTTATATTTTAAAAAATAATAAATATTAAAAAAATCAGCCGCATACGTTTTAAATAATTATAATATTAAAATATATTTTGCACCGATCATATGCTAAAAGTCAACAATTTCATGAAGTGATAAGGATGTAAACCTGACGTTGTCTATCCGCATAGGCTTTGTAAAATTTTTTTATGAGAAATGAAGTCTGGGTCACACTTGTGAAGTATCGGAGTACGGCTTTTATTATGATTTAAAAATATAAATTAAATTATAGTAAAAATATAGTAAAAGTTTTTATATTACTAGTTAAATTTTAGTTAATAAGTAAATAAATTAATTTTTATATGTTAGATTGAATAGCAAATTAATCTTTATGTTAAAAATTTAATCTATTTTTATTATTAAAAATTGATTGTCAAAATATTATATTCAATTATTTAGTTATTTTATTTGTTACGTCAAATTTTAACTATGAAATTATAAAAAAATTAATTAATTTATTTTATTTGTAATAGGGTAAAATATAATTTGAATAATAGTACAATCAGATACTTTTACCCATGAATGATTGCTTTAAAATTAAAAATATTGATATGATGTAATTACAGAGCATACCAGAATCGTTGACGGCAAGGTTACTGAATGTGGTGGCGTTGGATGTGCACTCAAATCAGCTCAAGTTTCTCCCAAACTCCATCGGCTGTCTCTCTAAGCTCAAGACACTCAACGTCTCCGGCAACCTTCTCCAGTCTCTCCCTAAACCCATTGAAAATTGCAGGTTTATTTTTTTCCTTATATATATATATATATATATATTGACAGGAATGACTAAGATGAATGAATCACTTTCATTTAAATCATAGTACATAACTAATTACGTGATATAAATTTTGAATGAAAATAATATACATATGCACGACCCTATACATTTCATCTATAATGTTAACACTACTGCAATATGGAACTAATTGTTAAGCTGCAAAAAGAAAAAAAGTTAAATCGGTTGCATATTTGGCAGGTCATTAGAAGAACTGAATGCCAACTTCAACAAGCTCACAAAGCTGCCAGAAACTATTGGATTCGAGCTGATAAACCTGAAGAAGCTCGCAGTGAACTCAAACAAGTTGATATTCCTCCCTCGATCCATCACTCACCTCACTTCCCTACGAGTCCTCGACGCCCGCCTCAATTGCCTCCGAGCCCTCCCTGAGGACTTGGAGAACTTAATCAACTTACAAATCCTCAACGTTAGCCAAAACTTCCAGTACCTCCAAAACCTACCCTACTCCATCGGCCTCCTCATTTCACTCTTGGAACTGGACGTCAGCTACAACAAGATAACCACCTTACCCGATTCCATGGGCTGCATGAAGAAGCTCCAGAAGCTTAGCGTGGAAGGGAACCCTTTGGTTTCACCACCGGCGGAGGTGTTCGAGCAAGGGTTACATGCGGTGAAGGGGTATTTGAGTGAGAAAATGAATGGGGGCCATAAAAGCCCCCCGAAGAAGAAATCGTGGGTGGGGAAGTTGGTAAAATATGGGACCTTCAGTGGGTACACTTTGAGAGGGACATCAAACGGGGAGAGAGAAGGGTTCTTCATTTCGGAATATAGATCCATTGATGGTCTTGCTTCACCTCGGCACATAGGGATGTTCTCTCCCCGCCGACTCTTCTCTCCTGGTAGGTACTTTACCCGATGAAAGCTAACTCCGCATTGCATGGATGCTGAAATCGACATTGTGTGGTGGACTCTGGATTTTAGATTGCAGAAAGTTATGGTGCGTCTGTTGTCATTTGCCATTGATGTTATTATAATTAGTGTTGTAGTGAATTTTGTTTATTGTAAAACATGATACTATAACAATCGTAAATGTTTTTAATGTAATTTGTGATTATCTTTTATGAGAAAAAAAAAGGGTGCATTTTCAGTTGTTTGGCCTTATGTTAAAATATTCATTGGATTTGTTCCTCGTTTGACCGTGAGTGACATTTTGCTATGAAATAGAGCAATACCTGATCTTTTAAGAGAAAAACCAACAATTGAAAGAAACCATTTCGAAATTTATTGGACACATAACCCTATTCTGGAGAGAGATTTGGAAGAAAAAAAAGCATTAACTATAGGTTTTGGGGACGAAGATGGAAAGAATGAAGAGGAACAGATGAAGGTAGGGGAACGTTGAGTATGGGTTAGGGATCTTAAGAAAGATGGAAGCTATGAAGTTTTTTATGGTAAGGAACTTTCATTCAACAATTATTTTCAAAATTGACACCTTAGCTTATAATTAGGATGTCCTTTGTAACTATCTCTGTTAAAAGGATGCCTTTGTGGCTATCTTTGTTAAATGAATGTCTTGTGGCAAACTCTGTTAAAAAGACGCCTTCATGGTGAGACTCTGAAAGAAAAGTCCTTGTGGTTAACTTTGGAAATGAATGCCTTCATGGTGAAATCTAAAGAACAGATCTCGTGATGAGCATCTGAAGATAAGGCCTTTGGGCGGACATCGAATGAATGGCGAACCCCGTATAGTTACAAGGGATGAATAGAAAGGCTAGTGTGCACCAGAGTATGTAGCGAGGCAAAAATATGAGTTAAAAGTAAGTATAGAGAGTGCACTGAAGTAAGGAAGATCTAGGCGTAGTCTACCCCGTCCGAAGAAAATAATAAGACTAGTAAGTATGGAAAAAGATATTAAGTCTGATAATAAGGTAAGATTTAATAAAGAATATAGAAAGTAAAGAGATGTTAAAGCGTAGTACGCTCAAAAAAGGGAAAATGGTTCTTAAGAAAGAAAGATGGTAGCCTCAGTATTGTACTCGCCATGGAATGAAGAAAGGTCAAGAAATACCCCAAGGATGTGCAAAATAACATATACAACATAGAATGAATGAAAAAGGTATTCTAAGGTTTAGCTCACTAAGTTCTTACAAATTTACAAAAGTTGTTTCTGTTTTCAGGTATATAAAGAAATATGTGCCAAGAGATGATGCCAGGGCTACGCCAAGGGAGTGACGTGTTGGGCTGTTATACATACAGAGGAAGGCAAATGGCGTGTTCGAGTTTATGCATAAGTTCATTAAGTAGCAATCCAATATGTACTCAACAACATAAGAAATAGAATAGAAGTCGATAGAATTTTATTATTCTGAAATGTAAATGAAATCATACAATGTATGCCATAAGAGATTTTATTACACTCATAGATAGACGTTTACATCAATGAATAAGAAAGAAAAAAAATTTAAGTTACATATGTATAAGGCGTAACACCCGAGATTCAGATCTGGTAAATTGGGTTGGGTCGAGGGCGTTACATACTGTCTTAATACGGGCAAGACAATTGTGAAGTCCCAGCCACGAAGTGCAAATGTGTTAGCGTTGTGCTAATAAGGTATGAAAACTTATTAAGTTCTTAGAACTTACTTGTGGTGTTATGTATTGCAGGTAAATAGGGGATTTTGAGAGTTCGAGAAGGGACCAGACTAGAGTTTGTCGTGCAATGGCAAAATTGTTTCTTAGTTATAATATGCATACAGCGGGGCGGCCTAGAGGCAAAGTCTCAAGGTCTTTGTTGTAAATGAAATTAAGTGGTCAGAATAAAAAATTTCAACACTAAGTTATTCTTTTAATAAGTCAAGGTTTACTTGGTGAACTTGTTGTATATTAAATTAAAGTTTTATCATCAACATAGATTCTTGAAAATTTTGAATTTATCTAAGAGCATAATCAAATATAATTTTTTTCTTTTCTTCATCCTTTTATTATTGCGGATAATATATTGAAAATATTAGTTAATTTTTAAATTAGAATGTAGCATCCTATAGTTCGGACCCGACAATCGGGTCGAGTAAAGGATTTAACAAACCCAATAACCATTTTTTCTATTTCCTAAAATATTAATTAATTAATTTCCCCAATAAAATTATTTTCTCAACCCGATTCTAATAACCTCAAATTCAATTCTGTTAAAATCATGGCAACTTTACTTTATTAAAATCTACGAGGAAATATATTTATACTCCATTCAATAAAATAATGATGGCTAATTAATTTAATTTTCATTTCGAACTTTAATTATTTAATTTTAATTAATTAAATAAGAACTTGAAGAGATTAATTTAGTTTAATTACTAAGTCATCTTTTGTACTTAACTAGAAACCACATTCATTTTGAATAATGATGCATGCGATCTATCTCTTATAATCGTCGTTTTCATTCATTCCAAAGTATCGATTCTATATGCCATCTATTTTGGTTATGTCGAGTTTGCGAATGGATCAATTGGATATATATGATTAGGGCTCAAATAATTTATAATTAAATTGACTGTTTGTTTAATAATTACAACATTATTTAATCATTGAGTCATTTCACTAAATTATCATGATTAAACTCTTATTTATTATATACCATTATGAAGTTAAATTTTTAGATGTTCGACCAATAACCTTATCATAAGTATGTTATTCTCATAGGATGTTAAATTTGTTCACTCAATATGATTCTATTTTATTTCATGGTAACCATTACATAATCAATTATGAAAAAAAATCAATTACTAACAAATAATAATTAAATAATTCGTCTAGACAAATGACCTGCGACCACGTTACTTTTTCATCTATCTGTGATACCAATGATAGGAGGATACAGTTAACCTTTTATTGGGTTATGAATTTCACTATTGTAAGTGAAGCTATGTAGCAAACTAGCTTTCAATTCTTTACTTATTTGAACTCAAACTTTTAATACATCAAAATATACAAGTCATGCACACATAATTAGTCACTTACTCAATATTGAGGTAGGTTGCACTATGAACACCACAAGTGATTTACTCCATAAACATATCTAGGATTGTAATGACCCAAAATTCACGGGCATCGGAAAAGTACATTATCGTGCCTCCGTTTTAGTAAACCGAACTCATAAATAATTATCAAAAATATTTATGAGTCTAGTGGTGTGTCTAATTAAGTTTCAATTAAGTGAATTTAACTTAATTAAGAGTAATTAGGAAAAAGAACTAAATTGAATAAATGTTAAAAGTCTAATTGTAGATTAAAAGGAAGAAATAGGGACCAAATAGGCAATCAAGCCTATTCCATTAAATGAGGCGGCAAATGTGTATTAATTAATTATAAAATATACTATTATTATTTATTCAAATTGTAATTTATATTAATTATATTATTATATTATGGAATAAATTAAAATAAAGACAATTGTATGGTAATAAAAATATACATGTGTAATAATTATATTTGTATAATTGTAAATTAAATATTTAATTACTTAAAATTTAAGTTAAAAGATATTTATATTTATTATTATATTATTATTATAATAAAGTATAAAAAAAGTAAAAAGAAAACAAATGGAAGGAAAGAAACAGAATAGCCATTTCAAAACAGAGTAGGGAAAGGAGAAAAAGAAAAGAAAAAGGAAAAATTAGGGTTTAAGGATTTAAGCTTTGATTTGGTAAGTTAATTAAGTCATTTTCTTTTAATTTTGATGTTTTTGAAGCCTTAGAACAAAGTTTTGTTGAATTTAAGTTGAAATTTTGGAAGTTCTTAGATTTTTTAGCATGATTCGTGTTGAACAAATTGATGAATTAGGGGTTTAACAGATAGAATTTCTAGTTCGAATTGATTAAAGGATTAAATTGTAAAGTAAGCTATAAGTTTTGTGTTAGAGGGACTAAATTGAAAGAAATTTGAAATTAAGGTTTTATGGTGATTAGATAGTTAAGTTGAATTTGGTAGAAAATTGAGTAGAAATAAGGTATGAATTGAGATAGAAAAGTAAGTGAATTTAGTTAGGATCAAATTAAAATTAAGGTAGAAGTTGATGTAAGCATACCCGGGGCAACCAAGGATTCGAATTTCGATGCTTTCGAGCTTCCCAAAGGCCCTATGACTCGAGCTCAGACTAAGGAATTTCATGAGGCCGTGGCAGCTTTGTCGAGTCAATTGTGGCATGAATTTCAATCTGAAGACAAATGACCAGCTCGAGCCCAAACTTTGAGCCATCCGTGCATGTTGGTGCAAACCGAACTTAGCTCGGTTCAGCTCACATGAGCTCACTTCAGCTTATTGAGCTCATTTAATTAATTCAGCTCATTTCTTTAATATTTGAATAAATTTCCTACAACTTATGAATATGTTTATTTGTTTTTAATATGCTTTGTCCTAGCTGAATTAATTGTGTCATTAGCTTAATTAAATTTGTCCTAGTTTATTACAAGTTTTTATTATGTCCAGGCCTTAGCCGAATTTTAATGTGTCATGTATAGCTTTTTATTTAATTTGTCTAAGTGTCATTTACTATGTCCTAATTATGTTTTAATTGTGTTCGGCTGAAATTAGTATGAATTAATATGGGTTTTTATTTTTAATAGGTGTAGCCAAATTTTGGAGGACCATTTATGAAGATGCATGCATGTAGATTCAATGTACTTGGAAGGTGCATGTTCGGCTGAAGCATGGCATTTAAGCTGATCACTTTTGGCTCTCCAAGGCACCCATTCGGCCAAAGAATGTCCAGCTATCAACTCCCCAAGGCTTGGCCAACCCATTCCTCATAGCAGCCCCATTCCTTTCACATTTGGTGTTCACACCATGAGTCCATTCGGCTGGCTTTGTTCACACTTCAAAGACCCTTCAAGCTCCTTTTTTTCACACCTTCATGGCTGTTCAAGTTCACTTTTAATGCTGGTAATTTTTTAGCCAAAGAGTGCAATTTAAATGGGTCATAAAACCCCTTGGCCGAACCTAGACTTGTGCAATGCATCCATGCAAGTGCCACATTCATGCAAGCTGATCATCTTCCTTCTAGAATGCTGTCCAATGAGTTCTATTCAGCTAAATTTAGCTCCAGCAATTTAAGTTTTAGTTTCCAGAATTTTCTAGTTTCTTCTAGCTTAATTTTTGCTTAGTTATTAAGCTTATGTTTAGGTTATTCGGCTACCTAGCTAAGTACTATAAATACTTTGTTATTTTCATTGTAAAAGGACTTTTGCCAAATTATTGAATGAACATTTTGTTCTTGAGTGAGTTAAACTCCTCTCCTATTTTCGTACAAGTCTCGTTGACTTATCTAGCATGCTAGTGGCGTCTTTCGACTTGTTTCCGAACTTATCATCGTAACCCGGTGTGGCGTTCAACCAACCTACTAATCCGCAAATCCATCTTAAACAATATAGAAATCGGGGTGACACTTTTTAGTGTTGAATCATTTCTGAAGTTTAAGTTCGTTTATCCATTTTCACCTTATCCCAAATTATTTATCTTTGTTATTATTGTTAAACCGAGCCCATCAACATAACCACCTTCCTTGTTTCCTTCTTAACCGAACCTACCACCACCTTAGCCGACGATAATAACCATTTGAAAGCTTTCGTATCCTTAGCCTAATTATCCTTTTTCCGACAACTCAAATACTCCTCGTCGACGATCGGGCAATCTCGTGAAACGACTCGAATCAACCCGGGCCGTCTCACATCAGAAGTTGAATGGAAATTCAATTATTTAATGTAAATTAGTGTGGTATTAATAGTGTAAATTATTTTAATTTTCGTAGCTAGCAAAGAACCAGAAGCATCGGCACAAAAGGGAAAAGAGAAGATTATCAAGGAGTAAACTCGAGAAAATCACGATTTGTATTACTATAATTTGAACTACTATTTATTAATGTTATATTTAAATTTATATGTATGGTAAGTAAACTATAAGGTAAGTATCAATATTGAAATGATTGAAATTGAGATGAAGTATGATTATGTATGAATATTTGATGATATATTGATTGGAAAGTGGAAAATTGTATTGAATTAAACTGTGATTAAATTGAGAATGATTTGAATTGAAAATATGAGAAAGTAATGGAATTGAAATATGAAATTGAATACCCTATTAACTAGTCGGGCTGAGTCGGGTATAGTTGGCATGCCATAGGATTGAAAGGATTTGGAGATTTTTCGGCTTGTCCGAAGAGACACTGATGTCATTATATTTCTTCGAACTATCCGAAAAGGCATTTAGTGTTGTTCTGGTGTGTTTGGGTGGATTATTCTGGTGTGTTTTGTTGGATTATTTCGGTGTGTTTGGTTGGAATCCGTGTATCCGCCAAGGTTCGAGTCTTGTTAATAGGGGTAAGCAAATGAAATGATAAAACGAATGAAATTGATCGATTGATTTATTGAAGAAATGAGAAAGTTGAAATTGTGAATTGAATGGAGACTGAAAATGAAAGACATGAACCAAAGGTTCATGAGATGATTGAATTCAGTTTGATAATATGTGATATCAATTTGATTAATTGTTATTTTTGAAAATTTGAAAGTTAAAGTATGAATTATTATATATTAATAAATTCTTATATGTTTGATATTTATATGTTTATACATTATTATTTGTTATTATAGTTTGAATTATGGTAATACCACTGAGTATAGGCATACTCAGCGTACGGTTGATTCCGTGCGTAGGTCAGTAGAAGTCAAATGTCACGGTCCAGCATCCAGATCAATCCCGACTTCAGAGACAATTTGGTGATGTAATCCCTCTTTTGGTAAAAGTGGCATGTACTTAGGTATTGTATAAATTATGTACTTAAGTCTTGAAACTTTGGTTGTAAAATGATGTTTAATATAGGTTGTAAGTATGAAATGAATTAGTATGGCAGATTTGGTAAAATGTGGCATGAATGAAATTATTAGTTCAATTAAAAAGTTATTTACGAGAGATCAAGTAGATAAATTATTAAATTAATATTGTAGGTGTAGTTAGGTAAATTTGAGTGTGGAAATGTATGGTTTGTTATATTGGTTGCAAATTGGTTGCGATTTAAAATTTGCAGGGAAGGTTAAATGTTTATAAAGGGGTTATATTGAGTTCAAAAAAAAAAATACGAAATTTTTTTTGAGTACTCGAACTAGTCCCGTTCCACTTCTAATACGTGTTTTGGGCCTTGATGGTCCATTATAGAGACTTAATAATTAAATTATACTATGTATGTTATTGATTTGTGAATTATTAGTAAATTGTCCGATAGGTCTGGTAATGCTCTGTAACCCTGTTCCGGCAACGGTTTAGGGTTAGAGGGTGTTACAAGGATTAATTCAACTTGGGTCATATCCGATGCACTGTCAATCCAAATAATCAGATCTATATTTTTATCATCTAAGAGTTAATCACTCAGATACTGAAGACAAAGTATCTTTCCAATTGGATTTGATAGACGACATAATGGTCCTTTAATTGATTTGCTAAATTTTGTTTCATGAGACTGTGGACATTTTAGGTTGCTTATTAATATAAGTTGTCTTCTCACATTGTTAATCGACCACATAATGCAACTTAATATTAGTTAGACGTTAGATAATCAGTGAGACAATATTTGTTTTCATTTTGTTTTGCATGCAAAAAAATTTGTTGAGGATAAATACAAACGATATTAATATGACCAATAAGATTTTATTAAATCAACCCGTTCGAAAAATTACAAGTACAAATGGCGAATAAGTTACACTTACGGCTCTAGATTCTGACAAAAAAACTAAAGTAGTTTTACACCTTTAGTATCTTTTTGTACAATTTATATTTTAATAATCCAACCGTCATGTTTTATATTCCATTCATAGAAATCATGCATATCAAATTTGGTGTAAAATTAAAATATTCTAACTATTTGTTTTACATAAAAAAATTTAGCCGTTCAATGAATATAAATATATATAATGTTTTAGATCGATACGATGAAGATATCAGATCACTTCAATATTTTACATATATATGATAAATATAATTATATCAATAAATTCAACGGTTAAATTGTTAAAATATTAATCGTGAAAAAAAGATACAAAATGAATGATGTAAAATTAAATTTTACACCGATTTAAATAAATTTTTTTATTTTTTTAATATTTTACTATATGTGTTAAATAGGTGTTATCCTTTATTCTACTTGTTAATTTTAAAAACTATTAGTGTAAGTAGGTATATATTTTTTTATTTCATATAATATGTGAGAAGCCGATGATTTCTGAAAAAAAAAGGTTGTCGGTTGACATTTATTTATAGACACCGTGATTGTTAATAAATAATACTAAAAACGTTTTTGCACTTAGCTTTGGTTAGACTTTAGAACACGTAAAGACAAGAGTTATGCTTATGGAAATTAGGACATCAACATCGTAAGGTCACATCAGGTAAGGCCATTACAAAAACTTTGGGGCACATAAGAAGCCCAGTTCCACCTTCCATACCTTTGCTTGTCTGTCAGCATCACCAACCAAAGCTACAAAACTACATACATAAATGGATTGGACCCGGAATAATTAAGCATTTTGCGACCATATTTTTCTCTAACCTATCTTTTTCATTTCATTTTCTTCTCATCAATTATTGTTCAACACTAAACTACGATTACAATAATACATTTTTTTAAAAAAAATGTACCAAGAAAAATATATAATTTTTAATATATATATATAAAAGACACATTATACTTATAATATAAGAAAAATAAAATGTTAATGTATCAAATATTAATATTAATTTTATAATTTATAAATAGATGTATAAATTTACTATTTTGAGGTTTCTTTATAATAATCCTGCAAATAATTGTTTTATTTTATTTTAAATTTGAATTAAAAATAAGTGTTTCAAACGAAGACAATTTAATTTAAAGTTTTTTATTTAAATATAAATTAAAGTTTACTAACTTATTTGGTTCTAAATTAAAATTTTATGTTCTGGAATTTTATTTAAAAGAATTTTGAATGTAGATTTAAAAATTAAAATAATATTGAAATAAAATATAAAGCTTAAAAAATAGTACCTTACTCGATAAAAAAACACACAAACAGAAGCATGCACCGACAGTGGTCGAATGGCCAGATAAGAAATAAACGAAAAACATAGCAATTAGTCCACATGCATTATTATTATAATAGTAAGTATCATTACACTGGTTTTGACCAGTGATTAATTATTGTAATAAAATTTAATTTAAACCCTAAGATTGTTTATAAGATTAAGTAGCATTGATGGTGCTTGGTTTCCAGTGGTTGAAATTAAATAATCTAGGGCAATTAAATTAATGGTAATTGTAATTAGATAGTGAAGAGAAAGCAGATCTATGTATGAAGGAAGTGGATAAATGTGAAAGACAAGTGGCCTCGGGTGTTGCGGGTGAGAGGGGCCTCAACAAGCACTAGAAAAGGGGTGCATGTGAAATGAATTGGGAAGAGTGGGGGCCAAATCCAATGTTGTCCCATGTGAGTGTTAAAATGTACAAGTTTTTAGTTTTAGTTTGAGTTTTAGGTTAGCTTCCGCCCAACTTTACTTAATTGTGTGCCGTGTCTTCTCTTCTCTTCTCTTCCACTCATCCACCGCCACACACTAATTTCTTTCATTTTCTCTCCAAATTAGTCACACCTTATTTTTATTTTGGGTAAATTACTAAAATAGTCATTTTTATTTGCCTCAGGTTACATTTTAGTCACTTATCTTTAAAATATTATGTTTTAGTCACTTATCTTATTATTTTATTACGAAATGGTCACTTTACCGTTTTGATCTGTTACCTCCCAAATGGCAGTCCAATGTGACAATGAAAATGTATTTTAAATGCCAATATGGATATCCATTTGGGATGAGAAAAGTATAGAATACAAAACTTTGGGATGTCCAGTGTAAATGGTTTGGGTTTTAGGGCAAATTTTGTATTCTATTTTCATAAAAAAAATTAAACTTTTCTCATCCCAGCTGGACATACACACAGGAGTGAAGCCAAAACAATTTTTTAGGAGAGCCGGTGAAACTTTAATTTTTTATAGTTTATATCTTTATAATTTGTAAAGGATTAAATCAAATTTTTATAATTTTAGGGGGGCCAAAGTGTAATTTTACTTTTATTAATTTAAAATTTTTAAAAAATTTTAAGGGTCTAAATAACAATTTTACATTTTAAGGGGGCGGGGCCCATGTCAGCCCCCTGGCTTCGTCCCTGCATACACATTAGCATTTTAACTATCACGTCAGACTACCATTTGTGAGGTAATAGATCTTAACGATAGAATGACCATTTTGTAACAAAATGATAACGTAAGTGATTAAAACATAACATTTTAAACATAAGCGACTAAAATGTAATATGAGACAAATAAAAGTGACTATTTTAAAATTTACCCTTTTGTTTTTATATATTCTTCACTTTTTTCCGTTAATGCAGTTTTGCTATTTTAATTATCAAAGAATGTTTCAGAATTGAAGCTTCGACGTTCTTTGATTTACGTTTGCTTTGTAGGAAGCTTGAGAATTTAAGCCTGTCTCATTGACAGCGGTCAAACAATAAAATTTTGTTTACCGAAATTAAATTGTAATTTTTATGATAAAAATATAATTTAATTTTAGAAAATTAAATTAATTTTTTTATTTTTAAGGTAGTTAAAATATAAATTTATTTTTACTAATTTAAAATTTTAAATATTTTAAAAGAAATCATGTCAAAATTTTTTATTCTAGGGGAACTGAGTTCTTGTTAGTCCCCTAATTTTGCCGCTGTTCATTGCTTTAAAAATCCAACCTCTAACTTACTCTCTTATCGAAAGTAGAGTTATCTATGGGTTAATTTTGAAATTTTAAACATAAACCGTAAAATGAATATATAATTATAAAAACTTGAAAGTCAAAATTGTCTCCTATTTTCTTACATAAATTCATTTTTTAGATTAGATATTTTTATCAGAATCTTTTCAAATATAATGTAGAATTTATTTTTGTAATAATTAGCCGCTACTATCCGTATGAATAATGTGATAAACTTAAATAGCTGCTATGAAACACACTTTTTTTTTTTTTTTTTTTGGAGTTGATATAAATAGCTAAATAGATAAAATGTGATTTACTACATAATTTATATAAATTAGAGCAAAATTAATACTTAAAAATTCCATATATGGGATTAGGAATAAGAAATGCAAAGCATGAAAATATTTTACATAAAATATACACCGACAAATTAATAAGTATCTAAATAATATGATGAATGATTAGACATGAAAGTGTGACACCGATTCACGAGGACCTTGCTGCCCTCTTCACTGCCTTCCTCTGCTTCCTATTCTAAATCAAACTCCCAAGTTTTAGGGTAGCATGAAACACTCAAAGGCAGTTACTAAGAAATAAAATAAAATAAAGGTTTTAGATGGTACGATAAAAGAGTGTTAATGAAAATTTTATCAATCATGTAGCTTCACAATATTGAATAATGTATATATATAAAATAGTAGTTTATATGTATTTCATGGCCATACTTATTTTATATATCACATCAATAAAATATTTAATTTTTATAAAAAAATATTTTAAAATAACAAAAAATTGGAAAAATATGAAAAGTATGAAAATTAAAAAAAGAGAGATTATGAAATATATATGGATATATTGATATATTTAAAAATTTTAACGTTTTAATCCGTATTTTTGTTAACAAAAAACATCATTTTAACAATTTTTTAAGATATTAATGGTCAAATTCGACACAAGAATAATTTTAACTAAAAAATATAAATATTAAAGGCTGCAAATACCTAAAAAATGGTTACCACTTACATGCTTATCAAAAATTTAGAATTTGGATATATGTGAAGTCTTTATCTTTTAGAGTCAAACAAGTTTGAAAGCTACCATGCTTATTTTTACTTGATTCCTTTTGTTTTAGAGCTACAAATTGCTCAAGCGTTGGATTTGATAGGGGTTTGATAATGCTTTGAATTTAATAAGCATATTAAATCATTAAAATTTAGAATAAATTTCTCACTTTCTATTAAACTGGATATAAAAATACGACATTATCAATAATGTTGTTTAAATCGAATTAGGTTGATCGAGGTACCAGTCTGAAAAAAGTCATTAAATTGATTGACCTGGGAATCAATATGAATTGATTGAATTAGTTTATTAAATCAGATGAACTAAAAATCTTATTTTATTTTGATATTTTTTATTTTTATGAAAATTTTAATTTATTTAATCAAATTAAATAAACTGACTGAATCAACCAATCAATAATTCAACCGAATTTGAAAACTAAATTTTACTTATATTATATTTTAAATTGTTTTTTATCTAAACAATCAGATTTGAAATTGAAATACATGGTAAGTAAGCATATAAAACTAGAGTTAGTTATTGATGGAGACATTGTGTATATAAAATAATAAAATGGGATATAGTTGAAGTGTTGTAGATAAATTGGAGGGAATGTAGGTTTACGTGCAGCATGGGAAGCATCACAAATTACAAGACCTAACACTTTGCGTTTACGCAAAGCATCTCTTTTTCGACTTAAAATGGAAAGAGCTATTACTCAATAATGCTAATACCAATCTTCTTCATGTACCTATAAGAATCTAGTCAAACCCCTCTCAATAGCTGCCTTTTATTTTTTTATTTAAGAATTAGGTAAATTAATTTTTAAATTTTTTGTCTTAAAAATTTCATCAATTTTCATTGTTAAAATTTGATCCTTACACGTTAAAATAAGGTGCATGTGACATGTTATATGTAATTGTCTACTTATTTCAATAACCACACCTTAACAATACAAATAGATAAATTTTTTGTTAAAGATCAATTTACTTTTTAATCTAATTTGCCAATTTCTTTAAATAAAAATAACAAAATGTAATCCAACTCTTAATAGAAGATCGTCTATGATATTTTTATTTTATTTATCTATTTTACCAATTTATAGTTCTTCTTCCTAATAATATTATTTTTAAAATTAAAATTAAAATATTCTTCTTTTTACTAATAAATTTAACCCTAAATTTCAATATTTGATAATATTGTATTTTGTTGATCAATCTCATTATAGGTTCTGATCATATCTATTCTTTAGTCCCTCCTCAACCCTTAAATAGGAAAATAATGTACTTTAGCGCTCTTGAACCTACGTCCTCCTATATTAACAATAATACTCACATCAATCGAGCAAATGCTCAATCAATTTTAATTGTTTAAAAAATTTAATGCTAAATTAAGGGCTAAATAGTATAATATTTTTTTTGAGTGAACTAAATTTAATGATGTTATAGGTGACATTAGTATAAAAATCAAAGCACAACTGTAAGGCAAAAGCTGGGGGGGTGGGGTTAGCCACAAACATGAAGCAGATCACACAAACAAATTTTTAAAAATAATTTAAAAATTGAAAATCAAAAGAGGAAAAAAGAAAAAAAGAAAAAGAAGCAACTGTGTATGTCTGTATGCCACTACAGAAGAGCAGTACTGCTCGCATAAATCTAAATCCTTTTAATAACCCAAAAAATCATTGATTCGCCCATTCATATTATATATAATAGACAATATTAAGATTTCATCAATCATCATCTACTTTTTTATCTTGAAAATCAGACGGTGGTCAGGTTTTGGTGTACTGTTCACAGCCTTCCTAAAGATTCCATGCGCTCTCTCTCTCTTCTGCTCCTCCTCCTCTAAGAGCAGTATTATATTTGATTATAATAGTAGTGTAATTATAGGTGAGTGCATCCTTCTATTATAAGAATTTGATAAAATTAGTCCTTTTATTATTAAATAGATTAATTTAATTTATTGTATTATTAAAAGTAATTTTTTAATATTTAATAAAGTTAAATTTTTTATGGTTTTATAAATGAAATCTTTTATTTAGAATTAAACTGAAATTGAAAAAAAAATTAAATATTTTTTATACTGAAAATATTAGGGTTGAGCAAGAAAAACTAAAAAATCAAAAACCGACTCGAACCAAAGTATTTGAATGGTTTATTGAATGCAAATTTAAAAATCGTGATTACTAAATCAAACATAATTTAATTTTTTATTTAATATATAATTTAATTTAATTTTTTATTATATATAAATAAATATTTTATATTTAAAATAGTGAAAATGATTTAGAAGTTCTTAAAAATTTATTTTTTTTAAAAAAATATTTATGAAAAAGACTTTGAAATTGTATCAAATAATATTTAAATGCCATAAAATAAAGGTCAAATTGTCAAAAAAAATCTAAAAATTTAAAATAAAAAATCAATATGAAAAAAAGAAGAATTGAATAGAACTGAACAGAATTAGGATAGATAATTCAAAAAATCCAAAAAACTTAGACCAAATAGAACCAATATCAGCCTTTCAAATGTTAACTTATTTAATTCTTTTTAGTGGGGTAGGTATTTCATAGTAAAAGGATTAATTTGATCCAGTACTTATAATATAGGGACCTCACAAAAATTTAACCTATAATTATACATATGATCTCGAAAAAAGCCCGGCAAAACAAACACTATAGTGCAGTGTAGTAGGTGTCCCCTGTGCCTTGCATTTTGCATTTCACACTCTCTCCAATCAATATCCCTTAAACAGCTCCTTCAATTTGCAAATCTACTTGCTTGCTGCTGCGCCTGCTTCACACACACACACACACATGCATGTATGTATAAACTGTTTTCATCTGGTTCTTCAGTTACTACTTTAAAAAGAGCAATATTTCTAAATCTAATTTAACTACAATAAATGACCCTTTTTCTTTATTCATTTATTATTACTCTTCTAAATTAAGCTCTACTCTTAGATACCATTTGGCATTTCCGGTACATCTAGGAAAGCATCTTCAAGTTTCAAGCTTTGGGTTTCTTTTTTTTTCCCTTCATCTTCTTTCTTTCTTTCTCTTTACATTTGGGAAGCACAAGGAAAAAAAAAGCAAAGATGAAGCTTTTGTGGGTTTGGGTTGTTTTACCATTTGCTTTTGCTCAACTGGTTACTGCCTTCTTTGGTTTTAATGAAACTGAGCTGTCTCTTATCGAGTCTTTGGAATATGGAGTCTCTAAAATCAATTATAATCCTCTCATGGTTGGACTCACTCTTATTCATACTGCTGGTGCTAAAGGAGCTGGTACATTTCCAACTATTTATTTATTTATATTTTACTCCAGATTTAGATTTTTTTTTTGCCTTCAAAAAAAAAAAAGGGTTTTGTAAAAATAACACTAAGAATTTAACATTATGCTTGTTATGTTTCAGCTATGGAATTTTATTTGTTAATTGAAGTTTGCTTCTGCAACCTTTTTCTTTTGCCATGTTTATTTATTGTTTACTTCTATAATACTTTACCAATATAGTTTTAGGGGGAAAAACAATTAGTAAAATTTAATTATTAAGAAAAGACATCAGATCTTTAGCCTGTGATTGTTGTTCCAACTGCATTATAACTTGTATTTTCCCATTTCTGATTTTATATTATATTGGCCATATGATTCTACTTGTAATGATAACTATGATTAAATTTTGTCAATCTGCATTTTCCTCATAATCTTCTGTAAAGGTCCTTTTTTTTTGGTAATGATTTCATCTGCTGCCTTCATCTTCTTCAGCCTGCAAATCACTTTTTGCACACGCATATACTGAGAATTAATGAAGTTTTAGCCTACTGAAACTATCTTGGCATTTTGTCCTCATTTAAGTGTTTCTATTTCCGTCTTTAAATTATTCAGTGTGTCTGGATGGAACCTTGCCGGGGTATCATTGGCACCGTGGATATGGATCAGGAGCACATAGCTGGCTTATTCAATTGGAGGTCTGTGAGAGAGTAAAGAAATGATGGAAATATATACATTTTTATACATATATTCTAGGATGCATTGCATTCTAATATTACATTGCCAATTGTGTTGTGGCAGGGAGGAGGATGGTGCAATAACATTAGAACTTGTGTGTACCGCAAAAAGACCAGACGCGGATCGTCTACTTACATGGAAAAGCAGATACCATTTACTGGAATATTAAGTGAAAAAGCCGAAGAAAATCCAGGTTACCTCTTCATCTTTATATTCAAGAAAACATTCATGCTAAGTAAACTCGATAAGTATTACCATTCCTGATCATCATCTTATGTTGTTATTAAAATTGCAGACTTTTTCAATTGGAACCGAGTAAAGCTTCGTTATTGTGACGGTGCCTCTTTTACTGGGGACAGCGAAAATAAGGTAGTCTGCATATTTGGTTTTAACCAGTAACTAAAGACTGAGTCCATAGCAAATCATAACAGATTACTCCAATTGGACTTTTGATATTTTGGAAATTTCACTCTTAAACCCTCTACAAGTAGAAACCGAATTTCTTGAATTTGGTGTCAACTGTTGAATGTCAGTTTTGATTTCTATGTGGATTTAATAAGATGAAGCCATATAAAAGAAAAGTGGGACCTTAAGTCACCACTGACAGCCAAATTATGACCTTGGAAAGCCATTTTCACTTACTCAGAATTTCAGTGTCTTATAAGCTATATTTACCTGTCTTTTGTTGTTAATTTTATTATTATGACTGTCTTGGAAACATTTTATCTGCTAGTCAGTGTTTGTTTTGCTTTTAAAGCTTATTTGGAGTCTTATGTTTTCTATAAGAAAATAGTAGACTCATGGACGGATATAAATTGCATCACTTTTGGATTTTAGCTATTGTTTCCATGTGATTCAAATAATTGACTCCATATTCTTTGTAGATGTTTGGACATGCATCTACTTTTGTGAGGTTATTGTTGGATTTATTCTTCTTTATGATATTTTAAAGATTAGGCTACTCTATGTTTAGGGTGCACAATTGCAATTTAGAGGCCAACGTATATGGTTAGCTGCAATGGAAGATTTAATGTCAAAAGGAATGCGCTACGCAAATCAGGTTTGCTTTTATTTAGGAT
This sequence comes from Gossypium bickii, assembly GCA_025503065.1. Taxonomy (NCBI): domain Eukaryota; kingdom Viridiplantae; phylum Streptophyta; class Magnoliopsida; order Malvales; family Malvaceae; genus Gossypium; species Gossypium bickii. Next base: position 7,698,283 of record CP106709.1, read on the forward strand.
TGTAACTTTCTTTCAAAAAGAGTTAATTTCCTATATGTTTGTTTCTATTTTCATATGGTTGGAGGTTAAAGTATGGCAAAAATTAGCCATTTGGCTATGCCTCACCGCGTTTTCGTATTTATTTTTTGTTGTAAAAAAGAACAATTAAAATTTCAGGCTCTTCTTTCGGGGTGTTCTGCTGGGGGTCTGGCAGCAATTTTACACTGTGACGAGTTTAGAGACTTGTTTCCAAGAACCACAAGAGTTAAATGCCTTAGTGATGCTGGTCTATTCCTTGATGCGTAAGTAACGTTATCGTTTTAGGGTCTTGTTTTAAGCACCAGTAAGACAGTTCCTCGGTTCTTAATATATATTCATTATGTTCTCTCTGGACTATAGGGTTGATGTCTCCGGTGGTCACACAATTAGGAGTTTATACAGCGGCGTGGTTGGCTTGCAGGTTCAAGATTTATAAGTTTTCTTCTCACTTTTTTCCTATTGGTGCCAAAGGGTTTGATGAACAGCACATGCAGACAAATACAAAACAAGCTATAAATAATTTAAGACCGGGAAAACAGTTTGATTATTTAATGCTCAAATCTTGTTTCTTGTTGATATCACAGGGCGTGCAACATAACCTGCCACGTATATGCACCAACCACCTCGATCCAACTTCGGTATGTATCCATTTTCTTGCTTTTTTGCTTTTAAGTGATTGAAAAGAATCATCATGTGAATTTGACACATGAAACTTCCTTATTTCAGTGTTTCTTTCCTCAAAATGTAATCAACCACATCCGGACTCCACTGTTTATTCTTAACGCAGCGTATGATTCATGGCAGGTAATGATCCTTGTCCTGCAGAATAGCATTATCAATTTATAAATTAGGACAAGATGATATATACTATTGGTGTGCTTTCGTTAGAGAGCTGTACAAACTTGATTAAGAAAACTAGACAAATTAATTGGTTTGATTTCTTGAAATCAGATTCAATCCAGTATTGCTCCACCATCGGCGGATCCACATGGTTATTGGCATGATTGCAGATTGAACCATGCAAAATGCTCTGCTTCTCAGCTCCGGTATTTACAAGGTGATTACCTATGTGTGAAATTGATTTCTCATTTTACATGATAGATCATATATAGGCAAGCTTAAGCAAATCTCTTGTTTGATTATGAACCAGGCTTCCGGACACAGATGCTTAATGCTATAAAAGGGTTCTCAATGTCGAGAGAGAATGGATTATTTATAAATTCATGTTTTGCTCACTGCCAATCAGAAAGGCAAGACACATGGTTTGCTGATAATTCTCCTGAAATTAGAAACAAGGTATGTCTAAAAAACATTTCCTTTCACATTTCATGAAATTTACGTAACACGAAAGTTACCAAGGTCGTTTTGATCGTAGTGATTCGAATTTGTTTGTTGTGGTATATTAAAGCATTTATCTAGGAGGATATGTAATGACTATGCAATTGATAATGTGGCAGCCAATCGCTATAGCTGTTGGAGATTGGTATTTCGACAGAACCGCAGTGAAGGTCGTTGATTGTCCGTATCCTTGCGACAAAACTTGCCACAATCTGGTTTTCAGATGATTTACTTGGTTGAGTTACAGGTAGCAAGCATGTTAGCTCGAAGGGTTCGGGCACGCAATTCAATGAAAATTAAACACAAAACAATAAAAAGTAGAGGAAGGTTGCTGAGGAAATGCAAATGCAATCAGCAAATCTCCCGACTGCGATGTCTCTGCAAAATAGCATAGCTCATTATTGTTGCTGTTGGTTTATTCATCTACACTGCTAAAAGTTAATGTTTGATGATGTATGTTCGTACTTGTTAGCTATTATATTCCCCCATTGATATTTGTTAGTCATATTGTTTCTTACTATGTGTTGTTTCATTTGACTTGGATATTTGTTAGTCATATTGAAATCCCTTATTGATATTCAATTAAAATCCAAGTTTGGCTAAGATCTACATGATTTAAATATGCCTTGTGTTAGATTTGTTATGTAGTTAACTCTCAAGCCAATGATTAACTTGAAGGAAGGAATTGATTGATATAATATTGATATTTTAAGGATTTAATTAAAATGTATTAAACTTTGAAGACTAATTTAAAATTTAGATCATAGTTTGTGGATGCGAGATACAAATTAATTTGGAATTAAAATGAAATCATGCAACCAATTAGTTGAAGGGTGGGAAAAAATAGCATGGAGGTTTTTGTATTATGAATAAGATTGTATTTTCCCCTTTTACTAAAAAAATGGGTAAACTAAATTAGATCAAAGAGCAAATGTTACACTAGTTTTTAATAGTACAAATGGATACAAACTTTAATAGAAAATATCGATTTGCTTTTTGAACTTACACACAAGATTAATTAATTTATTTTTTGAGTAGAGGTAAAATGTAATTTGATTTTTAATACAAAAGTACTTTTACGAAAATAGTGTTGTGTGGTAGAAATGATGAAGTGTTATTTCTTTACCCCATCTTTAAATGATTATATACATGTCTGCCTTTTGCATTGCATTATTGAGGGCCTGATATTAAAGTCAACTTTCAGTTCTTCCTCTTCCCCAATTAACATCATTAATGGCTCTGAAAAGCATGCAGTAACGAAGAAAGTAAGACATTAATGCATGAAAAAAGGATTCTTCTTTTGCAGGTGAAAAAAAAGCTAATAATAGTATCACATTTGAATAGATTTGAGCCAGGGTATATAACAAGAGGCAAATCCATCAAAATATGCAACATATATTCCAATGGCTGACAAAGTTTATGCAGAATAAAAAGCCAAAGGTGTTAAATATAATTTGTCTGTGTGAATGTTTGCATATACATTTCTCTAAAGTCCTGCATCTGCTTTATAAGAAGCATAAAGCTACTTCACTGATAAAAAAGAGAGAGAAAGAATAAAGGAGAAAAAGATTAACGGAGAGCAAGCATACTCATTATGATAAGGAATAAAGGAGAGAATAGAAAGTTGACTGACTATACTCATGAAACATGATGCTGAGTTGCTCTTTATGCTTGTGTCATGTAACTAAAATTATAGTAGAAGTAGCTCGAAAGATAAGAATTCTCTCGAAAATTTTTTAAGGCATCGAAAATATAGTAGAAGTAACTCGAAACAGAGAGAGTAACAAAGTGTTGAAAAGCTACAAAAAAATAATGCACACAAGTGTTTACTCGTGCTTGAGTAGATGCTTTCAATATATTCTTAACTTAAGAATAATTTAATATGGTGAGATGGATACAAATAAAGGGAGAGGTCTCTAATTATAGTTGAGCTTTTCCAAAATCAACGGTATAGATTGAGTTACATCAACGATTATGATTAAAATCTATTTACAATTGAGAGTTCTAAGAGATTTAAACTCTATACAATCTTATTAATTTAAGATTTACCTAACTCTAGTTCGACTGGAGTGTTTCATTGAGACACCAAGGTTTCAAGTAGATGGGATTTTCTATGGATTTCACGAGTCGAACCAATTTTTGTGAGTCAAATGAGCCCCATTTAATAAGTTGACCTCTATCGAATGTTCTGTGCGCAATAATCATGGGCCTTGATTCACGGCCCATCACACTTACATGATCTTGTATTGCTACTGATTTCATTTGGGCTTAATATTAATGTTTTGCATTATAGCTAGATATATGAAGGGAGCCCAACTTGATAAACAAAGGAATGGGCAGGCCCAAGGGATCAAAATAAAAGGTATGTAGGGTTTAATTTGTTGCCAGCGCTAGATTATATATATAGTAGGTTGTGGTGTTGAAGGGAAGAAGTATGGGTGTTAGCCGCTTTGGTAGTTTGATGGAGAGACGATGGAGAAGGAGCTTAGGATTCTAGGAAGCTCGTGGGATAGGTGAGGGGGTAAGACAATGGACTGTTTCAGTCTTTTGGAAACAGAAACAAAGAAGAAGGCTGGTTTATGTCTTGCCTACTCCACCCATGCCACTGGTTTCCTAGTGTTCCTCCTCCTCTTAAAGTCTCTGTTGCTGCTGCTGCAGCTGCATGCATCCCAGGATCCATCTTTGAGATTGATCTGTTCATGTTCTGTAATACCCGTCATCTGTGTTTCTTTCTCTTTTTTCTCTTGATGTGTACTGTCATGGCTTGCATATGACCATGGAGTGCTAAATATGATGCATGCTTTTTTATTTTCATTTTTGTTCTTTGTTTGAGCAGGGAACCTTGGTGAAAATGGAGAAAAGTTAAAAAATTTAAGCCTTGACTGAGTGGGAATGACTCAACTTTATACCTGACAGTGATCGGTAATTAGATCGGACAAGTTAGTAGAAAGCATAAAGATGTTAAGATCTGTCAATGATTTCACTTGTGATCTAATTCACTTCTCCAGCAAAACCTAGCCTGAAAGCAATAATGCACCCTTTCCACTCCACAAGGGTACCAAATAAGCAGCAAGCTAGACTTCACATAAATTCAATTCCAAAATGATTTCACAAAAAGTTCCATAAAACACCAAGCCAAAGCAAAACGTAGGGTTTGAAAATGGAAGCCCAGATCAGCGAAAGAAGGTAATGGTAAATCCCGTTCTCACGATTAGCTGCTCGGTAACTCCTATATCAAACTGCACTTCAACTTTTAAGTAGTAAAAATTTCAATGTTAGAATGATCAAAAAATGTAAAATTATTAATAGTTTAGTGATTTTAAATGTAATTTATCCAAATTAGCACCTTCAATATACTGATTTTGTCGTTGTTTCCGTTTGGGCCGGAAATTTGTTTTTACATTTTAGCTAGAGCAGTCGATTGAGCTCAACTATTTCATTCTGGACTTGATAAACAAATGAAGGCCCAGATTATATCACCTTAGTGTATGTTGGGAGCAATCAAAATAAACTCCCAAAAAGGGGGAAACGGGGGTGGAGTTAGGAACCTCATGGCATGGGTGAATAGGTAAGATAAATATAGGATATTATTATTATTTCAATTTCTTGTATTTAAAACTATCCAAGAAACAGAAACAAGAATATAAAAACAGAATACAGACCATTGAGTAATTGGAAACCAAATATATTCATCAAGTTGCGAATTGATTAACCGAGATCGCATCGGAGAGGAACTTAGTTATGCAAGTGTTCGAGCAGCTGCTGTTGACATTGCTAGAGTAATAAATTATTCATTTATATTAGATTATTATAGTTTGATTTTTTTTTATTCATCAAAAAAAAAAAACAAATCAATTTTTTTATAAATTTTTTTATTTATTTTTACTGTTAAAAATTGATCTTTATATATTAGTATAGGGTACACGTAGTATATTATGTGTCACTACATAATTATTCCATCAGCGACGTAAATTTTTAACATCACAAAAAAATAATTTTTTTAGCAGGAAAACTTAAAAGGTTGATAACTTATTTTATTGGATAAACTATGAAAATTGCTACTTTTGTTTACTTTAGGTTACATTTTAGTTATTTATGTTTGAAATGTTACGTTTTAGTCACTTACGTTATCGCGTTGTAACATTTTAGTCACTAAGCCGTTAATTGCCGTTAACAGTATAACGGTAAGCTGACGTGGCATGTTAAATCATCATTTCAAACAAAAATTTTAGGTTAATTTATACAATCAATCTCCATATTTTTTTCGTTTTGAGCAATTTATTTTTATTTCTTTCTTTTTTCATTCTCTTCTTCTTCTCCCCTTGTTTTCCTCCCTTCTTCATTTCTTTTAACGTAGTTTTTCTATGTTTTCATTTCTTAAAACTAATCTCTATACTTTTATTTTTTTGAACAATTTAATTTTTTCGAGTGAGGCGAGTTTGTGGACTAGTTTTAACAAATGGAAAACATAGAAAAAGTACATTAAAAGAAATGAAGAGGGAGGAAAAACAGAGGGAGAAGCAGAAGAGAATGAAAAATAAAGAAAAAAAAAGAAAGTTAAAAGAACATAAAAGAAGAAATTTAAATTGCTCAAAATGAAAAAAATATAGGGACCAATTGTAGAATTTAACATAAAATTTTCATTTAAAATAATGATTTAACGTGCCACGTCAGCTTAATATCACACCGTTAACGGTAATTAACGGCTCAGTGACTAAAATGTTACAACATGATAACATAAGTGACTAAAACGTAACATCTCAAACATAAATAATTAAAATATAACATGAGACAAACAAAAATGACTGTTTTAATAAATTACCCTATTTTATTGAATAAAGAAAAAGCTAATTATTACAATCACTTTTGAGATTTGGTGATAATGCTTCAAACTTCACTTAATTATTATTGTATCTTCTCAGAGGATTACAACATGATTACTTATTAAGAAAATTGATGACTAATTTCAACCCTTGAAATAATGAACTTGGTTGATAATTTAGTCAAAGAAAATTGATACCCTCATATTAGTCTAAAATTGAATTATTTTATTTAATTGTAATTGTTATATAATTAATTAATATTTTAATAATTAAGCATGTGAAATTGATTAATTTTAAATTGATTAAAAGTTGGAGCAATACAATAGCTATTAGACTAGTCACATAATTAACATAGGTTAACTATAACTACTTATACTATGTACAAATTGTGGACTTAATCCCTATATTTTAATTTAGTCATTTTTATTTTTTATACTTTAGAATTTTAAAAATTTAGTTTTCGCCAAATGGTTTCTATTAAAATCATTATGATATTTTCAAAATTTGATGCAAAATATTATTGCATGTGTAATGTCACGTTAGTTTGCTAATTTTATATATTTACTCACAAAAAAAACAATTAATAGATTTAATGTTTGTTATTTGTATTAATATAAAAATTTCAAAATTTGAAAAATATAGCGACTAAGAATGATCCAGTTGAAGAATATAAATTAAATCTACAACTTTATGTATAATATAAGACTAATAGCAAAATTTAACCAAACAAATTTAATTGTCAAGATTAAAATTTTAAAATTCGAAAGTGTACAGTCTAAAATTAACCAATTCGAAAAGCGCACGAACTAATTTGATCAAATTAAAATATAAGTACTAAATTCACAACTTAGGCAAAGTACAATATCTAATAACAGAGTTTGACCATTAATATGAGTATATTGAATAAATTTAGACACACTTACAAGGGTGAATGTATTTTGAGAGGTCCCTCTATTATAATGACTTGATTAAATTAGTTCCTTTACTATTAAATGGATCAGTTTAGTCCCTATATTATTGAAAAGAATTAAATAAGGCCAACATGTTAACATTTACTGTTTAAAAAAATATCATTAATATTTACCGTAGTTAATATTATTAAAGATTTTATGGTTCTACAAAAGAAATTTTTTGTTTGGAATTGAAAAAGAAAATTTCAAGAACACACTTGACCATCAAGTCACACCTAAGGCAATAAACACTATTAACTATCAGGCCATCACATGAGTTAATTTAAAGATCTCTTTAACCCTACTTAAAATGATAATAGTGAATTAACCCCTAACAAATCTACATAGTAGATTGTGACAAAAAAAATGAAGTTATTTAAAAATTTATCAATGATTGAACTGGTTAAATTATCAGTTTGTCAATCTGATAAAAAATATTAAAAAAATAAAAAAACTTAGTTCGATTGGTTCAATCAATTTTTAGTTGATTTAATTAATTTTTTAATTGGTTCAATCGATTTAGTATATTCTCAATCTAACTAATTTGAAGCCAATTTTCAAACTAATTCTCTAATTTATTTTTTACTTAATTAATTTAATTAATTGATTCAGTTCGATTCAAACAACTGTGATGAAATGGAGGACAGAAGCAGCCGCAGACATCAGTAGCGTTTTCAACTTTTGTTGGACTTCTTACTTGTTCCCCCATTTTCGGTTTATTTGTATACATATATTTTTTTTTCCAATTTTCCCTTTTATTACAATTTTGAAAAGAAAATATAACTGAAATATTCAAAATAACTTTCAGTTTTTAATCTTAAAACCGTCATTAAGGAAATTCCGAAGATTAAAAAATGGAGATAAATCTCAAAATTATACATGAACTTTGATTTTATATGTAATTATATATATAAATTTTAATTTGGTGCAATTATACACGTGGAATTCTAATTGTGGTTCATATATGTACTTGAAACTTTAATTTTGATTTAATCATATATATTTGAAGAAATGAATATATCAATTTATTTTTATATTGAATAAATATAATTATTTATGTATGCAATATATAAATATAAAATGATGTTATATCAATAATTTACAAGAATTGAATCAAATCAAAATTTCATGTATAAAATTGTACAAAATTAAAATTCATATATAATTTTAAGATTTATGGATGTTGTCTTCTTTAAAATCAAACTTTTTCTTTGATTTTATAAATAATAAAACCAATTAAAGTGGTTCCAATGAAAACCATTTGCATTGCCATTGTGTCAACCTGGCTGCTGTTTTTAACTTTAATAAATCACTAACTTTTAAATTAAGAGGACGTTTTCTTTTAATTATTTTCTTTATTATTATTATTTGGTTATTAAAAAGAAAAAGAAGTTAATTATTACAATTTCTTTAAAAAAAATTTCTTGTTGGAAGATGAAGATATGATTGCTTTTTAAGAAAACTGATGATTAATTTCAACCAAATTTTATATATTTTTAATTTTAAACGTGTAATTAGTATCTTAATAACTTAAGAGTTGAATTTAGATAAAAATCTTTATAATGTTCGTAAAATATGTTATACAAGCCTATAATTTTTTATGGAAGTCTTTATACTAAGACTCAATTTACATGTTATTTTTTTATTTAAAAATTGAGCAAATTAATTATTATATGTTAGATCAAAAAGTAAATTAATTATTTCTATTAAAAAAATTATCAACTTGTATCGTTAAAAACTGATGTGATTGATGGAATAACTAAATACTACATGTACCTCATGCTCACTTATAGGGATCAATTTTTAACATTGGAAATGAATAAAATTTTTAACCGACGGACTAATTTACTTTTTAATTTAACATACATAAACTAATTTAAATATTTTAAAAAAAATATAATCCGATTTTTAATATAAAAGTTAAAGAGTCTAATGCATTAACAAAAGGGCATCTAGCAGCAAGCCTTAGCCGAACCTTCGGCACAAGAATCATACAACAGACAATGACTGACGCGCAATCAACCAATTCCCATATGTTCTTAGACTCCAAACTAAACCTTCCAAGTAAGATATAAGTTTAGGTATTTTTATCATCTCATCATAGTATCTCCATCTCTTTTACCATTATTTGTCTTAATTTCTTTCAAATTCTCTTGCTCAAAAATTCTTTCTATTGCCCAAGACTTTTGACTTTCAAGTTAAATATACATCTCAACTCGCACAACAAAACTTTCAATTTGGGCTGATGTTAGGCCTCTACAAATTTCAAAATCCCTTTCGCAGCAAAAAGGGTGAAGCAAAAAATCTTTCCAAGGTAAAACCCTCTATTTAGGCTGACTCCAGCCCTCTGCAAAATTTAAAAGCCCTTTCACAATAAGGATGAAGTAAAAATCTTTCTAAGAGAGCATATTGATGTAGGCTAATGTTAAGCTTCTTACACAATTCAATACTCCTTTTCCACAATAAAGAGTCCAGTACATTAACAAAGGATAGCTAGTGGCAAGCCTAACACTAAGCCATAGTCTTTAGAATAAACATTGTACAATAGACGGGGACTAACACACCACAGGCTTGCCAAATGTGCACCTTGCCTATGTATATGAGGAGAATGATAGAATCTTGAAATATAATTTAAGGGCTGTTCATTCAATGAAGCTTTTCTCTTTTTAACTTTTCGAGTAGATGGAGGGCAATCCTAACCGTTGGAAGCATTAAATTTACGCATGCATTAACGAAAATCAATCACATTAAAGAGAACGACTAGTCGTTCACGAACAAAAATTAAACGGTACAAAATGGGGTCAGTCTCATACCCTTATGGAAGAGACCGATTCCCCTGCACCCAGAAACTTATTTTTGTTCCAAAAACATTTACAAATCTATGCGGGCTGTAGTAAAATTTGAAGTTTATACATTAGACTGAACTTAGGCAAATATCCATGTAGCACACGTGGGTGAGTTGGATAATGGAAATCGTTTCAGGGTTCAATCTCCTGGTGCCAAGAGGCAACTTCGAATGAAGTTAAAACTATCGTAATGTTCTCTTTTGGGCTCAACACAGTTGTAATGTTTTTGACTTGTGGGTTAAGATAAAGATTGAATATCTAAAGATTCAAAAGAAAGATAAAAGAATAAATAAATAAAGAACAATTTAGGGGCGGTTTATCTCAGATGCGTGTGTTGATGGGAAAGCAACAGCTGGGGGGACCTGATTGGTGGTACCCCAAATGATAGTGACATCCCTCCCTGCCTGCCGCTCGGCTGTTTCAGGTTTATGAGGCAACCTTTTGAGCCGTCGGATTTCATCTCGTTGCTTTGTATGGAACGCGTAGAAGCCGTGTGGTTCTAATCCAAGGCAACGAAAAGCCAACACATGGACGTTCATACTCTTAGCTGCCTGCAAACCGTAGGATTTAACCACATAAAATACCTTTTAGTGTTCATACTCATAGTTGCAACCGTAGGATTCAACCACATAAAATACCTATATTTTTCTATTAAGGATTCGATTTAATTCCTAATTTGCTCTTGAAATTTATAGCAATTATATTAATTCCTAATTTGCTCTTTGAAATTTTTAGTAATTATTGAATATAGAAGATTTTTCAAGATATATAACCAAAAAAAGCAGAACACATGCGGGCGTTAATGCAGTGAGCTGTAAGTGTAGGTTCCATAGCACGAAGTCGAGGAATAAACGCATATGCCCATCCCAAAGCCAACAGACATACAGTTTGTTACCAATAAGCATCGGCGTTGGCATCGAGCATATAGATTTACAACGTTAAAGTAGCAAACCATGTGGCCTATCATCATCATCATGATTCAACAACGTATATACCAATCAACTGCCGTCCACTGCTGACACGTGGACTCCAGGGGGTCTCTATAAATTTCGCTATCACCCCTCACCGTTTCTCTCACCCACTTTACCTTGCATACTAGAACCCTCTCAAAAAAACAATCCTCTTCCTGAAAGAAACGAAAGTCTTGAATTTATTTGCTTGGGGCTTGTAAAGAAGGAGAAGAAAAAAATGGCAGATGATAGCACAGCTACCTGCGTAGATATCCTCTTAGCCATCATTTTGCCTCCTCTCGGTGTCTTCCTCAAGTTTGGTTGCCATGTCAGTATCCATATCTGAGCCTTTTTCATTTTTATTACATGATATTATATTATATGAACCATAATTAAATAAAAAATTGATGCAGGTGGAGTTCTGGATATGTCTTGTACTCACCCTGTTTGGGTACATCCCTGGTATTATTTATGCTATCTATGCCATCACCAAGTAGTCCTCTAATCCCATCCTTCTCATCTGTAAGTAACCAGTTTCAACTTTCAACATACATACACATATTCAGGTTACGTTCTTGTACTATGTGTGATCGAAAATTGCTTTCTCTTAAAATTGCTTTCTTCTAATTTCATGTAAGAAAAAACATACCTAAATTTACACAGAAACCAATTCATAGATGGCAAGTCGGCAGGTCTAGACGTCTGGAAGTTTCGATTAAATGCAATAATTGATTGCCTAACTTCATTTAATTTAATTCAATGTATACTGATTTATTTTTTATTTTATTTAATTTTTAGCTTGATAATTACTTAAATGTGAATTTTTTTTTCTAGTTGTAATGAAATTGGCATTTTTTCTGTTTTCATGTACAGGTGGAGATTTGGAGTAGGATTTGGTTTTGTTTGAATGTGTGTCGGTTACAGTATTTTATTTCAATTAATATTTTGTCTGTTAATTTGACGGTGATGTAAAGCTTGTTGTTATGTTATGATGATGATTTATATAAGGAGGGGGTTTAAGGGTCATGTTACGTTTGTGTTTCTGTCCTCATCCCCTTTGGCAATGCCGTGGTTCTACTCCATTCCATTTATTTAGTGTTTTTTTTTTTTTTGGTTCAATATTTCATTTATTTAGTGTTCATCAAATAAAGATGTTTTAATGGTGGGATCCGGGTTCAGTATAAACCAAGTATGCCATTCAATATGTTATATGATTTGTTTTACATTTCTATGGGCAGTTTGATTTCCGTAAATTTTATAATAATAAATTTATTTATTATAATTTATATTTCTATCAATTTGATTATAATTTAATAAATTTAACCAGTAATATCCTTATAAAGGTGTAAATGTTGAGATTAAATTTATTGATTTTTTAAAATTATGACCAAATCAACAAAATATATAAATATCAATGATTATTATACTAATTAAATTTATGCACTTTCAAAATTGATAATGATTAATTTTTTTTTTGAGAAAATTTAATTTATTCAATATTAAAATTGAAAATAATTAGAGCGAATTTTTTTTACCTAATATTTAATATATTGCCAAGCATTGTACAAATTGAAGGCGTTGAAGGCATTTCAAAATTTACTCCAATCAAATATCATGCAAGAAAAAAATGTAAAACCATGTCATAGCTTATAAGTCATTCTCCAAAAAGCAAAGCATATATTATGTTTGAAATTAAATTTTGTTGACTGCGTTTATGTATCTTTAATTTTTTTATTTACATGATACGGTTTTTGAATGTAACGTACTAGTAGATTTTTATGTATGTTAACATGTATTTTATTTTAAGATCAACACGTGTCTCTAAGTATGAGTTTGTTTACATAATGATACAAACCCATTATGTACGGACTTATTAAATGAATTATACGACTTGGCCATTAACATAGAGAGGACCGAGTTGGTTTCTATCAAGTAGTGGGTTGATAATGACAAACATCATAACAAACTTAAATTGATTTGTTTTTTTTTTAATCTTTTATTTTCAAAGCCCAAACTGTAAAGCAGAAAACCGAATGTTTACAGATGGATATGTTACTAATCACAAACAAAATAAACAAGAGAAAAAAAGGGGAAAAAGAAAAGATAGGCGCATCTTACCAGCCCTACACCCACTTTGAGTCGTGTTGTTGAAGAAAGCATATTAATGGAACCCATTGGATTCCCTCAATCCACTTCAACCTACCTACTGTACTCCCACTGTGGACCATTCCCGTTTCTTTTTGAACTCATTGAAATTATGTGCGTGTAATCAGCTGTGGATGTACACATGCAACTAAATGAAACATGTTCTTGTTTTATCAGAACCGAAAGTTGCCTTAATCTGACAGTTACTATGATCTTGTCTAAGAATTCAATAGCTCCTACAAGAAGACGAATGAGATCGTCCATTTGACAAGCAATCGGCTACTTGTGTCGAGCGTTGTTACTTGGGCATGGCAGGCTTCAATATTATTCCTTGATTTCACGTAGGAAAATGCTAAGCCAAGAGATGAAATTTCTTCTGAATGCTACCCATGCACTTGTACTCTAATACACTATATATATAAATTCTAAAATATATATTTATGTTTTACATTTTCTAGAGAATTATTTATACCAAAAGTATGTTTATAAATAAATTAGGAGTGTATAATTTTATAATATTAAATTGAATCATCATTGGTAAAATAAGCAAAAGGGAGAGATTATGAATCTATCCAATATCCGTTGATGTAAATGTTTTCAACATCTTTGCAAGGACAAAGTCCGGAAATTACTTTAAGAAATTAGAGATGAATCATAAAATATTGAAAATACTAAAATATAATTTACCATTACATTTAACATGTACTGTTATAAAAATTTAAAGAATTAAGTAATTAATCTACCATTTTTTAGGGTCCACTGCTGCCCCTTTTATCTCCTTCCTTGTTTACAAGTGAAACTATTGTAAAAAAAAATTTGAATTAATATTTAATCTACTATTACTTAATTACAATATAAAAATGATTTTACTTTATAGTTGTTGAGTATTTTGCTATGAGGAGAATCGGGTATTTATATGACATGGTTACTGTTCATGGAAGTGACGACTTAGGTTGGTTCCATGCATGTCAACATGTATGCTGTCCTAGACTTAACACGTATTTGCTGGTCCAGGTGTTCACCAGTTCACTCGTTTGACTTCGCACCCTCTACTTACAAACACCCAAACACATGCGAACTAGGCTCCTGAGCTCTCCCTGAGAGCCCTTAACGTATCCACTAAGTGGGACCCAAACTCGGGTTATGGGTCGATAACTTGGTTATATCCGAATTTCGAGTTGACAATTGAAAATACCATAACAATAGCCAAATGACAGTTTATAACCCTTATTTATTGTCAACTTATTAAATATAAATTAAAGATTTGTATTGGCTTTTTTACATGAATAATATAAAATAAATAAATACCATAATAGAATAAGGAGAATAATATTGATGAAACTAGGCAAAATGTACGGTGAATATTTGGTGCCGCCTGACCAATTGGCGGCACCCTTTAATCTTAAAAAAATATTTTTTTTTGGGTGCAGCCTGACCAATTGGTGGCACCAGACTGAAATGTGATGGCCTAAAATATTTAGGGACCTGATATGTAAATTTTCCATTTTGATTGAAAAGCTTGGCTGCCTAACAACTTCGCGGCACCAAAGTTCAAAAGGGTAAATTGCTTTATAAAGCCCTTCTTATTTATTTTCTTTTATTTCCCTTCAACATCAAAAATAGAGAGGCCTATTATTGTTTATGTTGATGATCTAAACATTATTGAAACTTTCGAAGAGCTTCAAAATACAATAAATTATTTAATGAAAGAATTTGAGATGAAAGATCTTGGAAAAATAATGTTTTGTCTTGGCTTGCAAACCGAACATTTAAAAGATGGAATTCATATCCATTAGTCAATTTATACGGAAAAGATCTTAAAGAAATTTTACATGGATAAAGGGCATCCATTGAGTACCCCGATGGTTGTATGATCGTTAGATTGAATTTTGTCATTGTGAGAATGATGAAGATTTTTTATGTCCTGAAGTACCATATCTAAGTGCCATAGGGGCATTGATGTATCTTGCAAACAACACAAGACCTAATATAACTTTCGTTATAAACTTGTTAGTAAGATTTAGTTCTTCTCCAACATTTAGACATTGGAATGAAATTAAACATGTATTCGAATATCTCAAAAGGACCATTGATATGAGATTATTTTATTCAAATGATTCAAAATCTCTATTAGTTGGCTATACTGGTGTTGGTTATTTATCAGATCCATATAAAGGTTGATCTCAAACAGGATATTTTTTTACATGTGAGGGGTACTGCTATATCATGGCGTTCAACAAAGCAAACATTAGCTGCCGCTCTTCAAATCATGCAGAAACAATTGCAATGCATGAGACAAGTCGAGAATGTGTTTGGCTAAGGTTATTGACCCAACATATCCAAAAGATATGTAATTTTGCCTTTACAGGAAAAGATGTCAACTATCTTATACAAAGATAATGCATCATGTATAGCTCAATTGAAGGATGGTTACATCAAAGGTGACAGAGCGAAACATATTTCACCAAAATTATTCTTCACCCATGATCTTGAGAAAAGAGGTGATATAAATGTTTAACAAATTCGTTCTAGTGATAATTTAGCAGATCTTTTTACTAAGGCATTGTCAACTTCAATATTTGAAAGACGAAAACAAATAATATTGGAATGCGTCGACTCGAAGATGTAATATAATGTTGCCATTAGGGGGAGTCTAAAAACAAGTTGTACTATTTTTTTTTTAACTCCCATTGGGTTTTTCTGGTAAAGGTTTTTAACGAGGCAACTTGTAATAAAAGATTGTGTACTCTTTTTCCTTCATTAGCTTTTTATCCCATAGAGTTTTTCCTAATAATATTTTAATGAGACACATTATCTACTTCATTAGAATTAGATCTCTACTTCATTTATACTTCTGCCTATAAATAGAGTCTTTGAAGAAACATTGTAATCATCCCATTGATCAATAAAATACATTCTCTATTACTTCACATATTTTCTTTGTTCTTTACTCTCTCTATCTCTCTTTATTTTATAACAGAATAAACTTTTTTACAAAATACTTTTTAGTAAAATAAATAAAAACTTTTCAATCAAAATGAAAATTTTACATATCAAGTCACTAAATATTTTAGATCATCATATTTGAGTCCAGTGCTGCCGATTGGTCAAAGCGGCACCAAATATTCACTGTACATTTTGCCTAATTTCGTCAATATTATTTTCCTTATCCTATTATGATAATTATTTATTTATTTTATATTATTCATGTAAAAAAATCATTTTTTTTGATGAATAAAAAGTGAATAAAAACAACTATATAAGACAACCAATGTCTTTATCTTCTTGAAGCAAATCTATTATTTCCTTGTGAGCCTCATTAAAAACTTGTAGACTTGATTTTCAATTCAGGCTAAGCTTAGCAAGACGATCTGCTACCAAATTTCGATTTCTTGGAATATGTTTAACCTTCCACATCCCTTCTGCCCTCATGATGCATTTCGTCCTTCTGAGAATGGCAAACCCAGAATCTCCCAAATCCAAGTTAGACAAGATTTGGGCGACTTCAAGATTATCAGTCAAGATAATGGTGCAGCTGTACCCCTTATTAAGCAAAATGAGAATTCCATCAAGGATGCCCCAGACTTCAGCCTCAAATGGAGAACAAGCTCCTAAAAAATGAGTAAATCCCACTATCCAGTTGCCGTCATGGTCCCTAACCACACCTCTTGTAGCAGCATATCCAGAATCTCTGGCACATCTTCATCTGTGGATAAAAAAACCCAAGTATCATCCGAAGAATTTGCAGAGTTCGAACTATGATTATTTGTTTTACTGCTTCCATTTCGTAATTCATATTGACTAGCCCAGCAACTAGAAATTTTAACTGCATCCGTTGCGGTCCAAGAAATATTCTGGAAGATAAAAATGTTTCTATTCTTCCATATACGCCACACAATTAGTCCAAATAAGCATGGCTAAGAGAGCCCACTATCCTGCATTCTATCATGAAAACAAAGGTTAAGTGAAAGCTAATTAAGGAAAGAGGTAGAAAAGAACCTTTGTTTAAGTTTTTCTGGAAGTACAAGCATCCACACATCCTTAGCAAAAGAGCAGTCTCTGAAAACGTGAACCAAGTCTTCAACCACATGTCCACACAAAGTACACGAAGTACTGTGTCCAATTTCCCTTCTTACACGTTTCGAATTAGTAAGGAGTCTTTGCTAAAAAGCCAACCAAAGAAAGACTCTGATCATCTTGAGGGTTCCAAGTAGTCTCTTTTAAAGCCCAATAAGCACTTCAAATTGAGAAGGCTTCTGAAGTTTCCCGAGCCTAGATGACCTTGTCTAATCTAAAGTTTGGGTGCGGGGGAGGAATGCTAATAATCCTACAAATCACATCTTCAGGTAGCCAAATACGAAACAGCTCCAAATTCCAACTTCCATCTAATTTGACAAACTCCCTAACACGACATTCCAAATCAAGGTTAGTAAAAGATGGAATTGTAGAGATTAAAGAACCCATATCTAGAATCCAAAGGTTTGACCAATATAGGACAGTGGAGCCATCGCCAAGAGACCAAATTATGTTTTCACGGAATAATGGCCAAATCTTAGAAAGAGATCTCCATAAATGAGAGCATTGAGTTCTGCTAATCGAGTCCGAAAGCCGACCTTTCCACATATACTTAGAGCGAAGGACACGAACCCAAAGTGCATCGCTCCTAGAAACAAGACTAAAACCAATCTTCATTAGAAAGGATTTATTTTAATCTTTCAAATGTCTAAAGTAAAGGCCACCCTAAGTCCGTGGCTGACAAATAGAGTCCCATCCAATTAAAGATATTTTTGGGTTTCCATCAGTGTGACCCCAAATAAAATGTCTGACCAATTTCTCAATTTCTAAGCAAACACCTTTCGGAATCATTAGAGACTGCATAAAATAACTAGGAATGGAGAGTAAAAATGATTGCACCAAAGTGATTCTCCTTGCCATAGAAAGCATCCTCCATCCCATTTCTGCAGTTTTTGCCTTACCTTATTAACAACAAAACTCAGTGTATTTTTGGTAACCTTTTCGTGAAGAAGAGGAACACCTAAATACCTACTGAGATTCTGAACTTCCTGAAATTCGAACATTTGATTAATTTGATTACGAATCTCACCCGTAGTGACCTTGGAAAAGAAGACATTACTCTTCCTAACACTAATTCTGTGTCCCGAAGTCTCACAAAACTTATTAAGGATGTCATTTAATAGCTGTGCTTGATCTAGATACGCTTTGCAAAAGATCACTAGATCATCAGCAAAAAAAAAAAAAGTGAAACTGCAGGGCCATCTCGAGCTAACCAAATAGGTTCCCAATTACCATAATTAATTCCGGCCTAAATAATATGCCCCAACCATTCCATGTAGAAAACAAAAATATAAGAAGATAGAGGACATCCTTGACGGATTCCTCTAACCGGTTTAAACTTTCGAGTAGGCACACCATTCCAAAGGATCTGCATGGTAGAGAAGTATATGATGGACATAATCACTTGCCATAGAAAAATAAGAATTCCAACCGCACTTAATGAGGTAGAAATAAACTCTATACTAACTCTGTCATAGGCTTTCTCCAAGTCCAGCTTAACGGCCATCCAATTTTTCCATTTCCGCTTGCTCTTCATAGAGTGAATGACTTCTTGTGCAAGAAAAATGTTATCAGATATATTGTGGCCAACTATGAAACCGACTTGTTCCTGAGAGATTAGTTTAGGTAAAATTGCCTTAAACCGATTTGCAACCACTTTCATCACTAACTTATAAAGCATAGAGCAAAAACTAATGGGCCGAAATTGACTGAAATCTTCAGGACTCTCTTTTTTGGGAATTAAAACAATCAACATGTTATTTAGCTCCTGCTTAATCGGTCTTCCAGAAAAGACATCTTTGATCCATTGACATACATTATCTCCAAGAGTATCCCACTGGCTTTGGAAGAAAAGGGCATGATACCCATCACTACCAGGCGCTTTCAAAGGCGCCATATCAAATAACGCTCTTTTTATTTTCTCGTTAGTGACATCAGCTTCCAAAAAAAAAACCTCCGATGAAGTAAGTATATGAAAGCAAAAACTAGGAGTGCCTCTTAAGGAAGGGGGAGTCTCATCATAGAGCCTTTCAAAGAAATCCACTGCCTTATTCTGCAAGATAACTTGATCAGAACACCATTCCCCATCTTCTAAACGTAAGGTAGTAATACGATTGAAGTTTCTTTTCTTAATCGTACGACTATGATAAAATCTCATGTTTCTATCTCCCAAATGAAGCCAGTCACAACGAGCCTTTTCTCTCAAAAGTAAGTCATCATGGTCAAGAACATTTTCCAACTCATCTCGAACTTCCAATTCTTTTTGAGCTAACTGACTAGAGGGGCAATGATCCAAGGCCTTTTGAATATTGTTAAGCAAGCGCATAAGAAGTCGCTTACGTGCACCCAAAAAACCATACACATCCCTGTTTCAGATTTTAACAGAAGAAGTAAAATTATTTAAAGAATCAACCATATTACCTGAGAAATTCCATTTTTCTTTTACAAAAGAGGGAAAAGTGTTATGATGCGTCCATTCTGCTAAAAATCTGAAGGGTCGTTCTTTAGACATGCCAAAGTTCGATCTAGTAGAAAGTAAGAGAGGCCGATGATCAGACTTAATACGAGTGAGATGTTGAACTAAGCATTGCGGGAATGTTAACATCCATTCGTCGTTTGCTAGAGCTCGATCTAATCTTACATAAGTACCACCACGTTGCCAAGTGAAAGAGGGCCCACAATATCCAAAATCCTGCAAAGCACAAGAATCAACAAAATTACCAAATAGTTCACAATGTTTACCTACAGTAAAGGGACTTTTCTTATCCGTAGAAGATAGAATGGCATTGAAGTCTCCCATAATAAGCCAAGGAATAGATTGGGTTGGGGAGGCAGATTTTAATCCTTCCCAAAGCAACTTTCGTTTCAACCTATCAGGGCAGCCATAGACAAAAGAAATAAGAATAGACTTATTAGAAATAACATTATCAACACGAAGAAAAATAAATTGGGGATGACTTCAAATAATTTGAATTCGAACAGAATCCTTTCATCCCACCCAGATTCCACCTGAAAATCCAATAGCTTTAATCTGATGAGAAGAATTAAAGCCTAGTTGCTTAATAATAAAATTAGCTTTATTACTGCTTACTCTCGGCTCAACCAAGCAAATAATATCAGGTCTATGTTCTGAATTATATTCTCGAAATGCTAGAATAAAATTATGCTAGCACATCCTTGACAGTTCCATCAATTTTTTGTAGATTTGGTTCCATGAAAAATAATATAAATAAAAGTAAAATAAAAGACCAAGAAAATAAAATAAAAAAAAACCTAAAGGACTCAAAAGTAATAAAACCATCAAAACAAACCAGCCTTACTACCTAGGGGAATTAAACCCTCTCCTTCTGCTCCTCATCTCTGGTAGAAACCCAAGAGTCGAAATTTTCCTTAGAAATGACTGAAGTGCTCTCTGTTAAATGTTCCATAGATTTTTTAAGTGACATACCATGTGAGCTAGTATTTTTGAATCACACGTTGCTACCATGGAGAGTTTTATTCTGCTTGTTGATTCTGTCTCTAAATTTGTCCCCCTTACCCGAACCGGAGATGCCCATCGGAAGTACGAAGCTTTTTGTGGTCATGGTATCTTTGCTATCAAAGAAAACCACCGCAGCATGCTTACCTGGATCAAGGCTACTGACATCTACGCCTACTGCTCCTCTATCAGTCCCCTTTAATGGCGAGGATAAGCGGTGCGTTGGAGACTTCCCCTCGACCAGCAGAATCTCCCCTACGATGGCCTCCTTTGGAGCAGCATCTACTGCTAGGGCTTGGCTGCTGCACCCAAGATGAACAGAGGCCTGCTTCATCTCCCCTACCCGTACATCTTGGCCCATCAAGTCCCTGGCCTGTTTAGAAGCATGATCTTCTAGGCCCAAACAAGAGGTAAGATCTTTATTCAACTAAAAGCTCCCATTAGTATTATTGTGGGCCCTGAATGCGGTCCAATACTTCTATTGATATCCGGGGTTAGGACATTTTAGGAGTCCACCTCCTTAAAATTACCTTTATTATTTTCCTTAATTAATTCGGGCTGACCGTTATTCTGAAGACCCATATCTTTCCTACTTTTATCTTCAATTAAAACAACCTTCCCTTTAGACCTTCGTAAATCAACCATATCTCTGTTTTTAATTTCTTTGTTTGAATTCCTATTATTAAGGCCACTACCTCGAAGACTTTCCTTTTCCTTTTCTTGAATTCCAGTAGAATCCTGCAGATTATCCCTTAGTTTGCGCCTTGATTTCCTTTCTACAATCATCAATGGTCCGTAATTCTCATCTTTCTTCTTCTATCGTTCAATGTTCAGATTTTGATTCTCCGGTGTCTTCACAGACGAATCAATATTGACTCCAACTGTAAAGTCAAGGATTCTGATGTTGCAAATATTTTCCACATGGCCATATCGTCCACAGTAAAAACAAATAGTAGACAAAGATTCATATTCCACCTTTTGTGAATGATCTTTGATCAAAATTTGCGACACCAAAGGCTTTTCCAAATTGACGTAAACTGCCATTCTAGCAAAGCGTCCCCTCGTTCTACTATTAGTGTTCAAATCTAACTTGACTACTTTACCCACGAGTTCTCCAATTTATGTGATAATTTTATGATTATACAAGTAACTAGGTAGCACAGGGAACCTAATCCATGCCATCATAATACTCGGATAGGCCTGTGTAGGATCAAACACCATCGTCCAAGGCTGAACAGTCAAATATTGGCCAAATATGGTCCACGAACCTTCAGAGAAAGCCTTTTCACAATCCAAATTGTTTTGAAATTTGACTAGGAAATAGCCATTTTCAATATCCATCATATGAATAGGGGCTGAGGGTCTCCACATGCTGTAAATTTTGTTCTGCAAAACTGAAAAAGCAATATTACGGCCTAGAAGTTTTAAAATCACAGTATTATCTATACCCTGTATAAGGATTTGGTGGATCTTGTCCGAGAAAGTAATAGAAGGCACTCCATTTACAACAGATTTCTGAATATCCCCTTCTAGAATATCAATGGCTTCCTTTTCTTCCGATCCTTTGAAGAGTGACCGACAAGCATGTCTCTCCAAGAAGTAGGTTGATCTGAGGACAGCTTGATCATTCTCGTCTCATTCTCCTTGCCTCGGAACCTAACCTTCTTAGGAATCATCTCCTCCACAGTGGAGTTTCCAGGCTCAGCATTATCACAGAGAGAAAACGTCATTTTTTCTTTTTTCTTTTTTAAAAAATTCATTTATATTGGTGTATAAATGGTTGACAAGTAACTAAAATTAAGGAAGCTAAATTCATTGAGCTTTATTTTTAATGTTATGAGATCTACCCATATCGACGTAATTAGATATTTGGCAGAAGGGGAAATCACGCATAAACCGATTTTGAGTGGGTACATGGTCCTACCAGGAAATAAATAAAGAAGGTTAATAAATTTAAAAATACAGTAACATGACATTTGGTGTTGCTTTCATAACACAATAATGTCACCTTTTTAAGTTTCTTGACGTGATGGAATTGAAATGAATCACTAACCCACATGGATAATCACTAATAAATCTTGTCCAAAACTGAATATCAAACTTAAGAAATCAATACTAAAATCTATAAATAATGAAGAAAAGAAGCACAATACAGTTATATATATATATATGGATCAATCAATGTCGACGAGAAACTTCCGGTCAAAATCCAGCAGTGAGGGTCTGTACTTCATCCACAAACACCACTCCTTCCACATAACTTTACCATACGAAGCCAACGAGTCAAAGTCCCCTACAACAATCTGGACTGACTTCAGCTTAAAGAATTAAAAATCGATATTAATTATCCCAAATAAAATGTATGTCCCAATCTCAAGCGTGAATTTTATTGTAATTTTTTTTATTCATTTGTGTTTTATATTAATTTAATTTAATTTTATAATTTTCCAACATATATATAATTATATTTTATTTAATTAATTAGGATTGTATTGAATTTATATTTATAAATTCTAAAAGAAATTATTTTGTTAATAATAATAATATGTCATTTGAATTGTCACTCTTTAGTTTTGTCCCCACGGCACATGGTGATATTAATGTACTCCACAAGTTATGCAAGTTAATTAAGATAAAAATGGGCCAATTCAAAACTATCCACCCATTCCGCATGCATATGTTAAACTCATCCAAATATCCGCATTTAATAATTAGTGTTATTGGCATATGTATTGTTGTTAATATAGGAGGACGTGAGTTCGAGTATGCTGAAGCATATTATCCTCCTATTTATGAGTTAGGGAGGAGCTATAGGTAGTTCTAGGCATTGTGTAGAAAAAAAAAACACATATGGTTAAAACTTATAATGAGATTGTTCAAAAATAAAAATAAAGGATAAATCTTAAAATTATATATAAATTTTAGTTTAATGTCTAATGCCATATATGCTTTTTGATTTTGTATAATTTTCTACATGAAAATTTGATTTGATTTAATTTTTACAAACTATTAATACAATTATTGATATAGCACCATTTTGATTTTCCATATTGCATACACAAATAATTATATTTATTTAATATAAAAATAAGTTGATTAGTTATTTACTTAAATGTGTCCAATTGAACTAAAATTAAAGTCTCATGTATACATTTGAACCACAATCAAAATTTCATGTGTATAATTGCACCAAATCAAAGTTCATGCATCAAATTGCATATTCAATCCAAGTTCATGGGTAGTTTTGAGATTTATGCTTAAAAATAAAAAACAAAAATTAAAAATAATTAAGAAAAAGCCATAAGAATTAAAAGAGATATATTCATAAGAAGCCCAAGATAAAATTAGTATTACACAAATTTATTAGGCTAAATGCTCAAACGAGGGTCTAACTTTTTAAGAGTTGCTTACATAATCCTTATTTGAGCACTTTCAAAAAGGTTCGGCCATTGTTTGAGCAATTTTAAAAAGATTTGGCCATTATTTAATCATTTTGAAAGGTTTGCCCTTTGACTCACTTTTGTAAAAGTTAAGTCATTATATGACCATTCTAAAAAGTTTGATCCTTATATAAGCAATCCTTTAAACTTTGGGCCAATTAGAGTATTTAACCAATTTATTAGGAGAGGTAAAACTGGTTGTAAAAATCAAACTTAAATGGATTAGAAGGGCCCAAAATATAATATAGCCCAATTTTTTGGGTTTAGAAAAGCCTGAGCTTGATAAAAAAGATTTTACTATTATGAATATCTTATTAAGTGAATGTCCATCAAGATCAATATAAGTTTTGATGTACTTTAAATTCTAATAGCTATTAGAATTGAATCTCTACTTAATTTATATTTCTTATGCCTATAAATAGAGACTTTGAAGAAGCATTGTAATCATCCCATTGATCAATAAAATACATTCTCTATTGCTTCCCATATTTTATTTGTTCTTTACTCTCTATGTCTCTTTATTTTATAACATGTTATTAGCACGATTCTCAGTTTTTTTCTAAACCCACCTCGTCCTTATTTTTCATTTGATAACCCTCTAAAAAAATTTGAAACCCATACCTCAAATGCTTTTTATCCCTTTCTAATCCCCCATTGAATTACTTTCATTATTTTTCTAGCCTAGAATTCAAATTGTTGCTTGAATACCCCAAAATTGACGAAAAAAGAGGGCTTCAAACTTGTGTAGTATTTGCTTAAAGTTCTCGGGAGGAATCAAGTTTAATTTCTCAATCGACTTAAGTGATTATAATGTCAAATCTTGCCAAACTTGAATTTCCCGCCCTAGACATCTCATGCAAGAATTATTTGTCATGGGTATTAGATGCTGAAATTCACCTAAATGCTAAAGGTCTAAGGAATACTATAGTAGCAAATAAATAAGCATCTAACCAAGACAAGGCAAAAGCAATGATTTTCTTCCGTTATCATCTACATGAAGGATTACAAGTGAAATATCTAACTATGAAAGACTTTCTTGAGTAGTGGAAAAATTTGAAAGAATGAGTTGACCATCAGAAAACGGTGATCCTCCCTAAAGCTCGTTATGATTGGACGCACTTACGGTTGCAAGATTTTAAGACTATAAGTGAATAAAATTCTGAACTTTTCAAAATTAGTTCTCAACTAAATTATGTGGAGAGAACATAACTGATAAGGATTTGTTAGAGAAAATCTTTTAAACTTTCCATGCTACTAATGTGCTCCTGCAACAGCAATACCGTGAAAAAGGTTTTAAAAAAAATTTTGAATTGATTTCATGCTTTTTAGTGGTTGAAAAAAAAATGAGTTGATGAAAAACCATGGAATTAGTCCCATTGGTACTGCACCACTCCTTAAAGTAAATGTTGCAGTACACAATAACTATAGAAATGAAAATATAAAGGTCACAATCATAGTTGTGGTTGTGGTCGTGGTCGAGGGCGTACTAGTAGTCGTTATCATGGTGCTCATAATAGTGGTATTTCTAACCACCAAAAAAAGAATAGCAATGAAGGACAAGAAAGAGGTGGTCAATATAATCCTTCAGAGGTTATTGAGAATTTATGTTACTGATGTGGTATGAGGGGACATTGGGCACGTACTTGTCGTACGTTTGAACATTTAGTAAAACTTTATCAAGCATCCATTAAATAGAAGAAATAAAAATAATATTGAGACAAATTTTATATCCCAAAATTATGAAATTGAGGCGAAATAGGAGGCTAATGTAATTCATGGCCTTAATGATATAACTCACTTTGATGTGACAAAGTTATTTGAGAATCATTAGAAAAGTTGGTGTTATTTTAGCATTTTATGTTGTTTTAAAGTATGTTTCATTTTCTTGCATAAATAATAAAGTTGGTGTTATTTAGGCCTTTTTTTAATGTTATTTTAAGTATGTTTATTTTATTGCAAGTTATACATATTCAATAAATATTTGCAACGTTTCTATTGTTATATTTTATTTATTTTTATGAAGAATATGGATGATTTACAAAATTTTGTTGGATCCAAAATCAATAGAGACATGTGTCTTGTAGATAGTGCTAGAACACATATGATACTCAAAGATAAAAAAATATTTTTCTCATTTAACAATAAGTGATGCTCATATTAATACATTATCGGGTAGTTCAAAACTTATTGAAGGCTCCGGAAGAGCTATTATTTTATTACCTAAAGGTACAAAATTTATCATTGATGATGCTGATAAACCTCAATTTATACATATTTTAACCCCATGCTTGGCTTATTTTTGGATAAAATTTCATCAGATTTGATGAATTCGATGCTCTAATGCTTTAATTTCATGTTTTACACTCAGGAGAGCTTAAGGAGCCGAAAAGAACGAGAAACGGGCCAAAAAGGGACAAAATAGGCCTACCTCAGAAAACAACACAGCCTGGACTTCCTCGCATGGTAGATCACACGGCCGTGTGTGACGAGCAGAATTGAGCATGACCCAAGCCATCACGCACGGGCGTGTCACACGGGTGTGTCCCTGTCGAAACCAGGTTTAATCCTATTCAGAACAGGCTACTTGTGGGCCAAGAAAGGCGTTCCAAAGCCTATATAAACACCCTAGGGGGCAACCTAAAAGACGACGCCGGGTAGAAGACAGAAATTACTCGAAGATAGCCATCGGGAGCAGCTCGGAAGAAGGATCTTCATCAAGACTGAAGATCTCCCATCAAGTTCTTTAGAAGTTTTTGGGTTTTCTTATGTTTTGTTGTTTTCCTTATTCTAAGATGTTTTCCTCTATTAGTATGAACTAAATCCCTAAATACCTAAGGGGATGAAACCTAAGACGGATCTTATTATTATTTGATTTATAAAATAAATACTTGTTCTTATTCTTTTTTTGGTAATTCAGGTTACTGAGTCAAGTCGAATGTGCTTATTCAGTGGTGTAAAAGTCCCTGTTTAAGAGTACATCAACACAATTAAGCGGAGTTGATTGCAACCCTAGAAATAGGGCGATGGAAATCTGCTGGATTAGAGTTAAATCTAATAAGGGAATCCATAAATCGAGTTAATGCGACAGTAGGGGTTTTAATTAGAAAGAGATTCCAATTAATCAACCTAGAGTCAGTTGTTTTTAGTCTTGAAAAAGATATTAACATAAATCAGGGATTTCTATGGATTAAGTCAAGTGAATAAATCATATGAATCAAAAGTAATAAGTGAAGTCTAGGTGGATTCTTCCATAGGTATTTCCTTTATCATGTAAGTTGTCTAAAAGTATTTTCTAATTCTTTCTCTGTCGTGCTTTTAATTATTTTAGTTTAAAAGAAATCACTCCAATTCTTGGGCTAGATAATAGAAAGATAGTAATTACTAGTACTCTTGGTCCTTGTGGATACGATATTATCGGTCTTACCATAACTATACTATTGAACGATAGGTGCGCTAGCCATTATTGTGATCATAGTTAGTTTTAGACACATCAAGTTTTTGGCACCGTTGCCGGGGATAAAGATATTAGGAACACTAAATTTTTATTACTTTAGCCATTTTTATTTTATTGCAATTTAATTTTACTTTTGATTTTTTTTTACTTTTCTAATTTTTCTTTCTTTGCTCCTGGTAGGAACTTTTAGTTTATTACTAGATGGAATCCGTCAGGACCATTACTTTTTGATAGTGAGATTGAAAGTACAACTTGCAGAAATCGAAAAGAAATAAGGCGAAGTCTACAATACATAGAAGAAGAGCAGAGGATGGAACCACTAATACTGAAGAGATGGCTGATAATAATTCGTTACCTCCTGTGATTGCCGCAAACCCGGTGAATCAGAATCCTACTCCTCGTACTATGTATGATTATGCTAAACCTAATTTAATAGGAACTGAATCAAGTATTGTTAGACCTGCTGTTGTTGCAAATAATTTTGAACTAAAACCTAACACTATTCAGATGATTCAGCAATTTGTTCAGTTTGATGGTTTGCAGGATGAGGATCCAAACAATCACTTGGCAAAATTTTTTGGAGTTTTGCGACACTTTGAAAATTAATGGCATTTCTGATGATGCCATTCGCCTTCGGTTATTTCCCTTTTCGTTGAGAAACAAAGCTAAACAGTGGTTGAACTCGTTATCACGAGGATCAATCACTACATGGGAAGAAATGACTGAAAAATTTTTACTTAAATATTTTTTGCCGGCTAAAACGGCTAAGTTGAGGAATGATATCTCTTCTTTTGTGCAGATGGATTTAGAGACACTTTACGATGCATGAGAGAGATACAAGGATCTACTGAGAAGATGCCCTTACCACGGATTACCTTCGTGGCTATAGGTTCAAACCTTTTACAATGGTGTGAACCCCTCAACTAGGTAGTTGATTGATGCAGCCGGTGGCGGTACACTAAACAATAAAACACCTGAGGAAGCTTACGAATTCATTGAAGAGATGTCACTAAATAACTATCAGTGGCAAGTTATGAGGACAAAGCTAACAAAGGCAGCCGGTGTTTTCAACCTCGACGTAGTGACCATGCTATCAAACCAGGTAGAGCTGTTAAATAAAAAGATTGATGGTTTGTATGGTTCTTCGCAGGTACATCCTGTTATGCAGTGTGATACGAATAGAGGAGGAATGAGTAATACAAAATATCCATCCTACAACCCTGGCATAGAAAGCGAACAGATGAACTATATGGATAATAATTCTAAAAATAACCTTTATAGTAATACTTACAATCTAGGTTGGAGGAACCATCCCAACTTCTCATGGGGTGGTCAATGAAATTAGAGACAACAGCCCCCTCCAGGCTTTCAACAGCAACCCTAACCATAAGAGAAAAAGTCGAACCTCGAGGAGATGCTAACAAAATTCATCGCGGTGTCAGAAACCCATTTCCAAAACACCGAAACGACATTAAAAAATCAGCAAGCATCAATTCAAGGGCTCGAGAACCAAATAGACAACTTGCTAAGCTAATCTCTGAACGACCACAAGGTAGCTTTCCAAGCAACACTGAAACTAACCCAAATAAGCAACTTTATGCCATCACTGATCACGATAGTAAAGAGTTAGACGAACTCAAACCAATGCAAGAAAACGTGGTAGATGAAGGTAAGATTGAGGGAAGCCATAATGAACCAAAACGGGTAAGTACAGAGTACCAACCTCGAGTGCCATATCCCAATGCGACGAAGAAAGACCGCACAAATGAACAATTTGGTAAATTTCATAAACTTTTAAAAAAATTACATATTAAATTACCGTTTATTAAAGCTCTTTCGCAAATGCCTAATTCAATTTTTTTTAAAAGAGCTTTTGACAAACAAACGGAAGTTAGATGATGCGTTCCATGTGGAGCTAAATGCAGTGTGCTTAGCAATTTTACAAAATAAACTACTTTAAAAGTTAAAAGATCCAGGGATTTTTACAATTCCTTGCTTAATTGGTGGTTTATCTATTAATAATGCTTTAGCTGATCTAGGGGCAAGCATCAATGTTATGCCCTATAAAATGTTTAAACTGCTAGGTCTTGGGAAACCCAAACAAACTAGGATGAGCATTCAATTGCCTGATAAAACCATTTGAGTTCCTGGTGGTATAATTGAGGATGTACTAGTGAAAGTTGAAAAATTTATATTCCGAGTAGACTTTGTTGTTTTAGACATGGATGGGGATAGTAACGTTCCTTTAATTTTAGGAAAACCCTTTTTAGCAACTGCTAAAACTAGAATTGATGCTGGTACAGGTGAACTCACACTTCGTGTAGGTGACGAAACGATCACTCTTCAGTCTCGTGACTCGGCATCGAGTAATAAAGGTGAGAACATAAACTCTATTAATAACCATTTGATTCAACCTTCTTTTTAGGAAGCACCTCAAAAACACACAACTGAGCCACATCCTAAATCTCATGCCACCAA
The DNA here is from genome assembly GCA_025503065.1 of Gossypium bickii. Taxonomy (NCBI): domain Eukaryota; kingdom Viridiplantae; phylum Streptophyta; class Magnoliopsida; order Malvales; family Malvaceae; genus Gossypium; species Gossypium bickii. The sequence goes on from CP106709.1 coordinate 7,728,277, forward strand.
TGAAATAACTCATGAGGAGTGAAGGCTTCAGATCGATGAACTAGACGAGTGGAGGACACATGCCAAGGAGAAACCAAGAAAACATGATGAACCAAACGACTCCATGACAAGCTTAGGGATGGGACAAACCAGTTTAAGATCGGGAATCAGGTATTGTTGGATAAAATAGACCCTCAAATCGCCACTTCGGACCTTAATACAAATGAAAAGATCCATTTCACAGTACTAAATGTCTTCCCATAGGGAACAGTCGAGGTGACTTATACTAAATTCGGCACTTTTAAGGTAAACGCCACTCGACTCAAACTATATAATCATAGAACTGGTAACAGGAGAGAGGAGTGTCAACTCCTCGAACCACCATGAAGTATGCGAATGAGAGGTAAGTCTAGCTTAAGACTATAAACGAGTGCTTCTCAGGAGGCAACCCGAGCACTAACTTCACTAATGTCATTATTTTCAATTTTTAGCATCTAACTACAAACTAACCAAATTAATAGGCGCAGGTTTCCCTACCCACACGGCCTTACACACGGGCGTGTCCGTGGCCGTGTGGATACCACAAGTAGGCACACCAGCATGGTGGAGGCCATGTGAGAACCAACGAATAATTTTCCCCAAAAACACAGGCTACGATAAAGTGCCACGGCCTTGTGATTAGGCCGTGGTCAGCACTGACTAAAAAAACAGTTTGCAATAAATCACCACGGCCGTACGATATGGCCGTGGTCAATACTGAGTAAAAGACATGGACATACGACACTCCCGTGCCAGAAACCGTGGCTAAAACTGAGAAAAACACACGAGCATGCGACACACCTGTGCCCTAAGCCGTGCTCGACACTGATCAATCAAACATGGGCATGGAAACCTCTACACGACCGTAGGAGAAACGAATGAAGCACAACACGACCGTGCGACTCGACCGTGTGACCTAACATGCCCAGGGCACACGGGCGTGGGCAGCGACCAGATGCCACGATTTCTATTTAAACCCCATTCTTCTGTTCACTTTCTTCCCTAATTTTTATTTTCCCGAACCCTAGCCACCATACCCCTTTCTTTTCCCATTATGTTCTCCCTTTATTTTCCTTTCCCCTTTCCCTTATTCGTTCGTTACACCACCACCACACCAACCACCATCCTTGCCACCGTACAGAAAGATTAATACTAGAGGAAAGATCAAGGCCACCATCTCTATGTCAAAAAAGCGAAAGGATCCTGGCGCGATATCCCCGCGCACAACCACTCTACATAAGTTCATGCCGGCCGCTTCATTTACTCGACAAGACAAGGACCTTTGAGTCCATTTATTTTTTCTTTTTCTTTTATGTTCATTTTTAAATTCTTTTCTTTTATCTTTCTTGTCTTTAATTTATATTATTATATTTTAATTTCTTTAGTTTAGGTTCAAGGGGCTATTACGGAACGACCACACCATCACCGGAGTATCCACCACCCCTGCCCAACTTTACACCGTTTCTTTTCTTTGACTCCATCCAAAATTCAGGAAGTTTCACTTCTCTCCCTATCTTATGATTTTCTTACTATATTGTCATTATTTATCTTTGTACATTGAGGACAATGTACATCTTAAGTTTGTGGAGGTTATTGGTTTCATTACCAGAAAATCCCTGAATTTTGTCTTGTTCTTAAGTAAATTTTCTCATATTACTAACTAGAATGAAACTTCTTTTGACTTATGATTTTTATTGGTATGTTTTGGATTAAGTTATAAGTAATTGTGCATTGATGGCTTAAACTTTGAGATATTAGAGAATCAAGCATGATAAGTCTATTTTCAGAATTAAAAATTTATTAGGTTGTTTGCCTAGATTTAAATATTACTTTAAAGTTTGAAATTTGCAGGGTTGACATAAAAAACCATAAATTTTGTAAGAGTTAAGCCTTGTAGAGCATATCCTTTTCTTGCTCACTTTATTGTTGGTTATGAGTGTGTCAATATTGATTTGTAATTCTAGAACTTGCTTCGATTATACATGTCGAGACCACGCCCTTGATTTGATATATTGAGATGATAAAGGCACTAGGATCTAACCCACTTACTCCATAGAAAGCCTACCCTTATAATTAACCCCTAGTCAACCCCTTTGAATCCTAATAAATCGTTTCTTGATATACCCTTAATATTAACCCAAAACTCATTCTTTTTTATTCATCAAGAATTTTCCCTATTGAATTAACCCTTTTTGTCGAGAATTGATTTGATCAGTTGCCTAACAATGTTCTCTATTTCAGTTGTTAAGTTCTTTCTTATTATTGTATATTGTTGTTCAAAAAAAAATATTGGAAATTTATTCATTACTAGTTTTAAGCTTGAACGATTAATGTAACATCTTTAGAAGAAGCTCATGTTATTAGTGATAAGTTTTCAATCAATGTAATTATTCAGTATTAGTTCAATTTTTCTAGTTAGGTAAATTATCAATTCAATCTCGATTCTAACCCTCTAATTCAGCCTTTATCCACGCCTTTAACCTAAGCCCCATTACAACCCTTTTAAGACCTTTTGATTTGTGTATCATCTCATTTTGTAGTGGTGGAGATTTGATTTTCATGCAAGCTTATGGGATTAACTTTTCATGTTTGACTTTTGAGTGCTTAATCTGAACCTTAAACACGTTAAGTGATTTGAGTGAATCCTTAGTGAGGATGTCAATTCTTGTTAATTTCGAATTAAAGGTGATTATTTAGGCAAGGGGAAACACCTATATTTTCGTGCTATAAAAATTTATGACTTAGATTGTTTGAATCTTTAAGACTCTTTTAGTTAAATTATCAATGTATGAATTATCAATGAATTATGATTAAACATTATTAATTAGAATTATAAATTGAGGAAGTTAATTTTAATTGTGAGTTGAGGATTTTACTTGAGGACAAGCAAAGGCTTAAGTGTGGGGATATTTGATAAACCTCAATTTATACATATTTTAACCCCATGCTTGGCTTATTTTTGGATGAAATTTCATCAGATTTTATGAATTCAATGGTCCTAATCCTTTAATTTCATGTTTTACACTCAGGAAAGCTTAATGAGCTGAAAAGAACGAGAAACGGGCCAGAAAGGGACAAAATGGGCCTACCTCAGAAATTAACACGGCCTGGACTTCCTCGCACGGGCGTATCATATGAGCGTGTCCCTGCCGAAACCAGGTTTAATCCTATTCGAAAAAGGCTACTTGTGGGCCAAGAAAGGCGTTCCAAAGCCTATATAAACACCCTAGGGGGCAACCTAAAAGACAACGCCGAGTAGAAGACAGAAATTACTCGAAGACAGCCATCGGGAGGAGCTCGGAAGAAGGATCTTCATCAAGACTGAAGATCTCCCATCAAGTTCTTTAGAATTTTTTGGGTTTTCTTATGTTTTGTTGTTTTCCTTATTCTAAGATGTTTTCCTCTATTAGTATGAACTAAATCCCTAAATACCTAAGGGGATGAAACCTAAGACGGATCTTATTATTATTTGATTTATAAGATAAATACTTGTTCTTATTCTTAATTGTGAGTTCTTATTCTTATTTTGATAATTCAGGTTATTGACTCAAGTCGAATGTACTTATTCAGTGGTCCAAAAGTCCCTGTTTAAGAGTACATTAACACAATTAAGCGGAGTTATTGCAACCCTAGAAATAGGCGGCGAAAATCTTCCGAATTAGAGTAAAATCTAATAGGGGAATCCATAGATCGAGTTAATGCAACAATAGGGGTTTTAATTAGAAAGATATTTCAATTAATCAACCTAGAGTCAGTTGTTTTTAGCCTTAAAAAAGATATTAACATAAATCAGGGATTTCTACGAATTAAGTGAAGTGAATAAATCATATGAATCAAAAGTAATAAGTGAAGTCTAGGTGGATTCTTCCATAGGTATTTCCTTTATCATGTAAGTTTTCTAAAAGTATTTTCCAATTCTTTCTCTGTCGTGCTTTTAATTATTTTAGTTTAAAAGAAATCACTCCAATTCTTAGGCTAGATAATAGAAAGATAGTAATTACTAGTACTCTTGGTCCTTGTGGATACGATATTACCGGTCTTACCATAACTATATTATTGAACGATAGGTGCGCTTGCCTTTATTGTGACCATAGTTAGTGATAAACCGTAAAAGTAACATATTTTAATCCCACATTTAGTATGCTTTTGGATGATTTATCCTTTATTTCATATAAAAAGGTGCTCTTAATCCTTTCTTTTCATGTCTTATACCCAGGAAAGCACCCGAGGATAAAAAGAATGAGAAACGAGCCCAAAACGGAGCAAATTGGCCCAAGGAGGAAATTGACACGGCTTGAACTAAAGCCCACACGGCCGTGCCTCATTGATCATCTAGAACACGACCTGACCCCCGATTTACACGACCGTGCCTCATTAAAGAAGTCCGAACACGGCTCAAAGGCTGTCACACGGGCGTGTGACATGGCCGTGTCCCTGTCGTGGCATTGAACAATTTCATTTGGATTTGGATACTTTGGGGCAAAGAAACCCATTCCAAGAGCCTATATAAACCCCCTAAGTGTCAGCTGAAAGGGGGTGGTTAGCTAGGCCAAGGAGCCAAGCCGAAAAGGTCAGATTTGTGGGAATCACTCGAAGATAGCCAGTTGATCCATCTCAAGAAGCCGGAATTCTACTCAAGACGGCGGGTCTCTCCTTCAATTCCTTCAGGGAGTTTTAGGGATTTCTTATGTTTTGTTTTATCTTTTCTTCTGAGATGTTTTCTTTATTTGTTATGAACTAAACCCTTCAGATACCTGAAGGGGATGAAACTTATGATGAATCTTGTTATTGTTTTCTGAATTATATGATAAATACTTAGTTTGTTCTTAATTATGTGTGCTTAATTCTTGTGTTAATATTTCTGGGATATTGATTCAAGTCAGACGTGCTTAGGTGGAGGAGCAAAAGTCCCTGCTTAAAAGTAGATCTAGCATAATTAAGCGGAGTTGATCGCACGCCTAGAGATAGGGTAACGAGATTTTTCCGTATTAGGGTGAAACCTAATATGAGAGTCCATAGATCGATTTACTGCTATCCTAGGGGGTTATTAACAGGGAAAGAGATTTCCATTAATTAACCTAGGGTTAGACGTTAGTCGCCTCGAGAGAGGGTTTAATATACGTTAGGGAGTCTTACGGATCAAACTAAGTGAATAAATCGTATGGTTCAGTGTTAAATAACTAGTGAAGTCTAGGTGGATTCTTCCTAAGGGTATCGTCTTAATCAACTGAGTTTTCCTAATGTTATTTCTCCAATTCGTTCTTTTTGTCTTTGTGTCTTTAGCTTAGTAGTTAATTTAGATTAAAGCAACTTCACTTATTTTAGGCTAAATAATAGAAAGAAGGTTAATATTAGTACTTTTAGTTCCTTTGGGTTCGACAATCCGGTCTTGCCTAAGCTATACTACTGTTCGATAGGTGCACTTGCCTTAAATAATTGTCAGAGTTAGTTTCCAGGTTCGATCATTCTTTTATAAATTTTAAAACTCGACAAAAGAACGATCAAGTTTTTGGCGCGGTTGCCGAGGGTCTAAAATATTTAGAAAGCTCTATTTTTATTACTTTAGCCATTATTTTTATTTTTCGTAAATTATTTTTGTTTTTGTTTTGTTTTGTTTTTGCTAAGATTCATCTTTCTTTCGTTTCCTAGTAGATACCTCTAGTTTATGACTAGAAGGAACCCGAGAGGACCTTTAGTATATGACAGTGATACATAGAAAGAGAGGAAGAAGACAGATCCAATCCTACTGAAGGGATGGACGAGAATAATCCACAACCACATGATGTGGGAGAAAACAATCCTCCACTTACTTTGTTTGATTATGCTAAACCACATTTAACAGGAGCAGAATCGAGTATTGTTAGGCTTGCTATAGCTACTAATAATTTTGAATTAAAGACAATCTATTCAATTTGATGGTTTGCAGGACGAAGACCCAAATACTCATATAGCTAACTTTTTAGAGTTCTATGATACCTTCAAAATAAATGGTGTTTTTGATGATGCCATACATCTTCGGTTATTTCCCTTTTCATTAAGGAATAAAGCCAAACAGTGGTTAAACTCGTTACCACGAGGGTCAATCACTACATGGGAACAAATGACCGAAAAATTCTTATTGAAATATTTTCTGCCGGCGAAAATGTCCAAATTACGGAATGATATCTCTTCTTTTGTGCAGATGGATTTAGAGACATTATACGACGCATGGGAGAGATACAAGGATCTCTTGAGAAGGTGTCCACACCATGGTTTACCCTTGTGGCTTCAAGTCCAAACTTTTTATAACGGTGTAAACCCCTCAATGAGGCAACTAATCGACTCAGCTGCCAATGGAACCCTGAATAATAAAACCCCTGAAGCAGCCTACGAATTCATTGAAGAGATGTCGCTGAACAACTATCAGTGGCGAGTTACAAGGACAAGGCCAACAAAAACAGCCGGAGTTTACAACCTCGATGGAGTAACCATGCTATCAAATCAGGTAGAATTAATGAATAAAAAGCTTGATAGTTTGTGTTCTTCACAGGTACATCTAGTAATGCAGTGCGACGCAAGTGGAACTGTGGCGAATCCTGAGTACCCACCTTACCAATTGGACATAAAGAGCGAATAGGTTAACTATATAGGTAATAATTTCAGATATAATAATAACCCTTATAGTAATAATTATAATCCAGGTTAGAGGAACCACCCAAATTTTTCGTGAGGAGGTGAAGGAAATCAAAGACAACAACTTCCTCAAAATTTCCAAAATCAGCCTCATCCACAAGAGAAGAAGCTGAACCTCGAAGAGATGTTGGCAAAATTCATGGCAGCCACCGACACTCGCATCCAATAAAAAGAGACAACACTTAGCAACCAACAAGCATCGATCAAAGCAATCGAGAACC